>JBAMNC010001424.1:0-691586 GCA_037902135.1 Cetoscarus ocellatus | reverse complement strand
CGGTTTTGTAATTTTTTGGCTTCAAAATTGACTTTTAAGCATTTTTCTCTCAGCTCATACATGAAAAAACACTAAGGCTAACATATGACTTTTTTGACCTTCTGGACTCCGAAAGAAAAATATGCTCAAACGTGACTTTTTGGGTGTAAAACAGGCCAAAAAACATTCTAGTGCAGACGGTTTTTTTCATTGTTGCCATCAAAATTGACTTTTAAGCCTTTGTCTCTCAGCTCCGGATTTGAAAAAACACTAAGGCTAACATATGACTTTTTTGACCTTCTGGACTCCGAAAAAAAATATGCTCAAACGTGACTTTTTGGGTGTAAAACAGGCCAAAAAACATGCTAGTGCAGACAATTTTGTCATATTGGGCTTCAAAATTGACTTTTAAGCCTTTTTCTCTCAGCTCACATATGAAAAAACACTAAGGCTAACATATGACTTTTTTGACCTTCTGTACTCCGAAAAAAAATATGCTCAAACGTGACTTTTTGGGTGTAGAACAGGCCAAAAAACATGCTAGTGCAAACGGTTTTGTCATTTTTGGCTTCAAAATTGACTTTTAAGCATTTTTCTCTCAGCTCATACATGAAAAAACACTAAGGCTAACATATGACTTTTTTGACCTTCTGGACCCCGAAAAAAAATTTGCTCAAACGTGACTTTTCGGGTGTTAAACAGGCCAAAAAACATGCTAGTGCAGACGGTTTGGTCATATTTGGCTTCAAAATGGGCTTTTAAGCCTTTGTCTCTCAGCTCAGGATTTGAAAACACACTAAGGCTAACACATGACTCTTTTGACCTTCTGGACCCGGAAAAAAAATATGTTCAAACGTGACTTTTTGGGTGTAAAACAGGCCAAAAAACATGCTAGTGCAAACGGTTTGGTCATATTGGGCTTCAAAATTGACTTTTAAGCCTTTTTCTTTCAGCTCAGGATTTGAGAAAACACTAAGGCTAACATAAGACTTTTTTGACCTTCTGGACCCGAAAAAAAATTTGCTCAAACGTGACTTTTCGGGTGTTAAACAGGCCAAAAAACATGCTAGTGCAGACGGTTTGGTCATATTTGGCTTCAAAATGGGCTTTTAAGCCTTTGTCTCTCAGCTCAGGATTTGAAAAAACACTAAGGCTAACATATGACTCTTTTGACCTTCTGGACCCGGAAAAAAAATATGCTCAAACATGACTTTTTGGGTGTAAAACAGGCCAAAAAACATGCTAGTGCAGACGGTTTTGTCATATTGGTCTTACAAAATGACTTTTAAGCCTTTCTTCTCTCAGCTCAGGATTTGAAAAAACACTAAGGCTAAAATATGATTTTTTTTCGATTTTGGACTCTGAAAAAAAATATGCTCAAACGTGACTTTTTGGGTGTAAAACAGGCCAAAAAACATGCTAGTGCAGACGGTTTTGTCATATTGGTCTTACAAAATGACTTTTAAGCCTTTCTTCTCTCAGCTCAGGATTTGAAAAAACACTAAGGCTAACATATGACTTTTTTGACCTTCTGGACTCCGAAAAAAAATAATCTGAAACGTGATTTTTTGGGTGTAAAACAGGCCAAAAAACATGCTAGTGCAGACGGTTTTGTCATATTGGTCTTACAAATTGACTTTTAAGCCTTTTTCTCTCAGCTCAGGATTTGAAAACACACTAAGGCTAACATATGACTTTTTTGACCTTCTGGACTCCGAAAAAAAATATGCTCAAACGTGACTTTTTGATTGTTAAACAGGCCAAAAAACATGCTAGTGCAGACGGTTTTGTCATAATTGGCTTCAAAATTGACTTTTAAGCATTTTTCTCTCAGCTCATACATGAAAAAAACACTAAGGCTAACATATGACTTTTTTGACCTTCTGGACCCCGAAAAAAAATTTGCTCAAACGTGACTTTTCGGGTGTTAAACAGGCCAAAAAACATGCTAGTGCAGACGGTTTGGTCATATTTGGCTTCAAAATTGACTTTTAAGCCTTTCTTCTCTCAGCTCAGGATTTGAAAAAACACTAAGGCTAAAATATGATTTTTTTTCGATTTTGGACTCTGAAAAAAAATATGCTCAAACGTGACTTTTTGGGTGTAAAACAGGCCAAAAAACATGCTAGTGCAGACGGTTTTGTCATATTTGGCTTCAAAATTGACTTTTAAGCCTTTTTCTCTCAGCTGAGGATTTGAAAAAACTCTCAGACTAACATATGACTTTATTTTAACTTTGGACCTCGAAAAAAAATATGCTCAAACGTGACTTTTTGGGTGTAAAACAGGCCAAAAAACATGCTAGTGCAGACGGTTTTGTCATGTTTGGCTTCAAAATTGACCTTAAAGCCTTTTTCTCTCAGCTCAGGATTTGAAAAAACACTAAGGCTAACATATGACTTTTTTGACCTTCTGGACTCCGAAAAAAATATGCTCAAACGTGACTTTTTGGGTGTAAAACAGGCCAAAAAACATGCTAGTGCAGATGGTTTTGCATTATTTGGCTTCAAAAATGACTTTTAAGCCTTTCTTCTCTCAGCTCAGGATTTGAAAAAACACTAAGGCTAAAATATGATTTTTTTTCGATTTTGGACTCTGAAAAAAAATATGCTCAAACGTGACTTTTTGGGTGTAAAACAGGCCAAAAAACATGCTAGTGCAGACGGTTTGGTCATATTGGTCTTACAAATTGACTTTTAAGCCTTTTTCTCTCAGCTCAGGATTTGAAAAAACACTAAGGCTAACATATGACTTTTTTGACCTTCTGGACCCGGAAAAAAAATATGCTCAAACGTGACTATTTGGGTGTAAAACAGGCCAAAAAACATGCTAGTGCAGACGGTTTTGTCATATTTGGCTTCAAAATTGACTTTTAAGCCTTTTTCTCTCAGCTCAGGATTTGAAAAATCACTAAGGCTAACATATGACTTTTTTTCTATTTTGGACTCCGAAAAAAAATATGCTCAAACGTGACTTTTTGGGTGTAAAACAGGCCAAGAAACATGCTAGTGCAAATGGTTTGGTCATATTGGGCTTCAAAATTGACTTTTAAGCCTTTTTCTCTCAGCTCAGGATTTGAAAAAACACTAAGGCTAACATATGACTTTTTTGACCTTCTGGACTCCGAAAAAAAATATGCTCAAACGTGACTTTTTGGGTGTAAAACAGGCCAAAAAACATGCTAGTGCAGACGGTTTTGCATTAATTGACTTCAAAAATGACTTTTAAGCCTTTTTCTCTCAGCTCAGGATTTGAAAAAACACTAAGGCTAACATATGACTTTTTTGACCTTCTGGACCCGGAGAAAAAAATATGCTCAAACGTGACTATTTGGGTGTAAAACAGGCCAAAAAACATGCTAGTGCAGACGGTTTTGTCATTTTTGGCTTCAAAATGGACTTATAAGCCTTTTTCTTTCAACTCAGGATTTGAAAAAAACACTAAGGTTAACATATGACTTTTTTTCGATTTTGTACTCCGAAAAAAAATATGCTCAAACGTGACTTTTTGGGTGTAAAACAGGCCAAAAAACATGCTAGTGCAAACGGTTTGGTCATATTGGGCTTCAAAATTGACTTTTAAGCCTTTTTCTCTCAGCTCAGGATTTGAAAAAACACTAAGGCTAACATATGACTTTTTTGACCTTCTGGACTCCGAAAAAAAATATGCTCAAACGTGACTTTTTGGGTGTAAAACAGGCCAAAAAACATGCTAGTGCAGACGGTTTTGTCATTTTTGCCATCAAAATTGACTTTTAAGCCTTTGTCTCTCAGCTCAGGATTTGAAAAAACACTAAGGCTAACATATGACTTTTTTGACCTGCTGGACTCCGAAAAAAAATATGCTCAAACGTGACTTTTTGGGTGTAAAACAGGCCAAAAAACATGCTAGTGCAGACGGTTTTGTCATATTGGTCTTACAAATTGACTTTTAAGCCTTTTTCTCTCAGCTCAGGATTTGAAAACACACTAAGGCTAACATATGACTTTTTTGACCTTCTGGACTCCGAAAAAAAATATGCTCAACGTGACTTTTTGATTGTTAAACAGGCCAAAAAACATGCTAGTGCAGACGGTTTTGTCATATTTGGCTTCAAAATTGACTTTTAAGCCTTTTTCTCTCAGTTCAGGATTTGAAAAATCACTAAGGCTAACATATGACTTTTTTTCTATTTTGGACTCCGAAAAAAAATATGCTCAAACGTGACTTTTTGGGTGTAAAACAGGCCAAAAAACATGCTAGTGCAGACAGTTTTTTCATTTTTGCCATCAAGATTGACTTTTAAGCCTTTGTCTCTCAGCTCAGGATTTGAAAAAACACTAAGGCTAACATATGACTTTTTTGACCTTCTGGACTCCGAAAAAAAATAATCTCAAACGTGATTTTTTGGTTGTAAAACAGGCCAAAAAACATGCTAGTGCAGACGGTTTTGTCATATTGGTCTTACAAATTGACTTTTAAGCCTTTTTCTCTCAGCTCAGGATTTGAAAAATCACTAAGGCTATCATATGACTTTTTTTCTATTTTGGACTCCGAAAAAAAATATGCTCAAACGTGACTTTTTGGGTGTTAAACAGGCCAAAAAACATGCTAGTGCAGACGGTTTTGTCATATTTGGCTTCAAAATTGACTTTTAAGCCTTTGTCTCTCAGTTCAGGATTTGAAAAATCACTAAGGCTAACATATGACTTTTTTTCTATTTTGGTCTCCGAAAAAAAATATGCTCAAACGTGACTTTTTGGGTGTAAAACAGGCCAAAAAGCATGCTAGTGCAAACGGTTTGGTCATATTGGGCTTCAAAATTGACTTTTAAGCCTTTTTCTCTCAGCTCAGGATTTGAAAAAACACTAAGGCTAACATATGACTTTTTTGACCTTCTGGACTCCAAAAAAAAATATGCTCAAACGTGACTTTTTGGGTGTAAAACAGGCCAAAAAACATGCTAGTGCAGACGGTTTTGTCATATTGGTCTTACAAATTGACTTTAAAGCCTTTTTCTCTCAGCTCAGGATTTGAAAACACACTAAGGCTAACACATGACTTTTTTGACCTTCTGGACTGCGAAAAAAAATATGCTCAAACGTGACTTTTTGATTGTTAAACAGGCCAAAAAACATGCTAGTGCAGACGGTTTTGTCATATTTGGCTTCAAAATTGACTTTTAAGCCTTTTTCTCTCAGCTGAGGATTTGAAAAAACTCTCAGACTAACATATGACTTTATTTTAACTTTGGACCTCGAAAAAAAATATGCTCAAACGTGACTTTTTGGGTGTAAAACAGGCCAAAAAACATGCTAGTGCAGACGGTTTTGTCATGTTTGGCTTCAAAATTGACCTTAAAGCCTTTTTCTCTCAGCTCAGGATTTGAAAAAACACTAAGGCTAACATATGACTTTTTTGACCTTCTGGACTCCGAAAAAAATATGCTCAAACGTGACTTTTTGGGTGTAAAACAGGCCAAAAAACATGCTAGTGCAGACGGTTTTGTCATATTTGGCTTCAAAATTGACTTTTAAGCCTTTGTCTCTCAGCTCAGGATTTGAAAAATCACTAAGGCTAACATATGACTTTTTTTCTATTTTGGTCTCCGAAAAAAAATATGCTCAAACGTGACTTTTTGGGTGTAAAACAGGCCAAAAAGCATGCTAGTGCAAACGGTTTGGTCATATTGGGCTTCAAAATTGACTTTTAAGCCTTTTTCTCTCAGCTCCGGATTTGAAAAAACACTAAGGCTAACATATGCCTTTTTTGACCTTCTGGACTCCAAAAAAAAATATGCTCAAACGTGACTTTTTAGGTGTAAAACAGGCCAAAAAACATGCTAGTGCAGACGGTTTTGTCATATTTGGCTTCAAAATTGACTTTTAAGCCTTTTTCTCTCAGCTCAGGATTTGAAAAAACACTAAGGCTAACACATGACTTTTTTGACCTTCTGGACTGCGAAAAAAAATATGCTCAAACGTGACTTTTTGATTGTTAAACAGGCCAAAAAACATGCTAGTGCAGACGGTTTTGTCATATTTGGCTTCAAAATTGACTTTTAAGCCTTTTTCTCTCAGCTGAGGATTTGAAAAAACTCTCAGGACTAACATATGACTTTTTTTAACTTTGGACCTCGAAAAAAAATATGCTCAAACGTGACTTTTTGGGTGTAAAACAGGCCAAAAAACATGCTAGTGCAGACGGTTTTGTCATGTTTGGGCTTCAAAATTGACTTTAAGCCTTTTTCTCTCAGCTCAGGATTTGAAAAAACACTAAGGCTAACATATGACTTTTTTTCTATTTTGGACTCCGAAAAAAAATATGCTCAAACGTGACTTTTTGGGTGTAAAACAGGCCAAAAAACATGCTAGTGCAGACGGTTTTGCATTATTTGGCTTCAAAAATGGCTTTTAAGCCTTTCTTCTCTCAGCTCAGGATTATAAAAAACACTAAGGCTAAAATATGACTTTTTTTCGATTTTGGACTCTGAAAAAAAATATGCTCAAACGTGACTTTTTGGGTGTAAAACAGGCCAAAAAACATGCTAGTGCAGACGGTTTGGTCATATTGGTCTTACAAATTGACTTTTAAGCCTTTTTCTCTCAGCTCAGGATTTGAAAAAACACTAAGGCTAACATATGACTTTTTTGACCTTCTGGACCCGAAAAAAAATATGCTCAAACGTGACTTTTTGGGTGTAAAACAGGCCAAAAAACATGCTAGTGCAGACGGTTTTGTCATATTTGGCTTCAAAATTGACTTTTAAGCCTTTTTCTCTCAGCTCAGGATTTGAAAAATCACTAAGGCTAACATATGACTTTTTTTCTATTTCTGGACTCCGAAAAAAAATATGCTCAAACGTGACTTTTTGGGTGTAAAACAGGCCAAGAAACATGCTAGTGCAGAATGGTTTGGTCATATTGGGCTTCAAAATTGACTTTTAAGCCTTTTTCTCTCAGCTCAGGATTTGAAAAAACACTAAGGCTAACATATGACTTTTTTGACCTTCTGGACTCCGAAAAAAAATATGCTCAAACGTGACTTTTTGGGTGTAAAACAGGCCAAAAAACATGCTAGTGCAGACGGTTTTGCATTAATTGACTTCAAAAATGACTTTTAAGCCTTTTTCTCTCAGCTCAGGATTTGAAAAAACACTAAGGCTAACATATGACTTTTTTGACCTTCTGGACCCGGAGAAAAAAATATGCTCAAACGTGACTATTTGGGTGTAAAACAGGCCAAAAAACATGCTAGTGCAGACGGTTTTGTCATATTTGGCTTCAAAATTGACTTTTAAGCCTTTTTCTCTCAGCTCAGGATTTGAAAAATCACTAAGGCTAACATATGACTTTTTTTCGATTTTGGACTCCGAAAAAAAATATGCTCAAACGTGACTTTTTGGGTGTAAAACAGGCCAAAAAACATGCTAGTGCAAACGGTTTGGTCATATTGGGCTTCAAAATTGACTTTTAAGCCTTTTTCTCTCAGCTCAGGATTTGAAAAAACACTAAGGCTAACATATGACTTTTTTGACCTTCTGGACTCCGAAAAAAAATAATCTGAAACGTGATTTTTTGGGTGTAAAACAGGCCAAAAAACATGCTAGTGCAGACGGTTTTGTCATTTTTGCCATCAAAATTGACTTTTAAGCCTTTGTCTCTCAGCTCAGGATTTGAAAAAACATTAAGGCTAACACATGACTTTTTTGACCTTCTGGACTCCGAAAAAAAATATGCTCAAACGTGACTTTTTGGGTGTAAAACAGGCCAAAAAACATGCTAGTGCAGACGGTTTTGTCATATTGGGCTTACAAATTGACTTTTAAGCCTTTTTCTCTCAGCTCAGGATTTGAAAACACACTAAGGCTAACATATGACTTTTTTGACCTTCTGGACTCCGAAAAAAAATATGCTCAACGTGACTTTTTGATTGTTAAACAGGCCAAAAAAACATGCTAGTGCAGACGGTTTTGTCATATTTGGCTTCAAAATTGACTTTTAAGCCTTTTTCTCTCAGTTCAGGATTTGAAAAATCACTAAGGCTAACATATGACTTTTTTTCTATTTTGGACTCCGAAAAAAAATATGCTCAAACGTGACTTTTTGGGTGTAAAACAGGCCAAAAAACATGCTAGTGCAGACAGTTTTTTCATTTTTGCCATCAAGATTGACTTTTAAGCCTTTGTCTCTCAGCTCAGGATTTGAAAAAACACTAAGGCTAACATATGACTTTTTTGACCTTCTGGACTCCGAAAAAAAATAATCTCAAACGTGATTTTTTGGTTGTAAAACAGGCCAAAAAACATGCTAGTGCAGACGGTTTTGTCATATTGGTCTTACAAATTGACTTTTAAGCCTTTTTCTCTCAGCTCAGGATTTGAAAAATCACTAAGGCTATCATATGACTTTTTTTCTATTTTGGACTCCGAAAAAAAATATGCTCAAACGTGACTTTTTGGGTGTTAAACAGGCCAAAAAACATGCTAGTGCAGACGGTTTTGTCATATTTGGCTTCAAAATTGACTTTTAAGCCTTTGTCTCTCAGTTCAGGATTTGAAAAATCACTAAGGCTAACATATGACTTTTTTTCTATTTTGGTCTCCGAAAAAAAATATGCTCAAACGTGACTTTTTGGGTGTAAAACAGGCCAAAAAGCATGCTAGTGCAAACGGTTTGGTCATATTGGGCTTCAAAATTGACTTTTAAGCCTTTTTCTCTCAGCTCAGGATTTGAAAAAACACTAAGGCTAACATATGACTTTTTTGACCTTCTGGACTCCAAAAAAAAATATGCTCAAACGTGACTTTTTGGGTGTAAAACAGGCCAAAAAACATGCTAGTGCAGACGGTTTTGTCATATTGGTCTTACAAATTGACTTTAAAGCCTTTTTCTCTCAGCTCAGGATTTGAAAACACACTAAGGCTAACATATGACTTTTTTGACCTTCTGGACTCCGAAAAAAAATATGCTCAACGTGACTTTTTGATTGTTAAACAGGCCAAAAAACATGCTAGTGCAGACGGTTTTGTCATATTGGTCTTACAAAATGACTTTTAAGCCTTTCTTCTCTCAGCTCAGGATTTGAAAAAACACTAAGGCTAAAATATGATTTTTCTTCGATTTTGGACTCTGAAAAAAAATATGCTCAAACGTGACTTTTTGGGTGTAAAACAGGCCAAAAAACATGCTAGTGCAGACGGTTTTGTCATATTGGTCTTACAAAATGACTTTTAAGCCTTTCTTCTCTCAGCTCAGGATTTGAAAAAACACTAAGGCTAACATATGACTTTTTTGACCTTCTGGACTCCGAAAAAAAAAAATCTCAAACGTGATTTTTTGGGTGTAAAACAGGCCAAAAAACATGCTAGTGCAGACGGTTTTGTCATATTGGTCTTACAAATTGACTTTTAAGCCTTTTTCTCTCAGCTCAGGATTTGAAAACACACTAAGGCTAACATATGACTTTTTTGACCTTCTGGACTCCGAAAAAAAATATGCTCAAACGTGACTTTTTGGGTGTTAAACAGGCCAAAAAACATGCTAGTGCAGACGGTTTTGTCATATTGGGCTTCAAAATTGACTTTTAAGCCTTTTTCTCTCAGCTCAGGATTTGAAAAAACACTAAGGCTAACATAAGACTTTTTTTCCACATTGGACTCCGAAAAAAAATTTGCTCAAACGTGACTTTTCGGGTGTTAAACAGGCCAAAAAACATGCTAGTGCAGACGGTTTTGTCATATTTGGCTTCAAAATTGACTTTTAAGCCTTTCTTCTCTCAGCTCAGGATTTGAAAAAACACTAAGGCTAAAATATGACTTTTTTTCAATTTTGGACTCTGAAAAAAAATATGCTCAAACGTGACTTTTTGGGTGTAAAACAGGCCAAAAAACATGCTAGTGCAGACGGTTTTGTCATATTTGGCTTCAAAAATGACTTTTAAGCCTTTCTTCTCTCAGCTCAGGATTTGAAAAAACACTAAGGCTAAAATATGATTTTTTTTCGATTTTGGACTCTGAAAAAAAATATGCTCAAACGTGACTTTTTGGGTGTAAAACAGGCCAAAAAACATGCTAGTGCAGACGGTTTTGTCATATTGGGCTTCAAAATTGACTTTTAAGCCTTTTTCTCTCAGCTCAGGATTTGAAAAAACACTAAGGCTAACATATGACTTTTTTGACCTTCTGGACCCGGAAAAAAAATATGCTCAAACGTGACTATTTGGGTGTAAAACAGGCCAAAAAACATGCTAGTGCAGACGGTTTTGTCATATTTGGCTTCAAAATTGACTTTTAAGCCTTTTTCTCTCAGCTCAGGATTTGAAAAATCACTAAGGCTAACATATGACTTTTTTTCTATTTTGGACTCCGAAAAAAAATATGCTCAAACGTGACTTTTTGGGTGTAAAACAGGCCAAAAAACATGCTAGTGCAGACGGTTTTGTCATATTGGGCTTCAAAATTGACTTTTAAGCCTTTGTCTCTCAGCTCAGGATTTGAAAAAACACTAAGGCTAACATATGACTTTTTTGACCTTCTGGACTCCGAAAAAAAATATGCTCAAACGTGACTTTTTGGGTGTAAAACAGGCCAAAAAACATGCTAGTGCAGACGGTTTTGCATTATTTGGCTTCAAAAATGACTTTTAAGCCTTTGTCTCTCAGCTCAGGATTTGAAAAAACACTAAGGCTAACATATGACTTTTTTGACCTTCTGGACCCGGAAAAAAAATATGCTCAAACGTGACTTTTTGGGTGTAAAACAGGCCAAAAAACATGCTAGTGCAGACGGTTTTGTCATATTTGGCTTCAAAATTGACTTTTAAGCCTTTTTCTCTCAGCTCAGGATTTGAAAAAACACTAAGGCTAACATATGACTCTTTTTCTATTTCGGACTCCGAAAAAAAATTTGCTCAAACGTGACTTTTTGGGTGTAAAACAGGCCAAAAAACATGCTAGTGCAGACGGTTTGGTCATATTTGGCTTCAAAATTGACTTTTAAGCCTTTTTCTCTCAGCTCAGGATTTGAAAAAACACTAAGGCTAACATATGACTTTTTTGACCTTCTGGACTCCGAAAAAAAATATGCTCAAACGTGACTTTTTGGGTGTAAAACAGGCCAAAAAACATGCTAGTGCAGACGGTTTTGTCATTTTTGCCTTCAAAATTGACTTTTAAGCCTTTGTCTCTCAGCTCAGGATTTGAAAAAACACTAAGGCTAACATATGACTTTTTTGACCTTCTGGACTCCGAAAAAAAATATGCTCAAACGTGACTTTTTGGGTGTAAAACAGGCCAAAAAACATGCTAGTGCAGACGGTTTTGTTATATTTGGCTTCAAAATTGACTTTTAAGCCTTTTCTCTCAGCTCAGGATTTGAAAAAACACTAAGGCTAACATATGACTTTTTTGACCTTCTTGACCCGGAAAAAAAATATGCTCAAACGTGACTTTTTGGGTGTTAAAACAGGCCAAAAAACATGCTAGTGCAGACGGTTTTGTTATATTTGGCTTCAAAATTGACTTTTAAGCCTTTTTCTCTCAGCTCAGGATTTGAAAACACACTAAGGCTAACATATGACTTTTTTTCTATTTTGGACTCCGAAAAAAAATATGCTCAAACGTGACTTTTTGGGTGTAAAACAGGCCAAAAAACATGCTAGTGCAGACGGTTTTGTCATTTTTGCCATCAAAATTGACTTTTAAGCCTTTGTCTCTCAGCTCAGGATTTGAAAAAACACTAAGGCTAACATATGACTTTTTTGACCTTCTGGACTCCGAAAAAAAATAATGCTCAAACGTGACTTTTTTGGTTGTAAAACAGGCCAAAAAACATGCTAGTGCAGACGGTTTTGTCATATTGGTCTTACAAATTGACTTTTAAGCCTTTTTCTCTCAGCTCAGGATTTGAAAAATCACTAAGGCTATCATGTGACTTTTTTTCTACTTTTGGACTCCGAAAAAAAATATGCTCAAACGTGACTTTTTGGGTGTTAAACAGGCCAAAAAACATGCTAGTGCAGACGGTTTTGTCATATTTGGCTTCAAAATTGACTTTTAAGCCTTTGTCTCTCAGTTCAGGATTTGAAAAATCACTAAGGCTAACATATGACTTTTTTTCTATTTTGGTCTCCGAAAAAAAATATGCTCAAACGTGACTTTTTGGGTGTAAAACAGGCCAAAAAGCATGCTAGTGCAAACGGTTTGGTCATATTGGGCTTCAAAATTGACTTTTAAGCCTTTTTCTCTCAGCTCAGGATTTGAAAAAACACTAAGGCTAACATATGCCTTTTTTGACCTTCTGGACTCCAAAAAAAAATATGCTCAAACGTGACTTTTTGGGTGTAAAACAGGCCAAAAAACATGCTAGTGCAGACGGTTTTGTCATATTGGTCTTACAAATTGACTTTAAAGCCTTTTTCTCTCAGCTCAGGATTTGAAAACACACTAAGGCTAACATATGACTTTTTTGACCTTCTGGACTCCGAAAAAAAATATGCTCAACGTGACTTTTTGATTGTTAAACAGGCCAAAAAACATGCTAGTGCAGACGGATTTGTCATATTGGTCTTACAAAATGACTTTTAAGCCTTTCTTCTCTCAGCTCAGGATTTGAAAAAACACTAAGGCTAAAATATGATTTTTCTTCGATTTTGGACTCTGAAAAAAAATATGCTCAAACGTGACTTTTTGGGTGTAAAACAGGCCAAAAAACATGCTAGTGCAGACGGTTTTGTCATATTGGTCTTACAAAATGACTTTTAAGCCTTTCTTCTCTCAGCTCAGGATTTGAAAAAACACTAAGGCTAACATATGACTTTTTTGACCTTCTGGACTCCGAAAAAAAAAAATCTCAAACGTGATTTTTTGGGTGTAAAACAGGCCAAAAAACATGCTAGTGCAGACGGTTTTGTCATATTGGTCTTACAAATTGACTTTTAAGCCTTTTTCTCTCAGCTCAGGATTTGAAAACACACTAAGGCTAACATATGACTTTTTTGACCTTCTGGACTCCGAAAAAAAATATGCTCAAACGTGACTTTTTGGGTGTAAAACAGGCCAAAAAACATGCTAGTGCAGACGGTTTTGTCATATTTGGCTTCAAAATTGACTTTTAAGCCTTTTTCTCTCAGCTCATACATGAAAAAACACTAAGGCTAACATATGACTTTTTTGACCTTCTGGACCCCGAAAAAAAATTTGCTCAAACGTGACTTTTCGGGTGTAAAACAGGCCAAAAAACATGCTAGTGCAGACGGTTTGGTCATATTTGGCTTCAAAATTGACTTTTAAGCCTTTCTTCTCTCAGCTCAGGATTTGAAAAAACACTAAGGCTAAAATATGATTTTTTTTCGATTTTGGACTCTGAAAAAAAATATGCTCAAACGTGACTTTTTGGGTGTAAAACAGGCCAAAAAACATGCTAGTGCAGACGGTTTTGTCATATTGGTCTTACAAAATGACTTTTAAGCCTTTCTTCTCTCAGCTCAGGATTTGAAAAAACACTAAGGCTAAAATATGATTTTTTTTTCGATTTTGGACTCTGAAAAAAAATATGCTCAAACGTGACTTTTTGGGTGTAAAACAGGCCAAAAAACATGCTAGTGCAGACGGTTTTGTCATATTGGTCTTACAAAATGACTTTTAAGCCTTTCTTCTCTCAGCTCAGGATTTGAAAAAACACTAAGGCTAACATATGACTTTTTTGACCTTCTGGACCCGGAAAAAAAATATGCTCAAACGTGACTATTTGGGTGTAAAACAGGCCAAAAAACATGCTAGTGCAGACGGTTTTGTCATATTTGGCTTCAAAATTGACTTTTAAGCCTTTTTCTCTCAGCTCAGGATTTGAAAAATCACTAAGGCTAACATATGACTTTTTTTCTATTTTGGACTCCGAAAAAAAATATGCTAAACGTGACTTTTTGGGTGTAAAACAGGCCAAGAAACATGCTAGTGCAAACGGTTTGGTCATATTGGGCTTCAAAATTGACTTTTAAGCCTTTTTCTCTCAGCTCAGGATTTGAAAAAACACTAAGGCTAACATATGACTTTTTTGACCTTCTGGACTCCGAAAAAAAATATGCTCAAACGTGACTTTTTGGGTGTAAAACAGGCCAAAAAACATGCTAGTGCAGACGGTTTTGCTTTATTTGGCTTCAAAAATGACGTTTAAGCCTTTGTCTCTCAGCTCAGGATTTGAAAAAACACTAAGGCTAACATATGACTTTTTTGACCTTCTGGACCCGGAAAAAAAATATGCTCAAACGTGACTATTTGGGTGTAAAACAGGCCAAAAAACATGCTAGTGCAGACGGTTTTGTCATATTTGGCTTCAAAATTGACTTTTAAGCCTTTTTCTCTCAGCTCAGGATTTGAAAAATCACTAAGGCTAACATATGACTTTTTTTCTATTTTGGACTCCGAAAAAAAATATGCTCAAACGTGACTTTTTGGGTGTAAAACAGGCCAAAAAACATGCTAGTGCAGACGGTTTTTTCATTTTTGCCATCAAAATTGACTTTTAAGCCTTTGTCTCTCAGCTCAGGATTTGAAAAAACACTAAGGCTAACATATGACTTTTTTGACCTTCTGGACTCCGAAAAAAAATAATCTCAAACGTGATTTTTTGGGTGTAAAACAGGCCAAAAAACATGCTAGTGCAGACGGTTTTGTCATATTGGTCTTACAAATTGACTTTTAAGCCTTTTTCTCTCAGCTCAGGATTTGAAAACACACTAAGGCTAACATATGACTTTTTTGACCTTCTGGACTCCGAAAAAAAATATGCTCAAACGTGACTTTTTGATTGTTAAACAGGCCAAAAAACATGCTAGTGCAGACGGTTTTGTCATATTTGGCTTCAAAACTGACTTTTAAGCCTTTTTCTCTCAGTTCAGGATTTGAAAAATCACTAAGGCTAACATATGACTTTTTTTCTATTTTGGACTCCGAAAAAAAATATGCTCAAACGTGACTTTTTGGGTGTAAAACAGGCCAAAAAGCATGGTAGTGCAAACGGTTTGGTCATATTGGGCTTCAAAATTGACTTTTAAGCCTTTCTTCTCTCAGCTCAGGATTTGAAAAAACACTAAGGCTAAAATATGATTTTTTTTTCGATTTTGGACTCTGAAAAAAAATATGCTCAAACGTGACTTTTTGGGTGTAAAACAGGCCAAAAAACATGCTAGTGCAGACGGTTTTGTCATATTGGTCTTACAAAATGACTTTTAAGCCTTTCTTCTCTCAGCTCAGGATTTGAAAAAACACTAAGGCTAAAATATGATTTTTTTTCGATTTTGGACTCTGAAAAAAAATATGCTCAAACGTGACTTTTTGGGTGTAAAACAGGCCAAAAAACATGCTAGTGCAGACGGTTTTGTCATATTGGTCTTACAAAATGACTTTTAAGCCTTTCTTCTCTCAGCTCAGGATTTGAAAAAACACTAAGGCTAACATATGACTTTTTTGACCTTCTGGACCCGGAAAAAAAATATGCTCAAACGTGACTATTTGGGTGTAAAACAGGCCAAAAAACATGCTAGTGCAGACGGTTTTGTCATATTTGGCTTCAAAATTGACTTTTAAGCCTTTTTCTCTCAGCTCAGGATTTGAAAAATCACTAAGGCTAACATATGACTTTTTTTCTATTTTGGTCTCCGAAAAAAAATATGCTCAAACGTGACTTTTTGGGTGTAAAACAGGCCAAAAAACATGCTAGTGCAAACGGTTTGGTCATATTGGGCTTCAAAATTGACTTTTAAGCCTTTTTCTCTCAGCTCAGGATTTGAAAAAACACTAAGGCTAACATATGACTTTTTTGACCTCCTGGACTCCAAAAAAAAATATGCTCAAACGTGACTTTTTGGGTGTAAAACAGGCCAAAAAACATGCTAGTGCAGACGGTTTTGTCATATTGGTCTTACAAATTGACTTTAAAGCCTTTTTCTCTCAGCTCAGGATTTGAAAACACACTAAGGCTAACATATGACTTTTTTGACCTTCTGGACTCCGAAAAAAAATATGCTCAACGTGACTTTTTGATTGTTAAACAGGCCAAAAAACATGCTAGTGCAGACGGTTTTGTCATATTGGTCTTACAAAATGACTTTTAAGCCTTTCTTCTCTCAGCTCAGGATTTGAAAAAACACTAAGGCTAAAATATGATTTTTCTTCGATTTTGGACTCTGAAAAAAAATATGCTCAAACGTGACTTTTTGGGTGTAAAACAGGCCAAAAAACATGCTAGTGCAGACGGTTTTGTCATATTGGTCTTACAAAATGACTTTTAAGCCTTTCTTCTCTCAGCTCAGGATTTGAAAAAACACTAAGGCTAACATATGACTTTTTTGACCTTCTGGACTCCGAAAAAAAAAAATCTCAAACGTGATTTTTTGGGTGTAAAACAGGCCAAAAAACATGCTAGTGCAGACGGTTTTGTCATATTGGTCTTACAAATTGACTTTTAAGCCTTTTTCTCTCAGCTCAGGATTTGAAAACACACTAAGGCTAACATATGACTTTTTTGACCTTCTGGACTCCGAAAAAAAATATGCTCAAACGTGACTTTTTGATTGTTAAACAGGCCAAAAAACATGCTAGTGCAGACGGTTTTGTCATATTTGGCTTCAAAATTGACTTTTAAGCATTTTTCTCTCAGCTCATACATGAAAAAACACTAAGGCTAACATATGACTTTTTTGACCTTCTGGACCCCGAAAAAAAATTTGCTCAAACGTGACTTTTCGGGTGTTAAACAGGCCAAAAAACATGCTAGTGCAGACGGTTTGGTCATATTTGGCTTCAAAATTGACTTTTAAGCCTTTCTTCTCTCAGCTCAGGATTTGAAAAAACACTAAGGCTAAAATATGATTTTTTTTCGATTTTGGACTCTGAAAAAAAATATGCTCAAACGTGACTTTTTGGGTGTAAAACAGGCCAAAAAACATGCTAGTGCAGACGGTTTTGTCATATTGGTCTTACAAAATGACTTTTAAGCCTTTCTTCTCTCAGCTCAGGATTTGAAAAAACACTAAGGCTAAAATATGATTTTTTTTTCGATTTTGGACTCTGAAAAAAAATATGCTCAAACGTGACTTTTTGGGTGTAAAACAGGCCAAAAAACATGCTAGTGCAGACGGTTTTGTCATATTGGTCTTACAAAATGACTTTTAAGCCTTTCTTCTCTCAGCTCAGGATTTGAAAAAACACTAAGGCTAACATATGACTTTTTTGACCTTCTGGACCCGGAAAAAAAATATGCTCAAACGTGACTATTTGGGTGTAAAACAGGCCAAAAAACATGCTAGTGCAGACGGTTTTGTCATATTTGGCTTCAAAATTGACTTTTAAGCCTTTTTCTCTCAGCTCAGGATTTGAAAAATCACTAAGGCTAACATATGACTTTTTTTCTATTTTGGACTCCGAAAAAAAATATGCTCAAACGTGACTTTTTGGGTGTAAAACAGGCCAAGAAACATGCTAGTGCAAACGGTTTGGTCATATTGGGCTTCAAAATTGACTTTTAAGCCTTTTTCTCTCAGCTCAGGATTTGAAAAAACACTAAGGCTAACATATGACTTTTTTGACCTTCTGGACTCCGAAAAAAAATATGCTCAAACGTGACTTTTTGGGTGTAAAACAGGCCAAAAAACATGCTAGTGCAGACGGTTTTGTTATTTTTGCCATCAAAATTGACTTTTAAGCCTTTTTCTCTCAGCTCAGGATTTGAAAAAACACTAAGGCTAACATATGACTTTTTTGACCTTCTGGACCCGGAAAAAAAATATGCTCAAACGTGACTATTTGGGTGTAAAACAGGCCAAAAAACATGCTAGTGCAGACGGTTTTGTCATATTTGGCTTCAAAATTGACTTTTAAGCCTTTTTCTCTCAGCTCAGGATTTGAAAAATCACTAAGGCTAACATATGACTTTTTTTCTATTTTGGACTCCGAAAAAAAATATGCTCAAACGTGACTTTTTGGGTGTAAAACAGGCCAAAAAACATGCTAGTGCAGACGGTTTTGTCATTTTTGCCATCAAAATTGACTTTTAAGCCTTTGTCTCTCAGCTCAGGATTTGAAAAAACACTAAGGCTAACATATGACTTTTTTGACCTTCTGGACTCCGAAAAAAAATAATCTCAAACGTGATTTTTTGGGTGTAAAACAGGCCAAAAAACATGCTAGTGCAGACGGTTTTGTCATATTGGTCTTACAAATTGACTTTTAAGCCTTTTTCTCTCAGCTCAGGATTTGAAAAAACACTAAGGCTAACATATGACTTTTTTGACCTTCTGGACTCCGAAAAAAAATATGCTCAAACGTGACTTTTTGGGTGTAAAACAGGCCAAAAAACATGCTAGTGCAGACGGTTTTGTCATTTTTGCCATCAAAATTGACTTTTAAGCCTTTGTCTCTCAGCTCAGGATTTGAAAAAACACTAAGGCTAACATATGACTTTTTTTCTATTTTGGACTCCGAAAAAAAATATGCTCAAACGTGACTTTTTGGGTGTAAAACAGGCCAAAAAGCATGGTAGTGCAAACGGTTTGGTCATATTGGGCTTCAAAATTGACTTTTAAGCCTTTCTTCTCTCAGCTCAGGATTTGAAAAAACACTAAGGCTAAAATATGATTTTTTTTCGATTTTGGACTCTGAAAAAAAATATGCTCAAACGTGACTTTTTGGGTGTAAAACAGGCCAAAAAACATGCTAGTGCAGACGGTTTTGTCATATTGGTCTTACAAAATGACTTTTAAGCCTTTCTTCTCTCAGCTCAGGATTTGAAAAAACACTAAGGCTAAAATATGATTTTTTTTCGATTTTGGACTCTGAAAAAAAATATGCTCAAACGTGACTTTTTGGGTGTAAAACAGGCCAAAAAACATGCTAGTGCAGACGGTTTTGTCATATTGGTCTTACAAAATGACTTTTAAGCCTTTCTTCTCTCAGCTCAGGATTTGAAAAAACACTAAGGCTAACATATGACTTTTTTGACCTTCTGGACCCGGAAAAAAAATATGCTCAAACGTGACTATTTGGGTGTAAAACAGGCCAAAAAACATGCTAGTGCAGACGGTTTTGTCATATTTGGCTTCAAAATTGACTTTTAAGCCTTTGTCTCTCAGCTCAGGATTTGAAAAAACACTAAGGCTAACACATGACTTCTTTTCTATTTTGGACTCCGAAAAAAAATATGCTAAACGTGACTTTTTGGGTGTAAAACAGGCCAAGAAACATGCTAGTGCAGACGGTTTGGTCATATTGGGCTTCAAAATTGACTTTTAAGCCTTTTTCTCTCAGCTCAGGATTTGAAAAAACACTAAGGCTAACATATGACTTTTTTGACCTTCTGGACTCCGAAAAAAAATATGCTCAAACGTGACTTTTTGGGTGTAAAACAGGCCAAAAAACATGCTAGTGCAGACGGTTTTGCTTTATTTGGCTTCAAAAATGACTTTTAAGCCTTTGTCTCTCAGCTCAGGATTTGAAAAAACACTAAGGCCAACATATGACTTTTTTGACCTTCTGGACTCCGAAAAAAAATATGCTCAAACGTGACTATTTGGGTGTAAAACAGGACAAAAAACATGCTAGTGCAGACGGTTTTGTCATATTTGGCTTCAAAATTGACTTTTAAGCCTTTTTCTCTCAGCTCAGGATTTGAAAAATCACTAAGGCTAACATATGACTTTTTTTCTATTTTGGACTCCGAAAAAAAATATGCTCAAACGTGACTTTTTGATTGTTAAACAGGCCAAAAAACATGCTAGTGCAGACAGTTTTGTCATATTTGGCTTCAAAAATGACTTTTAAGCCTTTCTTCTCTCAGCTCAGGATTTGAAAAAACACTAAGGCTAAAATATGATTTTTTTTCGATTTTGGACTCTGAAAAAAAATATGCTCAAACGTGACTTTTTGGGTGTAAAACAGGCCAAAAAACATGCTAGTGCAGATGGTTTGGTCATATTATGGCTTCAAAATTGACTTTTAAGCCTTTTTCTCTCAGCTCAGGATTTGAAAACACACTAAGGCTAACACATGACTTTTTTTCTATTTTGGACTCCGAAAAAAAATATGCTCAAACGTGACTTTTTGATTGTTAAACAGGCCAAAAAACATGCTAGTGCAGACAGTTTTGTCATATTTGGCTTCAAAATTGACTTTTAAGCC
Source organism: Cetoscarus ocellatus (assembly GCA_037902135.1). Taxonomy (NCBI): domain Eukaryota; kingdom Metazoa; phylum Chordata; class Actinopteri; order Labriformes; family Labridae; genus Cetoscarus; species Cetoscarus ocellatus. The sequence goes on along the minus strand of JBAMNC010001424.1, from coordinate 671,456 downwards.
TTTTTCTCTCAGCTCAGGATTTGAAAACACACTAAGGCTAACATATGACTTTTTTTCTATTTTGGACTCCGAAAAAAAATATGCTCAAACGTGACTTTTTGGGTGTAAAACAGGCCAAAAAACATGATAGTGCAGATGGTTTTGTCATGTTTGGCTTCAAAATGGACTTTTAAGCATTTTTCTCTCAGCTCAGGATTTGAAAAAACACTAAGGCTAACATATGACTTTTTTTCTATTTGGGACTCCGAAAAAAAATATGCTCAAACGTGACTTTTATGGTTTTTTAATGGGCCGATAAACATGCTAGTGCAGATGGTTATGTCATAATTCACCTATAACAAGAAATTTTTCCTGCTAAGAATTTAAAAAGATATGTCTGTCTTACATTTCTAGATAACTTAAAACTTTGATAAATGTGAGAGGAAGCCTTTAGGGTCAACTATGCTTACCTGCTGATTTGTTCTCAAGTCCCACTCTCTTGCCACCAATCTGGTCCTCCTCTTTCAGACTTACAACGCCAAATTGGTTGATAGTCTGAAAAATGTGGAAATATCTTTCAAATTCCTTCTTATTTTTGTCTGCTTCACTGAACCTTTGGTATTCTATCGCCATCGCACAGGAACCAGACAACTTAAATTTAGAAAAACTATATATATATATATATATCCCCATTTATGTTTCAAATTAAAATATAAAATTAAAATACAATAAAGTCAAATGCACGATGACACAGTAGGCTGGAATAAGAGGCCACTTAGAGGTCGGATTCCCCCTTGTTAGCACACACTGGCTTGGCTGTACCCTATGCTTTTTATAGTTACACTTATGTACCTTTCGCTGCCAGCAATGTTTTGTACCTTTTAAATTAAACAAAAGTACACATTTATCCACTTTAATGGCCATTTCTGTACCTTACAGGGTACATTTATGGTTTATGTACCTTAAGGTGCCAAAGTGATACTCGTATTTTTTTATGTGTGCACCTCGTCTCTGTTGTTCCTATAGTGAGGCTTCTTGTTTGTTTACGGTCACAGGAGAACAGAACTTCTCCATGTAAGAGTGCCAACTACCAGAGTTCAATAAAAACATGGATATGACGGAAAAACTTGTCAATGGCGGGGAAGCATTCTGTCTGACAAGATGAAACAACTCGTGCATGAATGAGTTCTTCAGAACATGAATGGCAGATGGCTCTGTTGATTGAAAAGGTGGTAGACCCCTGCCACAAGGGACTACAAAATATCGTACGCAAGTTTGAGTACCCTGCCTTTCAGTTTTTTCAGCCGTTATGTTCATGATGTTTCTATCCTGAGCCAAACACGCTGAGGGCAGAAGCACCTCCTTGTCAAAGGTTGAACAGCACCTTTGCTCAATCAAGTCCTCCTTCTCTCTCTCTTCACACACACACTCGTCTAATCAGCAATGACTGATTTCGCCCATAAGTACCTAACTCTTCTGGTAGCTTAATGTCATTGTGTTTAGTTCTTTGCCGTTGTGTTTAGCTTTTTGCTGTTGTGTATAGTTATTTGCTGTTGTATTTAGTTATTTGCTGTTGTGTTTTTTTAATTTTCTGTTGTGTTTAGTTATTTGCCTTTGTGTTTGGTTATTTGATGTTGTGGTTTGCACTTCAGGGCCGCCATAGACTACCAGTCCTAGAATTGTTTCAATAACTTGTTAACATTGCGAGATTGAGCAGTTTTCCACATTTTGCCATCGAATGTTGGTCATGGCACAATGAAGATGTGAGCACATTTTGGTGGTGATCTAAATCCAGATGTGGATCCAGCTTGTTTTCTCAGATTTGTTAGTAGTGCAAGACAGATCTGTTTTCCCACGTCTTAGCTAATAACTCAGTAAGTTCTGAACAGCTTTTGATGACATATGCAGGAAATGTTGGTCAAGGTACAAGGTAGAAGTGGTAACATTTTGTTTGTGATCCTAATCCAGGTGCAAATTTGAATGTTGGTCATGGTCCTATGACCGATTTATTTCATTTTGGTGGTGATCCAAATTTGGAGAATTTGTTTCCAGGATTTGTGATCAGTGCACAACAGAGCAGTTAACTACATTTTTTAAATAAATGCCTGATAATGTTAGAAGAGGTTTGTGCTCTTGGACCACTTCCAGTTTTTTAAAGTAAAACATCCTGCATTAGTTTTATTTTTTTGTGCCCAGGTACCAAATGAGCCCAATCATGGTCCTAAGCCCTGCGGTTTGAGAGCACTGGCTTGGGCCTTTGTCAGGCTGTACCATTAGGCTGAGGTTGGTGTCACAGCAGGAATTGAGCTACAGTTTGGATTATTGAAAAATAAAATACCAACATTAGTTATCTTGAATGACTATAGTTGTTGCTATGGAATAGGGGATGTTTTTATATCACTGGAATCAAATCTCAGTCTAGAGTTTTTTTGCTTTTTTGTATTTGATGTATTGCAATTCAGCAAGAAATAAAGAGATATTGTGTTTTGGCCATAATGTCCAGCTCTGGTCCAGGTTCCTCTGATAAATTCCATTATCAAAGTATCTGAACTTCACTCTGAACAACAGCTGTATGCAAAGTAAGTTCAGCTCAATCATTCACTGAAGGCATGAAAAGTTCGAATGAATTCATTCTCCACCCGTCAGACATCATTATAAATGTGCATCAGTTCAGATTTATACATGTTGGCTCAAGGATGAAAGGTATATCTCCGTCATATTTTTCAGCTCTGCAAGTTTTATGAAATCAAGTTGATGGATTGAGAGGTTTTTGGGTTTTTTTAACATCTCTTCTATCTGGTCCTTTAGCACCACACTGTGTCCACAACAGGAATGGCAGCATTCAAGGAGCTTGTGTGTTTCAGTTAAGTGTGTGTGGCATTTTGCTGATGGATGCTGTTTTTAAAGAGGCTTGAGGTTAGGCATATGGTTAGTGCATTGATCAGGAGCATTTAGAGCCTTCAGGGGGACACGGGTGATTCAAATGAGAGTAGGAGGATAAAGGAAAAGACTTGGTAAAAATTCATACGGCAAAAGATGGTTAGCACATGAATTATTCTTGGTTAAGACAAACTCTTTTTGTCAAATTTGCATTTTAAAACACTGGTTATGATCATGAGTCTGCATTTTTATCTTGACGTCATGCATTTGCTGGTGTTTGTTGGTTAGTTTGCAGAACTCAAAAGTTCTCTGCAGATTAGATGGAATTTTCAGGGGGCTTTGTCATCCATCCAATTTTCAGGGGGCTGGAGCCTATCCCAGCTGACATAAGGGCGAGAGGCGGGGTACACCTTGGACTGGTCGCCAGCCAATCACAGGGCCACATAGAGAGACAGACAACCATTCACTCACACACACTCACCAATCAACCTAATGAGCATGTTTTTGGTCTGTGGAAGGAAGCTAGAGTGCCCGAAGAGAACCCACGCATGCACGGGAAGAACATGCAAACTTCATACAGAAAAGCCCTGAAAGACCCAGGGATTGAACCGGCGACCTCTTTGCTCTGAAGCATGTGCACTACCTATCACTGTTCCACCCCAACCATGTTTATTTCTTGTTTTAATAACAATGAAAAGTGGGAATTTCTTCATCATGAGAATTTCTCAAACAGTGACAAGTGATGCTAGTTTCACCATACTTCTCCAGATGTCTGATTTTCTCTCCATGTCCTCTTTAAATTGTACTCACTGCTGTTTCAATCAGTCACATACAAACATGATGCTGCCACTCTTATAGAAGCTTCGGCAATCCATCATCCACGCCGTATTAATCACAGACTAACTGCTGTCCGCGTTCTGAATTAGCTTAGCAGAACGGAAACCCCTCTGAGATAATCACTTTTTCATCACCAGCACTGTGACGTGGGATAAATCCTGATGTGGATTTGATGGGGAAGACAGAGGATGATGTCTGCTACACATAGAGAATCTTTCATCATGTGGCAACTCGTAGCATCAGCGTAGACTGTTCATTTCAGAATTTAACATTTAGGCCCTGAGATGTCTGTCCTTCAGTATGAGTGTCACAGAGGTTTAAAGAAGGACTGGGTTATCCCCACTCTGTGCCAGCTTGAGAAGTGATAGCAGCCTAAGGGTGAATCCCAATTGTACCCCTTAGCCCATCCCCTTTGTCTGCCCCTTGGCCCTCAAAACAGAGGGCCAAGAGGAAGGGGTGAAAGCACGCTCCTAAGAAACTAGACACCACTCGATTCCCGCTACGTCATCATCCAGAGCCACTCGCTGACTGTGTCATAGGCAGATGCAACAATAGCTGTAGCTACAGCTGTGAAAGCTAGCTCATTATAACGAGAAATTTTAAAATAACCAACAATTCAAAACATGATTAATATTTACTTGATGATTTAATAATTACCTACAATTATGCGCTTTCTTCAGTCTCCGCTCTGCGGTCTTATCAGCAGGCATGGTGTATTATTGGAAGTTCTCATACCCCTTCCTTTCAAGTGAGGTCCTGGTCTGTCTTTGTTTTAAGGGCTGTGTAGCCCTTCCCCTTAGCCCTTCAGAGAATTCAGATACCCATTCACTAGATGTGAACGCGCAAAACAAGGGCTAAGGGGTACAACTGGGATTCACCCTAAGACTGTCAGTTTTCCTCAAAATCAAAGTCAAACGGTTTTCAAACATACACGCAAATAATCAAAGATATTCGGTTATCCCCCCCAGAGACTCTCTTATCCGCGCCTTCTGTAAACACCCCGCAGAAAAAAACGGTCACACAAGGTTGTACTCTTGACGTAGCGCTGATGTACTTGACTGCGTAACTTGGATGAAAAGCTGTCAAGTGAGCCCTCAAGGAGGATGAGTGAGTAAGTTGCTTTGCACATAACTACCACACGGCCCAGTCTTTGATTTTAAGTTAGTCATCGATGATGTAGAACCTAAAATACTACCACGCAGCACTCCTCAGATGATTCGCTGCTGTTATTGACCGCTCGGAGTGGCAACTCTTTGGCCCCGTTTACACAGCAACATTGTCCCCAGAAACGGAAAGGGTTTTTCTTTGCATTTTCAAAAGCCTCCATGTTCACACGGAGATGTGAGAACGACTGAAAATGCTGTAGCGTGCATGCCAGGCCAGTAGATGGCGATGTAGGTTTGTAGTGAAACAGCGGCGTTACAACATGCGTACACTTTCCAGTGAAGACAAACTTTTCATAATCAACAACGACAAGTGGACGCATGAAGACGCAGGAGTTTCTTGTCTGGACAACAAATGTGTCTGGATAACATACCGAGCACGGTAAGCAGAACACATGTTGATCGGTAGACGGCCAAAGCTGTTGTTGTTGTTGTTCCTGAGATCAGCGCGCAACCTTTATCTAAGGAAGTACTGCTCATGGGCATGTGCCGCGCGTTGATTCCTGTTTACATGGATACGAAAAAGTTTTCAAAACTTTTCACTCTGGACCCTGGTTTCAACAGTTTGTGGATTCAGGCAATCCGGGCACCGTTCTTGTGTGAACTGAAGGCAAAAACGCAATGAAAACTCTCTGTTTTCGTTGTCATGTAAACAGGGCCTTTGTTTACTGAGGTCAAGAGAGCAGTTTATGTTGCTGATAATCAAGCTGTGCTGACAGCGCCCTCTGAAACAGTCGACTGCTCCAGGCACCTTGATGTACTGCTTCACTTAATATTTTACATTTGAATATTTATTTACTCTTCGGTTATGGATATTTATCCCCATGCTCAAACGGTTGTTTGAATATTGAGTATAAGGTGACAGCCCTATAGCAGACATATTCTAAATAAATGACAAAATGAAATAAAATGAGAAAGTGCTGAAATTAACTGATAGTTTTCATTTGTTTATGCAGAGTTTGCTGTGCTTAACCTTCAAATATACCAGCCAACATTTTCTAGGACTAAGATCTTTTTGTATTTCAGCCCAATCGTTCACTCTGTTTCATGTCATATTAGTAAAATAAATTATTCTGTAAAAGCTCCAGAATCAGTCAGGCGTCTTTTACAACGACCTTGAGAGCATGTCTTATTTGAGGGAGGGGTGAAAATGTCAAAAAGGTCCTCTGACATCCAGAGAAACTGTTACGAAAGCCGACATTAGAGGAAGAAATATTTCACATTACACTCAAAGCTTCAGCTAAAGAGCTTGAAGATGGAGTTCACTGCGAGCTGACAGGCATTAGAACGTTTTCCTCCTCATGACAGTCGTGCTGCTCTGAATCAGAACACGAGGATGTGTGAAACCTCAAGTGTGTGCTGCTATCTCCTCAGCCATGTCTTCTCCCTCCATATAACGTCTCAGCCGTACTAACCTGGCCCCTTTTATCCTCAGATAAGACTTTTATACAACAGAGGCAGCCAAATCTATTTGTATTACTCTGACTTACTGGAGGGGCCTGTCATGGTGTGAATGGTGCGTGAGCTCAAAGTGTCAGGATTTAGCAGCGCTAAAATCATGGCTGCTAAGGTCTGTTAGTTCAGAAAGACTTGAAAGCAGAACGTTTGCTTTCAGTCACAGCGCTACAGGAGCCACATTCATGTGCTGGGATGAGTGACACTGCATGAAGGGGACAGTGTGATGATATTTTATATTATACTGCCACCCAGTGGTTGGAGCCATGTGTTATTATATTTTAATATAAGGCCCACACTTTGACATTTTTAACCTAAATCCCTTTTTACTGTGTATTCTTGTAGAATATAGGATTCTTGTGTGAAGCTCCAGGTTGGACTTTTGTTTTATGAGAAGAAAAAAAATCTATTACAAAAAAATATTAAACAAATGGTGTTTCCTGAACAAAAATACACCTGGATTCTACATTTTCACACGGTCATCTCATCACCTTGCAGTTTGTAGATTAAAATGCACAATCAAAAAAATATATTGTATTTATAATTCCAAAGATTAGGAAGAAATTGGCCCAGAATTAAAAAGGTACTGGGGTGAAATTCGGCAAAGTTTGCAAAATATAATAGGCTATGAGATACCCAAAACATTTAAGATATTGTATTAGGGAATTTATCACATGATATACTACAAAGAAAAGATGAGTGCCTTTTCTAAAATACTATTATCAGCAGGTAAAAAAGTAATTACCTGATCGTGGTATGATGTAGAACCACCAACTGGGGAGCAGTGGGTGTGCACTGTTGAAGAAATATTAGTAATGGAGAAACTTCTGCGCAAATTAAGATTACAGGAAACACAATTTGTAGAATAATGGACTGATTTCAGGAGGACAGAAGAGGACACCAACACTTACACTGGATAATGATATAAGGAGGATTGATAACTGAAGTGAATCTGTTTTGCCTGGACACTGTAATTGTTAAAGAAAAAAAATAAAAGAAAAAAGAATAAAAATAAAAAATATATTGTATAAGTTGATGCTTTCCGGTCTTCGTGGTTTAACTATCAGGAATTTTCAACAATATGAGCTAATTCAGAGGTATAAAGTGGATCAGTTGAGCATCAGTGTCATGTTTGACATTGTTCAACTGTAAAAACGAAACTTCATTAGAGATAAGCAGTCATTACGTCCAGCCAAGACATGTTAAAAAAAAAAAAAAAGTGGTATGAGATTTCAAATGAGAGATTTTGGTTTAAAATGCAAGCACTTTCAAGCATGTCGACCCAAATTCAAGAACTCTTCAAACCTTGAAAACACGTTAAACTTGAAGCACTTTCAAGGATTTCAAGAACCCATACGAACAGTAGAATGTGTCATTGTGTAAACGAAGTTACTGCACCCTCTGTACTCATCACAGCTCCAACGCTGATCCCTGCAGCAATAAAACAGACAACAAAAATGTGTTGTTGGCATTTTTTTAATAAACATTTGCCAAAGGGAGGAGGGAGGGGGACGAAATCATTTTAGTACAAAAAAAACGACAGCTTCCTTTTTGAACTTGGGTTATTTTTGTTTAGCTCATGATTTTACAACACCTACCAGCAAAAAGGCGTATGGAATTAAAAGTGGGGACAGCCTCTTTTTTTTCCTGCGTCGCACCTTTTGCTGTGGTCATCCAAGTGCTACCAGAGTCTCTGTCTGTGTGGAACTAACAGTCTGTTTTCCTGAAATATCTCCTCTGTGCTGAAACCCAAGCCATCAACCCAATCGAGTGAGCCATTACCGTTCGAACATAATCATGGCCATAAAAAAAACAAGGACACTACGTTACTGGTCGTATTCCTAATTGTGCAGATAAAGCACATCATCCATTTCCGTTCATAGCTAAAATATTTTCCGCCTACTTCAGTCAGTAGTGCAAAACATTAATACTAGTCTGCCCTGGAGCAGTTACAGAAAGGCTAAGGTAGAGATTTTTAAAATGTACCCGGGCCTGGTAAATGTACACTCAAAAAAGGTAAAAGTTTAATTTAAAAGACAGCAGAATAGATTACAAAAAATATGAAAATGGTATGAGCGAGAAAAGCTCCTCCGGTGTTTTCTCCTTCTGCGACATACTCCACATTCCAGACTGAGGAGGGACACAACGCCGTACACAGATTTATTACAAACCGAGTTGTCTTAGGGGCGTGGGGCTCAAAATGGAGTCCTTCGGCCGTTTGTTCACATATTTCAAGTCTTTCAGTACGGCAGGCCTCGGCCTCTGATTGTTGCCGTTGAGTTCACATGTGGGACAAAACCGAGGGGTAGTGGTGGAGCCCCGACTTGGGAAGGGGATCCCCAGGGTTGACCTGGTGCTGGGATGGGTGGGGGAGGAGGTACACCGTCCTTTCTTGCCATTGCGTGGTTGTACAAGTGGATAGCGCTGGGGTTGGGCTGTCCTTCCGAAGGGAGCGGGCTGTGATTGTAGTTAAAGCGGTGGTCTATGTCCCCCGAGAACACCATGCTGCTGGGGCCCGTGGCTCCGGCGCCAGGAGGGAAGGAGTCCGGGTGAGATGGGGGGCCAGAGGCCTGTCCCGGCCCGCTGAATACTTCTCTGAGAGCATGAGGTGGTAGACCTCCGCCTAGCATGTGGCCCATGAAGCTGTCCCCGAACCCTGCGGGAGTGAAAGGTGGAGGGGGAGGGTGGGTGTAGTCTCCCCCATATCCTGGCCCCTCTGCGGTCGGGAGAGGCGGATAATCGGGCTCAGGGGGTCTCCCTCCATCACCTCCACTTGCAGAAGCGATAGGAGGGGCATGGCCAGTTTTGGGCTCAGGTGGAGGTTGTCGGTAGTCCAGGTCAGCATGTGGAGGGGGCTCTGGGGGCTCAGGTGGTCTCTGGTCAGGCGGGAGAATGGATACTCCACCCACTTCAGACACTGAAAGACAGAATCAATACATTTTTTTGAGAGGAAAAATGCCAATTGGGGGCAAAATAACTCCAAGTCTCTTCAATCAGTTGGTTTCCACAGCCTGCACCTACATTGTTTAACCAAGCAGCTCCGCACTGGTTCGCTGGAAATACGAGGAGAGCCTTTTCTGTGGGAGCTGTTTCAACCCTGCATCAATCCCCAAAAACAGGAGCGCCCAGAGTTTCCTACTGATCTCAAAAATTGCGGCAGTAGCACCCTTCTAGACTATCCAACTGACCCACGATGAATGTGATTGATGGAACAATTGTCCAATCACCTGCCGGATATGCTTTTGAAAGGTTCTGCCCATTCTCAAACACTTTCTATGGGCTGTGTCCCAGATGGGCTAATGCAGTGATTCCCAAACTGGGGTACTCGTACCCCCAGGGGTACGCGAAGTGACATAGGGGGTATGCGAATACCTGTCAGGTTTCAAACAGTTGTTTCAGTTTAAAGTTCAAACTGGTAATGTTTGTATGGTGAGCTTTAATAAAGGCCTGAAGTGTTGGCAGAGAGGCTGCAGGCTGGATTGGTGAGGCATCTTAGAGAAGGAAATCCATCCTGAATTGTCTAAGATTCTTATAGTAACATAAGTTCAGTCAGACACCTTTCTCATTAGAGCTGTGGTGAGTTTGTTCTTCACAGTTTCAAGTTCATTAAAGAATATGTTCCAGAAATTTAAATTTCTGTTTTCAAAAGTGAACTGGTGTTACACTCTGAAATTGCTGGTAAATAAATCTATTTTGTGAGAATAATAACTAACTTTAAGAGATTTTATTTGTATGTTATGCATGTTAAATGTGGGAGGTTGGGGTGGCGGCAGGCTTACAGACACATTTCTTTTTCTAGCTGCTATAAGTGTGTGAGAGTAGGGGGTACATGGCTGGAGGTCGAGTGTCTGAAGGGGTACGGGCTGTGAGAAGTTTGGGAACCACTGGGTTAATGAAATACACTGAACAGTCCATCTGGCGGGTCAGGTTATGTCCACTTGTGAAGGGCCAATGAGGGGCCATATGGCTAAAAAGCATTTGCGTTGTCACTACCTGGTGCAGAGTCTTGGTCTATTGAAGGTGACAGCGCTGCTGTAGCTGAGAGCCCTGAGGTAAGATCACACAGCTTATCAGTACTGCATCGGACATAAGTGACTGTAGAAGCCTCTACACTGATGCTAGTTCTTATACTCAGGCACAAGTCTCCTGATTTTCTTTCACATTTTCCTGTATTATTTGTTTTGCATTATCATTGTTTTCATTGGCTGGGGTTCTGTTACAATCCCAGTATTGAAAAAGCCTCTCACTGAATAAAATCTGGATGGGGACTTGGCCTGCACTCCAGCCTTTCTATCGATTTCAAAACCATCATTTATTTGCTTCTTTATTTATCAACTTCTTGGACTGGAAATCGATTGTTCTTTTCTGCCTCACACAGGACAAACACTAGCCTACACAGCATGTAGGGCTTTGCTGACACCATCAAAATATCACAGCTCCTATTGGAAACAACAGTTTCAAAGTGTAATAAAAGACACTGTACTTTTGTTCATCATCATATTATAATACATCTATTTTTATCTGTTTTAGCAGATCTAAGAAAAGAAGAATCCCTTTGATACAGGGAGGATACAATCCTAGTTTTTCTATACACTTCTGTACTGTTTTTTGATCAGTAGAATCTTATAAAAGAGAAAATGACATATTTCATTAAAATTTTAAACTTTGTCTTTTTTTTTTTTTCTTAGGATAGTTAGACAGTAAATAGGGTGGGAAAGTGGCGAGAGAGCAGAGAAAGAAATGGTCCACAGTAGGGCTGAAAGATTTACCAATTTCAGATAGAAATCACAAGTTTAGACAACGCAATCGTGATCACCAAAGCTGCATTTTTTGCAGCGCTCCTGACTGACCCAGGATCTATTGTGTCGAATATTTTACACTTAAGTTTTTTTACAAATTTGCAGGCAATTTGCATTTAAGAATGGCTCGCAAAAGAACGGATTACTCACGACAGCAATTCAGTTCTCATTGTTCACCGTTCAAAAGAGTCGACTCCTTCACGAACGTCACATCTCCACCACGAAGTGCAGGTAATAAGGTCAACAATATAAAGCCTCTGTTTAGGAGTACCAGATAAAGTAACATGATGCAGTAAAAAAAAACAAGAGTCTCAACAAGCACACTGGAGCGTTTGGAGATGCTGAAGAGTTTATCTGATGACTGTAGGCAGAGGCAGGCTAATATGACCCATTGACTCCCTGGCATTTGAGCTAAGCTAGTTAGCGGTGGGTGAGCTTTGTCTACTCGTTACCGCATACCCAGTCAAAAGAATGGTGTCTATCTGCTCGTCATGGACTCGGAGTGAGGCAAGACATGAAAAAAAAAAAAGTTGTAGTATTCCTTTAATAATGAAACAGATTATTTATCATCAATATTAGATGATGAATAATGTGTTATCTGCTTATGAAAATAGATTTCCTTACTGTTGTCTACACTATAAACATAGTGAATATTGCACTGAAGCTTGATTTGAAAAAAATTGTGAAATTGAAATCACAATAACTGCCAGAAAAATCACAATTAAATCTTTTCCTAAAATCGTTCAGGCATAGCCCACAGGCTGGAATCCAGACCATGTTGCCTGCATGATCTCATAAAAGCCTTGTTTCCACTAAGTGGTCTGGACCAGTAAACCCTGGTCTTGTTTGCATTTCCACTGCCAGCTGTACCTTCACTTGAGGGTGAAGATATGAACCAGGAGGAGAGGGTTGTACCAGCTAAGTAAATGCGCAACGTCACAGCAGCGCAACGTCACAGCAGCGCAACACAGACAAGCTGTCTGAAGCAGAGTGCGACCGTAAACAAAGAACACTGGAGAACTTCCAGCACTCCAGTTCTTTACAGCTACAGCAGTGAACACGCCTTCAGAGGGGTACCAAAAATCAGGATGGCACAGTTATTTTGGGCCTTTTCTCCTGTAATTGCACACAGCACCGAGCAGAACTGAACCAGACTTCCTGCTGGAAACGCAGCTTCTATGGTCAATCTGCAGACATAACCCACTGTGATAACAGTATTTTTTAAAGTCTTACCAACAAATATAAGTGTTACCTGGAGAGACGGGGCTTGGCTCTGGAGGCTGTTTGACCTCAGGGGGTAGCAGTAGCCCTCCTGCTGCTCCTCCTGCAGGGTTAACACTCTCAGCTCCTTCTCCTCCATCTCCTGCTTCTGGCCTCTGAGCCTGAAGGAGCTGAGCCAGCAGCATCGTCATGGCAGTCTGGGTGGCTGCGGCAGTCTCTCCCTCTGGGACACCAGAAGGTGCTGGCATGGGGGGTGAAGGGGGTTTGGGCATTGGGGGTGTGCGGGGTACCCCTGTTGGGATGAGGGGCTTGGTGGTTGTAGGTTGAGGAAGAGGCTCAGCTGGGTCTAATGGAGCGAGAGCTTTGGAGAGCTGCTGTAACGTCTCCTGATTGACTTTTGTGCTCATGGACTGGACGAACTGGGCCGTGTTGACGGCGCTCTTCGGCTGGCCGAGGAAGTTCAGCAGGAGAGCGAGCTGATCCTGGGTTAGCTGGGAGTTTGGACCTTTTAGATCTGCAGAAGACAGAAATTTAATGTGAGGGTTAAGGTTTAGTTTCAACCATGTAAACAATTATCTCTGATGCAGTATTCTTTTAGTTAGATCTGCCTTGTATGACATATTAAAAAAGGGATATGCCAACCTTTTTTTTCTTTTCATGTCTTGCCTCACTCCTGAGTCCATGACAAGCAGATAGACACCATTCTTTCGACTGTGCGTGAAGTTACAAGAAAGAGACAGCCAAAGATTGTCCACTAATTAGCTTAGCTCAAACACTGGGAGTCAATGAGTAGCGTTAGCCTGCCTCTAACTACAGTCATCAGATAAACTCTTTGGCAACTCTAAGCAGTCCTGTGTTCTTCTGCTTGTATTACTATCTTTTTATCTTTTTCTACTTGTTACTACAGGCTTTGTTTTGTTGACCTGCTTACCAGCACATCCACCGTGGTTTGCGCTAGAGATGTGACATTCGCCAACGACTCGAGTCTTTTGACTGAGTCTTTTAAGTGAACGATGAGAACTGATCCGCAATTGTGAGTGAGCTGTTCGTTTTTTTGGCAGGCAATTTAATAATGGCTCGCAGATGAAAGACTCACTTACAACTGTGAACCAGTTCTCATCGTTCATTTAAAGGGCTGTTTAACCTGTTCAACCCCATCCCCTTTTTTTAAGCCTTCTGCTTGAAACCCACAAGGTCTATTTGAATAATTTTGGTGTCATAATAAAAGTAACACTTGAGAGATTTGTCCAGATGTGTAATTATCAGTATATGTGTTACTGGGACAGAGTAAATGAAGATAGAAGTCAGAATAATTTGAAAATTTCATCCTCTCCTAAAACAAAAAACAATTTTTTATTGGGAATATTTCTCTTAGAAATGATGCTGGAGTGGCTGTAAAACTCTAAAAATTGAATAATAAAATATTTTTACATCATCTCTGCAAAGGATTATTGTTATAAAGTGATGCAGAGCAAAATTAAAGAGGTTTTATAACAATATGGTCAGGCGAGGATTTTGAAACAGTGCATATTGAGCCAAAGGTCAAAAATATATGTATTTTGTCGAATAAAAGCCAACATGACTATAGTCTTAAAGGCACAGTTCACTGCTTTGTGCTGTCGTGTCGAGGAGCTTTTTTTCCTGAGCCCCAGCAGACCCAAATTTGGATCCTATGGGGCTAAAGGGGTTAAAAGACTATACTCCTTTCGAACGCCACATCACTAGCGCATATAATCACGGAAGTAGGTCAACAACACAAAGCCTCTGTTTAGGAGTAGAAGAAGGTAATATGAAGATAGCAGAAAATAACACAAGGCACAACAAGCACACAGGACCGTTTGGAGTTGCTGAACAGTTTATCTGATGACTGTAGGCAGAGGCAGGCTAATAGTACCCATTTACTCCCAGTGTTTAAGCTAAGCTAATTAGCAGGGGGCAATCTTTGGCTGTCTCTTTCTTGTAATTGCACACACAGCCGAAAGAATGGAGTCTATCTGCTTGTCATGGACTCAGGACTGAGGCAAGACAAAAAAAGAAAAAAATCATTGCTGTATCGCTTTAAATATTTAAGTATTTAGTCTGTATGTTTATGTAGTTGCCTTTTAATCATGTACACCAGTTTTACTTGTTCAACGAGAAGAACATCTGTTGTAACATAATCACAGATTAAGAGCCTTTCCTGATGACAGTCTAATACAAACAACTCAAATACAAACAGAAGCTGAGCTCACCCAGCAGTGCAGAGGCTGCAGCGTTTTGAGCTTTTACACCTCCCGCTGTAGGAAAGCCCTGGGGAGTGTTACTGCGACTGTCGTCAAGGCCCAGCTCTTTCCGGGGTGCCTTGGGGGCCACTAGCTCCTCCGGGACCTGCTTCTGCCGCCGACGTTTCTTACTCCACAGCTCGTGACAGTCCTGCCACAGCGGGAGACTGGAGAGAAAACAAAAATCATTAATAACACAGACTTTAACGTGTAGGAGCAGAAAGGTGCTTCATGCAGTGGGACATACTCTGGTGGGGGCATCTTGTCAGGGTCCACGTCCTTCAGGAACTCGCTGACCAGCGCTTGTTCAGCGGTGCAGCGTTTGCTGGGGTCCAAATTTAACATGTGGTCAAACAAGTCCAGGGCAGAGGGAGGGATACTGGGGGGAAAAAAGGCAGATTTAATTAAACACAGCTCCAAAGGCTTAACCATTACAGATATTGTAAGATTTTCAAGCCGGGGAAGGAGACCAAAAATCATTTATATAGCTACATGGAAATGGCAAGTTTTTCTGTATAGCGCTTTTCAGCATTCATGATAACAAAGGAAAAAGAAAAACACAGCAGAATAAAATGGGGGAATAAAAAATAAAACAAAATACAAAACGAGAGGAAAACCTGAGCTAAAAGAAAAAGCTAAAATGTGTGGGAAAAAAAACTCTTTGATCAAAATCAATTCATGTTTAAAAGGTGCAGTGTTGTAAATGAAATAGTAACACAAAAATATTATCAACAAGACGGTGTGCAGCAGTGAGATTGCAATAATGAAACAATAACGCAACAAATATGTTGAAAACTTACATTTTTTTGTCTATGTATAAAGCAGTTATCAGTATACATTTTTTTTATACTAGTAAAATAAATAAGCATCATGGGGTCAATATACACATTAATTTCAGTGATTCTTTCATATAACTGGGGCTTTAACAGTATCAAAATAAACAAAAGTTTTGTCCTTTATCTTGAAAATATATTGATAGTCTCAAAAACTACCCAGCCTTGTTCTGGGTAGCAAGCTAACGCGAGAACTATTGGATGGATTTACATGAAACTTTTTACCCGAGGTGTGGTTTGGCCCAAGGAAGAAGCCATTACATTTTGGTGGTGATCCGCATATTTGTCTGGATGCAAAAATTTCCCAAAATTTTCTAAAAATCCCATAACTGAACATTGGGATGTATTGCAAAACATCATATCTCTGACATCAGTTGATGGATTTGCTTCAAACCTTACAGGATAATATATATAATGTAACTCTATCAT
This sequence comes from Cetoscarus ocellatus, assembly GCA_037902135.1. NCBI lineage: Eukaryota > Metazoa > Chordata > Actinopteri > Labriformes > Labridae > Cetoscarus > Cetoscarus ocellatus. The sequence goes on along the minus strand of JBAMNC010001424.1, from coordinate 655,599 downwards.
CAAGGTAAATTTCATCTGGATCACATACAGATTGATGTCACAAAAAAACATTGAAGTTCATAATGGCTCTGCCCCCTTTACGTCTTTATGGGAATTGTAGTTTAATGGCAAACTGACATCAACATTTTTCAAGCCTATGTCACTACACTTCCCAGCTTCCCCTGCAATGCCAGCGGGGTAGTTCTCCACATGGACAGACATGAGCGGAGACTCGGCCGTCATATCGGAGCGCGTGGTGATCCAGAATTGTATCTCTAACAGGGGTTGTGGAAAAGCCACTGCTGTAACCGAGCTGCTTGGCGGACGTCTGCGCTCTCTAAGTGCTTTTCTAGTTACTTACTGATTTTAGAATATGCAAAACATGCAAGCAAAAAACCCTCATATACTCCTTCATAAACTGGGTTTTTGTGTTGACATACATGTGAATGTACTTGCATGTATTCAGTTTATTTGATTGACATGTACAGTTAGCCATTGTATATGTTTTATTTTGTTTTGACTGTTTTTCTGTAAAGTTTGAGGCGGATAAATAAATCAAAATCAAATCCTATAACTTAAAGTCTCTTAACACCATTTTGAACATTAAAGAACAATAAAAACTTGAAACATAAAATTACCAAAATAACAGTATATAGAAAAAACAAATGCAACATTTCCTGTGGTGCAGCGATCATTCAGTTTTGGTGGTCTAGTTTTCATAACTGTAGGAGGCAGTGACAGTGATTGAAACTGAAACTCAGTTAATTACCCGGCTCTTTTATATAACCTAAACATTGACTTACAAAGCATACTCCTCCCGTAGTCTCCTCCTGTACTGTTTCTTTGGTTTCATGGTGTTGAAGAATGGAAGTTTGATCACATCTGGCCACACAGCAGGGCAGGGACTCCCACATATCCGGCTAAAAAGACAGAAAATCATTTTGATCAGGCAGAGCATTAAAGCACACAAATCAAGAGCAGTGAAGACCTGCGCCCAAATCGTTATGACTCCTGACAACACCCAGAGAACAGGCCTGACTTGATTTCATTGAAGTGAATGACATTAGCTCCCAGCTAAGCTTTTATTCTGCTGCTGCCACACAGAGTGACAGAGTGAAAGAGGCTTCTGCTGAAGTTTCTGCTCAAACTTTCAAGATTTCCACTGAATTAATCACAACCTTCACGCTCCCTTTAACAGAGCAGTGACAGATCAACTATAGCATCACGATATGACACGGCGAAAAATCTAGCTCAGCTTTCTCTTCCTGTTTCTGACAAATGAAAACCGGTTCTTTGGTTTCAGTGGGTGAGCCGTTACATGCAAAAAGATTTGGAGCAGTCAAAAGAAATCAAAATCGGTCTGATGAGGCTGGACACGTACCTTATAAGCTCTAATTGAGCCAGCTCTTGATTAGCTTGGAAAATTGGTTTCTTTGTGAACAGTTCTCCCAAAATGCATCTGTGGAAAATACAAAGACAAAAATCATTAATAAAGTTTGAAAAAATAAATCAGGGTCGGAAAATCAGATCGTCTCTGGATCCTGCTAAAAGGTTCGCCACACTCGGCAAACCAAAACAGGCTGAAAATCCTAAATTAACTGCATTTTATTTAGTCATTGTAACAAGTGACCTTTGGAATAAATGATTGGTCTGAATTTGAGTAATGTATTAATCTACTTAGAGGATAGTTGGCTCTGAAGAATCCTCATTTCTGTTGTGGGATAAGAATTTGATTAGTAAGACAAGACTATTGGTATTATGTTGGTGAGGATCGCAGGGGCACCAGAGAGTTTCTCAACCTGTTTTCTGTTGAGGCTCCATTAATAAATGTAAAAAACTTTTAGTCACCTCAGTCTAAATGTTCTCACAATGAAAGGAACATTTCACATCTCCCTGACCACCAACTTGCACACACAAATGCTATCTGATATTTCAACAATAATTCATTTCTGAAAATGTAAATTTATGAGAAAGCTGTGCCTCGGACAATGCACACAGCCTTGATATTATGATAGCCAGAATGCAGCTAGCCTCCGAGACTGATGATTTTGCAAATTTCATCATTACTTGTCATTGTTGTTTCCTTTAAAATCAATAAAGTCATCATTTTATCTGCTGGAGCACCACTGGATGATGAAGTTGATGGCTCAGATTCAGAGTTATGATGATTTAAGTGCTAGTTTGTTTGCAGCAGCTGCTCAAGTTTCTCTCCAAAAACACCAGCCAGCTACAAAAGTTATTTGAATAACATTAGCGATGTAAGGCAATTAACTCACTAAACCAGGCATCAGAACTGTGATTTCAGGAGGAAGGGCATTTGAGACAATTATGTCTCAAAATAAGTACTAATAATCTACACTATCGTAATGGTTGATTTAATTTTTTATATATTTCCAAAGCAGCTCTTACAAAGCCAGAGGGCACCCCTAGTGAGAAAGACTGGTCTAGATGTTATGTTTGTTTGCCCCAAGCGGAGATGAAACTAATGACCATTTCTGTTGCATACTAGTCATCGACTATTAGATCAACTAGTCGACTAGTCAGATGAAGTTATGCACAACTACCATAATTTCTCAATTATAACACGCACCCCATATTTTCACGATTTTCGCCTGAAAAACACTGTAATTGAAAATAACACGAACCCACATTTTGCCCAAACCTTACTCTCTCAGACAACTCAAAAATTACCTTTATTCAAAGTTTTAATCAACAACAAATACACGACTTTCTCTCTCAAACAGATGAGGAAACACCTTTTGCTTCACGCATGCACAATTATTCAATTTCTGCCTGAGCATGCTCAGTCGCAGTGTACCAACCAACCAGAGAGCAGCTATTTTGCGCCCCCTTGCTCACAAGATGGCAGCACTCTGTGTTTGAGTGAGTGGTAACACTTAAGAATTGAACAATGATTAAACAAAGTTAAAATAATTAAGACCCAAAATATTTGATTCGAACAGTTTCACCGTCGGTTTTATAAGAAATACGCAAGTTTGGCGGGAATGTTCCGCCTTTTTGTATCAGATGTGCTGCAATCTAATGTTGGCGAGACGAAATAATTAAAGTATTTTGCGTGTACTTGTGTATAACACGCACCCAAAAAACTAGAGCTTATCTGAAAGCAAAAAAGTGTGTTAAAATCAAGAAATCACAGTATTTGATGGTTCCTACCATTACTTCAGAATCTGACTATTCTTTTATGTGACATCAGATAAATGTGATATTGTCAAACTAATAATATTAATAATAACATTTATTATTATCATCAATATTGTTAATAAACTCCTAAAGTTGGTCATGCTCTTACAAACTAAAAATGTGCTGTTTTTTAACTGAAAATTTCTCATGTTTTAAACACGACTAGCATTCATTCAACACGCCTGACTTTGTTTTCATGTGACGCCAGGCAACCACAGTCTGTATATCCATGTTATTTTCATTTGTCTCCTCTTTTAGGGAGAGGAGTGGAGGACAAAAGGAGATGAGGCAGAGGGAAGAAAGACTGAAGTGCTCATGGGAATGTGTTTTTAGGTGAGAGGTTAAAAATGTAAATGATAGAAAATCAATACATGGCTTTGACTTTTGCTTTTGAAGAGGCATATTGTTTGTACTCTTCTGAACAGAGCTGTTCTGAGTGTCTCCTGCTTTAATGCTCTTACAGTGCTGACACACTGTGATAATAATCAAGGGCTGTTTGACAGTTTTCAGAGATAATCCTCAGCACAGGTTTGTTAATACTATAACTGAGTGAGGAGGGACTGTGTGATTAAACTGCACTGTTGTCATCAATGGAGCTTTTATCTGCTCCACAGTTCTGTGTTTAAGCAAAGGCACTTAAAGTGTACGTTTGCCGCAGTTGATGGGGTCAGTCGTTAAATTAACCACAACTTTAGCCCATTAGCCCTGCAACTTCAGCCGTACTATCAGATCAGCCTCCACTGTGCCTTCTGACAATGATGGAGGCTTAAGTGAGGATGTTTAACTCCTGTATTTTCGATATAGAGGATGAAATACTCCTGGAACAAAGTTTCAGGACGCGGGGATGTCACAGCGGTGACTGCTGCTATGCTACACTGCCTTCCTGTTGCTCTGCGGTCCTTGTTTGCCAACAAACCTCCGAAATAAGACAAAATGAGGAGTAAGACTCACTCCACAGAAAAATCTGCTCCAGAATTCAATGTTATGTCCACACACCGCACAAAACAAACATGATTATGTGATGTAACAACTATTAAACAGATCAATTCATCAGTGACAATTTGTATTATTGAATTCTGACAACGACATCGACTGGTTGATGCATCCATAGCTCCAACAAGAGGTTGTTGTGGGAGGCCTTGTGTCACTCCATGCTCTCTCCCTCTCTCCCAAATTTCCAATTCTAGCCTACGTGAACTTGCTCTAAAAGGCACAAAAAGCACAAAGCAGTCTTTAAATGGAATGATCTATGGCAGAGATGGGCAACCTGTGGTCTCCTTTTCGATCAATGTGGCCAGAAAGTTAAATTCAGATATCAATTAATTGTAATACCTGAAAATGGAAACTGATGTCTGATAAGTGTTTGTCTACTTATTTGCAATAACTTAGGGATATGACTGGTAAGAAAGGCCAGCAAAACTCTTCAAGTGCACAACAAAGTATCTGTAAAGCAAAATTAAGTTCATTGTTGTTTGTACGGTACGGTGGCACAGCAGGTAGTGCACGTGCCTCACAGCAAGAAGGTCGGCCGTTCGAGGCTCATTAGGTTGACTGATGACTCTAAAAATGCCCTTGGGTATGAGTGTAAATGTGAATGGTTGTCCGTCTCTTTATGTGGCCCTGCGATTGGCTGGTGACTGGTTCAGGGTGAACCCCGCCTCTCACCCAATGTCAGTTTTAATAGGCTCCAGCCCCCCGCAACACCGAAAGGGACAATTGGTGTACATGATGTATGTATGGATGTTTGTATTAGAGCTAAAATGTACAAATACTGGTTTTATAAACTCTGACAAAGCTGGATTTTTTTATACCTCTGTTAAATCATTACTTCTGTATAAAGGGTTAAATTGAGAATATACTGCAATTTGTGACAATGGGTCCCTCTGGCTCAGTGAATAAGATCGACATTCCTCTCTAGATAACCTAATTGTTCCTGTTTTATGTGACTGAAGAGTGTAAAAAAAAATAATCAGGAATTTCAGTCATAACCCTGCTAGAAAACTTTGATAAGTTTTTCCGTGGTAAATTAAAAAAATGCAATAAGATCAGATTTTTAAAGTAACATCTCAAGTTATTGCGCCAAACCTTTTAAAGTTAGAAGTTCCCTGAGGTGAAATCCTGATTTTTTTATGTGAAAAAGAAAACTAAGATTTGTGTTTCATATTAAATATCTGAGTCTCTTCCTTGGATTAAGTCATGATTGCCTCTTTAATAACCCTTTATAATTTTTGCCTACATCGACTTTCACTCACAAATGAACAAGTAACAGGCAGTTCTTGTCTTGTTCTTACCCGCAGCTCCAAACATCGATAGCTGGCGTGTACCTCTCTTCTCCCAGCAGCAGCTCTGGGGGGCGGTACCATAGTGTAATCACTTTGTTGGTGTAGGGACGACTGAAAACAAGAACAGTGAGCAGAAGGGTTGAGTTTTTAATCTCATCATATGAAACAATCCTTTAGATAACCAAGTGTGTGACATATCTGTGAAAAACACTGGAGCCTCACCTCTCCTCAGAGTTATACAGCCGAGCGAGACCAAAGTCTGCAAGCTTTATTTGACCTCTGACCAGGACGGGAGAGAAAAAAATGTGCAGGGTTATGTAACCGAACGTTAAGACTCTCCTTTACATTTTGGGGTAAAATGAGTTAGACTTACTTGTTATTGAGCAGAATATTGGAGCACTTGATGTCTCTGTGCAGGAAGTTCTTCTTGTGGCAGTAATCCAGACCCTCCAGCAGCTGACGCATGAAAGACTTGATGTGGCTCTCGTTGAAATGGACCAGGCCGGACTCGAGCAAACCCATCAGGTCGTGGTCCATATACTCAAATACTAGATAGAAAGCACCTGAGACAAGAAACAAAGATGAAGTCACCGAAGAGGTGTCTAATAGATGTAGGGCCCGATACAACGGACACTGGACATTAAAAGTGAAGTTCAATATAAACACGGAATATCACGAAAATGGCCGACACTTTACATAAAAGCTTTTGTTTTTGGAATAAAAAGGAACGTATCTCTTGGGAAAATACGCTGAGGGGATCACCAAGGAACCATTTACACAACAATGAAAATGGAGAGTTTTCGTTACATTTGCGCCCTCCGTTAATACGAGAAGGGTGCTTTTGGAACCAGGGTCCAGAGTGAAAAGTTCTGAAAATGTTTTGGTATCTGTCTCCATTTAAACAGCAATCTGAGTTTTCAGGGAAAATGGTGACACGCAGCGCATGAGCAGTTCTCTTTCAGATGAAGGTTGCACACGCACCTAAGAACAACAACAACAATTTCAGCCGTCTACGGAGCCACATGGTTGCTGCTTACTGTGCTCGGTTTGTTATCCAGAAAAAAATGTCCAGACAGATTTGTTGTCCAGACAAGAAACTCCTGCGTCTTGGTCCGTCCACTCTCCATTGTTGTTTGTGAAAAGTTTGTCTTCACCAGAAAGAATACGAATGTTGTCACACCACTGTTTCACTACAAACCTACATCGCTAACTACTGGTCTGGCATAAACACTACAGCGTGTTCAGTCGTTCTCGTGGATCTGGTGATCGCTAAGCTGGCAAAGAAGCTACGAAACTCCCGGCTAACTCCAAAGAACAGAGCAGAGCAGTTTCCAACGATTATTATGTGTCAGGTGATCAAATGTTGTGCAGATTTTGTCAACAATACTGTTCACCTGAAGAGTGAGTGATTATATTTCATTACTTTATACAGTGTCTTGGGTCAAACTTGCATGAAATATTAACAACCAAATTCTCAAAAAATTAAAACTGAAAAAACTGGAATACGGGAAAAACCAAAACAGAATTTGGGAAAACATAACACAGACTCTATAGGACCCTACAGCTGTTGTAAATCAGAGTCAAAACTTAGTGTACCTTTGTCATTCTTGAAATCTAGAGCATCCTCCTTGTCTGTTACAATCTCCTTCATGTTGATGATGCTCTTGTGGTTGAGCTGTCGCAAAATTTTAATCTCTCTGATGGCGGTGATGGGGAAGCCCTCCTTTTCATTGTCCAGACGAACTTTCTTCAAAGCCACCATCTCAGCTATAAAGAGGCAGAGTAAAATGTGATTAAAGTTTATCCACAGTGTTTCAATCTCCATTCTTGGTTCATGATCAGAATTAACGTGAATAAATGCTCACCAGTGTCTTTGTCTTTAGCTTTGTACACCTGGCCGTAGGTGCCCTCCCCTGTGATCCCGATGATCTCAAACTTGTCCACGCAGCGTTTGCCCCAATCTATTTCGGTTTCCTTAATCTCACCAAATCTCGGGCCACAAATTCTGAAAATGAAATCAAATACATCAGCCAAATGGCAATTACATTCTGACTGTCTTCTGGCGATACAGCAGGCCTTCTTGTTCGGCATGGTTATAGCAAAAAGGGTGATTTTGGGATAGTGGAAATCTGTTCCTCCTCCCCTTGCTTCAAAAAGTGGTTGAATGACATGGTTCCTGTATCTAGCTTGAAGAAATACGGTACACTATGTCCAACACAAGGTCTGGGGGCCATTTGTTGATTATATTAGGACTTAAAGTACTGATTTTTGTTTTGTGTTGTTGAAAAAAACGTAACTGCAAATCTATGTATTTCTATGTATGACGTTAAACAAACTAAACCTGACCAATTGGGATTCCCACTCTTTCAGGAATGTGTTTACTGAAACATTAAGTGTTCTTGTTTATTGTTATTTGTTTATTTGGCACAAATATTTTAGGTCCACATTTGTAGGATGGATTTTTTTCCCTCTAAAAACTTTTGAAATTTAAATTGAATTTCTGTTCAGACTCAAAAGTGCCTACAATGCAGTGTTAATTTTTCACACTTTTATCAACAACCTTTATTCCCCTGACGAAAACCAGACAGTAACTACTTAAAACAAGTGCACAAAACTAAATTAACTGACAGTTTCACCAACAAATAAAAACTAGCTGAAAATGTTTTAAAGAGACTTTAACTAATCAGACCTAATTTGGTCATGTAGATAGTTGGGACAAGTTAGGAAAATATCCAATTACAGCTACTTTGGTTGTGTGGAAAGGTTGGATGAGTTAAGAGGAACATCCAATCACAACTGCCTTAGCTTGGTGGTGATGGAATTAGCTGGGGGAGCGATCCAATCAGAGCTACTCTCTTTACGAATTGATATATTCATGTAGAGCAGGTTCACTGTTTGTTGTCAATTCTGGTATTGTAACTGAGATGCTCTGCCAGGTAGCCTAAATAAAGGTGACTGCATTTCACAGTTAAATTTGTTTCTGTTAATTTATACATTCCAACTTTACTAGCATTTAGTAAAGAGTTATTAGATGTTTCATTTGATCCAAGTGTAAAACATGACTTCAGAAATTCTAGGAAACATAAAAAATGCCTTACCCTTTACACGTTTTATTTTAGTCGACTAAATTTACAGTAGATTTTGTCAACTAAAATGTTGTGAAATTTCATCAACTAAAACCAGACTAAAATTAAAACCATTTAGATGACTAAATTCTGACTCAAACTAAAAGATATTTTAGGCAAAAGACTAAAATTAAAACTGAATTAAAAAGTGCTGTCAGACTTCACACTGCTACAATGCCTAACCAACGCGGATAAAGGCATACCAGACTAGCTGTCAGACATCAATCATCAGGACACATTATGAATATTCACACCTGGCATTGAGGAATACAAGGTTTAAATGGGGTATAAATGGGCATTGACATACTTAGGTCTTCTGCGAATTGTTCCAGACTTCTTGTCCTCAGGTGGGCTGTGCGGAGAAGTCGTGGCCCCAGGAAGTTCAGGCGGCAGAGGCAAATCCGAGAGGAGTTGACGAGCTTTTCTTTCAGACTTTTTCTTCGCTGAGAGCAAACTGTCCTTCAGGCTGAAAGGACAAAACACAGAACATATAAAGTTTAATTCACTTCTGACAATGATAGCTGATATCAGAGCTGGGCATTGTGTCTGACTTATAAGGCATGTGAATTTATCTACAACTGTGAAAAAGAAACGACAATATCACTCATGCTAAGATTTTATTTTTAAAGAAAATGTCATTATTGAATTTACTGAAATTTTCAGTCAGTGCATCCCCAGCCATGGGGATGCACTGACTAATAAAACTGATAACATGTATCTTAGGTTTTTGGGACTCCCTTTTTTGTTGCTGTGGCATCAATTTTGTTTGATTTTTTTAATAGAATAATATTAAAATATATAATTCAGGTACAGTGACAGACATTTTTTATTTCTTAATAGAACAAAAAAGAAACATAGATGTATTGTGAAGTTCCATTAAGCTAAAAACACACGCATGTTTTGGTCCATATTAGGGCTGAAAGACTTATCGTTTTCAGATCGAAATCGCAATTTCAGACAATGCAATCATGTGAAAACCGAACTGCAGTTTTTCGCAGCGCTCCTGTCTGACCCAAGATCTGCTGCGTCAACTATTTTATACATACTTTTAGTAATCTGCAGGCAATTTGCATTTACAAAAGTGCTGGTAAGCGAGGAGCACAAGTTGGAGTATCCCTTAAACAATGAAAACAGATTATTCATCATCAATATTACATGATGAATAATGTGGTATGCGCTTTTGATTTCCTTACTGTTGTCTCTACTGTAAACATAGTGAATATTGCACTGAGGCTTGATTTGAAGGAAAGTGTGAATCGAATTAAAATCACAATATCTGCCAGAAAAATCGCAATTAGATCGTTTCCTAAAATCGTCCAGTCCTAGTCCATACTGCCCACCTCTTACAGGTGTGAAGTAAAAACAGGTTTCAACAAACCTGTCTTTGTCCATTTGCTCAAGAACTGTTTGCGGCAGTGTCGACAGAGTCGGGATCAGTGGGACGCTGGCTCTCTCCTTCTCTTTGCCCTGCCCTGATGACAACACTTTCCTCTTGTCCCGATGTACCGAGTCATCTTTCCCTTTGGCATCTCGGGTCTGGTGCTCGGCGGCCCTCTTGGCCGGCCTGTCAGAGGGGGACTGTGGCTGGCTGGTCGTGGGGGTCCTGGGACCTTTCTCCTGCGGTGGTGGTGGCGGTGAAGGAGGGCGGCCCTTCCTAGCCAAGTGATTGGACTTAGGGCTGGGCTGAGGAGCGTTTGAGGAAACCTTGGTTGGGGTAGATGTGTTGCTGGAGTTCTTGGCCTTAGCAGCTGCTTCTGCCGCTTTGGCCTTTTTCTGCTTGCTGAGTTCGGCGGCGAGGCTGGTCTTGAAGGTGAGGGTGCTGGGAGAGAGGCTGGAGGGGCGACTGCGGGAGCGAGAGTGGCGGTGGCGGCTGCGAGAGCGAGAATGCCTTGTAGAGGAGTAAGGACTTCTGCTGCGTGACCGAGCAGATCGCCTTAAATGAAAAGGACAAAGACATGGTTTTAGGATTTGTTTTAGCTTGGAGAAGTTCTTGTGATAGTTGTTCACTCTTTGCACAAGATAAAAATATCTACTGGGTATGCAAATTAGAACAACGCTAGGAAATGGATACCACCATGCAAATCAAGCAGTTAAACCTTCAGTGAAGGTACAAGACCTGAGACATTAAGTCTGTGAAGCCATTTATTTGAGACACAAAAGGTCACTGAAAAGAATAAGGAATAATGAATGAGAAGTGGATTATTGCTTTTATTTATGTAGACCCAATTAGCAGGATGAAGATTAGGACTGTATAATTTAAAAAATAGGGGTGCGGTCTTGGTAGATTAATACCTAGTAAGTTGATGACTGGTAAAAGCAAATATAAACATATCTGCAGATATTCAGAGCTGATATTTTGGCCATAAATCCTGCCCATACATATCCACATACTGACTTTCATATTGGCATAATGTGCATGACTTAAGCCAACTTTGGACTGACATGTTCAATAGCTAATGACCCCCATGACCCCTCAACCCCATCTTCACACTGCTGCCATCAAGCCACAAATACAGGACTTTGAAATGGAGAAGGGCTCGCTTTAGCAAGCGCCTCCTGTCACAGCAGCACTCAACAGCCTGCAGCATGAACCGCTGCCTTCTATTTGAGCCCTGTGTATTTTTGTGTGAACAGTCGGCCCATGTGTCAGTCTGCGGTTATGAGGTCGGTTTTGTATGTTTGATGCGTTGCGAATGTTTTTCTTGTTGGAACAGACTGTGAAAACAAACTTCCATCTTGGACAATAAAGGCAATATTTCTATCAATAATGGTTTGCCACATCATGACTCAACGTCCACTTTAATACATCAAAAGCATCATTAATTAAAGAGTTAAATGTTGTTTATTTTACTTCATATGGGACTGTCACCATGAAAGGAACAGGTCGATTTTAGTCAAGTGAAGGCAATCAAATATCTATATCAGGGATAAATTGAGAAACATCGGCACATCGGCAAATATCCAATATTGTGAATCCCTCGATAAACAATGAAATATCTTAGAGAGTTGAAACTACAAAAAATAAATAAAACATAAAATATTTTATTACTTGAAAAGACAAAAACTTGTCAGTGGAGTTTTGTTGGATTCAAATTTGAGAGGCAATACCACAGTTTTTACCAGAGCTTTAGCTACCGAGTAAATTAGAAAATATAGCTTAAGATTTCTTCTATTTACTAAAATTAAGGTTCAGTTAAAAACGCAGGATGACAAGTAACTGTTAAAACTATGGATGCAAGTAACTTTTACCGAAGCTGATAAAGAAATACTTTTCCAGGCTATGAACAGCACAGCATAGATTGTGAACTCTGTAGAGTCCAAATTATACAGATTTTATTTTTTTCTGTAAGGACCTTATACTTTCAACTTAAATGAATTTATCTAACTAATCAACTCCTTTGGTTCAGACTTAAACTTCAAATTTTGCAACCCTTGTTTCAATTTTAACAAGAATGAAAGTTCAGCTTAAATAGTTCCACTAATTCTTCTTTGACCTTCAATAGAACTTTTTGTGCACTGTGTTGACACTTAAGGTTGACATATTGACTTAAATATCTGCATAAATGTTTGTGTCTGTCTGCTTATAGAAATCATTCTTTTGAGCTATCTGCAGACACTGAAATCAGGCCACTATCATCAGATGTTCCTAATTAAAACAAAAACAAGCTAACAAAAACCACAATTAACCACTCTTGAATCAAGAATAAGTCTTGCGACTAATTCGCATTAAGCTGACTTTGTGTATAAATAGAATTGCGAGGAAAAATTCAAACATAAACTCAAACCATTAAATCCAAAGAACAAGCAGCTTATTATGATCCGTTATGTAAATTTAGTGCACAAAGACACAAAACATAATACTCACATTATCCCATCACCTGCTCTGTATATGTTTAACAGATTGATACAAAGGCTTTAAGTGAAACCTTAATTAAGCGCAACAAATCGTGCTGAAATATTAAATACTGTTTTGGTATGGGTTAAACACATCATGTTAAAAAGTAAATAAAGGGTTTGATACAATGAGATTAAACTCCATCTTCATTTGAACATTAACACACTGCTGTTAAGGTTGTCTCTCATATTATTACTTGATATTTTCTCTGTTAATTATGGATGCTCAATATCTGTATAAACTGATATCAGCACACAAATTCTTTAAAATTCTATAGCAGATAAACTATCTGTTAGGGCTGCTTGGTTATGGTGAAATCAAGATTATTGTGATAGGTACTGATATCCCAATTATAAAACATGAATACAAACTGATTTTAAAACACAGATCACATGAAACTATGAAGCTTTGATGCTCTCAACACTATCATTTTGAACATCAACGAACAAACAATGAATGAAAATAAAAGTGAAAAAAACAAACACTTAATGTAATGATAAATGGTAAAAGGTTAAATAAATGCAACAGCTCATGTGTGCACTGCGATTTTCAAATCTTATTATTCTGCTTTCAGAATTGTGAAAGGGTAACTGTTATTCAAATTAAAATTTGATTCATTTCCCAACCCTACCATCTGTAACCCAAGGCAAATCCAAACCTAAGTGAGAGGGTCCATACATGGGGTGTAAAGAAATAACATTAACACCCCAAATTTGTGCAGTTTCAAGCAGAACCAATGGACAGTTCAGCCGATGGGAGATTTTTAACTTCTGAACTTTGTCAGGAGTGTCTCAGTGAACCAACCTGCAAACCCGTTGTTCAGTGAGGGGAGGTTGTTTTTTTGTTTTTTTTAAAAGGAATAAGCTCAACTGAAAAAGGTGCACTTTTATTGTGTTCACGATGGAGCTACTGTCAGTCAGCTGACTGTGATATTTGAAGCTCTCAAAGAGGCATCTCAAAGATACCATCAGTATCAATACACATTTTACATAAATTATATATGCAATCCACATTAATTGCCTTTAGTTTTAAAGTTAAAAACATCCATCATTTATTGTGTAATGTAGGATCAAGTGTTTGTCTTGTCTTACGCCTGTTTTAATATCAAATGTGTCACAATAAGCCCAACAGATGAATTCAACTTTAGTAGAGACTTGACACTAGAGGATGAAAAAAGTGAGTACAATCAGAATCAGGCAAAACAGGTTTGAAAATATTGGCATTTTGGCTAAAACCTAACATTGTGCATTCCTATGCTCTGATCTTTTGAGGCACCGACAGGTTCAAAATAAAAATATCGACCAACAAAGCTCACCTGACATCAGGACTTGGGCTCAGAGACTTCCTGTATGGACTTCTTGATCTCCTTCGATTCCCATAGGGACTTGAACCAAACTCTCCTTGTTCGTACGGACTGTGTCGCCCATAACTCGGGGACCTGCGCCAGTTCGCCGGGCTGATGGGCGACCTCTTCCTCTTGTTGCTGGAGTAAGAAGTGGGAGACTTTGGCACACCATAAGCCCCGTACACATCTGCGTCCCGACTGTAATACGTGGAAGAGGGAGAGAGTCTTTTGCTCCCGAAAGTTGGACTTCTTCTAGATATAAGCTGGTTGTAACCACCAGGAGACTGGTAGGTGTAGGAATAAGACGTCCCATAGGGACTTTCTGCTTTGAAACCAGGACTTCTCCTGTATGCCCTGAGCTCTTCGCGGTCGTCTCTGTAAGACTGAGGAGCATCTCTGTACGCAGACGGAGGCTCTTTGTCTGATCTTGTTTTACTTCTGTGTCTTTTTGAATCCCTCTTATCTGCAGATTGAGAGGACTGAGATGTCCTTTTACCATTTCTGTCACTGCTTCTTGTAGTGTCTCTGTGATTTTTAGAGCCACTAAGGCTAACACCGCTCTTAGCTTTAGAAGAGTCTCTATCGCGGCTCTGATGCTCCTTTTTCCTGCCTAACTCCTTGTCCTGCTTGCTCCTCTCAGATGATCCTCTGGTTTGTTCGTCTTTGCTGACAGACACAGCCTCCCTGTCCCTAAGGTGGCTTCTGTCTGGGGTTGCTGGTCCGTTATATTCCCCAAAGTCACCATCGCTGAGCCTGTCCACTGAGAGGCTGTCAGCGTGGGGGTCAAGTTTAGGAGAGGGGCTCCCTGAAAAGCGCTCTGACTGGGAGCTCACGTCGTCATACTCCACCAATGTCCTAAGTTCAGCCTCTCTGTCAAAAGCGCTTCTTCGGTCATTGCCAGCGTCCACTGCTGCGCCTGCAAGCCACAAGCTCTTCTCCTTCGCCTGCCTGCGTTTCTTCCTCCTGGAGGCCGAAGACCTCCTCTTATCTCGGTGTCTGTCCCTCTGACCAGTCCCGCCTCCTGCTTTGCTGCGCCTCTCCTGCCTGTTGGCATTTCTCTGTGCTGGGGGGCTCCATCCTCGACCCTCCCTAAGCACCTCTGAGTTAGGCATCTAGCAAGATAAATGCTACGGCCACGATGAGAATAACCAAAATACTAAATACTTAACTTATGTCTCTTGCTTCGTCCTGGAACAAAACATTGAGCTAGCTGTGTGACAAGCTTCTTTTTGTGTAAAGTCGCTTAAAGATAGTGTCAGTTGTGGATTGCAGAATTCATTGGGCTTGTTTCAGAAGTGTAGTTTCTTTTTTGGATTTTGTCTTGCTCCCTGCGTGAACCCCTTCTGTTTCTTCCTCAATTCAATCCAATAAAGTGAAGGTTTGTCCACAGAACTGTTGTCCAGGGGCCTGTCAAAAAAGCAGAGTTACAGTCAAACATCATTTTCTTTACATATAAGTCTTCTTATTGTGGTTTGTTGAAACTGGTATTGCGCAGTCTGTATTGTCCAAAGGGACTTTTATGCATACTAAATAGACTTAAACATGCAGCATGATAGGGCTGAAAGATTTATTTTTTTATTTTATTTTTTTCAGAGAACGCAATCACGTGATCGCCAAAGCTCCAATTTTTTGCAGACCCAGGATCTGTTGCGTCAGCTATTTTACACATACAGGCAATTTGCATTTACAGAAGTGCTGGTAAGCAGGTAAACAATACAAAGCCTCTGTTTAGGAGTAGAAGTTGGAGTATGCCTTAAATAATGAAAACAGATTATTTATCATCAATATTAGATGATGACTAAAGTGTTTTTGTGAATAGTGAATACTGCACTGAAGCTTGATTTAAAGAAAATCGTGAATCAAATTGAAATCACAATATCTGCCAGAAAAATCACAATTTGATCTTTTCCTGAAATCATTCAGCCCTACAGAGTGAGCCCTTTTTACAGTTGCACTTGTTAAATTTTCTGGAACAATCTTAGGGTAACCTACTCTGACAAATTCCTGATTAAATTGTTCACACTTTTCTCTCACACTTTAGTTTGCCCATCTGGCTAAGAGAAAGGTGAGGTAGGGAAAAATATTTTCAGGAAAATCTTACATTATGGGTTGAAAACCTTGCCTTCAATCGGGCAAAAATCTAGACATTTTCAGGGAATTCATTTAATTTAATTTTTTTACTGTTTTTTTTTCATACTCTACTTATTTATCTACTTCTTTTTCGTGTATTCTGTGTGCTGCACTTTGATTGACTGCTGTCTTCTTAAAGACATAAATTTATAAATAAACTCAACTTGACTGAAAAAACATTGGAAATTAGCACTGGCAACCTGAAATATGCTTGAGTCAGCCGAATTTGCTCAACCTTCCACAGTGGCAGGTGAACAGAAGTAACTTAACAAAAAGGCCTTTCTCCTTTTGTGGTATCTGCTCAGCTCAGCTTAGCTCGACTCTACATGATTAGTAGGTTTATACTTGATTCATTTTTTAATACAGTGTAACTGTGTGCTCTGATGGTATCTTTTAAAAGGGAGGGGGGCTCATCTTAGATTGGCAGCATGACACTGCAATGTCATACTGACTACAACAAATGAGGAAATGGAAGTGACAGGTCAGCCAGAACCCCTGATTTTTGGCATGTTGTTAAAGTAAGGAGACAATTTTTGTCCCACAGTTCCCTGGGACCCTAAACAACTTCCTATTAAAAGCTGAGGAGAGTTTAGAAAGTTACACTGCATAACTGAGCTGACAACAGGATGCATTTCTGGATACCCCTGTGTCAATGTGATGATGTTTTAGGGTCAATTACAATTGTACCCCTTAGCCCTTGGTTTTGTGCATTCATGTTTAGTGAATGGGTATCCCAATTCTCCGTCAGGTTAAGGGGAAGGGCTACAAAGCCCTTAAAATGAAGGCAAACCGGGACCTCAGGAAGGGGTATGAGGAATTACGCATAATACACTGTGCCCGCTGACGAGATGGCAGAGTGGAGGCCAAAAGTATTGATTTTTATAGGAATGATTCTCGTGTTTTTATCAGAAATTCAATCCTTTGCTACTCAACGTAAATACATTAACCATATAACCAAGTGGGAAAAAAAATGTCACATCTGCCTACGACACAGCCAGCGAGCGGCTCTGGTTGATGACTTAACGGGAATCAAATGGCGTCTCGTTTCTTAGGGGAGTGTTTTCACCCCTTCCTCTTGGCCCTCAAAACAGACAGCCAAGGGGAAGGGGTAGACAAAGGGGTAAGACGAAGAGGTACAATTGGGATTGACCCTTAGTCTTGGCTTTGAACTTTGCTATGGGGGATACATTAATCTGTAGCAGGTACTTGGTACAATCCTTGATGGAAAACAAAAACAACCAAGCAAAATAAAGCTGAAAAGACTCAATACAAAGCACAAGAAAAGCCCAAATAAACACAAACTTGAATTGACATCTAGTTTTAGGCTTATTCTACTCAATATCGTGCCACACATTCACTGACCACAGGGATCAGCCTTCTACTCATATCAGCGCTGTTGTCAGTATTTACAGTGACGGACTGTGCAGGAATGGCCCATCTCAAGTGCTGAGAGTGTAACACAGCACTGATTTGCGTCTCCATTGCATCCAGTCTACCAGCTGAAGGTGTTCAACCTGATACCTTTACTGCCCTGAATCCACAACAGCTCAAAAATGGGGGCTGTGGCTGTATCTCGTAGTGAAAGCAGCAGCTAATAACATTATATCTTGCGACAACTTCATAGTATGTCTTTAAAAACTGCTATTAAACTACAAGTCAGTGATTAAAAGGGATATTTCCGTGTATTTTAAATTAGGTTGTATCAGGTACTTGACAATAGTTGAAGTGTCTTAAGGGCTCCTAACAGCACTGTACCCTTAAGAAGAACAAGTTCAGACTAACGGTAAGGTACATAATGTATGTTTGGGTTAAACATTTCAGTGTGCTCTAATTTCCTCTCGAAAGTCTCTGTGTTTGGCACTTTCTTTTTTAACAATGCAACAAATAAATACGTGTTCTTCCACTTGTGTGAATTGATTCCACCAATCAGCTGCTTCACTTTATGGACTCAGGAAGACACGACAACAGTAGAGGAAACTAAAACTGAACCAAGTGTGAGAAATGTTGACTCAAGTGATGAAGACATTCCTTTTACTGTGGATGTATGGGCTTACGGTCATGAGGAAGAAGAAATTCTTCAGAATGAGATTCAGTGGGCAGAATCAGTGGGCACAGGAAGAACACATTGGCTGCATCATATTACAGTGCCCAACACAGAGACTTCTACGAGGAAAAAGAAAGGGTTCGGA
This sequence comes from Cetoscarus ocellatus, assembly GCA_037902135.1. Taxonomy (NCBI): domain Eukaryota; kingdom Metazoa; phylum Chordata; class Actinopteri; order Labriformes; family Labridae; genus Cetoscarus; species Cetoscarus ocellatus. The sequence goes on along the minus strand of JBAMNC010001424.1, from coordinate 637,453 downwards.
TATTTCTCACCCAAACAAACATTTGACCCAACATGGTTTCGTGGCTCACTTTAACGTAAAACTCAATTAAGTTAAATAACTGTACCCAGCAGATATGGGCCTAAAGAGTTAATTACTGATATAGGCTGATATTGAAACTTTTGTCAATATGTACCAACTACATGTCAGCAGTAGTATCAGCAAAATACACAAATGTACCATAATACTTCACCTTATCATTACTGCATGGGTGCATTTACAATCAAGAATTTCAAGTCAATTTTCAAAAAGTAAAGACTTTGTTCTTTTGACAAAACTTTCAGTAACAGTACTAGCGAGAACAATGACAGATATCAGCATATTGTATATTGGCAAAAAAATCAATGTTGTGCAATGCTGCATAATGGTTTCATAAAAATATTTTCAACATTAGCACCCATTTTGTGCACTGTTTAAGTGATTTGTTAAATGACAACAATTTTCAGGAAACTAGGAGTTTTGAGAAGTAAAAACTTGACACACCTCAGACTTTTAGAATTCAATGGCAAAAGAAAAGTGACTTGTGTTCTTATCACCATTATGATAGTATTGGTAGGCATGACGCTGTTCTGCCAGTCATAAGTGTCTGATAAAGAAAAAATAGTTGGACTGGTAGATTTCTGAATCCACCTGACACAATGTCAATTAGATATTAATTACCATTTTTGACATTTATGAATGTGTGAATGGGGTTATGTTGAATATAATCCATTTGAAAAAGCCAAATTGACAAAATTGAAAGTAAATACTTGTAAAGAGCAATATGTTACGTATGTTCAATGAAAAGGGTGAACATACATACTTCTATTAAAAGGCCTGTCGTATAAAAAAAAAGGTGGCAATGTGTTGGCTTTAATTTTAATTGTCTATGCCTGCCTCTATACGATGAGCCAAGTCTCCTAATTAAGCTTGTTTACACTAAAATAGTTGCTTTTCTGTCTAACAAAATCCAACAGCACTGATATAAAACAATCTTTAGTTAAGAAAACTTCACCTAATCCGTGCTTCTTCTTGTGTCGTGAAACAAAACATTGGGCTAGCCGTGTAACAGGCTAGTTAGCACTTTCGCAGCTAGCGAGCTAAATCACAAGTTAGCATTGCAAGGCTAACTCGTCCAGAATTTAAGAAAATAACAATTACCTGAGGCGATAGTTCATGACACTTGGTGTCTGTTGGTTCCGTCACATAAAATCCACAATATGGAGGTGAGTTAAAAAAGCCAGTCGAGACCGAACCATTGTACTCCCAGATCTGCTAAGCCAGCTAGCCTCCTGAAGCTAACTGAGCCCAGCTAAATTTCATGGTCAAAGCACAGGCCGCTGTACATTTAAAATCCACTTCTTCTGAAATGTTGAGGTTTGTGCAAAATTACAAATCCATCACACGGATAGTGTTAACACAGAAGAAGAAAGCCCCCGTCTCCCTCCAACAAACTTCTTCTCGCTTTCCATCTCAACAAGGAAGTGAATAGCACACGCTGGATAGCCGCCGCTAGCTCGCCGGCTAACCGCTAGCACGTTAGCACAGCTAGCTTTCTTTTCTCCTTGCGTGGAGTTCAATTCAACTCAAGTCAAGATGCAATAAAACAATGCTATTTAAAAACACGCCCGCTGCCACCTATCCTGCCGGCTTGTTGCCACCGCATGATCCGAGAGTAAAGCACGTAATCCCCGGTGAAAAGGCTCGACAATTCCTCCTATTTCTTTCAAAATATTGTAACTTTGTTCGCAATGTGGCTACTCGTCTGGGCCCAGACAGCTTTCAAACTACAGGCCCTGTGCGTCGGTGTGGACCAATCAGAGCCCGAGTGCGTAATCCAGCTCAGCGGTTACGTCACCGCAAAGGGAAACCCCTACATCACATTATCACATTTTTATTTGTTCTTTAATCGACCTTCTTCAATAAAATTCTTAAACTATCATTAACAATTATGTTTGAAGAAACTTTATTCTGCTTTTTATTCACGATAAAACGGTTTCTACTTATTTCACTGTAGAGCAAAAACACTCATCCTAAGTCCCAGTTTAAAGTTATTTTTGTAATAAATTACCATTTAAAATCCCGGCTTGATCTGGGCCTTTGTGCGTGAGGTAAGCATGTTCTGTATTTCTCTGGATTCTTCCTCCCTCACACCAAAAAACATGCGTGTTAGGTTAATTGGTAGGGCTGGACAATTAATCAAGTCTTAATTGAGATTACAATTACTGCCTTCACAATTGTGAAAATTGAGTTATTGTCACATGACGTGTTGAACTTTCTTGTCTATTTCTATATTTATTATTATTATTATAAGAATTATTTTGAAGTACCTTTATTTTTACTAGATCTTAAATGTGTCTTCTTTTAAATTGCACTGTCCTGAAGTTTTTTTTATCTTGTATATATTTTGTACTTTAGATTAGATTAGATTAAACAGAGCTTTATTAATCCCTTTGGGAAACTCTCTCAGGGAAATTAGGATTCCAATAGCAGTTTCAAAAAGTAGATAAAAAAGACATATAAAAAAGATAGGTATAAACAAAAATATAAAGAAATATAAAATAAAAAATAAAAATATGGCTACTGGCTGACTACTGCTCCTTCCCGTCTTCTGTCTTCCTGTTACTCTTCCTCCCCCGAGTGAGGAGTTGCACAGTCTGATGGCCTGAGGGACAAAGGAGTTTGTTTGTCCTGCACTTGGGAAGGAGCAGTCTTGGGAGGAATAGGGTCAACTTATACTTTTTACAACTATTTTACACTTATAACTATTTTATATTTTACTTCTGTTTGTTTTTTTTTAACATAACTTTCTTTTGCACTGAAAAAGGAGAAGCTCTCCAATCTCGTTGTACATTTTGTCTGATGACAATAAAGGCCATTCTGAATCTGATTCTACCCTGAACACATCATCTATGATGTTACCTGGGGTCCTCGTGTGTTTCAGGTCTTTTAACATCAGACTCCCTCATCAGGCGACCACGCCCCGCCTGTGCTTAGATGGCACTTGCTTGTCCCCATGCACATTCTCTCCAGATCCAAAAAACATCTCGAGGGTTATTCAGCTGCTCCAGTGTACTTCTTGATGGCTCTTCCTTTGCTCTTCCCTTTATGCCAAATGCTCTGAGAGCTTTTGTGGAGTGTCCCACAAACCCTGCAGCCCACGTAATCATACAAAAAATCACTTCAAAATATAACAGTGCAAAGTGACAGGAATAAACACAAAACTCTTACAGAAGTATAAGTAACCATTATTTTATAACCACACAATAGTAAAACTTTTTATTGCAACATTAATCCAAAATTTGAGCCTGAGCACAACGTCTTTTATTACTAAAATCAAAAATAAAATCAAAAATAAAATAAAGGTCAAAGCAAAAAATAGAATAGAATAGAAGAATAGAAAAGAATTTCCTTTATTGTCATTATATTGAATGAACAATGACCTTGGAGAGCTAATCTTTTTCAGTGCAAACATATATTTATAAATAAAGTATGAGGTAAAAAATATATATATATATAAGATTAAATCATACAGGACAGTGCAATTGACTCTATTATACAAATATTAGGTAAGAAAAAAGGGAAAACATTAAGAATATAAAATATAGAGAAATGTATTGCACAGGATGGTTGAATATTTACAGATTAATAATAGAGCACAGGGTGATTAATACTCACAGATGATTTATATCTCAGATTATTATTCACAGAATGATCGTGTTGCACAGCATGAATGAATATTGAGGTAAATATCAGAACACTCCAGTTTCAGCATTATTAAGCAACCATACATGCTGCAATCTTCATGTTTGCTTTACCATAAATCAATACTTTCCCCTGTCCCTGTTATATTAGCATAAGCAAGCAATGGCAGTGAAATAATCAGTGTGATTGTGTAAACAGTACGAGCCTCTCCGTCTAGGCAAACAAAGACATAAATATAAGCCTGAGCAGTTTGGAAATAATGTTAAAGTCACCATGACTTCTCTGTTTGAACGGGTTAACAATGGCATGCCTCTCTTCAGGTTTTATCTCGATCTTATCAGTATTTGAAGTTACGAAAGAGCTCGTGGTGGCTGACATCAATATGACGTGGTTGAACGTTTCAGTGAGGTGGAAGAAAAAAGGAGTGCATGAAGTGCTCAGGCTGCAGCCGTGGGGAGGAAGGTGTGGGCAGGGAGTTCAAGCATTATTCACAAGTGAGGGTAAAATGAACCGAGAGGTAGCCCATAGAGCCTTGGTTCCCAACATGGGGTCTGTGCCCCCCAGGGTGGGCAGCAGAGGGCCTTGGGGGGGCATATGGAGCGGTCAGCGATAAGGTTCTACAAAATTTGGTTTACATATACAGTAAATCCCCGTGACATCACAATTTGGTTTTCACAGTCCATGTATTTTGCATTTTGTTCTGTAAGACCTATTAATTATGATATCTGCTTTTATATGTATTATATGCTTTTTTAACCATTTTTTATTATGTTGTTTTTAACCTCTGTACAGCATCTTTGAGTGTTTAGAAAAGCACTTTATAAATAAACTAGAAAAGCACTCAGAGAGCGCAGACCTCCGTCAAGGTGATCTGGATCAGTCCCAAAATTTAATCAGTTCTTCCATATCCCATTTCCAACAATTCCTGAAAATTTCATCCAAATCCGTTCAGAACTTTTCAAGTTATTTTGAACACAAACAAACAGACAAACAGACAGACAAACAGACAGACAGACAGATAAATGCCGGCAAAAACATAACCTCCTTGGCGGAGGTAAATGTTATTATTATTATTATTATTATACCACATACATTTTCACCACTGTGGCATTCTGCAGCATTGTTTATGAGTTTCAGGCTGCGTTCCAGTGGCAGTTTGGATCTGTGAATCACAACTTCAAAGTTACGAGTCACGACTTCATACCGTTCCAGGTATTCTTCGGTGCAATAAACAATTTACGTGTCGGCATGCATATAGGGGTCATTTCATACACTTAACGTGATAATATATGTAGCACAAAGTAAAAAATATATTTTTATCTTCCCCAATAGAATATTTCTTGCCGGGGCCTCCATTATGTTAAGCTGCGTGACATCTAACGAGGAACTCGGAGTTGTTGAGCACCATCGAGTTCACAGGCGTGAATTCACAGGTTTGACTGGTTACGGGTGGCCTGGAACGCACCCTAAATCTCACGCATCACAAAATAATGCCTGTACGTACCGATTCAGCCAGAGTGTCAGTATTTTGATACACAACAGCTGATTGGCTTATCGTGGGTGGGTCTTGAACCTAACCCCTGCGGTGGATGGGGGACCACTGCAATGTCTAAAATCATACCAACCAGGGCAGCACGGTGGCATGGCAGGTAGTGCACGTGCCTCACAGCTTGTTGACCTACTTACAAGCTCGTCAGTAGTGGTTTGCGCATGCGCCCTATGGTTTAGTTTCGTATGTATTTCTTTCAAAAAACTAGATTAAAGTTCTAATCTTAGTCTAAAAATAGATAAAGTAACATAATACAGTAAAAAAATGAGTCACAACAAGCACACGGGGCCGTTTAGAGCTGCTGAAGTGTTTATCTGATGACTGTAGGCAGAGGCAGGCTAACGCTACCCACTGACTCCCAGTGTTCGAGCTAAGTTAATTAGCGGTGGGCGAGCTCTGGCCGCCTCTTCCTTGTTACTGCACACACAGTCGAATGAATGATGTCCTTCTGCTTGTCATGGACTCTGGAGTGAGGCAAGATATGAAAGCTAAAAAAAAAAAATTAAATTAAAAAAGTGGCGTATCCCTTTAATGTAAATGGAGCTCACCAAAAGCATGTCTGTGCAGCCACAGGAAACATTAGAGCACAGTGCTGGGAAGCTGAAGCTGCATACACTTGAGAAAGGGGTTTATGGGCATGTCAAAATCCAATAATTGAGTGAATTTGTTGGAAATGAACTTCTAAATCTTGTTTCAATTACATCTGGGAGCAGAATAAACTTGTTGAAAAAGTGCAATATATGATTCATTTTAAATGAAGTACAGACATGAATAAGAACTGAGTTATGCCATTATTTTTTATTTTTTATTTACCTGTTTTTGGAGCTAAAGGCTCCCCCTCTACCCTTACACCAATGTGCATCCATGCCCCCCACCTCTTTGACACTTAGGACCCTGTAGGCCTGCTTCCTTCACACAAAGAATAAGTCCAATAGAAAGATGTTATTAGTAATATCCACTTTATTTGCCATTTCCAAAGAACTCACAAAAAATGAATTGAAATGTAAGCTTCACCTCTTGCATTCACAAACAGATAGGCTACATTAGTGGTTATGTTCAAAAGAAGTAAACATGAAGGAAACATTGAATAGATGGCATACATACAACCATCCAATCAAAAGACATTTATATATCTACTGAACTTTTTAATCCGAGGGTAATTCTTTATATAAAAAGGCAAAAACATGTTATCTGAATACCCAGTAGGACTTTTTTTTTTCCTCTCACAGCTTTCACACAAAGATCTGTTTTAGTATCATCCTGTTGAAAATATAAGGGCCATTTAAACTATACGTGACTACAACAAACATAATTAAGAGTTAAGTTGTTTCAGTAAAAGCATTGAAATAAGAATAAGACCATGTTAAGCTGATGTTAGAGAAAGCAAGCACTATGGTGGTCACTTTTCAGTAAAGCAGACACACGTGGTTAAATGTTATGGTCAGAAGATAAAGACAGACTTGATTATTACACTTTTTTTGTCAGTTTCTGTGCCTGTCACTACAACTTCAGGGGTGTTTTCATTTTCTGTGTGGTGTACTGGAGGTTAGCCCTTAAAATATATCAACTTAAATTTACCTTCTAATACTTCTGGTGCCATGACGTCCCAGTAACTTGTGTTTGAGTTTGACTTTGCTCTAAACTCTACTGTGTGCTTTTCAGTTGGCAAGAAATGCTTCAGACATTCTTTTGTGTAACTGTAATTAAATATCAGACAATAATATGGAAGAGTATTAGGTTTGAATGGTGGAAAGGAAAACAATTAGAGGAGGAACATTACTGTCATTGTGCACAATGAGAAGACAAAATTAATAGAATGAAATGTCAAAAATAATGTTGAAATACGACTCTTAAAAGAGTCAGAAAGTTCATAAAATAAAACTTTCAAGACAAGAGTTGAGAATTCTATGATTATAAATGTTGCAAAAAAGTATTTAGCAGAAATAGGCCAATAAATTTGAGAATAAAATAGAAAAAAAGTTGAAAAAAATTAAAAACTGAGTTGTACAAGGCCTACAGTCTTCACAAAAAAGCCATTATTTTGAGACATAGACAATAGTTCTTACTAAATAGGACTGAAATTTAAGGATTAAAGTAAAAACATTTAAGTAAAAGACAAGAATTAAATTGGAATCTGCCTACAATTTCAAATGGAGGCCAAAATGTTGAGGAAAACTCAGAGATAGTTAAAATTAAACAACAATTTTAATAATAAAATTGAAATGTGAGGATAAAAAAAAATCCAGAATTGTGTTGAAATAGGCCTAAAATTATAAGACAAAAGTGGAAATATTACAACAGTCAAGAGTAACTTCGATATAGGCCAGCTATTTGAACAGAAGGTTCAATTGTTGAGGGGAAAAAGGCAGGAATAAAGACAAAACTGAATGTTATTATCTCAAAAGTTAAGACATGTTATTGGAAAAAAATCAAGACTTTAAAATGGGCCTACAATTTTGTGAGTAAACAGAACTGCTGGAGAAAAAGTGGAAAGTTCAGCTGAAAACACATTTAATTTTCTGATTTAAGAGGACATATTTGAAAAATTCAAAGATTCAGTTAGAAAATGGCCCCAAATTTTGAGAATAAAAAGAAAACGCTGAGAAAGAGTAAGTTGGAAATGGATCTTTGAGTAAATGCAAAAATTGATCAAAGCCAAAATTCAATTTTAAAGCTGAAATACTACATTGACAATGAATTTAAAATGTTGGGACAATATACATTTTAACAATATTCTGAACATTTGATTGAATTTCTCAACTTTGCAGATCAACACTATCTTTGACATTTTCTCACGGTGCAACATGGAAAATATATTCATCCCCTGCTCTTTTTTTCTCCTAATACTCCAACATAATATTAACTATGTTACAAACCATGAACTTCAAAAAGTAGTGTATGCAGCCTCTGATGTGGAGCTAAAGCTGAAGTGCTTTTAAGCTGCATTCTTTTTTACGGCCAGCAGGGGGAGACTCCACTAATTGTAATAAGTAGGACTGAATGAAACCAAACAGCGAAATGGCCCTACCTTTAAATGAATTTGTAACCTCGGTAATATTTCCTGATGATTTTGTGGGACTAAATGCAGGTTTAAAATCTTCATAATCACAGCATCATGTTCATTTTAATGTCAAGTTAGAATGAAATATGTTATAAAGGTAATAAAATCTAATTAAGTTTATTTCAGGGCATTCCTATCAAGATGAACTAGCTGATGTAATGGTGCTCTGTGGTGTTCAAGTTAAATATGTTTTATGCCTGTCAACCCTGATTTCCAAATATTGTCACTTAAGTACTTAAAACATAAAAAACTACAGACAGGAATTCAAAATTCAGGGCCTGGTTGTTCAAAAGTAATTCTGCAGGAATACTCCCAGTTTCTGTGTATATCCACTGTCCTATTTTTGTATAAAAGCATGACAGAAAAGTGCAGGCTAGAAAGGGAGACCAAGTGTGGGGCAAGAGGGCCTATGGTTGGTGCACCCTAAGCACTATTGACACAGACTTCATACCTTTGAAAGACCAGGGCATGATCTTTAGTTGGGGAAAAGGGAAATCTGGATTTTAAACCAGATATATCTTTTAAACCAGATATATCTTTTAAACAACCAGGCCCAATGCTTCAGATAGGGCTTTATGAGCTGTCTGTAAAAGAGTGGTGCAGGGATGACCAATTTTTGTAGGCCAATGTGGAAGTTAGCATCGTGCTGGTTCTCTCGACTAAAAGCCTTGATGGATCATTGCTGATAATAAAGTCTGTGGTGAACAAAGATGATTAAACGTACACTTTAATGACTTTTAATCTTAAATGTCATCGGCAAAAGTAAAAAGCTAATATCAAGCTACTACTGAACTACAACATGGCAGTTTGACTTACTAGCAGTTACATTATTTTCAATGTAAAACATTTTGCTGTAATCTCAAGTTTGAGAATTTCCTCTTAATCAAATGACCTGATAAAGTTGGTCCTCATGGCTGTGGCTATTGTGTATGAATTCTTTTTTTTTTTTTTTTAAATAATCACAGTTGTTCTCAGTGGCCATTTTTGTAGTCCTTGTTGGCAGTTTGTTAGCAACTGTCCTTGCTAAAAAACTCAATAAGACTCTAAAATTCTCAAGTGGGGCAATGTCAAATGCATTTTATCAATTCAAATTCAACATTAAAATATCATATGCATGTGTTTACCATCAAACTTGTTTCAGGTACTTATCTGAAAGGCGTATTCTATGATCCCATAGACTTTTGGCCTTGAGAACCAGGAGGTGCTAAATGCTAACTCACTGCATTCTGCATTCTTGGACTCATTCCTGCTGCACTCTACAGACAAAGCCTTCTTTTAAGAAATGAGCATTTTTAGTGTCCCTACTTCTGAATGACAGCTGGAACAGGCTCCAGACCTCACTGTGAGCCTGAACTGGATAAGCAGTAGAGATAATGGATGGATGGAAGCATTTTTTAGTGTTTATGTATTTAAGTAGATTCAGAGTTAAAGAATTAAATGAGATTGGATTTTTTAAACAGCTTAAAAGCCTCAGATGGACTAAGTCTTACTTAAAGTGATCTATACACTCAATATGCATTAACTTGATTAGTATCTCCTATTTAAATTGCATTTGCAACAATCACTTTTGCATAGACTCCAGCGTTGGGCTTCCTATTCTTCAAAGAGATGTATTAGTGTCAGTTAAATGACCTGAACAAGGGGTCAGTTTGAAATGTGGCAACAACCTCTACATGGCTGTCTGACTTAAAAATAATAAAGTAACTCATTTTAAATAAAGATAAAACTCATAAAGGCTAAAAAAATGAAGAGTGGCTCAGTCGAAAAGGTATCATATAAGAAAAGCGGGGCAGATTTCACAGTGTATTATGGTCTATTTCATCTAGTTTAGCCAATTATATTTTACACTGCCTCAATCTTTATTTGCTTGTAAAATCACTGAGCCAGAGTAAATGAACAAATCAGATAATTCATTAACTACAGCATTACAAAATCAGGTAGCCTTACATAAAATGTAATAAAAGGTAAACAAAGCAGAACCTGCAAACTCTACACGTCATTGGCAGCCTAAGATTACAGGTAAACAGGAAGGGGAAAAGAAAGGGAGGGAGGGAGGATTATTCACATTCACAATGGACAGAGAGGCAACAGTGATGCACTGTACATGAATTAGTCAATCCCTCATAAACTTCAGTTTCTTTCTCAAAATCAAATTCTTTCACTTCGACACTCCTTCAACCTCTGCCACCATGACTCCTACAAAGATACACAAACAGCGGGTGCTTTCTCTTGATGCTAACTGAAGCAAGTTGTCATTTCCCTCGGGGCTTTTCCATTTGTGGTATCTGCTCAACTCGTGTCGTCTCCACACATTTGGATACTACCCGCTCTGTTTTCTATTGGTATAGACTTCATCAGTTCCTCTTTAAGGAAGGCGGGACCATTATAGCATGGCTTTGCGTAACTATGGTGACATCCTCATAACAGTGGAGGAAACGAAGGCGAGAGCTGCCGCCCTTATGTGGCTTTTTGTAACAGTCAGGAGGTGAACTTTGTTTCAGAGACGGTTGCAAGCAGCAGAACAACAGACTATTGAAGCAGAGGAGGGTTTGGGAAGTCATACAGCATCCCTGAGCCGACACTGGGGGGCGTTCCCTTTCTGCGCCAATACCCCTGACTCATGGTGATACCTATGGGCGATACTTTGACCTTTCAGAGGTCAGAAGTGTCTCCACGTCTTGCTTAGTCTCAGGTCAGCTTGCTTGGGACTCAGCTGCAAAAAACTGTACCTGTATATTAGGTACAATCCCCTATGGAAAACCATAACAACCACGTAGAATCGAGCTAAGTTGAGCAGATAGCATGTAATGGAAAAGCCCCCTCCTTTTTAAAGTGGGCACTTGTTTGTGCTAGCTAGCATTTTCTTTGGTGACTGAGAGCAACTTTTTTGGACGAATACCACCACACTTCTTTTATCATTTTAGATTTTTTCTCCTAAACCATCCATCCGTTAGTTAAATCCCACTCAATGCCCTAATCAGAAATGCATTTCGGCTAAATTGAAAAGTAGTGATTAAAAGTCTGAGCCAAAGAAATCTTCACAATTGGAAGCGATTTGTTCAGGATTAAAGATGGCATGTACAGTATGTAGTGTTGTGGAATCGCCTTTTATCGGAGCACCAGGCATTCCTCTTTCGCAGAAATAAAAGGCAATGTAAGTCTTTAGCCGAGTGAGGTAAAACTTCTGAAATGTTAGAATCGAAAAAGAGTTCAAGTGTTGTAAAAATCCCTCTCTGGTAAGGAAAATGATCAACGTTTGTGCATTTGAGACTGGACAAAAAGTGACGCGAAGGGGAACCAAAACAGATGTGGGTGCGCTTATTTTACAGAGAAGAAGTGAAAGAAAAACAAGATTGATTAAGTGTGTAAATAATCATTCTACATATTAAAAGTGAAGTGTTTTAAATCAACAAATAGGAATGGCATCAGATTTAGATTGATCAGTTAAAATGCTTCATTGACTCACGAGTGCAGTGTACATTTCCTCGGTGGCACTTGATGAATTCTGGGTTGACACAAGCAAACATTTTCTGCCCACAATCCAGTTCCCGGATTAAACCTTGGCTCTGACACTTTCAATTCTTTTCTTTTGAACTGCACAGTTGTCTGAATATATTATACACATCAAACTTTACAATTATTCTTTTTTTTTTTTTTTTAACAATTCAGGGCTTAGCCTCTTGTCAAGCTTAGACCTAAATAAACACCATCCATTTATTACACTCTGGTATGTGTTCAGAGTAAGAGAGAGAGAGAGTACATAAATTATTTGGAGTGTCAGCACATAAAAAGTTAGAGCTATAAATGGTGTATGGAGTGCCACCTTACTACTCCCCGACGCACACGGTCAGATGTCCTGTTAGCCAGAGACACGAGAGAGTCATGGTCAGGTTTATCGGCACAAAAGAAATGCAAAAGTCTGAGAAATGTATATGTACACAAGCAGCTGCCCTGCTCTCTTTTACCACTATAAAATACAGCATCGCTCTCGGATTCTCTTGGCCAAACTTTTGCTCTTCTTCTTCCCGTTCTTCTCTTTGCTGTCCTCCATTTTCCTCGCCCGGATCTCTCGCATCAGGTCAAAGAACACCTGTTGAAAAGTAAAGAATAGCTGGGCTTTAAGTTTTGCCCCAATACATCTGTAACAAAACACTATAGACTGATTATCATTTACTACTTGCATTCACCCATTCCAACTCATGTGGGTAAAGCTCTGGTGTCTTCTGTTAAGAGGAGCTCTATGTATGCAGTGTGGTGTACCTTTGTCACTGAGCTGCCAGCCATTAAGTAGTAAGCATGTCAGCATTGTGAATCAAATTTAACAGAAATAAAGCACCTTTGTCTGGTGGCTTGGAAACATCTCAGTCGACTTGTCTGCTGATGCTGCAGCCAGTTAGTTTTATTGGCCAACATAATTGGCGAGGCCCTGTGACTGGCTGGTGACCAGTCCTGGATGTGCCACTCCTCTCACTCAATGCCAACTAGGGTAGACTCCAAAATGGATAAAGGGGTGTAGACAAAGGGTGAATGGCTGGATAAATGGCTACCTTAACAGGGTTGGGGGGGAATTCCCCACAGCATCATAATTTTTGGCTTGGTGATAGTTTATCGATTCACGGCTGCTAAGCATGGATAATTTTAATGTATTGATTTTCAACATTTAATAAAGCTATTGGTTCTATAAAAATAACAATAACTTTTTGAAGCCACACAATGGTGCTGTTGAGCCATTTTTCAATGGACATCAGCAGTGGTGATGTTCATTGTGCTGGAGAGAGTAAGTAAACAAACATGAAAGTACAGGAAAGAGACAAAAGGAATTCACCATCTGTATTTTATTCTGTTGTGTGGAAATTAAGTTTGACTTTTAAGGGGATTTAAGAGATGGACATGGCATATGGGATTTTTAAGAAGAGACACATGAGAATAAAATACTGTGGAAAAATGGCTCACCTCACTTGGCACAACCCTGGTTAAGTAAAAGCTGATGACAGCAGAGCTAATGCTAGGCTAAACCTGTTGATAAACCAGCCTAAACTTGACCTACTTAGCTTGTCAAAGCTGCCTTCAAAATCTAAGTGAATAAGAAAATAGAATTCATTACTTTATGTGAAAAGACCCAATGCCCATGTTGTGGAAAGCAAGGGCTTTTTTCATGTTATTTGGAGGTATGTGCCTCCATCTCTGCATCATTTTACCAACAGCAGTGCTGAAGCTCTACAGATCAGTGAAGCTATAATTTGAAGACTTCGAAGTGTGGACATCACTCTGAGCTTTACCCCTGTTTTCAATAAAACTAATTGAAGGGACTTGAATATACAGAGGCATATTTCTTATAAAATTAATCTGAATTTGTTCTTTTTATATAAATGAAGTCAAGAAAGGTTATAAATTGTAATATATTACAATGTTAAGTATCACAATACTCAGAATATCAGAACTGAAATGAATTGATTATGTAAATGGAGATGATGTGATATGAAAAATGCATTTAGCCAAGTGTTTTTGTCTGCTGTTTGTGTTATTGTTTTTAATCTGAATTCATGGTTTAGATGTAATCTGCCGAGGGACTACAGATGTATATTGGCTATGAGCTAACTCTGATATAATGCATCAAATGCAAACGTTTATGTTCCATTTTGTACATGGTCCCTTAACAAATAAAACAAATAAATGAAAACAAATTAAAACTAGGTTTCATAGTTTTATACATTTTTCGACAAACTGTTCTGATTTTTTTTAACTTTAAAAAATACAATTTCAGTTCTGCTCTGGTTCAGGATTCAGGCAAAAATGACCAAAGTGAAATATCTTGTTCATTTTTGAGCTTTTGTAGACATGAGGCCTGAATATTGGAATATTAAAAGACGTGTGAACGAACAACACAATCAACCATGACAACCCACATAAAGCCCAAATGAATCAAAATAGTATTTCAAGTACGATTGATCTGGCAGTAATTATTCTAAAGGTAGACAAACGGGCCTGCTTGAGTTTCATTTGACAGCAAGAAATTGGTTCCTTGCAATAATTAAGACTTTTGCCAAACTCATTGTGAATTCTCAAATTGTGACACCAATGAGATTTCTATTTCTTGTGTAGCCCTTACACCGAGTGACAATCCTTGTGACAGGTGTTGTGGAGTCCATAATTGATAACTTGTTGATTTGATGTTTATATTTCTCCATGCTGCCTCTTTGAATGCTGTCCTCATACTCAAACATTTGTTTGTTGCTCTTAACATTTTTGCAGCAGTTGTACTCTTACTGTGATAGCTGATCATATAGCTGCCACTGAATGTCTACATTTGGCATGACATGTTTACCTTGTCAACATTGGCACGAGTTTTGGCAGAGGTCTCCACGTAGCACACTCCCCACTGCTCGGCACGTGCCTTCGCCTCGTCTGCGCTGACCTGCCGTCGGTCATCCAAGTCTGATTTGTTGCCGACCAAAAGAAAGGGCACGTTCTCGTCCTCCTTCACTCGCAGGATCTGCTCTCTGCGATACAGGAAATATCCATGAATTATGTAACAAACTGATGCACTTTTGCAGCATGCTTCAGCAGCCTTAGGCATATATGAATAAACTGAAAGTGTAGAAAATACATTTAGCCTTTCAAGTTGATCCTAAACGTTAAAACAGCATGCATTACTTTAGCGTTTAAGGTAGGGCAAAACTAATGGTCGCTGTCATTAACTCCTAATGAGCCTCACTGAAACGCTTCCAGACCTGAAGTCTACTGTGGCTGCAAACGACTCCAGTTCTGTGATGGAAAATACACAGAGAAAACCCTCGCCGCTGCGGAAGTAGTTGTCCCGGATGGCTGCGTAGTCCTCTTGTCCAGCTGTGTCAAGGATGTCGATCTGGACCTCCTCTCCATCCAGCACCACCTTCTTCCTGTAACTGTCCGCTTTAGTGGGCTCGTAGTCTTCAACAAACTAAGAGGGAGACAAAAGAAAGATTGACAAGATTTTTTTTTTCTTTTATTAGTTTTTACCCTAATGGACTTGCTACTTCTTGTTTATTTACAATTTGCTTTTACACTGTGAGCACAGTAGAGCCCTCAGGTCTTTAGGTAGTGGTCTTTTAACAGTTTCCAAAGTTAGACCTAAAACATACGGTGAAGCTTATTTTCATTACTTTGGCCCCCATATTTTTAAAAGCAAACTCAAGACCCACCTTTATAGTCTGGTTTTTAGTTGTTTATATTTACTATTGTAATTTAATGTTATTTGTATATTTATTTTAACCCTCTTAATCTGCTTTAATTCTTAATTTCAGCCCAGATTGTTCAGAAACTTATTCTCTGTTCATTGATTTCCTTTCCACTATCGTACTTCAGTAGATTTTATTATGCATTTGGTGTTTGGCTATCTCATTTACCATTTTATTATTTACAATTTTATTTTATTTATTTATTTATTTATTTTATGTCATTTTAGTCTTCGCTCCTGTGTTTCCTCATTTTTAATTAAAGATAGCGTTTCCTCAGTCCTCTAATTCTGTTTTCTGTGTCTCTTTGTGTGTGTAAATGAGTGTGTGTGCTGTATGTGGATTGCGAGGGTGGGTGGGGTTTTGCATTTTTCATTGTATTCAATTTTCTACATTTTATTTATTTATGCTATTTTAGGTCTTTGTTTATAATGTGAAGCACTTTGTGCTACAAGACGTATGAAAAGTGCTATACAAATACAGCTTGATTGATTGATTGAAACAGGGATTAACATTGAAAACCAGTTTTGTTTATTACCTAAAAGTTAACATCATGTCAGCTTATTGATACTGCTGTCTCGTCTCATGTGTTTTGAAAGTCGATGTTGCATTTCCACTTCGGTCATATTATTTAAACAAAATTCCTGATGCACAAACAACTGATGTTATGAAGTTGCTGATGGTTTGTCAACCTCCATTAAAAATAGCCTTTATAAGATCACCCAACTTTGTCTGATTAGTTGAAATAGTCTTCCAATGATGAATTGTAGGTTAAAACCAGCTAACAAAGCTGGTCACATTCAAGCTGCAACCTCTGGGTCTTCAAAAACTAAACCAACGTGGAAGTGCCATAAACTACAGTTCCTTGTTTGCTTGAAGCTGGCTGCAGTGAACATGGAAGTTACATGATCGTGTCCAGGGAACTGATGGTTTTTACAGCCTAAGCAAAGTAATTTAGTTACACAAACAGCTTCTGTCTAAATACTTCATATATTTAAAGCCTCTCACTGTGCAGGAGTAATTTTTTTTTTTTTATAGAGGGCCCATTTTTATTTGAATAAGAATTTAACTGGATATTTAGGGACATGATTGACAGAACCACAAGCCTGTGCTGCTATTGGTCAGATGGCTTTAAGTACGATATCAACTCACACTCTCCGTTTGTTGGTTGGTTGGTTGATCCAAAGTTGGGTTGGGAGGGCATTTACAGGTTGGCTGCGTGCACAGACTGGCTTCAAATGTGCCCAAAAGACTTCTTTGATAATCAAACTGCTGCTGTCACATTACAGTTGATGTGGGATCAGCTCAGTAAAATCAAGTTTTTTGGCGAGGACCTTGGATAAACATGGTTATTTGGAGGTAAACAAGCCTATCCCAGCTGTCATTCAGAGAGTAACACTAAAAGAACTCATTTTTTAAAAGTAGGCTTTGTCTATAGAGCGGAGCAGGAAACAAACATCCACCAAGGCATTTCCAACATTGTCGGGCAAGGTAATTGTCAAAAATGTAGAAAACTGCCCCATCTAGCACTGAAAAAAAATCCACATTCAGATTTGGACCACCAGAATGTTATCACCTCTCCCTTCTGCCATGACCAACACAACAAAATGTCATCAAAATCCGTTTAGAGGTTATCAAGTTATTAGCAAAAATGTGGAAAGTGCTCCCTCTCTCAATGCTAACAAACCATTTAAAAACTCCTGGATCCACAGCTGGATTTGGATCACAGCCAAAATCTTACCACTTTTCTTTTGTGTCATGACTAACATGTCCTGAAAATGTAATCAAATCTGTACACAAGTGTTGAACAGTTTTGGAAAAGAGTTACATTCCATTTGATTTTTTTGGGGGGAAGAAAGAATATCAGATCAATGCATTATTTTGTCAATTTAAACTCTAATTAAACAATTATACCTTTCTAATATCCATCTTGCACTCCTTTTTAAAGATATTTTGGGGCTTTTGCCTTTACTGACAGCAGAGAGACAGTTCATGGGAAAACAGAGGATGTGAGAGAAGGGAAGACACGCAGGAAATGAGCCACACAATTCAACCAAGGTCGCCTGAACAAGGTTTGAGCCTCAATACATGATAAGTGCATCGTCGAAAGTCACTCAGCCTCCAGCTCCCCCAAACTCCATTATTTCAGTTCCAAATCCACACCCTCCCTCAGCGTCATTACACACTACAGCCCCCTGACAGCTAGAACATACACATACAGAAATAATCTTCAAGAATAAACTTTCCACTTGGAAATTCTTTACAACAATCACTTCTGACAATGTTTAGATTTACCTAAGTCTATACGACCAACTTAGTGATTAGGGCTGGGTTATATGGCCAACAAATCCTGATCCTAATCCCTGATTTTACGATTTTAATAGATTTTTTCCCTCTCAAAACAAACAAACAAAAAACCCTCCAAGTAACACAAAATCTACATGGGTCAAATTCTGCCTTTGTTATCAAATACATTACAAAACTAAACAGAATTGCTCTCATATAGTCAAAGAGTGTGTCATAAAATGTTCATCATGTTGTCGACAGGAATGTCTACATAAACACTGAAAGCTAAGCTGTTTTCACAGTAAATCAACAAGGAGCTCTCTAAACTGTATTTAATCTCATTTATAAAACAAATACAAGCCTCAACGTATTTGTGCAAAGCTGACAGGGCCTACTAGGGCTGAATGATTTATAGTTTTTGCAATAAATCATTCAAATTGCAATTTCAGACAACGCAATTATGTGATTGCCAAAGCTGCAATTTTTTGCAGCGCTCCTGACTGACCCAGGATCTGTTGTGTCAACTATTTTACACATACTATTTTACTAATCTGCAGGAAATTTGCATTTATGGAAGTGCTGGTAAGCATGTCCACAACACAGAGCCTCTGTTTAAGAGTAGAAGTTTGAGTATCCCTTAAATAATGAAAACAGATTATTTATCATCAATATTAGATGATGAATAATGTGTGATGCGCTTTTGATCATTGATTTCCTTACTGTTGTCTATACTGTAAACACAGTGAATGTTGCACTGAAGCTTCAAAATCGTGAATCAAACTGAAATACTTTCAAACATTGCAACAACTTACAATTGTAGTAAGTCAAGAAAAAAATATCTTGATTTTTAATCGGTACATTGCCCAGCCCTATTAGTGATTGTATCTTCTGATAAACTTGGTGTGATGTGCTGCCTGTGACTTTGACCAAACTTGACGGTGCGACGTGTCAGTTAAGCAACTAAAAACAAACAACCAGCAGACATTTCCACTATAACAGCCCGTATCCTCTGTGAGCCACAGCATTATTGAGCTTGTATTTTTTTCCAAACCCTGACTTACCATCTGCCTTGAGCATCGAGCTGATGTTACAGTTCAACAGGTGAGTGTAAAATCTGGTTGCTCCCGGCTTCTGTGGTTGTTACACTTAAGTCTGGTGTGAAGACAGTGTTCTAACAAATGCCTCTTTGTTTATGACTAACTAAAAATACGTCTGAGTGTTTTTACTAAAAATAAAAGGAGTAATTTGGCTGAAAGTCCCGCTGACCTGATCACTCTTTGAACTGTAGCACAGATGTACCCGTGCCTGCACCTGCATCACATTCAGCTTCGACACTTTGACACAACGTTTCTCAAATGTTGTGTCAGGGCACACTGGTATGCCCTGGGACAAGTCTGGAGAGCTTGGGAATTTTTCAAGTTAATATTATAATCACATATCATCATGAGTTTTCATTTACTCAACCAGTATGTAAGGAGCATTTTCTATCATATGCAGCAGGAATTTCTGTAACTTCAGTGAAGGTGTATGGAGTTATTACTTTAAACTTTAAAGCTTCAAATAATCAGTTTTCTTCAGAATTCATTGTGAATACGGTGACTAAAAATGACTATGTAAAGACTGATAACATAGTAGGGCTGCTCAATTATGGCAAAAATCATAATCACACTTATTCTAATAAATACTGAGATCACAATTACGAAACATGATTAATAACTTATTTTTAAACAAGTACCACATATTTCATAAACATATATGCTTTTGGTACTATCATTTTGAACACTGAAGAATACGCAATACATAGAAATATATTTGAAAAAATACAAACATATAAAAAAGGTGCTTGTAATAGTAATGGAAAAGAAAAAATAAGTTGTGGCATGTCATGAGGCACAGTCATCTTTTAAACCTGATTACTCAGTTTTCATAAACGTGGAGAGCAGTAATTGTAGTTGAGGTTAAACTTAAAGGCTGTCTTTTATAAATGTTAATTTGGCGTGCCTTGAGATTTTAGCTCCACTGCGAGTATGCTTTGGGCAGAAACAGTTTGAAAAATATTACTTAACAGGTCAGACACACAGACTCTGCATGCACAGTTATCAGTTCTCTGACTCCTGATGTCAGTTCTGAGGTTGTGACAGCAGATTAACTGAGGAAACAGGAAACCAGGTGCTTTGGACGACCCTAGAGGCACATGACTGACGCTGCATGTCCTGCTATGTGACTGTTTCTAAAGCTCACAGTTTGCAATTGCGATGGTAAACAATATGTAGTTCAGCCCCAGTATCTGTAGTGGTTTGTTGAAGACTCAGACTAATAAAGCCTTCCCAATAAAAATTAAAAACCTCCTTCTTACAGAGCTCTACTTAGCCTGATGATCCATTATCCAAAATCAGACATGCATTTACTCCCGCATTAGGATATTTTCAGTTCATACACGTAGCCCACGGTCAAATTCAAGCACTTTCAAGGCACATTTTCAAAAATCTTAAGTACACTACAGCTTTTGTAAATTGTGAATATGAATATCAAGAAAATCAGGATGATCACGTCACTTCCTTATTATATAATGATAGATTCCACAATGGTGGACAAAATATTCTGTTTTGTAGTCACAGTCCACAAAAGGACGACACATTGCAGGAAAAAGCAGCAAAATTTAATTTGCTCAAATACATTTTACACTAACAGCAGTGACTTATTTTGTCTATCCAGCCTAATGTGCAAAATCTACGTCTGATATTCACAATAAGAAAATATTGTAAAAATAATAAAAATAATAATAATTTAAAAAAAAACAAGCACTTTTAAGCACCTTATTCCAAATTCAACTACTTTTCAAACCTTGAAAATAGGGCTGAACAATTTCGGGTAAAGATCTAATGGCGATTTTTCTGTCAGAAAAACAGCATGTGTAAAATAGTTGACACAACAGATCCTGGGTCAGTCAGGAGCGCTGCAAAATATTGCAGCTTTGGTGATCACACGATTGCATTGTCTAAAATTGCGATTTCGTTCCGAAAATGATAAATCTTTCAGCCCTACTTGAAAACATCCATCTGTCCAGCTTATCCCTTCTGGGTTGCAGAGGGGCTGGAGCCTACCCCAGCTGATATTAGGCATGAGGCGGGGTATACCCTGTACCGATCACCAGCCTTGAGGGGCTCTATAGAGACAGACAACCAACCATTCAGGCTCACACTCACTTTAAGGGCAATTCGGAGTCACCAATCAACCTAACAAGCATGTTTTTGGTTTGTGGGAGGAAGCTGGAGTGCCTGGAGAAAACCCATGCATGCACAGGAAGAGCATGCAAACTCCACACAGAAGGGCTCTGAGCGACAAGAGGTTCACATTAGCAACCGTCTTGCTATGTGGCACGCACACTACCTGCTGTACCACCGTGCCACGTCTTGAAAACACAATATCAAACTCAAGCACTTTCAATGATTTCAAACACCCGTATGAGCCCTGTATTTTACTGAACGGCTGTGAAATACTTGACTTACCTCATCATACATGAACTGCAGAGTGAGGGCGGATTTCCCAACACCTCCACTGCCCACCATGATCACTTTGTGAAGGGCCAGGGAGTTCTGCCCTTTTGGCTTAGCAGCTGCCATGGCTCTGTGTCGCAGGCTGGTCAAGAGTGAAAGGGGCGAAAGTTCAAGGTGGAGCTGGAGATGGAGGGAAGGGTTGTGAAATGAAGACCGTTGAGTCCTGGAGAGAACAGATACAGAAAAAGGGACGTGAATATGTTTCATCATCATTTCCAGGGCCCCCACATTCCTTTTCTGTCGTTAGATTGCAAAGCTATCGTTGTGTCTCATGGCTGTGAAATAAAACCATGAGAAACTGCCTACAGATTACGAATGAAGGAAAGAAGATTATTTTCTGTACCTGGTTAAGATTACAGCAATAAAACATGAGGAAATGAATCACTGGAACTAGACTGATGCATTAGGAATAATCAGTATTTTATATTACTTCTCCTCCCTGTAGTTGAGTCCACAGATGGAGTACAAATAAAGATATAGTGAAAACGAATACATCATGTACATTTAATTACATAAAACCAGTAAGAACCAGCATTCCTTCATACAATTTAAAGCTGTGTATTAGAAATAACCTTACATTCAGGGAAGTATTGCAAAAAAGAACTGAAAAGGTCCCATATTTTGCTAAATAGACTATATAACTTTTTTTTTTTGTTCATGCTCTAATCCCCCGTCAATGTAAGAAAACTCCCTGATCTCCCTCTTTTGCTTGCCTCCACCTTTTTCTCTCTTCCACCCCAAACGATGTCCCAAGTGGATGTGAAACTGAACAATTTGCTGGCCCAAAGAGCCAGCAAATTGTTCAGTTCATGGCCTGCTTCAATGAAAAGAACATGTCTACGTATGTCTGAGCAGCCGTTGTAAACATTAGAGCACAGTGCTAGAAAGCCGAGGCCACATCGGCCTATTGAGATAGGTGTAATTAGGCAAAGTTTATAAAACAGCCTGTTCAAATCAGGGATGAATCAGATGGGTTTATAATAGGGATGCACGATATTATCCGTTTGATATCGGTATCGTCTGATATTGAAATTTTTGCAGATATTTACAGCCGATTTACAGGCCACACATATCTGCCATATATCGGCTGAAATATCAGTAAATTACACAAATGTACAATACTGATGCACCCTCTCGTCACTGCGTAGGTAAATTTAAAAATCAAGGGTTTCATTTTTGCAAGAGTTAAATTCTTGTTGTCTTGTTTTACATCTGTTCCTTGCAAAAATAAACTAGCAGTGAAAGAAACAAGTCCATTTTTGTTAAAGACAAAGCTGGTGCACTTGACTAGATATACAGATATCGGTGATAATTAATTTAAAAATATCCGCATATTGGATATCGGCAAAAGTCCAATATTGTGCATCCCTAGTTCATAAGCATGTCAAAATCCAAAATCTGATTGTAATTTAAGGCAAGAAACTTAAAGGCATTTGCAGGGGACACCTGAGACCAGCGCAAGCCTGTTGAAAAAGAATAAAATTTAGGACCTATAAATTAGTCTTATTGTGACTCAGCCAGGGTTTATACATTCTGCTTTAATTTCTGATAAAGTATTCTCACTATCACTAATTTTAAAAGAACCTGTTAGTTTTCTCATAAAGAGTACCCCTGATCGACCTCTGTGTTCACTCTGACAAAAACACTCTGTTGGTGCTCCTGTCTCTTTAAGACCTTCTCCCCAATGTGGGTCCAGTCTAGAACAATCTGAACAACATCTGAACAATGTTGGGATAAATGTACATCGTAATAGTGTTCCCTCCTATATCAGACCTATTGTACTAGGGCTGAGTAGTACATTGATTAATTCAAGTTATTTTCTGCAGAAGATTTAAAAACAAAAAAAGAGATTTTTTTTCTCATTTTACTCAAATCACAAGTTGTTCAATGTTTGAAAATATAAATACTGAAAATAAACAGCTTTCATGATGTTAGGCCCTGTCAGGTTTTGCAAAATAACAAGTTTAGGTCTTTATTTGTTTCTTAAATGAGATTTAATATTGATCAGATGTCTCCATGTTAATATACTGTGAAAATACCTCATCTTTCAGTGTTTATGTAGACAGGCCTCCCTACATTTGAACTGCATAATCAACATACTTTGATAACATAAAGGCAAAACTTGATTTATGTAATTTTGGTGTCACTTTGAGGGAAAAAAAATCGATTCAAATGGTAAATCGAATTTTGGGGAAAAAATTTGAGGATTTTATTTTTAGGTCACATCGTCCAACCCTATATTGTACATCTTCATTAGAAAGCAAACAATTTCAACACCGGTTTTAGAAAAAAGTACCTGAAAGAAAAGCATTTTTTGTACCAAACATGCTAGCTAGATGCTTAAATGCACTCCTTTTTTTTTTAATTTTTTTTTACTACTGAGACAATGTGCAGACATTACTGATTGATCTGAAAAAAAAGAGCTTGTACTTCCTAATTTCCTTCCATGCAAGTAAATATGAAAGCTGGAGATGTGCTGATCAGTCTTGCAGGATAGCAAAATGCTTAATGATAAGCTTCTCTGCAAACACTTCTTCTACAGCCTGTTTTACACACTGGATGTGTCAAGACAGCTTCATCCACAAGGTGAACACGGCTCCTGGGAGAAAACCAAACATGTTACATGACATATGCAAACACAAACTAGACATGTGTGTACACCTTGTCAAACAAATAGTAGTCAAATTCCAGCTTCGCAAAACAAACCTGTGAAAGTCATTTAGCAAAGAAATATAACCTGTTTTAAAAGTATCTGGCAGTATTTTCCAAACTTTTGACAGCAGCGGATAAAATGTGCCATATGCCAAAGCTATTTGGAAGTCATTTTCCCATAGCAGACCTTCCAAGAAAACTATGGGAATACCATGAAGTCCTCAAGTGTTTGTTAATGCTATTTCCAATGGCAGGCCCACTGGGGATCAGGGATGGGAAAGCCGCCAAAAAGTCTATATACAAATTAACAAAAGGAGGTCCATGTACTGAAAGTCAATACAACAATTTACTGCAGAAGGAAATGCTCTTTTGCTTAACAACTTAAACAGTAATTGTCAAATGGACACAAATCTGCTGAAGTGTTTCTTACTTAGGTAATATTAGGTCAATCATAGGGATGGGAAATGAAGTTATAATGCTTTGTTGTCAAATTAGATATGGGGCAGTTAATATTGCACATATTGATTTTAAAGTTAAAACAGATGCAAGGCCTCGTCCACAGTAAAAGATTGTTATAGGTAAGAGCCACTGATGTGTTTATTTTTAATGACCACAAGGGAACTGACTCTTGTAAAGATGTTAAGTGAAATGAGAGACTATCACTTTATCAATTTTAACTTGTTTTTATTTTAAAAGCATACCGGTTTTGGTAAAAAATAAATCAAAAGTGATAAATAAAGTAAATTACAGCCAAATGCCCTCACAAAGTCCAATTTAAAAAATAATAATAATAAAAAATTTGTTAAAAACCATTAAAAAATGGGTAAAAATATGCCTAAGAGTATTAGGTTTCTTAACTTCTCTATCACAATGGTTATCAAAATAGGGGTTTAATCATTTGGAAAGCCATGGTATTTGAGAATTAATAATAATAATAAATGGAATACAGAAAATTTTGGAATCCTTTTAATCTTTTGTTTTCGGTCAATTGAGTCAGCATGTAGAATTTCTACTTGCCTTAATTGGGTGTGTACAACTTATATTATTGTTGTCGTGGTGGCAAACAAGTTTCAATACTGTTTGCTTTTTACTAGTCATATCTGAAATTCTGGTATTGTAACCACTGTTCATCTTTTCACTGCATAAATTGTCATAATAGTGAGGGATGAATTCTGTTTATATTGTTAAGCCCTAGCTCTCGTGATAAAAATTTAAAAATAACTTAAGATGTACTTGATTTTTCTTCCAATTAATTACCAAAACTGCAGATACCCAAAATGTTTTTTGTTTAGAGCAATGACTCAGAACTTGGGGTCCGAGGTCAAGACCAAAAAGTCAGCCACAAAGATGCTTTTAATAAAAAATGTGTGACCAGAAAGCAAAAAAATGGTGGCTCCACTTTGCAAAGCTTCAAGCTGATACATGTGTACCTGGTCGGAAAATGACTGGACCAATTAAAAGTTTCTTTGAGGAGGAAGGGGCTGTGGTTGTGATTGTGGTTAATAAGGCTTTTCCACTAAGTGATATCCTCTTGACATGACTCAGCTCTACTCGCTTATTTCAGTTTTCCACTGGGGATCATACCTGGCACAGTTCCTCACACTGCCTCTAGCAAAGTTCCTAACAAGCTGAGAAGAGACTAAAATGTGACACTTACTAGTGACTGAATGGTCAGAGCACTGCCACAATGCTACAGGAGCATCAGACACAGAAAGTGAATGTCACCTGTAGTTGGCTTGGTTATGCTGTATGTCTTTCTAAACCCCCTTCTGCTTTTGCTGCTTCCAACCATCTCTGGAGCAAAACATGTCTCCTAAAAGCTTCAAACTGCAAGCAAGCTGCACTCTTATCTCTATTCCTACCTTTGTCATGGAGGATGTCATGGCAGTTTTACACAGCCAGGCTATGATGACCCCGCCTATGCTGAAAAGGTTCAATCAGGGAATAGACAGTAATGGAAAAAGAAACTACAGAGCTGAGCCAGGCTGAGCAGATATGACAAATGGAGAAGGAACGCTGGTTGTGCTGAAATAGAGAAGTAACTGCAAGCTTCTGATTGGATCATAAATGGATGTACAGACCAAATATTTGTTCAAAGTCAGGCAATGTGGGAAACAGTTTGTATGATGCATCAGTGGACACACATTTGTTGTTTATTACAATTTGATTTTTGTCTGATTATCAGTAAATCTTGGCTGCTCTCTTGAGACCTCAGCATCTGTAATAGGGATGCACAATATTATCAGAACAATGTCTGTATATATGATATAATTACCTAAGAGGGTGATTATTAGTATCAACAGATATGACAACTTTGTCTATATATATACAGCCCATATTTTAGCCGTATAATAGGCAATATAATTCAAAAGAAGAATTTATTTGACAATAAAATGTTTTTTTAGCTTCATATCTGTTTCCAACAAAAATGCACTCAACATGTAAAGGAAAGGTGATTTCTAGTTGAGTGGAAGCTTTGTGCTAAAGAAAAAAAAAATCTTGGAAATATCGGCATGTCGAATATCTGGGGTCCCTAAACTGCAGCTCCTTTTCGTGGGATAAGACAGATCCAGTAGCTCACATCACACACAGTATTCTACACAGTAGAACTAAGATATAACAATATAAAATCACAAACGAATAAATATGTGAGAAGATGATCTATAAAGTAGAAAAATATGAGCAAAAATAGGAGAAAATGAGCCGAGGTTGTTTGCTAACATTCCCTGTCATGTCCATCATTTATCCTTTACATTTGTTATATTTTCAGTGTTATAGTTTACAATTAACCCATCGTTTGTCATTTTCTCGATAGGCCTGGAGAATGTTGACAGTGAGATTATTGTAAATGACAAAATATATTTTCTTTCATTTATTTATTTATCCTTTACTAGACCCTT
The DNA here is from genome assembly GCA_037902135.1 of Cetoscarus ocellatus. Classification (NCBI taxonomy): domain Eukaryota; kingdom Metazoa; phylum Chordata; class Actinopteri; order Labriformes; family Labridae; genus Cetoscarus; species Cetoscarus ocellatus. The sequence continues at coordinate 610,532 of JBAMNC010001424.1, read as the reverse complement.
ATATAAAAGCACGTGTAGTAGACATACATATTTTCTTTTTTCATATTTTTTTCCACATTATATGGATTTTCATTTCGATACAATATGTAAACAAAAGTGACATGACCTCTAATAACATTCATTCATTCAACATTCATTTAACTTATGGTGTAAATCTTGATGTAACCTACAAAGCTGGTTAAATGAAGACATTGCAACAACTGTTCTGGTACAGTGACTTTTGTTTATGTTCTGTACTTTGTTGTAAAATAAATAAATAAATAAGTATAAAAAAGAAGTGATAAGAGTGTGAAATATATGTTAGGTTAATTGTAGTATGTTTGAAACACTTACATGTGATGTTATTCTATAATAGCCTTTCATTGGGTTTTACTTTTGCTAATATGTTTCTGCCTCAAAAATAAAGAAAGCCTTGTTCATTCATAAAAATAGAAAAAAATGTTTAATAAGACAAACAGAAGAAAATGACTGAGATATATATATCAATATATACAGAAGTAAAAAGAATAAGCTTTCACTTTCAAAACAACAGGGGAATATTACAAAATCTCTATAAAACTGCAAAAGTTGTTGAAGAAAAATTGAGCAAAAGAAATGCAAGCATACATTAGTGCCCATTTTTACCATGTTTTTACCTCTCTTTTTAGTCGATCACATCCATCCTCACCATGCACAACGTTTATCATACAAGTTTGTGTGGCTGAGTCTGAAATTTTGGTCGAGATTTATTATAAAAGAGGTGGTGGTGAATAATAAACTTAAATTAATCATAACCACTGGTTAAATGAGCCATATGTGTCACATTTAGACAATACTGGGTAAACCATATGTTAAGTTAGGATCTTGAAGAGCTGATAACACTGTGAACATTGTTCCCCAGAGCATGGTTTCAAAAGTCTGATAATACACAGATATAAAGCGTTAATTACCAGATTTTATGTTTAAAGTATGACCTCATGGTGAGGTGGATCTGTTATTAGGTGTGTCATCAGACCCGCTGAACTAGTGTAACGCTGGGTCATGAAATTGGCAGCCTGGAAACATTAACAACACTTCACGTCAAGAATACTAATAATGGGCTACACTTTGAGCCGAGGAATCACATTTGCAGCCTGCCATTACAAACAAAACACAACCAAAATCACACATAATAACACACGACACTCCAATTATCACACTGACTTATTAGCAAGTTAGCCGTTGACATGTTAACGGCAGGTATACCGGCTAGCAGGTTGGTAACAGTGGGCGACGTAGCCAACGAGCTAACTAACCCACCGGGCTCATTAATGCCACCAATGAAGAAGGAAGCTTAGGGTGAAAGTTGAAGCCGTCATAACACAAGAAAGGCGAATTTTAACTCTAGATAACCCGCAACAGATGCTCCGTCGACCCCCTCAAACTCAGCAGCTTCCTTGCTAGCCAACTAGGGTGGGCAGGCAAAAAGCTAACAAGCAGCTAATCAGAAAGATGCCAGGAAAAAGGAGAGCCAACCAAACCGACACAAGGGGTCACAGCAGCAGTGTCTCTGTTAAAACTACCCCTTACCGTTGTACGAGGCAGCGTTCGACGTTTGGCGAAGGTTGAAATCTGGTGTCAAAATGAAAAGGCTGGGCTAGCTCCTTGTTAGCTCATGGCTAGCTCTCCAGCTAACTCCAGAGACTGTTAGCATCAGACTGACTGAACGTCCTGTGGGTTTGGCTCCGTCTGACAACGCCCGCCCGCCTGGGAGAGACACACTACAATCTGTTTCACTTTTTTGACGTGAGTGCAGCAATAATAATTCTCTAAAATGAAACTTTACCCTCAGTTTATCATAATGAAAGTATGTAAATGTTACTTTGGAATTATCTACGCGGTTTAACTGAAAATGCAGATGAAAGAGGGGATTTAATATGCATGCTAATTGATTAATTAGCTAATCCTCATAAATGTTCGCACGTTTGTCCATGTGGTGGTCTCTGGCCAAGCAAGAAAGAGAGAACTACACTTTCAAGAGACAGGTAATGTCAGTTTAAAGATATTTATTAACATAAGTACTTAAACTGATAGGCAGGAACCATTTAATGCAAAATTACAAACGTGCTATCTCAGTGATAAAATATCTAGGGCTGGGTAATAGTGACCTAAAATTATCAAAGAAAGTTTTTAGCTGAATTGTGAAAGAAAAGAAAAGAAAAAAAAAACCTACATCAATATTTTTGCTTGTCAAACATCAAGAGTGTATTTATAACATCAGAGTTATAAACTTTTTGACATATGATGTATTAGATTAGATTAGATTAGATAGAGCTTTATTAATCCCTTTGGGAAACTCCCACAGGGAAATCAGGATTCCAGTAGCAGTTTGAAAAAATAGATAAAAAAAAGATATATATACAAAAATATAGATATAAACAAATATATAAATATAAATAAAGAATAAAAATATGGCTACTGGCTGGCTACGGCTCCTTCCAGTCCTCTGTCTTCCTGTCACTCCTGTACTCTTGTTACTTATTATATCTTTACAGCCTAACTGTTTGATCATGTGTTAACAAATAGACTTCTTAAATCTTCACTTCACTTTATTAAATTGTTTATTAAATTTTATTAGAGGGCAATCTGGTGTGAAGCAGACAAACATTCAATAATCACATTCAAAGTCAGACATACAAAAATAAAAAATGTCCAAAATGTGAGCAGCATGTTACGTCAGGTACAAGGTGCACAGTCCAGGACGGCAAATATTGAGTGTCTACTGGGCAACTGGTCATTTTTAAGCATAAAAATGCAGACAACATTCACACTAGAGACAAATGTGATGAGGACAGATTTATGATCTGGGCATCCATGGGTTTGCTGCTATCATAAATTCTTATTTTTGGTCCATTTGTCTCTGACTGGATGGATTAATCTCTGGATGTACATATGTGTATATACAAATGTATAAAAAAATATATCAATTTATAAAACATGTCCTTTTTCCCTCCTTTTTATCTTTTAGAAATGAAGGCTATATCCATAATCTCTGACCTGCACTTGAAATTTGCCAAGAAGTCTTGGAATGAAACCTTTCAGCTCGTACGAAGATGCATGGTAAGATAAATCACACTAAAACGGCCTCCAGTCCTCATCAGGCAGTATTTTAGTTTATTACAAATATTTTCTTGACATGAAAATATATTTGGAATGTGTGTTTATGCATTTATGTAAACTTGATCCAAGATATGCTCAATACTTCTTTTGACTTCTCTAAGTCTTCCTGAAAAACTTAATGATTCTTTTTTTAGGACTTATTTCTTCTTTATATTTAATCTATCTGAACTCTTGATGAGTGAACTATCCATCTATTTATCTATATATGTAAAGTGCCGTGAAAAAGTATTTGCCCCCTTCCTGATTTCCTATTTTTTTGCACATTTGTCACACTTAAAAGTTTCAGATCATCACACAAATTTTAACATTGGACAAAGATAACCTGAGTAAATACAAAATGCAGTTTTTAAATGATGATTTTATTTATTAAGGGAAAAACGCTCTCCAAACCTGCATGACCCTATGTGGAAAAAGTAATTGCCCCCTTGTTAAATCATCAGTAAACTGTGATTAACCACATTTTTTTGAAAGCTGAGTTCAATTTCACTGACCGCACCCAGACCTGATTACTGCCAGACCTGTTGAATGTAGAAATCACTTCAATAGAACCTGTCTGACAAAGTGAAGTAGGCTGCAAGATCTCAAAAAGAAACATCATGCCACAGTCCAAAGAAATTCAAGAACAAATGAGAAACAAAGTGATTGAAATCCATCAGTCTGGAAAGGGTTACAAAGCCGTTTCTAAGGCTTAAGGACTCCAGCGAAACCACAGTCAGAGCCATACATCTGAATTTATTCTGCTATTTCGAGGATGGCTTCTCTAGAATGATGATGTGCTGCAGATCAGGAACTGGTGTGGTGATGCACTGATAATGAGATCATCTATCCTGGAACACACGAGTCTTTGTTTTTGAATCAGCAGGCCGAGCACTCACGGTTACTTGGATACACTTCAGTGTGTGTAGGAGGCCTTTTAAGTTGTTTTTAGGTTGCCCTGTGGTTTTGGCACCGTTTTGTTTTGCAGCACTATCACAGCATTTGAGCATCTATCATCTCCTTTTCAAACATTTGCAGGGTTTATAGGGGTTAATGATGTCTTTGTGAATGCTTGGATCTCCATCTAGCGCTTTCAAGGCTTGAAAAGTGCTTGGATTTTGAATGTTTGATTTAGAGAAAAAGCTTTTGACTCAACAGTTTGTTGATTAGAAAGAGAAATACAGTGGAGAGGGTGCTGTTTTGACAATGCTATTGTAAAAATGCAACCACCAGGCTAATAAACAATTTGTAAAATAATGCAAGAAAAGGAATATCAGGCTGTAACTATGCTCAAAGTAATTATTAGAAATTAAGTTGGAGTTGTTATATTGTTGTGTTTTCCATTAGATTTATCGTAATTTTAATAAATAAAACATTTACAAATAATGCAGCTTGAAGGAATTATACGTAGTCAGAGGGTAAAAAAGGCACAGTTACAAAGAATTAGAAACTCCTGGAGCATGGAGGAGGACTTTCATAGGGTAAGAGTGTGTGTAGGTTTTAAGGTTTGAAGAGATGCCGAGGTGATGGGTTACGGAGAGCCTTGAGTGTGTGAGGGTGAATCTTTTCAACGATGTGGTATTTGAGAAGCAGTGAGGCTGTAGGAGGTTCTGGAGGTGACACAGGCAGGTGAATACGGACCAGTTGATGTTCATGAAGAGGAAGATTTCAGTACAGGAGGTAACAAGGGCATTGACAAAAATGTCTCTTTGTGTAGGAGAAGAGAAATACGACCAGTTACATTCTCTCTTCTAAGGATAAAACGCTATAATGGATGACACCCAGACTCTTAAATTGGGGAGAAAGAGGACGTTTCGTTTTGTTAGTGATGAGTTTGGTCCACTTTGTTCAAAGTAGTAGTTAAGTAGTTAAGTTTAATTGCTATTTTGTCAGAATCAGAATCAGAATCAGAATCAGCTTTATTGGCCACGTATGTTAGACATACAAGGAATTTGTCACCGGTTCTTGTCTGAGAAGGTTGTAGAAAAAAGGATTTATGCCTGATAATGCTAGAGTAGCATCCACTATTTTGTTACTGAAGAGGACTTTTGGGTCCAGTCAGCAGCAGCCTTCATGTTGAAAACTCTGTCTCAAACTAACTTTAGATCAACCTATTAAAGAAAGAGCCAATCGTAGACAAGACTAAAAGGCCCTAGTAACCCACACAGGTGTTGGTAGAACAAGCTTTTGATCAGACCTTTTCTCAGGATTGTAAGGGTGTGGTTGAATTTGCTCCACAATCCTGTGGAATTTGTAGAACCTGTTCTTGTAGGAGGACTTGCTGACCTGTTTTTATTTTAATTAGTCATTCAAATTATGATATCAAAACCTCTCACCATAGTCCCACCTTTTTCAGCCTCTCCCAGGTCTTTCAAGGGGGTCATGCGTTGCTTTAATGTAGGTTTAAATATTCTTTTATAAAGACTGCTAGAGTATGTTCACAGTCACTAATGGTCAAAAAAAACATCCAGTTTTCATAAATAGCGTACACTTGATTGTAGGGCTGAACGATTTTAGGAAAAGATCTGATTGCAATTTTTCCGGCAGATATTGCACTTTTAATTCGATTCACGATTTTCTTTAACTCAAGCTTCAGTGCAATAATCAGTGTTTACAGTATAGACAACAGTAAGGAAATCAATTATCAAAAGCACGTAACACATTATTCATCATCTAATATTGATGATAAATAATCTGTTATCATTAGTTAAGGGATACTCCAACTTCTACTCCTAAACAGAGACTTTGTGTTGTTGACCTGCTTACCAGCACTTCCGTAAATGCAAATTGCCTGCAAATTTGTGAAATAGCTGACACAACAGATCCTGGGTCAGTCAGGACCCATGTAGGTTTAAAGGGATAAATACTTTTTTTTGTTTTCGCGTCTTGCCTCACTCCTGAGTCCATGACAAGCAAATAGACACCATTCTTACAACTCTGCACGCAGTAACAAGGAAGAGTCAGGCAGAGCTTGCCCACCGCTAATTAGCTTAGCTCAAACACTGGGAGTCAATGGGTAACAAGTCACAACAAGCACACAGGACCGTTATGAGCTGCTGAAGAGTTTATCTGATGACTGTAGGCAGAGGCAGGCTAACACTACCTATTGATTCCCAGTGTTTGCATTAAGCTAGTTAGTGGTGGGTGAGCTCTGCCCGTCTCTTCCTTGTTACTGCACACACAGTCAAAAGAATGGCGTCTATTTGCTTGTCATGCTCACACTCGGGTGTGAGACAAGACACGAAAAGAAAAAAATGTTGGCATATCCCTTTTAAGGCTCCAAAAAAGACATACCTCCAGATTAAAGGCTGCTCAGTGTGTTCAACACTGTGACGCTAACATCTACTCTGAGGCCATCTCAGGGTCTGTTAGTTTCCTTTAGATTTGTCATGGGTGGAGCAGCGGGCCGGATAATTCTTCAGGATTAATACAAAATGGAGCTTGGCAGTGGTCAGCCCCTGGAGTCTGATAAAGATTACTGAAGTGATGTGTGGTCCAAAGGGGATAAGGCAGCCGGGGCGAGTCGTGCTGTTTCCTGCCAGTAGTGATGCAGCAGAGGAGCTCTCCAGGACCAGACCTCTCCTCTCCTTAAGGCGATTCATGACATACTTTCACGCACCCATGTGCACGCACGGCCTATCAAAACATCCAAAAGTGCAAAAATGACAGCACCTCCCTTCGCAGAGTGTCGTGCAGTTTGGATTCTGCGCTCTGGGATGGGCCGGGAGGATCCAAAGAGTGTTTAAACAAGGATGACACTGTCACACAACCGCCCCATTGTTGTTTTTGCTTCTCTTTGTCCCCAAACAGGACAAATCCAGAGATGAATCCAAACCATGTGAGCCGCTGGTCAGATCTCTGGAAAAACTCCAGGCAGTCTTTGATGGTAAACAAACCCCATTTTCATGATTCAATATCTGTTTCCACATAAGTCTCTAAAACATTGTAGCAAAATTGCAGAGCAGGCCATCCATGAAATCATCTTGAGTTGTTGTTCACACACGTCCTTCCCACAAGACTCCAACTTCCATCCACAAATATTCCTTATGTTTTGTGCTAATTAGAAGATGTTTTCTTTTTTAAAGGATACGCCAATTTTTTTCTCTTTTCATATCTTGCCTCACTCCCGAGTCCATGACAAACAGGTAGACACCATTCTTTAAATTGTGTGTGCAGTAACAAGAAGGAGACGGGCAGAGCTCGCCCACCGCTAGTTAGCTTAGCTCAAACACTGGGAGTCAATGGGTAGTGTTAGCTTGCCTCTGCCTGCAGTCATCAGAAAAACTTACCAGCAACTCTACAGGGTCCTGTGTGCTTGTTATGACTCTTTTTTTTTCTTTTTTTTTTTTTTTTTTTTTTAACAGCGTTATGTTACATTATCTTCTACTATCATCTTATCTTCTTATACTCATTAACAGAGGCTTTGTTTTGTTGACCTACTTACAAGCACGTCCTTGGTGGTTTGAGCTGGAGATGTGACATTCCCGAACGAGTCAAGTCTTTTGAACAGCTCTTTAAGTGAACGACGAGAACCCAATCGAGTTGTGAGTGAGCCGTTCGCTTGCGAGCCATTTTTAAATTTAAATTGCCTGCAAATTTAAGAATGGCTCGCAAATGAACAGCTCACTCACAACTGCGATTAGGGTTTCATCTATCGCTTAGAGGAGCTGTTCGAATGACTTGACTCGTTCGCGAACGTCACATCTCTAGCACCAAAACAGGTAGGTCACCAAAACAAATACTCTGTTTACAAGTAGAAGAAGATAATACAATGAAAGTAGACGATAACGTCACATAGTGCGGTAAAAAACGAGTCACAACGAGCACACAGGACCGTGTAGAGTTGCCCAAGAGTTTATCTGATGACTGTAGGCAGAGGCAGGCTAACACTACCCATTGACTCCCAGTGTTTAGCTAAGCTAATTAGCAGTGGACGAGCTCTGCCTGTCTCTTCCTTGTTACTGCACACACAGTCCAAAGAATGGCGTCTATCTGCTTGTCTTGGACTCTGGAGTGAGGTAAGACATGAAAACAAAAAAAATGTTGGCATATCCCTTTAAAGTTTTAAATTTGACTTACGATTGCAGGCATCATACAAATAACCTGAATTTGGCTTTTTCTGTTTCAGCGTCCTCCTTGAGCAACACCAAGTCTCGTCTGGAAATGATTGCCCAACAACAACAGTAAAGCTGATTTCCAAATGTCCTTTAAAATACTTATGGAATATGTTGAAAATGAAAATACAATGGCTGATTGTTTTACTTCCTACAGAATGGGCTTTCACGTAACTGAGACTACCTGCTACCTGACAGCTGATCTCTTCTACCTGGAGGTGGTGTTGCTGCTGTGTGGTGGGGTGGAGGAGGTAAAGGTGGCACCTCATGGAGGATCCCCTGTTGTAAGTGTTTCATCATTTTCTACAGTTATTATTTTATTTTTCTCCAAGTAATAAAACATCTTCTTGTCTTGCAGTCCAGCAAGTCACTTCTTCAGCTGCTGAGGTAAGAATAGCAACCAGTACCACCATTTTCTACACCCATTTTCTAACAGGTAAAGATGGCAGGTCCTGGTTAAATAGATGAGCTTTATTTTGTAGTGCTGATTTGTTTTTCTTTCTGCAGATCACAAGATTTTGCTGAGTTCTCTGTGAAGCTGGAAGGGCTCTACATGCAGTACAACATCCCCGGGGACAAGTACTAAACTGTATCAAGAATTTTTTTTACCTCCATCTTTTTTTTGCATCAAATTACAGCCTCTTCTTTTGTTTCAGTGAAACCAAGTTAAAACTTTTGGCCTCTCTACAATACCTGGGGAGGGACTTGCAGCAGATATCAGATTTGCAGAGGTCAGTGACATGTCCAGAAGGTTACTCTCCGCAGAGGTTTTTGATTTAGATTTTTCAAAATACAGAAATGAGTGCTTTATGACTGACCGCTCTGATGATTAATTCTCTATGGTTAATAGGGGTGTACATTCTAGGACAAAATTCTTGGTGGAAAGTTGCTGGCGATGGTTCAATTTAAATTCTGGTTAAATTGAAGCTGTTGTTGGAGGCTTCATTTCTTACAAATGGACCATTATTTTAATTCCGGTGGCTTGGTGCTTAAACATAATGTGAATTTCTGTACGGGCAAACAAATATTCACCTGTTGCAGTCATTTCAACTTACAAACTGTCTGTTTTACTTCATGTAGAGTTGGATAGATTGTTCAACTAATGATTTGCTTTATAAGTAAATAATTAATAAATGTATTAAAGATTGGTTAAAAAGATGCACTGTCAGTGTTTCTCCATTGTCAATGTAATAACTCTAATTGGTGCATTGCAAAGAACGGCTCTTGTAAAACATGATACTAAAAATTGATAAATGCAATTTCTTTTGAATGGAAATAAAATCTTGGATGTAACATTGAAACAGACATTTTTTAATAGTAACAAAAATGATTAATTTACAGTTGTACAAATAAACAGAAGGCCTGCATATGTGAAAACATATTGAGTTGTGATTATTTAACAAAAGATGAGGAGTGCACTAAACTTAAGTGTCTTGACCTATGCTGTTTCCCTGTTTTATTCAATTCTCGCAGCTGCAGCATGATTTTTCTGGACACTTTTTCTCCACTAATCTTGCTCAAATAAATTTAAAGGTAGTTTAACATCTGACAGCACCAAAGGTAGTAAAAGCAGAGCCATTATACCACATTAAAAAAGTTTCTTTTAATTTATTGTGATAATTTCAGGTGGTCAGGATGTGTCTCAAACGGCTATAATGATAAAATTGCAGTTAATTTCCCAGCCCTAGTTACTGCATTCAAAGAGCTTCTTTAGTTTTACTCTTAGTATTTCTGTGCTCTCAAGAGACGATGCAACCCTATTGCACTTTTTAAATTTGCTGAAAATTAATTAGGAAAGATAAATGATAGACAAACAACCTGTGCAAACATTCAATAACTCTGAGATTTGACCTGGACCTACATGAGAAATAATGTGAATCATTGCTTTGCTAAACATAATCCAGTTTTTAATTGTTTTGATAAAGTCAAGAAAAATAACCCTACACGTTTGGGTGCAGAAATTTGCGTTTAATGTTCAAATCATTGTTTTGGTAATATATTTTAGTCAAATTTCAACAACTTTAAAGCTGGTTGATAATAAGGGTGCTGACTAAAGTTCAGAAAATATCCCTATGTATGTCCCATTAACTATTCAAATACTTCCTTACAAACTAGTTCAAAATACTAATGGAAATTTAGCTTCTTTTTATTTTAATTCGGTTTCTCAAATGTTTCCAGCGGTTTTCATTGCCAAGTGTTCAGTTATGTCCCACACCAGCCCCAGGCCTTCCTCCCTCTGTGCACTTACACAGAAGTGGAATAAAACACATACAAAAGAAACAAATTAAATTAAAAAACAGACAGAAATAAGACCTAGGTAAAGTGAACACATGAAGGTATGAAAAAAACAAACAAAACAAAACACATCAAAATACATATCCACAAACAAACCCGGATATATAAACATCAGTGAATGAACAGTGACAAGTTAAATGTCGCTAATTATGAATCTTGCTTTTCCAGTTGAGCATATAATGAATGCCAAAGGTCGTGGAATAAGTGACACCGGTTATGCCACTTGAGTGTAATGTTTTCTAAAGGAAGGAACTGGGATAGTTGAGTCAAGAACATGTTGAATGTTGGTGGTGATTAGTTTTTCCAAAGGAGGAGTATACATTTTTTGGCAAAGTATGTTATGATAATCAGCTGTCTAGTTTTCTTCAGGTCCAAGTGTCAGTTAGTTACTTCAGTTAATAAATATACAAATGGGGATAACTCAAATTCTAGTTTTAATACTGATTTTTTTGCGTGAATTAATCATGTTTTAGAAACTGTCTAGTTTATCACATTGCCAGAACTTATGCAAGAATGTTCCTTCTTTGATTTCTGCATTTTTACTGGAGTTAGAGTTTGTGAATAAACTTAAAATTAGTTTCTTTAACTTTACTTGTAAAAGGAAAGTATGATCAGTCAAAGGTTTTTTTTCCAGCTAATTTCGTCTAAACTCATTGTCAGATCTGTCTCCTAACTCTTTAACAGAGTTGGGAAAACTGCTAGACACCCCTTGGTTAGAGTGTCGTAACCTTTGCTAATTTTCCCTTTAATTGTGGATGAGTTAAGTAATGCCTCCTCCAGTTCAGTCAGTTCAAAGATCAGCTTGTTTTCTAATGAAAATTTTAAGAGTATAAAGAGAACTAGGAAATGTACACTAGATAGGAATCATTTTGCTATTTAGGATAAGAAAAAAAAAACTGTAATCAACATTTTTTTCTGCTTTCAGGGCCCTGAATCACTCTTGCACACTGGACGAGGTTAACAATGGAAGGATTGGGTTTCTGATAGCGGGCAGAGAAGGTGAAACAAAACCATTATACAAAATATGACCTATGCTGTTTTTCTTTATTATTTTTTTTTCCATTCATTTTCCCAGATTGCCCTCTGACCATCCAGTTCTATACAGTCCAAACTGATGGTATGAAGACTACAGATCTACTTTAACTGCTGAAAATAATCTGCATTTAGATAAATTTCTTATAGATATTCTGCTATTTAGATACATTAAGTGCACAGATGTAGGAAAAGTCCAACAGTCGTATCCTTCCTTATTCCTGAAAGTCACAACAGACACAGACAGAGTCGTCCATTCAGCCCAGGTGACCGTGGGTGACAGTGAAGAGCCTCACAAGCTCCAGATGGCGCCTGTGATCCCGCAGCCCGCACAGCTGGACCCCCGGGGGTAACATGTCATGGTTTAATCTCTCGCTCTGTGGGACATTGTTCAATTTACACCCTGTGAAGAATGTGAACGCCTGTGGTGTTTCAAATTGTGTCCTGCGGCAGTTATCCCGTGTTCCTGCCTCCGAGTGAGGTGCAGAGTGAGACATTTAAGGCTGTTTTTCTTCTCAAACTGCAACCGAAGATACCGGTGCTGACATCTTTTATGGACAAGATCCGTCAAATCACAGGTTAGGCTGAGTTTTAGGTGGCTTTTTCCTTCTTTTTAGCTGGATTTAACCTTTTCTTATGATGACACAGATGTGGCCATACCAGATGTTGGCCTGCAGTGGGCACCATTACCCCAGCTTCTGATGAGACGTGCAAGTGCAAACACCCAGCAGGAGACTTCAGATGATGCTGTTTTCAAAGTGGTACGCATGTTAAACCTGCGAAATCAACACACCTCTAGAGGGTTATTGGATTCATTTCAAACACCGTCTGGTGAGGATTGAGGGCTTTTCTCTCTCCAGTCTCTCTCTGCTGGTGTAGCTCATCGGTATGTTTTCCCTGGAGCTGCATGGAGGGGATCTACAGAAAGAGCTGCGCTCATAGACAGTATCCCCTTCACCCACCCTGCCCACATCCCCGCTCTGCTGGAGCTGCTCCGGCATCAGTGCACCACCAACACCCTTCTGAGGAGCTGTTTCCCCTCTCAGTGTGACACAACAGGTAGGAAGAGTTTGATACATCATCAAGATCAGAAACAACAGAAACAGAGAGAAAATGTCTACTCAAAGTTGGAAGGAAAATTAGTCAGGGATGTGACTCAAATTGATGTTTTCCACATGAAGGTTTGGTTTGTGACCTGCACTTTGAAGTCCTTCCAGAGACTGAGAGCAGCTTCTCTGTGACCTTCCAGCGACCAGACACTGACTCTCTCGCTGTTTGTGAGTCTTTTGTTTTTATAACACTCTTTTCTGAGAGTTGAGTCTCTGTTTACACTGAAGCATTTGACACTTAAGCACTATGCCACTTTATTTAGCACCCCAACAGTTTATAATTCATCATGTATAATTCCCATGGTCCCGCAACTCCCTGTTATATATTTGAACTGTATGCCGTTTAGGTTGTCTATGGTTTATATATGTTGCTTGTCTTTTAATCTGCTCTGTGGGTTTTATTCCTTTTACTGATGTTTGTTCTTGTTTCATATGTTGACACCAACCTGCCAATGGGATTATGTATTTATGAAAAATGACGCCTTTTTCTCTTCTTTTTTGTCACAGTGTTGGTCAACGTAGCTGGCTCGCGTAATCTTATGTGCACTTTGTTTGGAGCAGGAAAAGGAGATCCCTCATTGGACATCTACTATTCTACTGTTTTGATGAGGTGAGTCCTCAAGAAGGTTTTCTGTCTTCTTTTCATACAGTTTGATGCACAAAAATGATTACTCTAGTTGGAAAATCTGGTTGGACATTGACCATAAATGAAATAATAATTTAAAACTTTACAGCTCTGGTATTAGGCAAAGTAGACAAATGTTTTTATACAAAAGTATATGTCCATTGCTTGTCTACAAATCACCCTCAGTAAGAGAAAAATACATTTCCTCTGTATGTTACCTGCTTTGTTTTTTTTCCCACCATTTCTTTATTAGTTAAAACATTTTTTTTATTTAAACAATTTAACAACAGCCCCAACAGGCAGCTAACAACATAAATACACATACACATTTAATTTAAGATAACATAACAATGTATTTATTTATTTATTTAAAAAAAGGTAACTAATTCACAATGGATACATGAATAACTTGAAAAAATAAGTAATAAAATAGATGGATACAATTTAAAAAAAAAAAAAAAAAAAAAGGGAGCGTGTAGCTCATAGACATTAATAGAGAAAAATAAAAGATCTTAACACATTTTAAACAACATTGATGCTCTTTAAAATATCAGGGCATTATGGCTTTGTTTGGTGAGTCGGAGGTCCATGAAAGGCTTCCATATAAACAGAAAGATGTTTCCTTTGTCTTCTATGTGGTGTATTGCTTCAGTCTTTATGTTTCACTGAAAGTTTGTTTAATGTGGTTGAATATTGAAAGTTCACAAAATGTGATATGACGTCAATTCTTTTCATTTTGCTCTGCTTTTTAAGAGTGTGTAAACATTAAAAACAGCCTGGAAAGATGATGACATGGTTTTTTTTTTTTTTTTCGGGATGGGTTGTAAGACTCAGTAACTCCTGGTTTGAGAGGAGAGGCTGCAATAATAGGGTAATGTGTTTTTGGAGTGGGGATGAAGATGGTTTGGCATTTGCAAAGTCTTAAAATAAATGAAATTCAGCTCATTAATACAGCTTTCAGTATCAAGTCTCATGGTTGCTATTAGGGGTGTCCTGATCCGATATTGATATTGGTCCGATATCAGCAAAAAAACAAATATCGGATAATATCAGCCTGCATCTAAAATCTCCAATACAAGCAATCAGTTCTAATTTATTTTTTATTTATTTAATTTAATTGTAGAATATGCTTATGTTTAAGTTAAACACAGTGGGTATTTTGCAATTTAAAAATATGTTTTTTTTTTTGTTGGATTTATTGAGGTTACTTTTCAGGGTCTTCTAATTTATTTTTTTATTTATTTTATTTAATTGTTTATTCTTATGTTTAAGCTTAAAATTGATTTAACCCATTGGTTAATAACTAATGGGTCAGCTTTTCTCATACCTTCTATTGCTGACTGCAGTTCTTTGTTTGAGTAATCTCACTTGATCAAGCCTTTTCTTACAGTCCATACTACAAAATAAGTAATAAAAGTATGTTTGATTCCTGCTGATATCGTATCGGATCAATATTGGTATCGGCCAATGCTCAAGGCTGCAATATTGGTATCGTATTGGAGGTGAAAAAGTTGTATCGAGACACCTCTAGTTGCTATAACAGGTGTCATTTTATATGAGCACAAACGCTCATCATTTCTTGCAGGGGGGAACATAAACTCCAAGCACATCAGCAGTGTGCATCAAACAGAACTTTACTTGTCATATCTGTCCACCATGGCCTTGGATGAGTCTGTTGTGGCATCCGTAATAGTTTTTCAGATAAAAGTAGAGAAAAGTTTAAAAACTCCTCCTTATTTCGTCAGTACAACCAAAATAAACACACCCAGTTTTTACAGAAAGTCCCGTTGGTTATGATTTCTATTCCATTTTTATTCTTGCTGAAGTTTGCTTTATGACTGTTTGTTTGAACACACTTAACAAGCCTTAATGGGCCCCAAAGAACAGACAGTAACAGTTACATCACAATGTGTGCGTTGACAGCTCAGAAAAATGACAATTAGACAAAGTAAATAAATATGTCATCATGATGCATTCAGATACAATTCATAAAAAGAAATTGTGGATTTTGTTTAAACACTTGAAGAATTACAGCTGCTTGGAACTTAAAGTTGTTGATTTTCTAGCATCATAAAATAGATACAACAGATGTTAGCCAGGGGTAAGAAGGAACATGAAAGTGTTGTTTTTTTGAAGTGTTAATTTTTCTATTTGATATCATAAACTGAGTCAACAATGTTTAAAGAAGGATTTTTTCCTCTAAATACTCCTCCCTCCTGAAACATCCCAGAATTAAACAGAAGAAAGTCCTTCAGTAACAAAGGTTATCAGAACCAAACTGATCTGAAAACAGTGACCAAAATATCAATGTACGTTCCAAACAGGGATCTGATCATTTTTTGGTAAGGGACTTCAAAAATATGTTTAGAAGACATCTAGGACCAGTGTGGACTTGTTAGAGAGAAGTAAAATATGAGACCTTTAATGACATAGCATCTTAAAAAAACAGGGTTTACAAAATGTTTCGACAGAAGGAGCAAACACAGGGCACTGAAAGGAGTTAAAAAACAGAATATGAAGCAATGGGGATGAACAGAAGCAAGGCCGTTGACATAAAGGCAGAACTATGACTGTGTGGTCACATGTCTTCGCGTGGTGTACAATTTACAGATGGTGAAAGTTCGGTGGTGAGTCAAGACGACGGCCTTGGGTGGTTTTTGATCTAGACTTTGTACCTCCTAAGTGTTTTCAGTTCAGCCTTTAGCCCAAGTGGACATATGTGAAAAAAAAGAAAAAAAGGCAAAGGCATTTTAAGACACTGCATTCACAAGAAAACAGTTCAAGTGAAGTTTGTCATTGTTTAGTTAATCAACATCCTGAGGTGTCCAGCAGAAGACACCAGAAAGGCAGTCAATCTACGTTTAAATGATTGGTGAAATGTAGTTAGATATAGCTGTGTATCATTGACATAGAAATGATGTTGCACATTATGTTTACTAGAGATTTTACAAAGGGAAGACATGCAGATGAAAAACAGTAGTGGGCCAATACCAAACCCTTGAGGAACACCTTGGCTGTAACAAGACAGAACATTATTTGGTTGGTACTGTAAACTCCAAATCATCAATTCGGTTGATAACAGGCTACAAGTTTTAGAGAAGACCCACTGCCACCATCCCCACTCATCCAACCTCCTCCCTTTGATTGATGTATCCAAAGTATGGATACACTCCAGCTTCTACTACATTGAAGGGACAAAAGACATCATTGTGACATATTGTTGCTTTTTTTTTTTTTTTTTTTGCAATATATCGATAATCACTGAATCATGACTATATTGTCATCGCGGACCATGTATTGTGTGTCAGGTACCCCGTGATTCCCTAACCTTCCAGAGTAGATGAACCTGCCTGATTCACTGAAATCATGCAGATCCATCTCAGGTGACGCTACTTGGATGGGCAAAGCAATTTTAGTCGGCAAGTCACGTTTGGTGTGAACGCACCTTGAGAAATGGTCTTGTTGCCCTCATGGTTGATCAAATCAAATCAGAGAAGCCAGGACGCTGGGGACCACTGCTGGGAAACTCTCTGCAGACGATGCTGGTTAGTCTATGGTAGTCATGGTTACTCAACCATAACTGGCGAAATACGCTCTCCTCAGAAGTTTACTGGGAGAACTTGGTGGGGCTTATTGTGTTGTATAATTTGATGTAAGATTATAGTCTAAGAACTGAAACATAGTTTAAGCTAATGGCTAACAACAGAGTCTAGCTGCTGCGTCATACTGTGGCTTGATATGATTGGTCTGTGGTGAGTGTGACTGGCAGAACGATCGTCCAGTCACCAGCTGCAGTTGTTTTTGAAGGTTCTGCCCTCTGAAAATATTTTCTATGGGCTCTTCTCCAGATGGACTAGTGAAATATTTCCATGGTGGATATATGGAACTGTCCATCTGGTGTGTCAGGTTAGTGATTCCCAGATATTGGCAGAAATGTTCATATCTGCTGAAACCATTATTAAGGTTTTGCAGTAGATATCTGCCAATACTGATATACAATGATATGATGCAGCCCTAGAACAAGACTTTTTCCTAATTCCCTTAAAGCCTGATATCTTCTGTGCTGTCTCCCAGCTCTATGTCCATCCCCATCACCCTGAAGACTTTATACACCAGGCTCCAGGACCTCACCCCTGCCCCACTCTCTCTCCGCCACCCGGACACCACAGAGGCTGAAAATGAGCACCCTGCTCCCTCAAACGGAGCCGAAGCCGACAACAGAGGCGCCTCCTCCAGTGCATCTGTGCCAGAGGAGAGCTTTGGTGTTTCAGGATCAGCCTGCTACGCCGTGTCTGTCTCTAAATCTGAGCTGCATCCTGAAATAACCACAGGTCCTGCTGTCAGCCCGTACGCGTACACTCCTGCTGCGGGGGTGTTCTCACACTGGGTGACGAGTAACGGACAGCTGTCAGAGCCCATCTGAGAGACGTATGTGATGATTTCAACTTCAAGCTTTATTACTGTGTTGTTTTATTTTAAGTCTTCAATAAATTGCCTGGTAAAGAAACTTATATTACTCACAATTAGACTAGTTTTTGGTGGCTCTTTGTTCAGAGAGTCTCCTTATCTTCTTTTTTTTGTTTCTTACTCTGCATTCCAGCGTGGCAGACACCGCCAGCTGTAAAGGTCTGAGGTTTGGCGTTTGACCTCTCTCTCTCTCTCTCTCTCTCTCTCTCTCTCTCTTTCTCGCTCTCTCTCAGACAGTGGAGAGCCGCTTGATTGGTACCATGTGAGCCAATCAAGCATTGTTAAAGCACAAGATGCATTCTTGTTGGCTTGTAAGAGTAAAATAAAAATAAACAAACAACACACAATGTAGTAAGAAATACGTCTGCAGGATATAAAAATATCCACTTGAATAAATCACATTTGGGTCATGCTGTTTTATCCTTTTTTAGCTCTACCAGAAAAGCCATGCTCTGAAATAAGAAGTGGCAGTTGGTTTGAAAATGCTATACCTCTGTGGTAAAGAAAATTCAAATATGTAATTTGTATGAAGATGTACAGTTTGCCAACAAAAATCTCCATAGTGTTTGTTTAACTATTTATTTTTATTGAGGTTTTTTTTCCTCCAGATTCAGAGAAAATATACTCTTCAAAAAAGTGTGGATACATTATTTTGGTTGATGATTATTTCCTCTTTTTAAAATACAAATTGGTATTGTATTTTATATTGTTGGAAAACCTGATTGATCACCTTTACAATGAGGTACAACTTGTAAGGATTGTGAATAAACAGATGGGTAGCACCCAAAAAAATTGCCAAAATATCCTTGAACCCTGTAAGAAAGTGTACAGAAAACTATAAAAATATAATCAATGACACTTGAATACTTTGAAAGACAAGAAATGAGTAAAGCAACAAGTAACTGCTGATCCTGATCCTCTACATTCATAAATACATCAGTTAAAACTTCTGCAGCAAGTTATTGAACATCCTCTTCAAGAACATTCAACAAGATCAGCTCAAAAGCTTCAGAACTTTTTGTACTCCAGGCAAAAAATGTGCTAAATTTTTAATCTCAGTTTAGTTCTGACCTCTGGATCAGACAGACAGGAAAGATCTTGAGACTTAAGATTATAACTTCCTTTTCCTCTGACTGATGTAGGTCAGAAGGTAGGAAGGAAACTGACTCAAAATAGACCTGAAAATAGGAATACACCAATGTTTGTCTACATATGGGCCAAAAATATCATCAAGCACGTGCACACAGCCAAAAGCCATGGGTGAGGAATTTAATCAGTGATGAACTTCTACTCTTGGTGATACACATTTAATGTGTGTTTGCTCTAATCATACGAGCCTTGAGAGGAGGTGTGCATGTCTAATCACTACACATTACTCCAGCACAGTCAGAAAACTGGCACAGTGAAAGCACAATGATGTTGCAAGAAGTAGGGCCTTTGGTCTTTGGTGATTGTGTGATTAGAAGGAATTAGGACTGGGTGATTTGGCCTAAAATAAAATCCCATTTTTTTTCCCCCTCATAAAAATAATGTCCGGATTTAATAGATTTTTTCCTCCCAAAATTTGATCAAATACGTCTTAAAACTAAACAGAATTTTCCTCTTCAAATAAAAATGCATTCTGTAATTTTGTAATCAAAAACACATCATGCAGTTTGAATCTGCACTGTTATTACAATATATCAACAAAAACCTTTATTGTCATTAGTTTGTCACATACAAAACACAAGCCTGTAACAGTGCCACAATTTACAAATAGTTGTTCTGTCTCTGTTGAAAGAAAATGTGAGGAAGGGTCTTAACTCTTGGAGAGTATGTGCAGAAAATTGTGATTTTCATTTTTAAAGTTTTCTGCAAATTAAACATTAAAATTTATCAGATAAAATGGATACATTCCCGGCCCTAGAAGGAATCTCATGGGCAACAGATGAATATGAGGCCCTGTGACTTTAAACTTCATCCATCCATCCATTATCTACACCTCCTATCCATTTCGGGGTCACGGGGCTGAAGCCTATCCCAGCTGACATTTTGTAAGAGGCAGGGTGCATTCACCAGCAAGGGATGATCATTACACACTGTGACCTTGACCTTTGACCTATGACCTTTAAATTGAATTGGCATTATTCCTTATTTAGAGTTGACATTTATGAAAAGTTTGTCAGGATTGCCTCAAAGTTTTTTTTTTTTTTTTAAAGATATACCGTCTAAGAGCAAAGGACCATCAGGACACACCATAACCTTGACCTTTGACCTATGACCTACAAAATCAAGTGGTGTTATCCGTGATTTAGTGTGGTCATTAATTTAAACTTCATCAGAAATGCCTCTGAGTTTTCTTTAAAGATATACCATCTAAGAGCAAAGGACCATCATGGCATACCGAGACCTTGACCTTTGACCTATGACCTCCAAAATCAAGTGGAATCATCCTTTATTTGGAGTGGTCATTTATGCAAAGTTCTTCAGAAATGCCTCCAAGTTTTTCAAAGATACAACATTCAAAAGCAAAGGACCATCAGGACACACCATAACCTTGACCTTTGACCTATGACCTCCAAAATCAAGTGGAATCATCCTTTATTTAGAGTGGTCATTTATGCAAAGTTCTTCAGAAATGCCTTCAAGTTTTTCAAAGATACAACATTCAAAAGCAAAGGATCATCATGATATACCATGACCTTGACCTTTGACTTATGACCTCGAAAATCAAGAGGTATCATCCCTGATTTAGAATGGACATGTGTGCTAAGTTTGACAGAAATACCTTAAATGTTTTTATAGATATAATATTGACAAGAATGCCGGGGCAGGCAGATGGATGTATGGATTTCATGACCTTGACCCCGGCTGTCGTCAACATGGAGGCGTAACAAAACACCAGGAGGCGAATAAAATGCTGGATACTTGAGCGTATCATGGAGGGTAGAGATTAACCTGAGCGTATCATGGAGGGTAGAGATGAAAGGCAGATTTGATGTCTTAGATTTAGCATTTGATGACAGATAAATGAAAATGAATTAATTCAAATAAAAATTGAAATAACTGAAGATTATTTAATAATATAAAACACATCTGTTTTATTATAAAGATTATTGAAAGCACTGGCATATAACAAACTAGCTTTGAAACCACTGCTGCTGTTTGTCATCTGATGAAAAGTACAGTAGGTCAGTAAAGACAAACGTGCCTCACATTCATCAGCACATCCACACTCTGTGCTTTTAGAAAAGAATTTCCACAAGTATCGAGAATATTAAGTCACCTGTCAGCAGCAGACAACTGCCTTTAGTCCAGTCTTTACTCGTAGGTATCCAATGACCTGTACGGCTGCTATTCGTGGAAACTCCCCGACATGTGCGGTTAAACTATTCTCTGCTTCAGTACGAGGCCTCAATCCGCTGAATATTTCAGAGATTATGTGTCCTCGGCTCTGATTGGCTGAGTGGGAGTCTATAAAAGTCACACCTGGGGTGATGGACTTGAATGTTAAGGGAGGGTTTTCTACATTTCCTCAGGGTTTTGTTTCAGCTATTTCCTCAACAAATCATCATTCTTATTGGTAGAAGCGTCACATTCAGTATGATTGGGGTTTTTTTTAAAAGCTCCTCAGAGGAAATTTTGTTTTGTGAAGATTTGGCACTCCCTTTGGTCAAAGTGATAAACATTTTACTCTTTTCATCCTTTGTCCTGTATTGACATGACCCTTTTTAGCAAGAAAAACAATGATGCTCCCTTTTACCAGTCATATAAAACAATATTTGAACATATAAAAAGACTTTTAAAGGCTTTTAATCACTATGCTTGACACCTACTCAATAGAGGTGGAAATTACTTTAAAGAAATGATCAATTTTCATACTGATGATCTGCTCTGTTCTTGTCAGCCATAATGAAACTTCAGTATTAAAAAGTCTATTTTGATAATCAGCCTTATCTCCAAACATGATTCTTAAATGAAACTAGAATTTTGTTCTTTTCCACGTATTAAGATGTCATGGAAAAACAGTCAGCTGTCTTGCATCTTAATTCTACAACATTTAACAATGACCCTTTGCCCATTTTTGTTGCTTGTTTTTATTTTGCTTTTGCTGTGTAATGATTTTTTTCCCTTCCTGTTTGATTCTTTTGTCTTTATTTGAACATTGACTGCAGAAAGAAATGTTGTAGCAGTAAGCCTAAATCTAGAGGCAGCAAAAATCATACTTAAAATAATGTTAAAAATCAAACATAAATTACAGAAAATATGAGACTGGCAGCTTTGATTTTTACAATCAGTGCACCCCTAGAAAATGGAAATTTTACATCTGGCATACACAAGTTCACAACACACAATAAAGAAGACTTTATGCAGCAATAAATTTTAATTCTGTATCTGTAAAATCATAAGTTCATTTTTTTTACATTTCCAAGGCAGAAATTTTCATGGTTAGTGCATCCCTACAAAATTAATTAATTAATGACTGCCACAAACAAGCAGGCATCACAATGACAATGACCTTATTAAAACAATATTTTTTTTCTTTATCAGTATATAGGCTGTAATTTTCCCCAATCAGTGCACCCCTAAAATATAGAAATCTACATCTGCCACAAACCTATACACGAGACAAAAAAAGGAACATAGAAAATTTATCAAAAAAGAGTTCAGCCATCTTAAAGGCTTTGATATTCATAGGTGGTGCATACCTAGAAAAGAAAGATACATGTTTGACACAAACAAGTACACAAAATAATAAAGAGTTAAAAAATAATAATAATTTTGTTTCAGTAAATTTGTGATACTTATACTCTATGCATAATTTTCATTGTTGGTGCATCCTTAGAAAAGGGAATTTTAACAACTGGCAGAAACAAATTTGACAACACAATCAAGAACACTTTAGTTATTAAATGAATTTTCATTCTATATCTGTAAATTAATAAAAAATAAAAAAATTAAGCATTGTCAAAGAATTTAACTTGTGCAACTGGTGCCTAGAAGATAGTAATTTGCCATACACAAGTACACAACACCATAAAGAAAAGATGATAAAATAAGACATTGTTATTATATCAGTTAATTGGCAAAACTAATTTAAAATTTTGCCCAGGACAAGCAAGATCAGCAAATAATAAGGTAGGCCTTTTATTCTGCATTAGTATTTGTGAAATTATTTTGAGTGTCAACATGGGCCATACTTTTTCAATCAATGTATTAATGCACAAAAGAGTTTACAACCTCCTCAAAATCCTAAATCGTTAATTTATATTAGTAGATTTGTCAAAATATTTATAAAATGTGTTAATGCATTATTTGGTGTTCTTGTTAGTCCTTGGCAAAATTTTAAATTTCGGCTTTACCAATTTATTGATAGGCTAACTGTCGTATTTTATCATGTTTTCTTTATTGTGCTGTGTAATTGCTGTGTAATTGTGTATGGTAAATAATGTAAATTTCTATCTTCTAGGGATGCCTAGTGCAATCAAGTAAGTAACAGTAAGCTGCATTTCTATTGGCCAAATTGTTGTTTTAAGCATCGATGTGGGCTGTTATTTTCCGACCGAGGCATCCCTAGTAAGTGGCCAAATTATGTCAGGCTTGAAAAAAATAATGGTAAATGAAGAAATAGAGGGACATGAAACAAGACATTGGAGTTTGTATCATAAAGTTGTTTGGCAAAAAAAAAGTTATTTCAAACATTAGTATTGGCCTGATTTTCAGATCATCGCACCTCTAGAACATGGACATGCGCTGTAACGGTGTGGCACATTGTGAAAGAAAAGAAAGGATGAATGTCATGAAGGATCGTGTGTTGATTTCAGACCTTGATCCATATTTGTCCTGCAGCTCTCCTCCTCTCTGTCCTCTCCTCTCTGGTCTGCGGTCTCTTTAAATCTGAGCTCCAGAGGAGGAGAGAGCCGAGCGTCCCGTCTGCCCTCACTCAGCCCGATAAACAGCTGCACTCCATTAAGGAAACTTTTCCCCAACTCCTTCAGACTGGACCTACTCCTGGAAGAGCCTCCACCTTTCTTTCAACTTTTTAATCTTGTGGATGTTCAGAAATAGAAAAGTCTGCACCGCTGGATTCTCGCTTTTCTGTAATGCTGAGGCGTCCTCTTCTCCTCAACATCTGGATTAACTATTTGTGGAGTCGGAGCTGGCGGCCCTGCTCAGCCTGTCCGGCCTCTCTTTATGGAAAGACTGCTCCTCTTTCTGGGATTTAACTCTTTTAGATAAAGCGAGGCCTGTGGATAGATTATGTATTCTTTAAAATGGGTGCGAACAATGGAAAACAATATGGAAGCGAAGGTAAGTGCCCCAATTACGAGTTATAAACACGTTTTAATTGAATCCAGCTCATGGAAAGTCTTCTCTTAAATCAAACTGGACCGTTATTTTAGTTATTTAGTACCAACTTAGCTAAAAGTCAACGTTTCTTTGCTCTTATGCTTACCTAAATTAGTCCCTGTATCACCCAGCTAGCTTAAAACTAGCACCACTCTCTTTATCTTTAATTTTACAGCACAAGTTTCCCTCTTTTGTTCGCCTAAACTCACACCAAATTCCGTCTTAAAAACTTTAAATTAAAGCAATGTTTGTTAGCAGAGCCGATAACAAAGTTTGACCATGAATTTCCGACTTTAAAAATGTTTCATATGATGTGTAACATTCCTATTATTCATATTTGATACGGAGGGGCATATGGTGGCCATATTTAAACCGTTAAATGAACTTAGTTAAAAATGAAGGAGAAGACCCATAGGGCAACATTTTAATACCTGTGACCCACAGTTTATCGTTAAATTCTAAACTTGAATGACTTTTCTGCCTGTTTGAAGAATTTGACAAGTCAAACATATTAAAATGTAAGCAAAATACATCAACGTTTATAACTTTGTACAAAGAAATGCTTAGACTGTTGTTTGTTTTGTTGTATTTATTTGGACCAATAATTTAGTTAAAGGAAAGCTAAATAAGTTAAGCAAAAAGAAGCCTAACACATAGCCTATCGTGATATTTTTCAATCATAATATACAAGCTTTTATGCAAAAATGATATATCATGTATCAATAGTCCCATATTTTACTGTTTTTCAGCAACTTTTCACAGCACTTGGGTGACCCTTGAACCTGTTTTAATGGGCGGTTTTTGCCTGAAAGTCCACCCACATGTTGGATATTGGCATGTCTATAAACCCTTCTGTTTCATCCCTGTTCAGAACGGGCTGTTTTAGTGTTTATTCTCATGAACTGGGACTGACCGCGCCCCTGAAACATGATTGGTGCTTCAACATCCCTGTGCTGTGCTCTTACTTTTACTGTGGCAGCACAGACATACCCTTGATCTTAAACTGAAAGCCCATTTAGATTTTGAATATTGGCATGTCTATAAACCCCTCTGTTTTATCCCTGCTCAGAACAGGCTGTTTTAGTGTTCATTCTCATGAGCTGGGTCTGACAATGCCCCTCAAAAGCTGTTGTGGCTTTGTCTTTCCAGCTCTGTGCTCTAATGTCATCTGTGGCTCCTTATAAATACCTAGAAATGCTTCTCTGACAGGATTTTTAACTGAGAGTTCATTCAAAAATTGAATTTTGTCATGCCTAGAAACCCCTCTGTTTCATGCCTGCTCCTAACAGGTTGTTAAAGAGTTTATACTCATAAGCGGGGTCTGACCACATCCCTCATGGATGGATGTGACTTCAACTTCCCTGTACTTCGCTCTTATATTTACATTGCCAGGAGCTTTCACTAAATGTCCACTTCAGTCTTGGATTTTGGCATGCTTATAAACCCGTCTGTTTCATCATTGCTCAGAACAGGCTGTTTTAGTGTTTGGCCTCATGAGCAAGGCCATCGAAAACTGATGTAGTTTTGTTTTTCTGTCCTCTAATGTTAACTGTGACTCCTTAGACATGCCTAGACATGTTCTTTTCTCTGGAGCTTTAACTGCGAATCCATTCAAATATTGTTTTTTTGTCATGCCTATAAACCCCCTTGTTTCATCCCTGCTCAGAACAGGCTGTATTAATGTTATACCTCATGAGCCGAGTCTGACTTTAAAGTGTTAAGCTCTAATGTTTACAGTGGCACTGCAGGCTTTAAGAGCTGTGGGCAGAACATGCCTCTACACCCCTCTCTTTCATCCCTGCTCAAAACAGGCTAATTGATCAGATATTCTCCGCTGTGTCTGATCTCTACTCTCAAAAGTGGATGCGGCTTTGGCTTTCCAGTAGTGTGCTCTATTGTTTACTGTGGCTTCACAGATGTATCTAGAAATGTTCCTTCCACTAAGGCTGGCTGGGTGCAAAACAAGTTTGGGAGGGGAAGTTGCTTTTCCCCTGATGACATAATTTTAGATATTTTTTTAAGTAACTGATTGTTTGAGCTCACATTCTCCAAGAGGTGGAGCAAGCAATGAGGGGCGGAGGGATTTTTCTTAAGTCAGGGAGGTTGTACACAGGCCACGGGCACATATTTTTCATAACAGCCATTTAATTGGTGTACTTTGCATAATATGGTGCCTGCACTCTCTGTAAAAAGCTGGACTAACACCAGCACTGGTATTTAAATTACAAACTGGGCTTAATTTTAATACTGATGGCATTTTTTCATCACCAATGCCAGCATTTGAACTCATTTGACCACGACACCAGATCAGAGTTTGTCCAGCAGGTGATTTCCTCTGCCAAGTGAAAAAAATGTCCTCTCTGTGTCAGCTGTTATGGGTACTGAATTGATGCTACGCCACAGATTTACATCTGCTACTGACATTAGTTCACACATTATTATTATCTGATGGCTGATGTCTTTTACACAGGACCAAGACAGCCATACTGATGATGAACACCATATCTTTATCATAGCTCTATCCCTGTATTCCATATGTAGTTTCAAGTTGTTGTGTCATATGTACTTCACTGATATGAAAACATACAATATGATGCAGTAAGGTATGTAGTACTGCCTGGTATTGTGCTGTGTCATATGGTAGATTAGTATCATATGATAGCATACAGTAATATGTTGTATCATTTAGAGTTGAACTGCACCATGTTGTGTTGTAACATAGAGTAGTAGGCTTTTCATATTGAATCATACAATAGTTTGTTGTATCATATTTTGTTGTGTTGTGTCAATATGGTACAATACAAGAAAATATGATTTGACAAAATTCTTGTCTGGCAGCATGGTGGTGCAGCACGGTGGTGCAGCACGGTGGTGCAGCAGGTAGTGCGCGTGCCTCACAGCAAAAGAGCCTTTCTGTGTGGAGTTTGCATGTTCTTCCCGTGCATGTGTGGGTTCTCTCGAGGCACTCTGGCTTCCTCCCACAGATCAATAACATGCTCATAAGGTTGATGGGTGAATCCAAATTGCCCTTAAATATGACTGTGAGTGTTAGGGCCCTATAAAATCTGTGTTATTTTTTCCCAAATTCCATTTTAGTTTTTCCCATTTTCCCATATTTTTATCGGTTTTAATTTTTTGAGAATTCTGTTTTTAGTATTTTACACAAAATTACCCCCGAGACACTGTAAAGTAATGAAATATAGACACTCACTCTTCAGGGGGTCCTCACATGTATCTATACAGGTCCAGTCAGCAGTTTGTTGACAAAATTTGCAGAACGTTTTATTGCTGGGAGTTTTGTAGCTTTTTTGCTAACTTAGCCGGTGTCTCAGGCGACTGCTTCGACATGTTTGCATTGATAATGAGGAGGAGGAGGGGTAGGGGAAGTGAAGCATGCATTTTCCCCAGCCTTATTGACCCCTCAGAGCATTTTCCTGAGAGATACGTTACTTTTTATTCTGGAAAAAAAAGCTTTTATGTAAAATGGCAGCCATTTCCGTGATGTTCTGCTTTTATATTGAATTCTGCTTTTAATGTCCAATCCCGTGATTCCGTCATCGCAGATTTTATAGGGCCATGGTGTGTGTATGGTTGTCCATCTCTCTACGTTGCCCTGCAATCGGCTTGCAACCGGTTCAGGGTGTGTCCCGTCCCTCGCCCAGTGGCAGCTGGGATAGGCTCCAGCCCCCTGTGACCCCGAAAGGGTTAAGCATTGTAGAAAATGAATGAATGAATGATTCTTGTCCTGTACCCTGCAGTGCTATATTTTGTCATTTTGCAATGGTTCCCAAAGTAGAGGTTGAGACCACCTGGTGGGATTGCAAGACACTCAGAGTGGTTTGCAATGTCTTCTATTAAACTTGGATAAGGGCTTGGCTATTGTGATTTTATTTTTATTCTATACCGATGTTTTGAAAGGCCTATTATTAGTGAGTGTGTGTAGCATTGTGTTTAAACCAACCCCAGGGAAAGTGATATATCCCAGGTCCTAAGGGTTACAGGCTGAGGTTGAGAAACCAATGTCGTAATGTACACTACTGAAGTGCACCCTTTCATTATGTGTCATATTATATCATCATACTTTATCATATTGTTCATTTAGTTTGAGCAGAAATGGTTGATATTTAAGACCAGTAACACGGTCAGTTTAAATAGGGTCATACTCCACATAATGAGTCATAGAGAGCTGAGTTGGCAAGAGCACAGGGTTCAACAGACAACACCACATCCTTTATTTAGTATACCAGACTTTTTAAGGGTGCATCTACTACAAGTTTTAAAGGAGTTGGGACAAAAGGGTAGGGCTGCTTGTGAGCACTCAGACATTTTGATCTTGATAGGAGACAATGCCAGACAGTTTTGACCTCATTCGTCCCACCTATTGTTGTGCAATGTGGGGATATTGGCCAACTCTTAATAAAAACAGAAGTGCATAGGAGACACTTAAAGGCATAGAGGTATTAAAGAATTTGTGAAAAAAACATTTTGTAGATATTTTCCTAAGGCAGACACACCTCCAAGTAACAATAGATTTAAGTTCATTGATAGGTTGATCTGAAGGTGCTCTGTTGCAGTAGATTGTTATGTATTGGCTTTGGGTGGAGTCAAAGAAATTAACAGAAGAGTTTGTAGGAATATCACAAATTTACAAATTAGTTTTAAAAATACAAAAATAAGCAAAAAAATAAGAAAAAGAGGTCCCAAACTTGAATCAAATACAATACTGGGGTCATTGAGTGTGGTTTTATTATATTCAAGGACAAAGTCCAAAGATATTATGCAAATCTAATGTTCTCACCGCCAGAAATATTCATGGTGAGTCTCACTGAGCTGTCAGATTTATTTCAAATTTATTTCACCTAGTTGGAATGCATCTTAAACCCAAATAAAACCCCAGTATTAGACATTTTTATATAATGTTAAAAAAACAGAATCCCATCTAAACCCCCTCATACCAAAGTAATGATAAAATCTCCCACTGTGGAATTAATGAGCCTGGATTTTCAGCTCAGACGGACACTTATCTCACCTCTCACTGCAAAGTTTGACTTCACGCTGTTCTGTCACTTCTCTCAGGCACTGCCTTCTTCATCTAATCTTCAAAATCCAGGAAAACATTGGTCAGACTCTCGCAAACACATCCTCTCTATCTGTGAGGCAGAGATGTTTGCATAAATAACATTCCAGTGTGCTCTCTTCCTAAGTCAATAGCTGCACAGAACAGATTGGACTCCATGATGTTAAAAATAACAAGTGGATCAGCTCCACCTAAGAATTCAGACTGTGAAGGTACTAGGGTTGGGAAATATAAAGGGTTTTAAGATATACTGCTATACACTAATCAGACAGAACATTATGACACTATCTCTTCATCATGGCTCCTCAAAATGGATGGAATATATTAGGCAGAAAGTGAACATTTCTTCCTCAAAGTTGATGTTAGAAGCAGGAAAATGGGCAAATGTAAGGATTCAAGCGAGTTTGACAAGGGCCAGATCGTGATGGCTAGACGTCTGGGTCAGAGCATCTCCAAAACTGCAGCTCTTGTGGGCTGTTCCCGGTCTGCAGGGGTCAGTATCTATCAAAGGTGGTCCAAGGAAGGATCAGTGAAGAACTGGTGATGTGGTAGTAGGTGGCCAAAGCTCATTAATGCACATTGGGAGCAAAGGTTGGGCCAATCCAACAGTCGATGTACTTTTGCTCAGATTGCTGAAGAAGTTATTGTTGGCTCTGATAGAAAAGTGTCAGAATGCACATAGCATTGTTGTGTTTGTTGTGATCCGAGTTTGTTGTGTTTAGGGTTGTAGAGCCACAGTCAGGATGGCAGGTGGTCATAATTTTATACCTTATCAATGTAGGGTTGACAATATTAATGTCAATATGATTTTGAAAAAAGTACGAGTGAAAAGATTTACTATAAGAACCATTATAGTGATGTGCTTATTGACCATAATGTTAATCTATTTAAAATATTCAGTCTAAATTAATTATAATAGCTTAATTTATGATTTTTAGTATTGGTAAAGATCAAATAGTAATGATACTGTTTGTTACATTGCAACAAAAATTCCCAGATAGGGCTGAACGGTTTATCATTTTTTAATCAAAATCACAATTTTAGACAGCGCAATCATGTGATCGCCAAAGCTGCAATTTTTTGCAGCACTCCTGACTGACCCAGGATCTTTTGTTTCAACTATTTTACACATACTATTTTACTAATTTGCAGGTAATTTGCATTTACGGAAGTGCTAGTAAGCAGATCAACAATACAAAGCCTCTGTTTAGGAGTGGAAGTTGGAGTATCCCTTAAATAATGAAAACATATTTATCATCGATATTACATGATGAATAATGTGTTATGTGCTTTTGATCACTGATTTCCTTACTGTTGTCTTTACTGTAGACATAGTGAATATTGCACTGAAGCTTGATATGAAGAAAATCCTGAATGGATTTGAAATCACAATATCTGCAAGAAAAATCACAACTAGATCTTTTCCTAAAAGTTCTCAGCCCTAGTCCCAGACACTCAGTGATGGTCAGTTTAGTATTTTTGTGCATACATGACGGTAGTGCAGCAGGTAGTGCACGTGCCTCACAGCAAGATGGACGCCGGTTCAGTCCCTGGGTCGGTCAGGGCCTTTCTGTGTGGCGTTTACATGTTCTTCCTGTGCATGTTTGGGTTCTCTCCAAACACTCCAGCTTCCCCCACAGACCAAAAACATGTTCATTAGGTTGATTGGTGACTCTAAATTGCCCCTTAGGTATGAGTGTGAGTGTGAATGGCTGTCTGTCTCTCTATGTGGCCCTGTGACTGGCTGGCAATAGGTTCAGGGTGTACCCCTACCTTTCACCCATTGTTAACTGGGTTATGCTCCAGCTCCCGCGACCCTGAAATGGATAACCAGTGTAGATAATGGATGGATGGAAATTTTTATAACCATAAATTGAAATGCTCCCAGTTAATTAGTTCATTATAAGAGTTTATCTTTAATATTGGACTATTAAAAACTTTTTTTCCAGCTTCTATTTTTGTTGCATTGTGACAAATTTGACCACAGAAAAAAATATACCATCATTTGTAGTACACGACAATTCACCCAGAAAATATGAAGACACTATTTTGTTTCCGTATTTACCAGCTCTGGGAGCTCCAATAGCAGACTCTTTCAAGTATGACCTTTTCTGTGTGCTGTATCAACATTTTATTTTACCCCAAAGTCACAGTCAAGTAGGAAAAACAGTCCACAGTGATTGTTTTCTTCTGCACAACTCATTACAAGTAATTCACAGGGTTGTAATTCTCCCTGTTATTGCAAACTTCTGATGGTTGGCACCAGGCAACATTGCAGTCCTTTGGTAAAGAAGTAAACAAATTACACTGCAAACTCAGTAGTACAACTTGTGCAAACAGAGCCCTGTGCTTTTTTGTTGATGTAAGAAGACCACATGTTTAGATGACTCTGACTGACTCCCACAATTAAAGCTGGGTTGTTTTTTTCTGTTGAAATATCTCCTTCATGATTCAGCAGAGTTACAGTTTGAGTTTTTACTCTCTGTTCTGGAGCAGGGTGATAGGTTAAAAGATTTTGGAAATAGACTAGAAGGGAGGAACATTTAAATCTCATGGACAATTATTTGGGGAGGGTTTTTAAAGATTACAAGTTCTGTTATGGTTATGACATTACAGCAACAAGGATTTTTAACAGTTTTATTGACAGACAGAGAAATTAACTTTTTCCTCCTGATGTATTTAAAAGGAAAAAAAATAAGCATTCATCAGATGTTAGCGTGATGTGTGAAGGGTCAAGCAGCATTAACAACGAAAGACCTAGGCAGTTTCAAGTATTTATGTTTGTTAAAGCATTCTATAAAAAAGTGCTATACAATTAAAGTTGTTCATCAGTAATATGATAGTAATAATGATAATATATTTTACTATTATTATTAAATGATTAATGTAAGGTCCTCTTCCATAGCCACATCATAAAACAAACTTTTACAATAGGTTGTTTTCAGATGATGTCATGTGACCACAGAGTGTTTTTTTCGGCTGTGCCAGCTGGTTACATTTTGGGGAGAAAATTCAATACACAATATGAAGTCCTGACAGTTATGACAAAGTTCCTCCACCCCAGTCCCCTGAAAAACATCCCAGAAAAAAATCAGCGAACATGGAGTGGAACTTCCATCTACTTTAGAGAGGAACAGAGTCAGACAACATTTCCAAATGTAGTTATAACTTTGTCAAGTGTAAAGCTACAATCGTAACTTTTTATCCATCCATCCATTATCTATACCGCTTGTCCCTTTCAGTGTTGTGAGGTGTTGGAGCCTATCCGGGAACACCCTGGACCAGCTAGAGAGACTGAACACCATTCATGCTCACAGTCATGCCTACAGGCAGTTTTGAGTCACCAACTAACCCAACAAGCATGTTTTTTGGTCTGTGGGATGAAGCCTGAGTCTCCAGTGGAAACCCATGCATGCATAGGGAAAACATGCAAACTCCACTGAGCAACACAAAGATTGTGAGGCCCGTGCACTACCTGCTGCTCCACCTTGCCGCCCACAATTGTGTGTATATATGGCTATAATTCAAAGAAATATCGACAAAAGTGGCATTTTATTTTTCAGTGATTAAAGATATCATCCAGTGGAGTTGTTCTGCTTCTTGTGTTACACAGATAACTTAGATTTCAATAAGGCCTTAAAAACAGAAGGTCTTATACAAACATGCTAAATCAAACAAAAACAAGATTGGTTTCATCCAATGCTGACCACAAAGAAAAATGTTATGAGCCTAGAGGCTTTTAATCCATCACTGTCTTTCTGTGTATTCTGCAGGACTGAGCAAATGAAGGAAATGATTCCTCACTCTCATTCATCCACTGAAAATCATTTTTTGTAGATAAATATTTATTATAATTGTCTGTAAAACGTTGGGTAAGGAGGTCAAGGAAACTATTGCTTTTCTGATCTTACATATTGTTCAAATCCTAAACTTATTAAGGTAATGATTATAGAACTAAAGTAAACTTGCAAATATCAACATTGCGTGAGCTGAGAAACATGACTACAGAAATATGTAGTTTTGAGATTTTTGTTCATGATCTGCTTTTTATGTTAGTAATGCCCATTTCCAAAACCAATTCTGTTCAATAATATCAATGCTTAGCATCCTGAGCGCATCCCCCCTTCCTCTACTGACGTTTTTTGATGCTGCGCTCACAGATGGAAGACGTTCAACTTTTGGAACAGCGCCATCACACTGCACAAGTGTCACTTCTTTCTATACTTTAAATCAGCCAGCAGGGGGCACTTGTTTCAAATGAAACTTAGTATGATGTGTCAAGCAGTGCTGTTCGGCTCTGCCTCACTGTGCAGATTATTTTGAATTGAGGGTTCAGTTCAATAAAAAATGCTCTCCATAAAGTCGTTGTACAAAACAGTATACCACCATTTTCCTCTCATGGATGAATTTAGCATAATAAGCGGGGAAATCTGTTTGTTTTGTGCTGCAGCCTGGGATAACATGCAGCGTGGGCGACAGAATGCACAACTGATGGTGAGAGTATTATCATCGTCCATGACAAGTAAGCGGCACGAAATATGAATGAGATACAGGAACACAGCTGCAGCTTTGAGTCGCAGTGTGTTTCCACGCCAGCAATAAGCATGTCATGTCTTGTCATGGCGGCTCAGTCATGGTGGCCACATCTACAAGACATTGACTGTCAAAACTATAAAAAGTAAGGATTTCTCTGGCTCTGAAGGAATTTGAGGTAATGTACAGTACTACTCTATATAAATATAACACAAGATTTGTCATGTTTTAATTGACTCATACATAAAAGTGCAAAAATTCTACAACTTGTTGCAGTTGAATTAAAAAAAATCTTGTGACTGAGCTCAAACTGTGGCATTTCACATTCAGAAGTACTCAAAGTACTTCTGCATAGGGTAATTATATCTTAGACTAGTTTCTTTGTCCCCAGTGCAAAATCTTGCAGTATTTGAGCCCACATCCGTTTTCAAGTGTGATTTCTCAATCGATTACACACTGGTCACAGCTATGCAGCGAGTCTCCACCAACACTTGTATAAGCAAATAAGACAGGAAGCAGAAGCTTATCTCGGAGTTTCTCTTTTTTTTCCTGGAATACAAAAACAATCCGCCTGCACAGATCCACATGCAGCAGAAAAACAGCCCCCCACAGTTCCTCACGCTGAGAGAAAGAATGTTGTAACCACAGAAATATTAAAATATATTTGTTTGGCATTATCCTCTGCTTGGATATTAGGAAAAAAATTTCATTATGAGCTGCTCATGAAACTCTGAGTCATTTCTGGAGACTGAAGGAGGAGGAGGTGCAGCAGATGTGCCGACTTGGTGAGGTCATCTCAACATGTCATTCATAAGCCTGCTAGATGAGCTGCAGTGGTTTTAAATCACTGTGTTTGGGTACGTAATCATTTTGTTTTGTTGTCAACAGGATTTCAATCTAGATGTCATATACTTCAGCCTGACTGGCCTCCAGGCCTCAAGGGTGAGCAGTATAAGTAAGGGCTGTTTACACGACAACGTCGTCACCAGAAATATGAAGGATTTTCATTGGTGTTTTCAAATCACACCGCGTTCACATGGAGATGATGTGAAAACAATGCGCGTTCACATGGATCCGCAAGAATGACTGAAAACATGGTAGCATGCATGCCAGGCCAGTAGTTGGCGATGTAAGTTTGTAGTGTCCTTGGCAAATATAAGAAACGCATCTCTACCGTTCAGAGTATTGACACAGGAAATCCACATTTTGTTGGAGGAGCAATAACAAACCGAGCACAGTTAGCAGCACACATGTTGCTCGGTAGTCATAGCTGTTGTTGTTCCTAGGTACACACGCAACCTTTGTCTAAAAGAGTACTGAGCATGCGCCGCACGTCCCGGCTTCCCTGAAAACGGAGAAGCAGGAGGGCTACACCAGGAAAAAGCCCTACTGGATGCCACTCCTGTCACTAAAAAAAGAAAACTAATGGCCTGTTTACACATCAACGTTGTCACCAGAAAAGAAAGGATTTACCTTTGTGTTTTCAAAAGTGATCCGCATTCACAAGGAGACGGTGTGGTAACGATGTGCGTTCACAAGGATCCGCAAGAACGACTGAAACCGCAGGCTAGTAGTTGGTGATGTAAGTTTGTAATGTCCGTGGCGAATATGACAAATGAATCACCACTGGTCAGAGTATTGACACAGGAAATCCACATTTTGTTGGAGGAGCAATAACAAACCGAGCACAGTTAGCAGCACACATGTTGCTTGATAGTCAGCCATAGCTGTTGTTGTTGTTGTTGTTGTAACTAGGTGCGCACGCTACATTTATCTGAAAGAGTACTGTGCATGCACTGTACGTACCCGTTTTCCCTGACAACAGCGATTCCTGTTTACATGGAGACGACAACGAAGAAGCTTTCAAAACTTTTCACTCTGGACCCCGGTTTCAAAAGTTTGGGGATTCAGGCACTCCGGGCACCGTTTTCTTGTAAACGAAGGTGCGAACGCAACGAAAGCACTCAGTTTTCAGCTGTTTTTGTTGTCATGTAAACGGGCCTTAAGTCTACAATTTGAACAAGAGCAGATTGTAAAAATGTGTCATGGTGTGATGAGTCTGGATTTCTGCTGCAACATTCAGGTGGTAGAGTCAGAATTTGTCCTGAACAACATGAAAGCCTGTGTCCATCCTGCTTTTAGCAGTTGTTCAAGCTGGTGGTGGTGTAATGTTGTGGGGGGAGTGTTGTCTCGACCCTTTTTGAGCCCCTTAGTGCCAACTGAGCACTGTTTAAACCCCACAGCTTACCTGTTGCTCAGAACCACAGTGTACACACTGTCTTATGATTTTTTCCAGCAGAGTAGCGCGTCACATCACAAAGCTTACATCATCTCAAACTGGGTTCTTGATCATGACAGAGTTCACTGTACTCCAGTAGCTACCACAGTCACCAGTTCTCAATCCAATAGAGCCCCTGTAGAATGTGGTGAAGCATGGGATTTGCATCATAGATGTGCAGTCGAGAAATCTGCAGCAGATGTGTGATGCTATCATGTCAGCATCGAACAAAATCTCTGAAGAGTGTTTCAAGCTCCTTGTTGAATCTATGCCTTGAAGAATTATAGCAGTTCTGGTGGAAGAGGTTCATACTAATAATATCGTGGCCAGTGAGCGTGTCTCGGGTACAGATTACAAATTTTGGACATGTAACAATCAGTAAAAAGCATTCTAACTTTGCTGAACAGCTGATCAGTTGGTTTTGAGTAGGTATGGGAGTTGAAAACTTATTCCAGTTAAGAATCGATTGCAAATAGCTAGAGGAATCGATATTTTATGTCTTTTGGTTTTTGGCTAACACTTAGTTCTGGATGCCTTGCAAATCAAGAAGGTCTTAGTCTCATCTGAACAGTCAGCATAAATGACAACATAGAAGACAAAGAAGTAATAAAGGCAGACAGGAGACAAAAGCAATCAAAAGGGTGGCTTAAATTAAGACAGCATAATGTAAACTTAACATTGTTTGATTATGTGATTTCAAGAAAGAGCAGAATTACCAGAAAACTGCTGAAGCATTTGTCCGCCCAGAACCAATGTTAGACGTGCTGTGTGCTTGACACTGTTGACCCTAAAAACCTGTTTAAGTACACTTTTATTCAGACTAAAATAAATTGATAATGAAATCCGTTAAGATTCGGATCAATAGTCTGAATTGGTAATGGCTTTCATATTGATTAAATCTCATCAGTTCCCATCCCTAGTTATGAGCTGGCACAACAATCTAGCTTAAGAAGATCCAGACACCAAAACAGTTTGGTAAGGAATACCACAATTTTTTAGCTATGATATGATACCCGTGAAAATCAAGGTTAATTATAGATGTTTCAATACCAAAGCAACAATACTTTCTACCACATCATCTGATTTAAAGCTGCCTTATTACAAAATGCTTTACGTCAGCATCAAGAAACATGACTGGAGTGGTTCCTAGAGGCTGTTTGCATCAGTTTTGTGTCCTTGAGCTCAAACTCCAGTGTTTACTTCTTACTGCGAGACCTGTCTCATCCACTCAGGAGCCTGCTTTTGATTTGCATGAGACTCTGACCGTTTGAGAGCACTTTTCTTCTTGTTTTGCTGGGGAAAAGTCACATTCTTAAGTCTCAGGAAAGCCACAAAGCTGCATTTATGATCTGACTAAGGAATGAAACGCCATAAACAAGGTCTCCACAGGCCGTCTGCAGTAACCAAGGCAGTGCAGCCTTTTCTACTTTATCAGTGGAGGAAAAAAAGAAAAGAATGACTCTATAAAGAAATCAAACTGTTATCTAATAATACAAAGACAGCTCATAAAACAGGGTTATCTGGAGTTTTTCTCCATTGAGGACCAGGAAAATGAAAATATATGTATAAGGATGACCTGATAACTTTGATATAGTTCACCTTTAGTGTATCAAAGTTGGCTTAAGCAGTCCTGTATAGGTCAACATACCTTTGGTAATTTAACATGCTGAAAGAAAAGTTCCGTAAAAAAAATAAACTGACTTGGTAAATAAGTAATCACTGTAAATAGGAAGCCCTGATCAGGGTTTTTTGCTGCCAATATTGATCACTTATGAATGAGATTGGCCAACACCAACACAGATATTGGTCATGTTTTTAAATTTTGTTACGTGGACATGCAGATGTGTGCAAAGGTGGATAAAAAAATTACCTTAAAGGTCTTATGTCCTGCAAAATCAATTTTCTTTGTGTTTAATTTTGTTAGAAAGGGCTTGAGGGGCAGAAGAACATGACACTTTTTAATAAACTATCAATTCACAGAGAACTGCGCTATGCCTCTTTAAGGAAATGTAATAAAACACTGTTTTCCCCTTCCTGGTGTTTATGATGTCTAGCTATGCAGCCTAAAATCTTTACAGTTTTTACTTGAAGTTAAATTTTTTATTTTTTTTAAGTTTAAAGGAATTCTCTAAAAGTTTTCTTCTGATACTGAGTGCAGGGATCAATTCTGTGAGCAGAAGGTGATCATGAAGCTCCATGACCATGACCTTGACCTTTGACCTGTGATCCCTACATTTACCCAGGACATCACTGATATAAGGAGGACATTTATACAGAATTTGACAGAAATCTTCAAAGTGGTCTTCAGATGTTGTGCTCAAAAATAATGGATGATTAAGAAACACCATGACCTTTGATCAGTCAATCTCTCCATAAATTTAAGTTGACTTCTGTTTATAGTTTAAGTGATACGCTACCTTTTTTTTGTTTTCGTGTCTTGCTTCACTCTCGAGTCCATGACAAGCAGATAGACACCATTCTTTTGACTGTGCGTGCAGTAACAAGGAAGAGACAGGCAGAGCTCGGCCACCGCTAATTAGCTTAGCTCAAATACAGGGAGTCAATGGGTAGCATTAACCTGCCCTGCCTACAGTCATCAGATAAACTCTTCAGC
Source organism: Cetoscarus ocellatus (assembly GCA_037902135.1). Taxonomy (NCBI): domain Eukaryota; kingdom Metazoa; phylum Chordata; class Actinopteri; order Labriformes; family Labridae; genus Cetoscarus; species Cetoscarus ocellatus. The sequence goes on along the minus strand of JBAMNC010001424.1, from coordinate 571,944 downwards.
AACTGTAAACGGTCCTGTGTGCTTGTTGTGACTCTTTTTTTACCAAGTTGTTACTTTATCTATTTTTAGACTAAAATTAGCAGCAAAAGAAATTCATACGAAACTAAACCGCAGGGCGAATGCGCAAACAAGTCACAACTGTAGGCAGAGGCAGGCTAATGCTACCCATTGACTCCCAGTGTTTGAGCTAAGCTAACTAGCGGGGGGTGAGTTTTGCACGTCTCTTTCTTGTTGCTGCATGCACAGTTGAAAAAATGTTGTACTTCTGCTTGTAATGGACTTGTGAGTGCGGCAAGACTCAAGAAGAAAAAAAGTATCCCTTTAAAGAACATCCCATGAAGACTTTTTTTTTAGATATTTTGTTTGCAAGTGTTTGACAACCTGGAAACACCCTTCTTACCTAAAAAAGAGGCCAAAAATGCAATAATATCACACCTATGTTGATTGAGTTTTGCCCTGCAGTTCAGTTTGGATCTTGAGAAGGTCTTAAAAGTCTTAAAAGCATGTTAAATGTGGAGGAGCCCTGAAAAAAATTAGACCATCAGCTACAGTTAGCACATGGACCTTAGTTTGAACACCCCTGTTGTAAAGTAAAAGCCATAAATTCATTTAAATCTAATAACAACAGTGTGTAACAGTTTAAGAGACTGTTTGACCTTAGTGCAGGAGTGTTCCTATTCTTGTTCTTTGTATTTGTGAAGCCTGGGTGGGTCTTTATTCGTCCTCCAAGAATGACAAATGGACACAAAAACAGGAAAGGCTTTAAACATGCGCCAAGGCTAATGATTCTTTCAAAATAAATGCACATAAAAGTCAAGAAAACACTAAAAGTGGGCTTTAAATTTCAAAACAGGGGACCTCCTTACTGTCTTGATTATTAATCAAAATGGGATTCCTCCACAAGACAGTCCTCCCTCCTTTAAAGATAGATTTCTCAAAGCTGAGGGTGTAAAAGCAGCAGTCTGTCATGTGGAGACTTCCTTCATTCTCTTGTTTTTCTCTGCTGCAGGTAAAGGGAGCTCAAGCATCTCCTCTGACATAAGTTCGAGCACAGATCACACACCAACTAAAGCTCCAAAGAATGTGGCTACCACCGAAGGTAAAGCATCTGGTGCTCATTAACCAAATTCCCCCTCTCTCCTTCCTCCTCTTCATCTTGTTCTTCATCCTCTCCGTCCTCCTCTTCCTCCTCATCCACTCTCCATGCTGCCTATTTTGGGAGAGAAACCTGCGTGTTCCTGGGATAACCCCGAAATTGAAAACAAACTCACGGCTCCCCGTCAGAAACCAAAGGCATTTCTAAGGCTTTGTTTGAGGAGAAGAAGAAAAAACAACACACACTTCTGGCCTCTCATTGTGGAAGAATGCTTATCTAAACTGTGGTCGTATCAGGCTCAAAGAGCTGCCAGGGAGGGAGGGAGAGTACGTGAGCTCAGGAGAGGAGGGAGAGAGGGATTGAGACAGAGAAGGTGTAGGGAGGAAAGAGTAGGGCTGGAAAATATGTGAAGTTTTAACATATACCGACTCATCTTCAAACAAGATTTAGGCTAAAACAGCAGTGTTTATAAAGTAAGAACCCTAACACTGATATACTTTTTGACCACAAGATATTAAATGAAATGTTAAGTCTAGATGGGAAATTGCAGTTCAATTTAATTTCAATTGTGAAAATAAGAAATATAGGTACTGTTTGATACCATGACACCAAAACCAGAAGTTCTAGGCACTCAGTATTTTTTGTTTATATTACCGTAATTTCTGGATTATAACATGCACCTCATATTATCACGATTTTACCTGGAAAAACAAATTTTGCCCAAGCCTTACTCTCTCAGACAGCTCAAAAATTGCCTTTATTCAGAGTTTTAATCAATGAAATTTCAGAATTTTCACAACAAATACCGTACACGAATTTCTCTCTAAAACAGATGCTGAAATACCTTTTGCTTCACGCATGCGCAATTACTCGATTTCTGCCCAAGCATGCTCAGTGGTAGTGTACTGATTAATCAGAGATCAGCTATCAACATGCTGATGTCTTCGACCAATCACAGCGCAGCTATTTTTGTCACCTTGCTCACAAGTTGGCAGCACCCTGTGTTTGCATGTGTTTTCACAGAGAAAGAGAATATTTCGGCTTTTTGTATTAGATGTGTTGCAATCGCGATGTTGGCAAGATGAAATATGGTAAGTATTTTGCTTGTACTTGTGTATAATACGCACCCAAAAATTAGACCAAAAAATGCATGTTATAATCGAGAAATTACGGTAATTAAAAGACCACACTGTCTAAATTTTCCCCAAAATCTCTCTTACTAATATTACCATTTTTACAAAGTACTGAAGCAAAAGCACCACAGTAAAACTCCACCATTATTACGCCTCAAACTTTCACAATTATTCTGCAAAAACATGATATTTGTGTGAATCCACAGTGCGATATGGTTTGGGCAAAGCATAAGAGTGTGGCAAAGCGCCCGTTTCACATTGGCACACACAGAAATGTGCTCCCCCCGCTGGGTCTGTGTGCTTCCTTCTCATGTTAAAGCCAGAGATATACTGTTATACTGCATAATGCTGTTAATTATGCATCCCCTGCATAAGTTCATTGTGTCAGTTGTGAGCATTGTCCAAAATAAACACGGAAATAAACAAGGAAATGAGTTTAGTGTCATGGTTCAGCTAGTGACCGTGTAAATTGGTGACTTTGAGTTGACAGCGTGGTTGACTTTGTCAGTGACTGTGTTTGGTACAGTGATAAGAAAACACATCTCAATGAAGCATTGCTCAATCTTTGACTACAACGTCTATCAGCACGGTTGGAAACTAGTCATTAGTTACCATGGTCACTCATTAGACCATATCACTGAAACAGTTACGACGGTCAATGGTGGAAAATACTCTAGAAATTGACTGCCGATTGACTGTCAACGGGGTTGTTGATGTTTTTTATATATTCCTTTACCCACAGGCCTAATTGGTCCTCCCCAAAGATTATCTCTCCATAAACAATTTTGGAATTTGATCTTTGGTGATCTGTGTATTTAAAATAATCACACTTGTTTCATTAAGACCAAAAACAGCCACATTTAAAATCATTATACTGCAATTTTTGATTATATGCCCCGTGCAGGAAAGCATATTATGTCTGGTAATATGCATTTATTTTGCTGGTGAGGCATCAAATTTGTAGTTTTCTCTTCTTTCAAGCATATGGTTCCACTATCTCACTTTAGTACTACAGCAAAGGCAGTTGCAGTTATTTTTTATTCAAAATGATAAATACTGGGTGTGTAAACATTTGTATATGGTGACTTTTATTTTTATGACCAGAGTATAAAACAGGTTTTAATAGTATTTAATGGCTGAGGCACAAAAACCTTCAAAAAGTTCTTAGAAATAAGAAGTGATGGCACCACTGTGTTGTACAAACCTCAAATTGTAGCTTATGTTCCCTGAGAAACCAAAATTTATTGTAACATTTCTAAATCCACTTAAACATCCAGTACAAACAGTGGCAATCAAAATGTTGAAGAGTTCCTCCTTTAAAAAATAAACTTGCCAAAAAGGCAATATGTACACAATGACTTGACCATTCTCAGTTTCCTTAACCTTATGTTTACTTAACAAAAATCCTTAATCACTGAAACGATTCTTCAAACCCACCCACACCTTGACCACTACAAGTGCAATGCAGAAAAGTCTGAAAGAGCTGCTTCCAGTTCTGTGGTTTTGTCATTGTGTTAGACTGGTTAGTTGTAACTTGATCCTAGAAGGCATTGCTTAAGTTTAGATGTAACTTTCAGTGGTCCAGACATTGTACTTGGTGCAGCATATCACTTTTGGGTTATTGAATTTTTAGAAAGGAGGTGATTGGACAATTGTTCTGCCAATCACATTTATTAGAGGGGCAAATATATATATATATTGTTTAATGTAGACATGTTTTGTTGTTCATTGTTGTGATTTAATTAAGAACTGTTGTCAAATTCTGATGACCACCACCAACTCTTAATTAGCAACCACTCGCTACAGGCTTAGTTACTGATTACAGACACTTAATTAGCTGAATCAAGCTGCACTGTGTGATTAATTTAACATAGATGTAATCCAGATATCAGCAAAAAAAATCCATTGTTGTGCATCCCTAGTATTTGATAAATTATGCAAAGCAAATTACGTGACTGCATTAGCCTAACTTATGTGCTGGCACTCTCCCTCAAGGGTCCTGGCTGAGCAGCATCTCCAATGGTTAATGTACTTAACAAGAATCTCATACCACTCTACCGTAGAAATCCTGCTCACTTAACTGTTAGCATTAGATATGGTTAATGTTTACTTTTTTAGTGTAGCAAATCAACGACTATAAGCTAATTACAAACATTTAAATGTCTTGGGTAATGTTAAGACAATAGTATTAAGAAAATAGGGGTGGGGGAAAAATCGATACACCATAGTGGTGTGATATTTGGCAAGGCAAAAGTATATCATACCAACATTTAATAAAGCTTTTGGTTCTATAAATAAAATAAATTAGTCTTTAAGTCCACACGATGGTGCTGTTGAACCATTTTCAAGTAAGGTCAACAGAGGTGATGTCCATTGTGCAGGAGAGAGTCAGTAAAAAACATGGCAACACAGTAGAGACACTAAAGCAATGCACTGTTGGCATTTAAATCTGCCATAAGGACTTATTTTGGATTTTTAAACAATTTTTACTTAAGATATGGACATATCACTCAGGACATGTAAGGAATGACGCAAAAAAAAGTAAAATACTGTGGAAATAGGGCTCCCCTCATTTAGCATAAACCAGGCCAACAACAACAAAGCTAATGCTAAGCTAACCCTGCAGATAAGCCAGCCAAAGCTTGACATGTTTAGCTTGTCAAAGCTGCCCCCCAGTTCTCAGCGAGTAAAGAAAAATAGGTCAATCCATTACCTAGTATATGCGTAAAGACTCAAGACATTGTGGAAAACAAGGACTTTTGTTACATGCTGGTTGGAGCCCAGGTATGTGCCTCCATCTCTACATTATTTTACCGACACAGCTGTACTGAAGCTCTACAGAGTAGTGACGCTAGCAGCTAAAGAGAGGCTGAGCACAGCAAAGTGGGCTGCATTAACTAGTGACTGGAGGATTTCAGCAAGTTTTACTCTTGGTTTTTAATAAAACTCAAGTGATTGCGAATATATTGAAATATGTTTCTTATTACAAAACAGAATGTGTCAGAATGTCTTTTTTTTCTTTTTGGACATAAATGCAGTCAAGGACAGGCTATATATTGCAATGTTTAGTATCATAATACTCAGTATATTCTAAAATATAAAGAGTTGCAATAAAATTGTGATAATATCGTATTGTGGGGCCACTGTCGATGCCAACCCATAGATAACAGTATACAGTATGGCACATATTAAAGCCTTACATGTTTGGGAAGCATGATTCACAAAGGAGAGAAAGAATCAGACAGTAGAAATAAAAAAATATATGTAAAAGTCTTCTCAAACGTCCCTACAAATATGCAGTATACTCCTGATTTCCAGTCAGTAGTCTTCTAAGTGACTCACCTTGTACTTTGCATGCTCACATATTCTCCCCGATCCCGTTCTTCTCATGCACTGTCATCACCAATCTTAAATTTGCTCTGGCATGATAAATGTAGTATTCTTGTGGTTTGGAGCTGCCCACAAGAAAACAGATCCAAGCTCCAGCCTGTGTTTACGGCCGTCAGTCAACCCAAGAATTCAAGGTGTTTCTCAGAAGAAAAGCAAAGAGAACAAAGAGTGTTCTGCAAGACTTGAACGTATGTTTGCCTTCATGCTAAATGTGCTTCAGTTAGTTTGTTTTAGTGGGGCTAACTCACTGATTAACCTCAATAAGTATGCTGTTGGATGTTCTGCCCTCTTATGAGTCTGCATTAGGACACGGCAGATTACTCATCGACTTCCCTGGAAATGCTGACTCACTCAGATCTGTTTGTTGGGAGCTTCTGGAAGTGCCGCCAAACTATTTCTGGAGGACTGATAATTGTTGCGAATGTTTCTGCGCATAGAACAACCTGCACACAGAGAAATATATAGACAGGGTATAGGCCGAGTCCAGCAGCTTTCCCCACCATAATTTGCCTCCCGTGTTTTGACTGAAATTGTTAGTTTTTTCTCCACGCTAAGTGGGAGTAAATTACATGGTCTGGAACCGCTATGGCCGCAGTCAAATCCCCCCTCCTTAAAAAGGCACATAGGCGAATACACACACATGCATACCAGCTCTCACACACAGTGGCAGATCACACAGTCCTTCCACCTCGTCCTGTGGTCCACTAAACTAATCAGGAAACAGTCTGGCCTGTTTCCCCACCACACACTGGGAGGATTCATGTTAGGGGGCCTGCGCTGTTTCTTCTGGCCGCACTAATGCCACCATTGTGTTAGCTAGCTGGTCAGTGAGTCATCTCTTAAGTCACTTAGCAGTTCTTCAGTAAGTTGATTTTGTTTATTTTATTTTTTTCTCGGGACATCATCAAGGTAGATCAATTTACTTTGCAATACCAAGGTATGCACGATATTGTTTCTTTGTTGATATCCAATATTCCAGTATTGTTTAACTCATTATCGCTGATACTGATACTGGGTTTTTTGACAAGAGAACAAATCCTGCACTAAAATTGACCTTTTTCTTTCATGGCGACAGTCTGTTTTTGTTAGAAACAGATGTAAAGCAAGAAAAAACATTTAATTTTTTAATAAATTATACTTTGATGATGAGGTAAACTATCATGGTACCTCGATTCATTCTGCCAATATTACAGGACTATATGGGACATTTATGGTAAATTTTTATGGCCGAACATCAAGTGTCTATATTCACAAAAACTTTAACATATACTGATACTGAAGGTGAACTTCTGAGGCTAAAATGTGCCGAGTAATAACCATGTAGAAGATCAGAGGCGAAGCACTGATACACCTTTATATATTTCTAGATTTGACATTGGCATATGCAGGGTCAGTTTTTTTTTTTTTTGTTGGTGGTATGACACATGAAATTCTTACAAGCAAGTGATAAGTATGAAGCCCATAAAACTTGACCTTGGAAGTCCAAAATGTAATCACTGATATCTTGCGTCATGGTGGACATCTGTGCAGTTTAATAAACCTTAAAGCGATTTTCTTTGTTTTTGTGTCTTGTCTCACTCCTGAGTCCATGACAAGCAGATAGACAGCATTCTTTCGACAGTACGTGCAGTAACAAGGAAGAGACTGCCAAAGCTTGCCCACCACTAGTTAGCTTAGCTAAAACACTGGGAGTCAATGGGTGTAGTTAGCCTTCCTCTGCCTGCAGTCATCAGATAAACTCTTCAGCAACGGTCCTGTGTGCTTTCTGTGACTTTTTTTTTTACGTTATCTTCTACTGTCATCTAGGGATGCAAGACATTGGATTTTTGCCAATATCTGATTTGTCAATATTTTTTTAATTTATTGAACTAAATTAAACTCTACAGCAACTCTATATGTTTGCGAGACGTCTGTACAAAAAGTAAAGAGCTTGTGCTCTTGACCAGAAATATCAGCAATAATAAATTAGAAAATATCGACAAATCGGATATCGGCAAAAATCCAATATCATGCATCCCTAGATGATAGTAGAAGGTACTGTGGTAAAAAAAATTAGTCACAACAAGCACACAGGACCGTTCAGAGTTGCTGAAGAGTTTATCTGATGACTGTAGGCAGGGGTAGGCTAGCTATACCCATTTTTGCTATACCCATTGACTCCCAGTGTTTGAGCTAGGCTAACTAGCGGTGGGTGAGCTTTGGTCGTCTCTTTCTTGTGATTGGACGCACAGTCAAAATAATGGTGTCTGTCTGCTGGTCATGGACTCAGGAGTGAGGCAAGACATTAGAAGAACAAAACGTTGGCGTATCACTTTAAAAAGGGATCTTGAGATCTCACTTTCAAATCTTAAGGATGATCATTATGAAACTAATCATTATGCAGAACCCTTGACCTGTGATCTCCAAATCTGGTAAATTTATCCTGAGGTCAGAGTGAACAATTGTGCAAGGTTTAAAGAAATGTCATTAAAGGGTTTTAAAATGATGAAGCTGATGCATAACAATGTCTGACCTTGTACCTTCAGAAACTAATCAGTTTGCCCTTTAGTCTGTGTTAAAGTTAAAGTTTAAAGAAAATCTCAGCAGGTGTACTTGACCCAGACCCTTGATCCACAACCTCCAAACTGTAGTACATCCTTGAGTCAGAGAGGATATTCGTGCAAAGCTTTAAGAAAACCATTCAAAGCATTCTTCATTTAATTGGATAGCAAAGAATGATCACAAGTCTCGTTGACCTTGAACCAAATATTCCTGCTTTGTATCTATTTGTCAGCGCAAGATTTAAAAACAAGACTTTTACCCCATTGACAAACTGTTTACTCTCCTGCAGGCTCACCGCGCGTGAGTGAAGTACTGAAAAGCTCTTTAGATTGTGCTGAATGTTGGCACATTGCTTTCAACTTGTCCTTGCTCATTGTAGCATTTCACGAGTAAATCCAAGTGCTCTCTGACAGGAGACTTGAATTACAGCCGGAGGAGGTTTGTTATGGCTGCTGGCCTGGGCTTGTGTGGTGTGCTATAGCTTACAGGTCCATGTGGAACACTGACGTTAGGTAGGGGTGTACGATATGATGATATTAGATAGTGAAGAACTAGTGTATATTGGCCATCCACCAAAGCAGGGAGATCATAGGACCGTTTGTGGGGCTCATTCTACCTGCTGTAGAGCTGAAAAATCAATCAATCAATCAGTATTTATTTGTATAGCGCCAATTCATAACAAGTGTTATTTCAAGACACTTTACAATAGAGCAGACAATGAGGCGTGCATTGTCCGCAGCCGTAGTGACCTCCTCAGAGCATTTTCCAAGAGATACGTCCTTATTTTCTGTGGGGAAAAAAAAAGCTTTTACTTAAAATGTCGGCCACTTCTGTGATATTCCGCCTTTATATTGAATTCCGCTCTAAATGTCCAATTCTGTGATTCTGTCCGTGATCCATGATCGCGGATTTTATAGGACCCTGCATTATGGCAGCTGCTACAAATGTTAAAAAATGCTTTTTTAGAGTCCAGCGGGTGACGTTATCGTGACAGTGTCCATGCTTATATACAATGAACAATCCTACACTGTTGTCTCAGCATTATTTGCTTTTGTATTGCGAGGCTGCCCTTAAATGGTTACAGAGTGAACTTTTTATTTGTTAGAAATAAAATCATCTTCTTTCTCAAGAGAGTTAAAGCTCTTCCTTAAATCTCTGTGGCAGATTAAAACCAGACTGTCTGGAGACTCCACGAACTTGAACCAGAACTGTTTTTTCTACAAATCAACATTTCATGCAGCATAAGAGTCCCTGACAGGCTATAATCATCTCAAAACTTCACATATTGGCTCTAAACTCAATAAATTATGATATTGAATTATTTTCCTGTCCTATTATTAACATGCAAATAGAAAGTAGGCCACAGGCTGTCATCCTTCACTGATCCAATATGAGGTCCCATGAAATCAGCTTCAGGAAGTTACTCTCGTTCTCCTCCTGAAAACAAACCGAGGCAGGCAGTCATCTGGCAACTTTTTACAACGTGTCTCTGTTTTCATTTATTATTTAGACGGGCTGGTGGTGGGCTGACCCAGTTGAGTTGCTTATTAGCTGCAGACTGAGCAGCACAGTCCTGGACAGTAAATCCTTCCTGCGGGATGAAACTGAGTATCTCTCAGCGGGGGGTCTCGCTGTGACCCTGTCGGGGCCTCAAGGGTTTGCTTTGGCACAGCCGGACTCGGGTACAAGAGGAATGTGGCTCAGACATGGCAGGGACTTAACTGACAACACTGTAGGGCCGGGCAGTGTGGCACATTTTTTGATGTAATCATATACTTTCAAACAAGATATAGGGTAGGACAAATTGTTTTTTGATTTAGTTTCTGTTGGTACTGATTCAAAAAAAGAAGTAAAAGCCATATTTAATGCTCAGGAATATATATTTTTTACGACAGGAGCCACATTTAGTGAAATACCAATACTTAGTGATGACAAGATAATCTAGTTGAAAGCTAGCCTTAATGAGGAGTTATTGTTTTATTTGTTTATATGATTTTTTTTTTTTAAATTTAGGAGCATTTAAACTACTAGCAAAAATCAATTGACACTGATACCAGTAAAATTAAAAATCTCGGACCAAATGCAATGTTTTTAATCATTTTCAATCACTAAAAAGTGCATAAACAGTCCTACATACTGTCTAAATCGCACAAATACATCCTGTGGGCCTCACACAGAACCATGTGGCACAGTAAAGGTGTGCCACAAGGCTTTGTTTTAGGCCCACAAGGGAAGGGAGCCTCTTACTATTAGCCACCTTTCTAAATTTTGCCAACATATTTATTAATTTTAGACAGTTCTGTCACTTTTTTGACACAGAAAACATGACAAAAGAATTTTTTTTCAATAATTAACCAGTGAAATTGTAGATATTATATACACAGTTCAGGCAGTTTTTGGGGTTCTTTTCAGTTTTTCTTTTACAGTCAGATACATAGACTGACCACCAATTTCCATATTTTATTGTTGAATCTAACCTGTTTCAATATTTTAATCATCAAAATTTCCAGTATTTTAAAGGTAAATCTATTATTCTATCTTCATTTGTATTGCACTGAATCATAACAAATAATACTCCAAGACACTTTACAGTAGAGCAGGTTGAAGCCATACTCCTAATTTTATAAATACATGGATACATGCATATATACATATTTAAAAATAAGCATATATATACATGCATACTTCCAAACCCAACATGAATCCATCAGGAGTGCACCTCTGTGCCACAACTGGTGGCTCACAGTAACAGTGACAAGAAAAAACCTCTGTCACGCAGTAGGAAATCTTGAGCTGAACCAGACTCATACAGGTGTGTATTAGGTGTGCCACAAGGCTCTCTGTTAGGTCTTAAGAGATTGTGGACGCATGATGGTGCCATGCATGCTCAGCATCAATTCAGTGGCCGGTTGTGCACATCAAACAGAATAAATCTATGAATTAAATTCATATTTTGTGGTTAAATCAGATTTGTGTAAATATTGTGTAGTAATCCAGTCCTGACATTTTTGTATTTAAAGTTTCTGGTAGGTGTGCAACAAGGTTCTATGATTGCCTCCCTTTGGAAAGGCACCCTTACTCTTTGCCACTGTTTTATTATATTTGCAATCTAGGCAGTCATGGTTTAAAATACTGTATCAGAGAAAGTTTATTTACTTTTTGATAAAGTTGATTTCTGATTATTGAAATTTAGCACCTAGAATTACATGAAGTTTAGGACTTTGAGAAAATTGTGACAACCTCACGATATGTTTTTTACAGTAAGAGCAGTGTGGTAGAGTTGCTGTTGTCCAGGAGTTTTTTTTTTGCTGTGGTATCAACCAGGTCTCTTTATTTTTTGATTATAAGAATCATGTCAAAGTTTAGGAGAGGGATGGCTTTTGTTACTTATTGCCCAGCCCCAAAGTTAACATTTGTTTGAACTTTGTAAAACTGTTTTGACTCACTTTCATCATCTTTGGCCACTGATGTGTCACAAAGTCAGAGGAGTGTTGATGGAAGTAATGAAGTCAGCTCTATAACGGTATCAGGAGGTAGCTGAGAGACAGGGGATGGTGGGAACAATGACCAAGCCGACTTCCTTTCTGCCTGCCAAAGAAAAGAAGATAACAGTGAAGGGGAAAAATATGGTCTGTGCTTTTACAGCAGAAAACAGTGTAGGAAGAGATTACACTCATGTCTGCCTTTATATGCAGTAATCCTCATGTTTATCCTAAGCAGTCAGACTTTCAGATTTATCTTACAGACCTGCATTTTCTTGCTTAAAGCTTTGTGAGAAACTTATTGATTTTGTTGACTTTGGCACCTCCTGATGACAATTTAAGCCTTATTCATGACCATCTAAACTCCTCACAGGAGCCTTAAACTGATTTTTGACCTAGACGTTGTTAAATATTGGAACAGGATGACCCAGTCAGACAGTCATGGGGTGGCTGGACTCAAAATAAGTGTCAGGCATGTAAATCTGTTTGTTTATGCAATTAAAATATACAACTATGAGAAAGCCCCTGACTCAAATTAGCATGTTTTTGCAGGCCCATCTACCAGCGATTCCTTGTCAACACTGCATATTTGTATAATCCTATTCATTCACTGTACGTTAGGATGTCTGCTTTTGGCAGATTTTTTATTCGTCTCAGCAGACGACCAACTACCAGCATTTTTTTGAAGCTTGACCAAAAATGACCCTGTCTGCCCCACCTCTTTCTACAGTTTGTATAAAATAACATTTCCTGTAACTTGGAAGGAATATTCCAAATACGTGGGTTGAATATGTTTAAATTCAGGCTAGTAGCTTAGTTTTGATGTAGAAAACACAGTGTATTTCTAACACAATTTATTTAACATGCCTAAACACTGGATCACAATGACTGTAGGTGAATTAATTGGCCTGGTTAACTGTGGCTAACCTTAGCATTGCTAGCACCACCATACTTAAGTCCTTCTTGAGGCTTGTGCTTCTTTTGGTTCAGCATTAGTCCAGTCAAGTGGTTGTACACCAATATACCTGGAAAGGTCTGAATAAATTTTACTTTATGGGTCAAAATATTTAAAAACAGATTCTTTTCTGCAGTGTGAGGCATGTATTGGCAAGATTCTGACTCAAGGATGAAAAATCCCAATACAGGACTAACAATACTAAATATTGCAATACTATGAGCAGAGGGATAGATCACTCTTTACTTTTTAGTCTATGTCAGGGCTGCTCTAACCTTGCACAGCAGATGGATCAGCCTGATTTATTGTCTGTAATCAGGCAGATCCATCTTGCCTAACTCCAATCTACAACAACTGGCCCAAAGCAGCATGACCCAATCAGCGTCCTTTAAAGCAGGAAGAGTTGGTGGTGGCAGGAAGAGGTACGAGCGAGACGACCGCAAGAAGTGACCGCTGGTGTAGAGATTAGCATAGATGCTAACAGCTTCAGTAGCAGTTTTATCAGATCTGGACCACATTTCTTTATTAAATGAGGAACAAACTAGAAAAGCACTCAGAGAGCGCAGACCTCCGCCAAGGTGATCCGGATCAGTTCTTCCATATCCCATTTCCAACAATTCCTGAAAATTTCATCCAAATCCGTTCTTTTCAAGTTATTTTGAACACAAACAGACAAACAGACAGATAAAAGTTGGCAAAAACATAACCTTGGCGGAGGTAAAAATATCAACACTGCAAACTTGTCTACAGTGAGGATATTTTCTCTCCTCCTTCAACATGTTTTGAAAAGAGTATGTTTTACAGAGTGGTTCACGCTCTGTAGCGCAGTAGTGCCCACCTACAACATTGTCTGATTGACCCGTAATAAATGTGATTGACGAAACAATCGTCCAATCACATGCCGGATATGCTTCTGAATGGTTCGGGGAGTGAGGGAAGGGCAGGAAACGAAACCTGAAACGAGAAACAAGGGTGAGTCCTTTCAAAATAAAACAGGAAAGACAAAACATGACACATGAGGAAGAAACAAAAAGCGGACTTAACCCAGTTAAAGTAACTTTGGAGGAAGAATCCAGAAAGGGCCAGTTGGACAAATGCTTAACATGATGATGAAGATCATTCAAGCTAAGCAAAGTGGTGGCTTGAACCCTCAGCGCACCACTTTACACAGTCACATAGTTTCTTTGGATATCGCTCAGAAATATGCAATGTCTTGGGTGGATTATAAGGAAGTCACAAACTCTTATATGTTAAAAACAACAGCAGTACACGCTGCTGATATTGATCACTCTGAGCTCACATAATTCCCACCCTTGTTGTCATGAGTACCTTAGGGGTCAGCTGCACAGTCTAAACAGCTCCTCCAGAAAGCTGCTGTCTCCACCATGTTAATATTTTTACCCTCCCAAAGGCAACAAATTCCTCACACTTCATCTGTAACCCAACCTCACTCGCTGATGACCCATTCACCACTGTTTACCCAGGCAGATAGCTAGTGTTTCACTGTTGATTTTTGCCGTGCCAAATGCAGAGAGGCTGCGTCGAGGTGTTTGTGTGTGTCATTGCCATCGGGACATTTACAGCCCAGGGAGAAGATTTAAGTTGTTATCCTCCACTTGAGATGTAAACTTAAGTTCTATCATTCATCTAAAGGGCCATTTATACAGCATGTCTTTAAAGCAAAACAACTCTGAACAAACTTTAAGCTTGTGTGACAGATTTATCTTCGTAAAACTCAACTAATCTTTTTATTTTATTTACACTGTGCCATTGCAAGGGATTTTTTTTGTCTTACCTTAGGTTAAAACAGAATCTCTGCTTGGAAACTTAATTTCCAAATAGCCCAAACATTTGTTGTTTACATAATATGGACATAGCCTCCTGTTCTGAGTGCTGAGTGAGTTAAGTCCAAGTGGAAAGTACCTCAAAACTGCATATATTTTTCAGAGTGGGAAGAGCCTGATTGTTTATTTGAGAACATAAATGTTGCTTTCTGTTTTATTTGAACGTATTGAATGGAATAGATTGGGTTCTTTAGTTCATTAACTGCATAAAAGAACATTAAACTCTGTTTGCAACAACAAAAAGGGAGTCAATACAATCTCCACTGCTGCTGACTGAAATTTCAGCATATTCTTGTGATGAAACAGGTCTCCTTGGTAATGCTTTTAGGTAAGGAAAGTATGAATCTTGTTACAATCAAGATTATATCTTAAAAAAGTATTTAAATTGACTCCCATGTAAGAAATCTGTGTTTTAGTGTGCTTCTTTAGACCTAAAGCTGTCAAGGGTCATTTTTGCTTTGGTTCCTACTAAAAGAAATTCTGTTTTATTGTAATTTAGTTTTATGAATAACTTGCTTCACCCAGTGATTTATATCCAAGGCACTGAGGGGTCGCAGTTCAAACAGAAATTACAACTTTGTATCATCAGCATAAAAGGACCATTTTCATGTGCAGTGTTGACATTCCCAATCGCTAACATGCACTAAAAACAAAAAGGGCTCAAGGATGCTTCCTTGAGGAATTCCATAATAAAATCCCCAGGGATGTCCGATGCCCATCAAAAATATCAGATCAGGCCTGATATAACCCTTTCTTATTGATCAGGGATCAGAGTTAATACTGATCATCTCACCCAGATTGTTTGCATCAGTTGAGCTCACTTTATGGCAGGCTTCACGTCAAGGTAGCACTAGAGCTGCTTTTAATACAACCAATTTGATTTGACATCTAGACAATGAAAAATGAACAGAATACAGAGTGTTTACTAAAGTCACTGAGGAAAGGGAAAAGGCTGCAGCACCGGAAAAACAAATTTTAGACTTTAAAAAGAAGGATAAGTATCCTAGAGACCGCGTTAAGGCCAAAAAGATCCTAGAAAAGGTGGTTGAAGTCATCACTTTGGACAAAAGTGATGTCAACTTTTTGGTGGAGAATTTCAGTATTTGTCATCTTTTGGAGCTTTTTTGGTTTACGGTATGTCTTCTCGACACTGCAGTGCAGACTCTGGTTTACATCAGTTACATGAGTTTTCAATAAAGAAATCTAGTTTGACTTAGTTCAGTGGAATTAAACGAGGGCGTGTTGATACTTTTTACTTATGTTTACTGAAGTTAATAAACAAACAAAAAAAAAAAGCCAAAAAAGCTGATCAGGACATCTGAGACTCTGAAGCACAAGCACCAAGGCTGACATACAACTGTTTGAAGGGAAAGAGTGAAGTAAGGCTAAAACAATAAGAGAACTTCCAAATGTTTCATTTGCTTCTTTCCACAAATGCAACAGTTATCCATTAAGTATTGACCTGTACTGAACTTCTCATATGCAGTGTAACCAGCTTTTCTGTTTTATAGTTCTGCTTTATGTGTTTGAGAGGAAGTGTATTGGGGTGAGGAAACTCCTGCCAACATGTAGCCTGGATATCCATGACAGAAGCACTGAAACTTGGGCTTGATCTCTTTGTGCCATTGAATCGACAGGATGCTGGAATCATTCCTCAGAGATTTTTTTCCGTTTTGTTGTTGCTGATTTGTCGACTGCATATCCATGATGGGGGCCATTGATACAAAACAGGATGGATCCATGCTTTCATGATGTTTGAGTCCAACTCTGAACCTGCCATTTGAATGTAACAGCCAAAATTGAGACTCATGCAACCAGGCAAGATTTTCCTATTCTGCCAATGTCAAATTGTAAAAAAAATATCGTATCATCTTGAACCACAGGTCAGAGCCATTCTCCTCACTGTTGGACAAAGTCATTTTTTAAAGGATTGATCTGCTTTTGGAAGGATTACTTTTTGAAGGGATGGACAATCTTACAAGAATCAATCAATCAAACTTTATTTAACACTTTTCATACAATATCTTGTATCACATAAGCAATAAAATTAAACAAAAGTTAGAAGATTTAATGCGATGAAAATACAAGATCCTACCAACCCTCGCCATCCACATAAAGCACACACACTCACGCAGACACACAAAGACATTGAGAAAAGAGTCTAACAGAAAACAGAATTAGAGGACTGAGGAAACACTTATCTTGAATTAAAAATGAGGAAACACAAGAGGTAAGACTTAAATGACATAAAGATAAATAAAAAAAATATGACAAACATGAGATAAAATACTACAGGGCAAAATAAATAAATAAATGAAATAAAATTTTAAGTAATAATATGGTAAAATGAGGTAGCCAAACACCAAATGCGTAATAAAATCTGCTTAACCCTTTAATGCCTGAAAACACAAATCATAGCCAGAAAATTGTAATTTTTTTGGAGCTGAAATGTTTACTTCACTTTCTACTGCAATCCTTAAAAATAATCAAAAGGACCTCTTTCACAATACATGTAATTTTGCCCACAGCCCAATTTTTTGTTTATTGTGTGGTATTTGTAGTACACCCAGAGACTCCCAAGAATATACCTTTAGAAAATCCAAAGTCATCCAGGGCCTGTACTATGACCTATTTTATGATCATTGCCATAGGTGTGAGCCAGGGTGCACACTTTACCCCAAAACTTACTCAAACACAAATAATAAATCATCAAATTGGGTCAAATCACCTTCACTGAAGTCTGGTGCATCTTTTGAAATCAAATGTAAAGCTAAGTATTACAATTGAAAGAAGTTATTGAATTTTAACTGGAAAAAAAGTAGGGTTTTTTTATGATTTTTTCAACAAATTCAATTCTTTGGAGATGTGTCTGACCAACTTACAGTTGCTGTACACCTAAAATACTTACAAATTATTTGGCCACATATATATTCTCAAAGTGGGAAAAAAATCATCAAATTCTGAGACCGGTAAAGTTGTTCAATTAACAGGTTGGGTTACTGTGGTAGAATCAGGATACTGTTCCATATCTTGTATATCAGGGAACCTTTAAAGATTTGTTCAGAATTCATCCTTTAAGTATGATTTCTTTTAGAATTTGAATGCTAGATTCAAAACAAACATTTCACATGAAACGTTAACAGGACAGAGACAATAATATGCCTTCACAGGATCATCTGATGCAAAAAAATGAATAACATTTCATGTGAAATGTTTGTTTTCCATAAAATTTAACATGTATATTTTGTGTATCTCATTTAATACATTAGGTGTATTTGACAACTGATAATCTATTTGAAAACATTTCTATCTTTTGTCTGATTGTATTCAGATGTTTTTTTAGTAATTTGTTGATCATATTGATAAATAGAGGCATCATAAAAGTATGTATCAAATATGATACAAAAGGCATTAAAGAGTTAAGTAGGATAATGAAAAGAAAATCAATTAACAGAGAATAAAGTTCTGAAACATAAATCTGAACTGAAATGGAGAAATACAACAGATTAAGAGTTATTAAAATAAATAAATAAATAAGATTAAATTATAATACTTAATATATTTAGCTAAAAGCCAGACTTAAAAGGTAGGTCTTGAGTTTGCTTTTAAGAAAAAAAATCAAATCAGAAATGAGATTTGCTCCCCACAAAAAGACTAGCAATATATGTATAGCATCATCACATTTCAGATCTTAAAACCCTCCTTCTTGAGAAGTTTCTGCTCAAAAGAAAATCTGTTTACAATTTTACTTTCACTTTGGACGTGAAGTCACAGCCTGCTCTTCTTCCAAGACTCTGCCAAGGAGCCTAAAGGAAATTGCACAAGAGCTGTCAGTGCTTTACCTCGAATTTCGTTGGAGACTGTCTACGTTAAGACAGGACATCGAGAGAGACAAAGAATGCCAGCGCTTTTCCCCCAGATTTTCTCCATCAGCTGTCCTCGCTCCTCCCCCGTCTTTCTCTGCAGCTCCAAGAAACCCAGGAAATCTGAGCGAAAACACACAAAAAAAACAAGCGAAAACAGTCTGAGGAAGAACAGGGAAGAAGAGGAGGAGGAGGAGGGGAAGCAAAGGAAAGGCAGTAACATCTCCGACCCTCTCAGATTTCCACTCCTTCTTCACGCTCTCTCTGAGGGAGGAAGCGCCTGGCCTGTTGTTTTGTACCATTTTCCTCAACAGGCTCCCATTTTTCAGCTCGGCTACAGCAGCATGTTTGACAGGAGTCGGGAAACACGCCACCTGGCCTAAGATGCTCGCCCCCTGAAACAGTCTGTGTGATGTTTTTGCTGTGATACACCTGGGTCTCTTGACTGTTATGTGGCAGTGTGACCACAGTTGTGAACCAGCTGCACGGACACTTTGGACTTCCCCTCCTTTCTCCTCACTCTGCGGTTCAGTTTGGTTACGTAAGCAGGGAAGTGTCAGTTGTGGCTGAAGCTGCAGTGATACAAAATGAGGGGAAAATGTAGACAGTGCTCTTGACGGGGCTCGTGTTGGGTAAACTGAGCCGTGTGTTTTGAGCAGCAAGAAGTGACTTTGACTTTGAGGCGAGATTTTACACCTGGGTCTGTTGTTTAGAGGAGAAGGGTCATGCAAACTTCGTCTTGGATCGATGAAGAAAACACTTCCAGCACCACACACTGTCGCAAGTGGAGAAGATTTATGTCATGGATTTGCAACCAATCAATGTGCTGCAACTATATGATGCGATTATGTCAATATGGAACAAAAACTCTGGAATATTTTCAGCACCCTGTTTAATACATGCCACAAATAATCAGTTCTGAAGACAAAAGGGGGTCCAACTTAGTACTAGCAAGACATACCTAATAAAGTGGCTGGTGAGAGAGCGTTGACAGGGTTCCCACTCTTTTCTAGAAATTATTTTACCCGTTACAAGATTGGTGTGGGCAATTCTCAGGTTAATCTAGCCTTTTAAAAGTCAAGATTAAAGGTTGATGACCAATATCTCTAGCTAGCTCCACTTAAAATGTATTTTTTTCTAACTCTCGGGCATGAACATTGTCTGCTAGTTATCTTTTTAGTCTGGCTTTTATGTAGTGTCACACTATTATAAATGTATGGTTTATACTTATTTTTTATCTTTATTTACTCTGCTTTTTTATAAATAGATTTTGTTGACTTACTGTTTAAGTAGCCTACATTTTATTTTGCCATTTTTTATTATTTCTTTTTGTCACCTTTGTTTTTTTATATTTTATTCCTTAACTTGCACTATTTTATCAACATTTTAACTTCATTTCCTATGTTTGATTTTTGTTCACTAACAAGGTAAAAAGAAGCTTAAATCATTTTCCAGGACATTTTTACTTTTTTTCCTCATTCCCCATATGTTCTCCATGACTGGAAAATTGGTCAATCATTTTCCAGGTTTTCCAGGATGTGTGGGAACCCTGGTTGAGTAGTCGTTGATGAAATGAGATTTACATACTCATACCACTTCAGGCTATTTAGGGGAAAAAGGAAAATGTACAAAGTAGTACATTTTTCCCATGTTTTTACTTTTTAACCTGAATATAAAATTGAGATGTCGCAAGAGGAGTCTCCCGAGTCCACGACAAGCAGATAGACACCATTCTTTTGACTGTCTGTGAAGTAACAAGAAAGAGACTGGCAGAGCTTGCCCACCGTGAATTAGCTTAGCTCAAATACTGGGAGTCAATGGGTACTGAACGCACAGTCAAAATAATGGTGTCTGCTTGTCATGGACTCAGGAGTGAGGCAAGACATGAAAACAAAAATGTTGATGTGTCCCTTTAATGAGTTGCTGTGTTAAATTAAGACTCTCAAACATGTTGCTACACTCCCCTTTCTCTCTGTGTATTAAGATCTAATTTAAGTTTTTGCATACAAAAAAGGGAAAAATTAACTTTGAAATTCTATCCATCCATCCATCTGTAGAGGTGAAAAAATATTGCAAATTTTTTTCACCAATATCATTCAGCGCTAACCAAGTGTGATTTTAGACAGGCTTTCATTATTGATCTTAGGGGTAAGCAAAAAGCCTCTCCATTAACAAGGCTAGCACTACCCATTGACTCCCAGTGTTTGAGCTAAGCTAATAAGCTGTGGGCGAGCTCTGCCTGTCTCTTTCTTGTTCCTGATGCACAGTCGAAAGAATGCTGTCTATCTGCTTGTCATTTAGTCGGGAGTAAGGCAAGACACGAAAAGGAAAAAGAAAGTTGCCGTATCCTTGTAACACAAGAGTTCAGCTGAGAAAAGGTCCAATAATGAGCTTTAATACTAAAATCTAGCTATGATTATATTATTTACCAACAGACATACTGCTTTTATTTCTCTCCTTTCATTCTGGGACATGGTCTGTAGTCCAGTTATATGACTAAGCTCTAGCTTGACTGAACCGTGTTAATGTTGACAGTTGGCTTTTTCAAGTTTCATAGCCTTTAGCTCCATATTTAGCATACAGCTATGGGAGTGTTATCCATCTTGTCATGTTATCCTCAAGTTTTATACTATTTGTTTAAGTCTCCACAGTCATGCAGGCACTTTAAAACAGTACCAATTATGTTTTCTACCAATCTCTGAAGGATGTCTTTTTCTAATTTACTGCACTTCCATCATTTAAGACAAAATAACCTCTTTTTTTTAGTTAAAGTCGTCCTTTTTTTGGTCCGTAGATTATGACCACAAAATGTTCCCTCTGTTCTGTTTCTTCAACCACATGATCTCATTACATTTGCTCCTCATCATGACCAAATCAACTGTTCAGGCCAGCCCTCTCTCCTTCTTTTCCATTCCTGTCTGATGTGAAGTTCTTCTTGTATATGATGTGTGTAGCCAACGCTGCCCTCCCCTGTCATTTAACACGACTATCACTCTACACTCTAACCCCTGCTACGAACTGCTGCCAAGAAGGATCGGCTGTAGAAAGGCATTTCAGGCACACTCTGTCACAGCATCTCTAACATTCTGCTTTAACAACCTGCAAAAACATGACATCATCTTCAATTTCAGTGTTTTGCCAAAAGCTGGATCCATTTTGCGTCGTGCCAAATGGCTTTTGGAGTCTGAACTGTCATCTGTACTCTGGAAAAATTCTAGTGTGATGAATGGAAGCGCACAATTGCTCACTCTTGAAGAAGTGCCTTTGACTGCTCACGCCTTCAAATTCGGCTTTAAGACATCCGAGCGTCTGCTGTCGTCCTCAGTGGAAGATTT
The DNA here is from genome assembly GCA_037902135.1 of Cetoscarus ocellatus. Taxonomy (NCBI): domain Eukaryota; kingdom Metazoa; phylum Chordata; class Actinopteri; order Labriformes; family Labridae; genus Cetoscarus; species Cetoscarus ocellatus. The sequence continues at coordinate 550,305 of JBAMNC010001424.1, read as the reverse complement.
ATAAAGTGAGGAGGGAAGAGTGTGGAGACGTTTGTGTCTTTTGAACTGACAGAGCGGCTTAAAGTGGCTGAAAAGTCCCTCTGGGGAAATTTGCAGCGTTGTGGGGAGAGGGCTGTTGCCCTTGTCTCTCTACAAGTTTAGCTAGAACAACAGCCTGGCAGTTGCACGCATCTCTGGGGAATACGATTGCAGGACATTGAGAGTACAGCGATGGGTCAGGAACAAGGGCTGGGGTGGCTGATGATTAATGCAATGTGTGAAGAGCATTTCTTCAATCATTCATGAGATTCTGTTTCTGTTTCTGTGACTAAAAGCAGTGAGTTAACTTGAGGCCCAATGACCTTGGACTTTGACCTCCAATGACTAATCAGTTCATTCTTTAGTGGAAGAGGACATCTTTCTAAGGTTTGATGCTCGAGAAGTCACAATAAATATTGAAAATCAAGGGACTAATATGAGTATCTGTGACCTTGATCTTCATGTCATTTCAAGGGATAAGCATGGGGCACATTGACCTTACCTTTGACCTATGATCTCCAAATCTGACCAAGTAATCCTTCTTTCAGAGCAGTAATTTGTGCCAAGTTTGATAAAAATCCCTCACAGTATCCTTGAGATATTGTGTTCAGAAGAAAGACTCAGATGAACAGTGTGTAGGGATGGATGGACAGACAACCAAAAAGCATAACACCTCCAGCTTCAGCCATCACAGGTGTAGAGGCATAAGAATGAATCTCAGGACTAAGTAAGTGTTTGAGTATCAGCAGTCCAGAAGTCTTGGCGCTGTGGGGGTTGTGGAGTGAGGGAGTCTGTTTCCTGTCCAAGTGTGGACATTGTAAAGGAACCAGGAGGCCCTATTGTCTCTCAGTTGTTCAGTGACGTAGAGCCTTCCTGTAGTGAAGGCTTTGCTGATAGCCCAGCCGCCACACTGTACGGTAATATCAACTTCCATGTATTCAATAAAACCTTAGACAGACAGATGTTTTTTATCCCAGGAGTCCTCTCAGTCGGATGTTTCCTTTTTAAAAACTGGAGCACCAAACGGTTTAGCACTGATAAATCAATTTGATTCTCTCTCTGTCGAGTCCAAGCTTCCAGAGAGCTTCTACGAACAGAGGCTTCTGCTGTTTTACACTTTCTTTATCTCATGTTGATTTTGATCTAATTTCTTTAATAATACTGGGCAATGTTTACAAGTTTTTAAGATAAAATGAGATAATAACACACTTTCATGTACATGGATATAGGTTGTTTTCAGTTAAAATAACGTTGAATTTTAATTCTGACTTTTCCTGGCCATTGTCTCCAGAGAACCCATAACAAGACTTTGTAGGGATGGATATCAAGAAGAGATTCTAGCTAGTTTATTAATAATAATAATAATAATAATAATAATAATAATAAATTTATTTATACAGCATCTTTAAAAACGGAAGTTTACTAAGTACTTTAACAGACAAAACAAAGCCAGAAAAAGGCAGAACTCTGGGTACAATAAATCAAACAGAGACCAAAAGAGTCAAACGTAAAGGCACAGAGGTTCACGTGAAATAAAGCAACAAAAGGAAAGAAATGGTAAACTGGTCAGCTGCAGCTTAGTTTCGTGAGTATTTCTTTCATAAATTGCTTAAAATGCTAATCTTAGTGTAAAAATAGGTAACGTAACATCACATGGTTGATAATAAAATTCAACAAGCATGCAGGACCGTCTACAGTTATCTGATGACTGTAGGCAGTGGCAGACTAAAGCACTACCCGCGTTTGAGCTAAGCTAACTAGCAGTTGGCGGTCTTTGGCTGTCTCTTCCTTGTTACTAGACAATCAGTCAAAAGAATGGTGTCTACCTGCTTGTCATGGACTCGGGAGTGAGGCAGAAAAACAAAAAAAAATGTTGGCATGTTCCTTTTAAACAAATCCTGTATCCGCATCTGTATTTCGATCACCACTGAATCAAATCATTTCTTCTTGTGCTGTAGCATAATTCCATGCAATTGAACCAAATTCTATTGAGTACTTTTTTAGACCAACAAACCAGCAATTTGACAAATGCCAGCCAAAACATAACCTCCTCGGTGAAGGTAGTAAAATATTTATATTGCTCCAGACCCTTAGGGCAAGACACTTGACCCCAAATTGCTCTTAATGCTGAGGCAGTGGTATATATATGTGAGTATGAAAAAGGGTAAATTAGATTGAATTCCTGAATTTCTCCAAGGTGATTAATGAAGTATCTATCTAGCTAGCTAGCTATCTATCTATTAGTTGATTAGCTCAGAGTGATTGATAACTTACATAGAAACTGAGACCATCAGTGTATGAATGGGTGGGTGTGAACTGCAATGTAAAAGTGCTCAAATTGCTCAAGTTAATTTATCATTGCAGGCTCTCCAGACCAATTTTTTTCTCCCAGGCAAACATTTGTGACTGTCATAAACATGGCACAGAAAAGCCACAAAGACTTGATTCTTCACCGGTTGACAAGGGCAGTAGGTTTATAACAAAAACAGGCAAGGTTCAGTGCACAGAGAATCAATCAAGAAGGGCAAAGGTATCCAAATCGTGAGGCTAAAGACTAAATCAAAGACAAAACTGAATTTTACCAGCAAGACGTGACAGAAAGAATGCTTGGACAAAGACAATGACGTACAACGAACAGACAGGGGAAGACATGAGGTTTAAATACATGAGGTGATTGGGGGTGATGAGACACAGCTGGGGAAGAACAATCAGGAATCAGGTGTGACAACGCCAGACGGGATGCAGAACCTACGGAAACAAGGAAAGACAGGTGAATTTTCAAAATAAAACAGGACGTAAAAGACAAGACACAAAACATGAACGCAACGGGTAACTTAACTAAAACAAAAAGCAGGATCATGACAGTGACCAACAAAACCATCACTGTAACACTAAGGTGGCCTCAACATTCAGAGATCTTGTCAATATGTTTGTACTATGTAGAGTGTTTGTAGGAGTTTGTCTGCAATATTTATAATTAAAATTAAGAGAATACCCTGTATTGGGTGTTTATGACTCCTATTGTTGTTTACATGGTATCAAATGGGTCCAAATATCATTTGATTTTCATCAGAACCATATCGAAGTATAAACCTGGTATTGCTTCCGTCATTAACCTCTTAACTTATCCTCAAAAATGATAAAAATGTATAAATGTGTTGCCACTTCGCTTAGATAATTAAAAAGATCTGACTTTTGCTCCATATTTCCCAGCCTCACTCCTGAGTAGAAAATTAACATCTGCGATTCCCTTAAATGCTCAGCTCTGTCACTGTCTTGGCAGGGAGGAGCACGTCGTAGCAGGAACATGTCACGCAGCTAATGGCGTTGAGGTAATGGATTGGTCTGCTCTGCCAGATGCAGGGGTAATAATCCTGCGAGTTCCAGACAGGGTCTTAGCAGAGCTTCACGGCGCTGCGAGGGCCTGAAAAGAATCCCTATAGCTTTAGTTTATGACCGGACTGCATCTCAGTCGGGATTGACCCTGCCTGTGCACTTGTCTCCGTCTCTGGTAAAGTCTGCAGGCTCTGTTGCCAATTTATCTTCCCCTTTTCTTCTCCTCTTGCCTCTATTTTCTTTTTTAGAGGCCCTCAAATGACTCCCTCAAATCTGTTTTTCTGCGGTTCTTTTTCTCCAAGTTCATCAGGTTTTCGTCATTAAGGCAACAGCACTCCGAACTTCCAGCTGCGCCTCTTCATCCCGTAGGCATCTTCTCTTTTCGGTGATCACTTCCATTGATTTACATTGTGGTATAAAAGCACAGTCCAGATGTGCCTCAGAAAGTACGGCGTAGTTGACATTAATGGGATCCTGCTGCGGCGCTGCTGCAGATCAGCGTAGATTTGGGTATTAGTGGCGAATGATTTCAGCCAAGTATGCCTTGCTGTGGCTGTATGCACATTCAAAATGCATGAGTTTCTCTTTTCATTTCACCACTGCTCCGTTGTTCTTTGTCCAGGGTAAAGACCAGATGTTCCACTCTTTCTTCTTTGATTTCCAAAACCAAACTTGAATCCTCCACCATCTGCACCCGCACTGCCTCCAAGAGCACTTTAACAGCTGCATGGTATTTGTTCTTTTAATGATAGGTCTGCAGCAATATAGAGATATAAAACACGACACCACTGGTTGACTTAAACAGATTTCAGCTGTAACTCAGAGTAACAAGAAAGTCTATTTCCTTATGTTACAGGGTTACAGGTAGAAATACGTCTGCACCTGTTCATCATCACATATCATCCACTCCTGCAAACTGACTTATTAATTGGAGTTTTGGCCATGTCAGATTGGTTCTTATTAGTGGAAATAAGTGTATCCTGTTGTAATACCACCGCGATGAAAATAGAATCCAAGGCTCCTAAATGAGGAAATTCCAGAGACAAAAGATTGTAGAAAGACAGAGAATGACCCGCTGTCACCTTCGCCCACCTTCACAGTTTCCTTGTGTTTTAGACTGAAGACCATTTTCACTGAAACTGCTCTCTATGATTTGTGTTTATCCGCACAATAGCAATGCTGGTTAACCTTTAAGTAAATACACATCATGTTGTGAAGTTTTTGGTGAAAGAGCCCTCATATTTTAAATAGACCGTACTGTTTCTGTGGTCAGGGGATGGGGTCGCAGGACACAAGGGGAGTTTTGGTGACGGAAAGGACAGACAACAGAGAATAATGGTGGTCCATCAGACGTAAGCAGCACAAAACTAAATGCTGAAACAGAATGGCCAAACTGAGCAGACCAGTGTTGATTTTGTTGACTAATTATTTTTGTCATAGTTTTCGTCAACAACCTTTTTCCCCCTGACGAAAACTAGACAGTAACTAATAAAAACAAGTGCGCATAAACAAAAACTAAAACTAAATTAACTGACATTTTCACCAACAAATAAAAGCTAGACGAAAATGTTTGGCAGAGACTTAATCCAATCAGACCTAATTTGGTCATGTAGAAAGTAGAGACAAGTTAGGAATATGTCCAATCACAGCTACTTTGGTTGTGTGGAAAGGTTGGATGAGTTAAGAGGGACATCCAATCACAGCTGCATTAGCTTGGTGGTGGTGGGATAAGTTAGGGAGCGATCCAATTAGAGCTACTCTCTTTATGAATTGATATATTCATGTAGAGCAGGTTCACTGTTTGTCGTCAATTCTGGTATTGGACCTGAGATGCTCTGCCAGGTAGCCTAAATAAAGGTGACTGCATTTCACACAAAAGTTCAATTTGTTCCTATTAATTTATACATTCAAACTTTACCAGCATTATGAGATGTTTCATGACTTCAGAAATTCAAGGAAACATCAAAAATGCCTTACATGTTACACTTCATATTTTAGTCGACTAAATTTACAGTAGATTTTTGTCGACTAAAATGTTATGAAACTTCATCAACTAAAACTAGACTAAAGTTAAATCAATTTAGATGACTAAACTATGACTATAGCTAAAAAATATTTTCAGTAAAAGACTTAAACTAAAAATTTTATTGAGACTGTGATATTTGTGGCTAGTAATGCTGCTCCTGTGTTTCACTAAGTCCTCGTGCCTCCCTCACTCCAATCTGATGTCTATGATTCTTCCTATGGAGACGGAGCAGATTGGAGCTCAATTTGTTCCCCTATTCCACATCCACACAGTGGAGGCAAAGCATCACACAGAGCTAAATACTACGGCTTGAAACTGCAGCATGAATGGGGCTTTTGACTAAAAGGGTTAGTCCAGGTTTCTTGAGGTCGGTTTGCTGGAGGCCCATGGCACTTGTAACTATAAACTGCTAACAAAAGAACTTGTGAGCTCTGTCCCTGTGGGGGAGATATACGGGGGCAGATGGTACATAGCAGCACATGGTGCCACCAAAAGCCTTGTTAATTACCCACTTATAGGTTAAAGCTACTCTATAAAGTACGTTGGTTCGACAGTATGCTACAATAAGATTCTATACGGTGTTAAACTGTTCGTCAACAAAGCCCTTGTGTTTATGTATCCCTCCGCCATCACCTGGTCATGTAGTCAGAGGAAACAACAAACACTAACTTCACTAAAACTGAACTAAAAGAGTGATTTTGCCTCCAGTAATGAGGATGTGCTGTTAGTTGTGGGTATGAGAGGATGTCATTATGAAGTGGAGTAACCAGAGGAAGAACTTCTGCAGACTGAGTCACAGTTAAAAACCTCTAAGTAATTTATATTTACTAGTGCCCTGGACCTTGAGCAACCTCACTTCTTTTTTTAAGTAGAGGTAGGTTGTTTTCATTTATATCAAACATTTTTCCATGAAAACTTATGTAACATCCTGAGTGTTACGTTTGTCTCATGTGGATATGCTGAGTGTTTTTTGTACAGTCTTCTCCTTACAAAGATAGAAGCGAGTGTCCTCTTAAAGTGATCACAAGTGTAGGAGAAGTTGAATCTTCTGTTTGAACTCTGTTCCACCGTCCAGCCCAAATCAGATTTTTGACAATTCTGGTCAAACTTAGGTAGAGTTTTAGTCTAAAAACAAGGACATTTCTGCCTGGAAGCCTCGTAGTCGGTCCAAGCATTCTTACTCAAATTGTTTTTTTTTTGAAAGCCAACTCAATAAAGCCTAGTTCATTCCAGAGCTGAAGAAGATATTTGAGGAAGGGTAAAATATCTCCAAGAACTTCCACTAATCCAATTCCCTTTTGGACAAAAGTTTGAAGTGCAATAGATGTTATTGTATTGGAGTCCAAGCACAGATGGAGATGGCAAATCAGCTGCCAATCAATATTTGTAGTTTGGATGCTGTGGTCACGCAAATCAGATTTCAAAGTGCTACACTACCACTATGTCCAACCTAACTCAACAATCTCAGGGCCATAGTTACAAAAACGCCTCAGAGCTTTGAAAGAATGGTCTTCTCCATCAATGAGTTTGTTTGACTTAAGGATTTCTAAGGAGTGATTGTTTTAAAACTCGGAAGTGAACTTTAGCCTCACATGAGTATTGCCATGGACACCAATGCCTTAAACCAGGAAACCCATGTAGAGTTATTGATGTGTGGACTTACAGAAATCTGATCTAATTACTTAAAACTAACAAAGCCCCATGAAAACTGCTGGTACCAACCATAATATTTACACCGCTGTGTTACCTCCACTGTAAACATCACAAAGATGGAATAGGAGAACAAGCTGACCCCCATTTGCTTTCTCCAAAGTTAGTATCAGATTGTAGTACTGGTGAGAGGGTGGCATGCAAACTCAGCAAGGGACAGTAGCGCTGTGAGTGTGCGTGTCTGCCTTTGTGTGCACAGTTGCATGCAGTGTCATGCTCTCTTGTGCTTATCCAGAGCTGTACCACTTGCGTGATTTCACACAAATACCATTTTCCTGTGTTAATAATGTGAATGTTTCCAAGTGTATTAACAAAGTGAAATTTAGAAATGCATTGAGTAAGCTGATAAAATGGTGTTTGAGCCTGCGGCCTCTTTTTCACATGCTTTCCACACTCTTCCACCCCCTTTCCAACTTTATCCACCGTCTCTATGCAATATTGGCAAATAGGCCAAAAAGTAACTTAAAAAACACCAGTGTGTTATCTTTTGGAAAATCCTCTGCGACAGTAAACTTGTCTTCATTAAACTTTTCCCACAGCTGTTTGGAAGTGTTAGACGGAAATAAAGTAGGCAGTCTAATGAGTGTCATTGTGTTTCTTTTGGCTTTAAGGCACTCCTCTGATCAAGGACAGGAGTGAAACACAGCGTTTGGAAGGTACTGAAAAAGTGGTGGATGAGTTTGTATCCTGTGTCCAAATTCCATTAGATTGGATCAGACTTGGACTGTAAAGAAATACCTGATTCATGCATCAATATTAATGACTCAAGGAATATGTCTTCCATGTAAGAAACCACAGAATAAGAAGATCAGATTTTCCTCTAGGTCTAGTCTGCAGCCAGGACACTATAACACTGAGTAAATGTTTTTGTAGTGATAGCAAAGGACTGATACATGACTATCTAGAAGTGCTCCGAGAGCACAAACCTCCACCACTGTGTTTCCAACATTGTCAAAAATGTGGAAAACTGCCCTATTTACTAGGGCTGTAATGTGTTAGTCGACTGGTCGACTCATTGGTCGATAAGTGCTGGGGCGACCAGAACTTTGATTGGTCGACCAATCGTATTTTTTTTTTCCGCTTCAATTCATTTTTTCCCGCGGCGATTTACAGTCATCAGGAGGAACATTCCAAGTGCTAATGGGGGTGTTTTCAGACCACCCCGGTTTCACAGGTAACTTGCCTGTCTCAGAACACCCCCTTGTTTTCACCACTTTGGATTTGCCCACCATCTGGAGACAGGAGGATTGAAGAGCGTCTATGTTAGCCTATTCAAGGTCCGGTGGTTTGCTGAGTATTTATTTTTATTTTGAGCATCCTTCTCTACCACCCGCCAAGACACGCTCCGCCGAGCTGCGCCGACCCCGCGCAGGAGGGTTTCCCGTCATAGTCAGACCCCGCCCCCCAAAGACGTGCTCCACTGAGCCGCGCTGCGCCGAGCCATCCCCGCGCAGGAGAGTTTCCCGTCAGAGGACGCCTTGCCCTGCCAAGACGCGCTCCACCGAGCCGCGCCCCGCCGAGCTGTGCCGAGATGTGGATCCTATCACTTTTTTCTTTTGTGTTATGACCAACATTCACTGAAAGTGGTATAAAAATCTTTTGAGAACTTATTGAGTTATTAGCAAAAATGTGGAAAACTGCCCTATTTTGCAATGTTTACTAAATATTCTAAAGAATTCCTGGATCTGCATCCAGTTTCAGATTACCTCTTCCTTCTTATTGAAATCGAACAACTAACTGACACTGGCAAAACAACCTCCTTGGCAGTGGTAATAGATGTATTTTTCATGACTAGCTCTGGTTAAGTAGGAACTGATCATTATTGGTCAGTTTGATTAAATATAGTGATTGGTAGAGTTCATTAATTTCTTGTAGTGACTGATCCAATCACCCAGGGTTGAAATTATGTCATTTTATAATTTGAATATTAACCACTTTGTGAAAACATCAACACTGTGACTCAAATTAAACTAAAATACAGCACTGTGGATTGTTAGCTTGAAGACCATCATCACCTCTGCTGCTTGTGCTTGGGGTTCGTCAATCCCTCATCGATTCAAGCCCTTCAGAAAGACCGTAGTAACCTCCTGTAGTTCTGTTTCTTATTGGAATCTTTATTTGTAAACAAGATGTAAGCAGTGAAAGCAGGCGGAGGTGACATGGCAAGTAGCCAGTCATGGTGCAGAATTTTTGATCGGCCAATTTGGGATTGTAATCAGAATTCCATGGGGTCCAGGTCCCGATTTGGCCTCACCCCTGCCCAAACAAGTACCCCCCTCCATCATCAGGGGAAATTTTCAGGCAGAGGGAGAAGGGTTTGTCTTGTTTGGTTCTCATATTTCAGTACGAAAACCACTAAAAATCTGTTTTGCAAAATGTGGGATCTTTAAGATTTGGAAGTAAAGTTAGTATAGATAGTAAAGTAGTACAGCAAAGGTTAGTTTGATGTGTTTGGATGCAGCCTTGTGAAAATGAAATGTACTTTTATGGGAAAAAAATGTATCGTCTTCCACACCCGACTTTTAACATTGCTAAGCCTTTTAAATAGACTTCATATTTTCTTCAGTTTGTTAATAATTGTGTTAATGACTCCTTACTGTTGAATACATGTTGCATTGCCTCTTTGCGGGAAGTATACTGGTCTGTTGAAGACAGTAAAAGTATGTTGTAAACTTTCTTGGGATGAATTTGTACTCCTTTCATCAGGTCACATTGTCACCTGTAGGAGGTGCCAGTGCACTACAAAGCTAAGAAGACCCACTGATAAACCAGATCCCTATATCAAGTAGCTGATCTTGCTCATAGGTGATCAGCGATAGCAGCAAAATACCTCATTGGGGCATCCCTAATTTTTTCCCCATTATTTTATTCAAAAATTCCCTTTTTTTGTCCAGCTCTATTTCGACGTGTGTGGTTCTCATTAAAATGGATGGATTCACATTCAGTGGGTATTAACTCAGGAATCTTAAAATATTTTCAGAGTTCTTGAATCAACATAAACCCTTCAGTACCGCTGTTGTCGTGAAATATTTGGACAGGTGTGGGAAAGTTCAGAATAGATGAGGTGTTCCTAATGACCTCAGTCATTAAATCATCTGATTAATCTTTCAATATCAATGCCAAGATAAGCTAAATGGCTGTAGGAAAAAAAAAAAAAAAACTCTCATTGTTTTGCTAATCTCAGGCGGACCACCTACTACAGTGTGATGCATTAAACCCAAACTGAAACGTTGTCCAAAAGAAAAAAAAAAAATCCAAATATATCCTCATGTAAGCTTCATCTGATTCAGATTTTTATCATGCGGCTCATTTTTTGACATCAGGAATGTGGATTTGCTTGAATTCAGATATGAGTGAGAAGTTTAATGCACACAGGAGAGAGTTTTAAAGAAGCCGTGAATGGTTTGACATGTTCCCGAGACGATGAGTCTGCGGATGTCATCAGACATGGACCGAGCCAAAGTCTGGAATTCAGATCCACAGGACGGTCGTAAGGACGCTGTCACTGCCCAGATGTCGGTCCCTGCGCACAAATCCATATGACCGGCAGGATGCTGTCCATTATTCATGAAGATGCTGACATATACTGTACTAACAGCTGACAGTCGGCCCAGAGGCATCAGTCTGTAGAGCTGGAACCAGCAGTGGATTTTAATATTGTCTCAGTACTTAGATTAATTCTTAACTACACAGTGCTATGAGGCGAAACAGTATTTATTTTTTCTTTTAAGCACTGTCCCAGTAGCACCTTACACTTTGGTGTGTAAATACACTGTATTAAAGCAATGACAATAAAGCTTCTGTTCTCCATTCTGAACAGTATTACACTGAGTAGTGTTGGTGCCTCACATCAAGAAGGTTGCTTGTTAAATTTCAGTCTTAGGCCTTTGTGTGTGGAGTTTGCATGTTATTCCTGTGCATGCTTGGATAATCTATTATTGAATGCTCCCAATATGTCAGCCCTGTGACTGGCTGGCGGCCAATCCAGAATGTACCCTTCTGAATGTACCTCAGAATGAAAGCAGTATGGCTAGATTTGCAGATGCAGATCTATTAGCTGCAATGCTTTGGCAGCCATGTTCTTTTCTCCTCGAGGCAGTTTTGCTATTGTTAAACATTAGCAATAGTGATCGCCGTCACTGTTGCTAATGTTTTTACTTTTTACATGAATCACATAGAGTCCCACCTCAAATATAATGACCATCGCCTATAGGGCCTGTATCCACAGCCATGTTTTTGCACTTGCAGAGCTTACAACTTGAGTTTCAGAGTGTTATGACAGATAACTTAAGCTTCTCTCATTAATGTCCTTAAGGTTGTTTAAAAAAGGTCTATTTCCCAAATATTTGCCTTTATTTATAAAAAAAATCCACTGGAATACAAGAAAAGAAACTAAAGGAATCCTGTCAAAAAGCAGCTGAGGACATGGACATTTAAGCTACTAGCATAAGCTACTTGGCAAACCAGTTTTACGTAGAAGGTGTCATGGTTATTAGTTACCCTGTCAACTGGTAACTTCCAGCTGACTGCATTCCTAAATGTTATGGTCAAACAGCTGATATAAACTGAGTGAGTCCCATGAATGTCTCCTTTTTGGGTTTAGAAGCAAGCCCATGTCTCCCTCTGATCCCGCATTATGGTGACTTATGCTAAGCACAACATGTATGATTGGATTTCTCTCAGAATTACAAGTGTTGAAGTGCAGCATAGGCTGGGACATGTAATTAAAGCTTATATGCAATCTTCATATTTTGCCAATTTATTACCTCTGCCAAAGAGGTTGTGTTTTTGCCGGCGTATGTTTGCTTGTTCGCAAGATTACGCAAACACTGCTAGACAGATTTTGCTGAAATTTTCAGGAGATGTTGGTAATGGCCCAACTTAGAAATGATTAGATTTTGGTGGTGATAGTATATTTGTCTGGATGCAAAAAAATCCCCAAATTTAAAAAAAATCCCATAAGTTAACATTGGGCAGAATTTTATAAAATCATATCTCTGCCATTTTTAATGTATTCGCTTCCAGTTTTACAGGATAATATGGGGTCCGTGTCCCTATCATCAAGGTAAATTTCAGCTGGATCCGATTCAGATTGACGTCACAAAAAACAGCTTTATAATGAGAAATCCCATTGACGACATTCAATAATTCATATAAAATCAAAATATTAAGTGATGTTCCCAAAACTTGTTGTGTTCATACAGGATAACAACCTCCATGTATGTGCTAAGGTTGGTCTGGATCCTGGCTCTATCCTGGATCTGGTGATGCAGAATTGTATCTTTTACAAGGGTTGTGGAAAAGCCACTGCAGGAACTGAGCTGCTTGGTGGAGGTCTGCGCTGTCTGCGTGCTTTTCTAGTTGCAGTTGATAGTGCAATGTTGTCGCACATTGTTCTCCTATCATGCAGGCCTAGTCTTAACTTAATAACAGGTCAGACATGCTTAATATTTTGTTATCATTACATTCTGCTGAATATTATTTTGAAAGATGAAACCCAAAACTGGCAACATCATACCCGTGACTTAATGAACTCCTCAGTAATGGTCAAGATATATTAAAGAAGTGACCATGAGACACAGATAGCATCTGAGAAGAGCGCTCAGTGTCCCAGTGTGTCGGATTGACCTCGGCTATCACGCCCTGTCTCATGAGGCCGAGGGCCCCGCTGTCTCACGCCATGCTGATGGTCTCCAGCCAGCTAATTCTCACAGCTGCATGTTCAGACGTGGCAGCAATCACTGCACATCTGTCTGGAGGGCCTCAGTGTTTACACAGAACTAACCGTTCTAATGTTGTCAGCTCCAGCGCCAAACTCCTCAGCTGAACACTTTGAAGCCTCAGAGTTCATCGGATGCAGAGGCACTGCCTGGAAGACAAATGTGACACGTTCTTTCCCCCAACATCACAATAACATGATAAGGAGATCCATGGAAACTCTTCTGCTGATGATAAAACCTGGTGCTGTGATGGAACCATCAGGATGAACCTCCATTTGTGGCCCAGTTTCCTGGCTTTTCAAAGTTTCTTCGTATTCCCCGAAACATCCCACAAATTTAATTTGACGTTTTGGTTTTTTTTTTCCTGAAAGAGATATTGTAAAATGATCTGTAACAAAGGTAGTCAAGTTAAGCATTTGGTAGATGCACCATGGAGCAAGAAGCTGTTCACTAAAGGGGTACTCCGTAAGTTTATCACATTGTAGTGGGTGCACTGGTTAAAGGGGAACTCCACATAATACAAACATCCAAGTTTATTTGCAAGTCTTGGAGAATTGCTACTGAATATGTGAAAGAATATTGTATAAATGTTGTGGCTAAGCTTGGAGCTCTGTGAAACTTGATCAGCTGCTTCAAGGGATGTAATGAGACCAGAGTTAGCGTAGGTTGAGGTCAGAGGCAATTAAGGTAATGAAAAAATAAATAAATGGTGGTATGGAGTTTAAAAGAATGGGCTTACCAGAACTGTGCAGCCATCCAACCATCCCAATGTTCTTAAAAATCCATTTGCAACCACCCTCAATACTCAACACCGGGATTTTTGACTGCAGTGTGAAGGTGTAGGCCTGGGTTTGACTAGGAAGCCTGTCCTATCATCTTTTGTGCCCTGTGGCTTTAAAGCTTGAGTTAGCCGTCATGTAATTATACAACTGTTGTTTCTTATTAGCCAAAACAGTTCATTAATTTACTACAGTGTCTTGACTTCTCGACAAATGCATGCTGTCTGTAAAGCTGGGTCCGCACAGTGCAAATTTTTGCAAATTGATTATAATTTTAAAGTAATAGCTCCAAAAAGTGCTGTTTTAATGTGAGCAGATTCGTTAGAAGCAGATTTGTTCCAGTCAAACATCTGAAAATACAAGTTGCACAGTAATAACTTATTTGTGCATATGGAGTACGATAGTAAAAATCATGACAGTTAATACTATAATTATAAATGTCCACCTGGACTTTTCTTGTCTTTTTTGTCAATAAATGTGTCCAGAGTTGTCTTTTGAATACATTTTTCACCCTTTTTTCACAAAAAATAATAGTAAACAATTTTGGCAAGTATTTGTCAACATTATGTTATAAAAGCTTAAAACAGCGTAATTAAAAGACAAGAACAAAAATGGATTTAAATTTTCAACAGGATTCTCTTCATAAACAGTTGTAAATTGACATGTCGAAATTTTCTGAGATGACCAAAAATCAACTTAAACCATTTTACATCAACTCAAACATTTTTGTTTGCCTAAAGCATTTCAGTGTCCATGTTACAGCCTGTGATATTAGACCATGTTCAGGCATTTTTACCTCCGCCAAGGAGGTTATGTTTTTGCCGGCGTTTATCTGTCTGTCTGTCTGTTTGTTTGTTTGTTTGTGTTCAAAATAACCTGAAAAGTTCTGAACTAATTTGGATGAAATTTTCAGGAATTGTCGGAAATGGGATATGGAAGAACTGATTAAATTTTGGGGGTGATTCGGATCACCGTCTGGATCCAGGAATTTTTTAAAGGCTTCTTTAACATTGCCAGATAGGACCATTTTCGCCAAAGTGGACCGGAGCTGCTTGGCGGAGGTCTGCGCTCTCTGAGTGCTTTTCTATTTTTACTGATGGTAGCCCCTGAAACAATTCCTTTCAAGCTGAAGACAGAGATCTCGACATTTCTTCCTCCAATATTTCTTCTAAAATTACTATTTATGGAATCCAGAAAAAACGAACTAAGATGAAAATGATGATCAATGACAACAAAGACGGCAAAACACGGAAAATACGGCAAAAGAATGGAAAAATAACACTGCAGATTGATACTAATGCTATTATACAAATTTTACGTTATTTACACAGATAATGCTAATAAACCACCATTAAATCACTCATGTTCGGTCTTTTTCTGTCACCAGCGGCAGCTGGATAAACGCTGAAAAACGCCCCCCACTGGCCAGAAGGTGAATCGATTCAGAGATTTGCTGAATCGATATTAAATTGGTTGGAGAAATATTGCAATGCATTGGTGAATCAATATTTCTACCCACCCCTAAGTTATATAGCTGTTCATCAAATATTACCTGCCATCAGTTACCTGCCATCAGCCTGTCCCCGCTGACACTGAGTGAGAGGTGGGTACACTTTGGACTGGTTGCCAGCCAACCACAGGGCCAACACATAGAGACAGACAGCCATTTACATTCTCTCTAAAAACTGTTAGTAATTTAAAATTGTAAAAGAAACTAGAGGACCTGGAGAAAACACATGCATGCCCAAAGAGAACATGCAAACTGCACACAGAAAGGCCCTGACCCACGTCACCTTATTACTCTGCCTTGCACCTGCTCTAAATAATGTAAATTAATTTGTTCTCCTGTCTAAAATTTGAGATATTTTTGTTCCTGCTGCCTGAATTCTAACTTTCTTTAAAAATCATCTCACATGAGTCACCAAGCCGTGTCAGTGCACAGCAATAAATCATTAGACTGCCCCTTTAAAAACCTTTTTGTTTCCTGGATGGAAACTTTTTTCCTTCTTGGTAGCTTACCAGCAGAATCACCACGAGCTGTTCACAGATGATGTTACAGTCAGTGAGGGCATGTTTTTTTTTTAAATTGTCAAAAGTAATTGTGGGAAATGTAGGGAATGAAAAGTACATGAGTCAGATTAAAGGAAAGTACAGCAGGAAGGGAAATTACTTTTTCATTGCAGAGTTATTCCTGGAATGCTTTCAACAGCATTGATTGTATTAAAAAAGGGTGGAAATTCACTTTGAGAGCAGTCCTCTTTGCAGTTAACCATGGGTCAAATAGATTTCTTTTAGATTCAAGTTTAAGGCTGAGAAATCAAGCAAAAAGTTCAGTGCTGATTCTGGGTTGCTGCACTACTTTTTGCAATTAAAAAGTGTTGAAGACCCATATTTTGTCTTAGATTGAGCTCATTAGTTCATTTTTTAAGAATGCTATAGTATGCTGACAATCGCTATTACTCAGAAAACTTTCTTGTCTTCATATACTGAGTACCCCTGATCCAGCCGTATTCTCGTTCCCTCTATCTGAGCTCCTGCCCCTTGAGGGTCCTCTTCCCTACGTGGGCCCTTTCCACTCCAGTTGGTTGACCTGTCTGCTCTGTGATAATCATTGGGTTCAGCCAGCATTCATCTGTTTGCTTGTTTCTTGTTTGGCTGACCCCTTGTCTGTCTGTTTGTCCTTCTGTCTGAGCAAGAAAACTTGAAAAGTCGTTGGTATATTTTAAAGAATTTTTCAGGGAATGTTGGCCATGGCAGAAGGAAGAAGTGATTTTGGGGGGAATGTTTTAAGGATTTGTGAACATTGCGTGATAGGGCACTTCTCCAGTTTTTTATTTATAGTCCGGTTAATAAAGTCTGAAGTGCCTTCGTGGAAGTTTGTGCTCTCTGCATACTTCTAGATCAGGAAAGAGAACTTTCCCCATGATAAGTCTGTTTTTAACCCATAAAGGGTCATGAGTAGGAATGAACGATATTATCGGTTTGATATTGGTATCGGCCAATATTAGCCTAAAAAGTTAAGTACTGGTATCGGCCAATATTGAAATTTTTGCACATATTCATAGGCGATATATCGGCCACACATATCGGCTGGAATATCAGCAAATTACACAAATGTACAATATTGATGCAGCTTCTCATCACTGCATGGGTACATTAAAAAATCAATAATATACTGCAACACTGAAAGAAACAAGTCCATTTTTGTTAAGCACAGAGCTTGAGCTCTTGACCAGAAATATCGGTATCGACAATAATGAATTAAAAAATATTGGATATCTGCAAAAATCCAATATCGTGCATCCCTAGTCACGAACCAAAACATTTGAAGAATTTGTATTTGAAGCTTAAGAATTAAAAAAGAGATTTGCATGTAAGTAACTTTTAAGATTTGAGGACACTTTTCACTTTATTTTTGGTGTTTAACACACTTACTGTCTGCTTTTCTTCCGTAGTAATCTTGTCTCCATTTTTCTCCAGGTTTGGACTCTAGCACTCGGACCCTGAGCACCCCCAGCCCCGGCCTTATCCTCCCATCCAAGTCCTCCTCTCTCTCCTCACCTGCCCTCTCCAGCAATGGCCATGAGACCAACTCCTCCTCCTCCTCTTCCGCCCAAGCGGAGACCGTTGCCGTCGTCCACACTCAACCTGGCACCCACACCCGCTCACGCCAATCAAAAGCGCACCACCACGCCCCCATCGACCTCCTCCCAGACCACACCCTCCTGCAGATCTTCTCCCACCTCCCCACCAATCAGCTGTGCCGCTGCGCCCGGGTGTGTCGACGCTGGTACAACCTGGCGTGGGATCCCAGGCTGTGGAGCACCGTGCGGCTAACAGGGGAGCTGCTTCATGCAGACCGTGCCATCAGGGTGCTGACCCACAGGCTGTGCCAGGACACCCCAAATGTATGCCTGACCCTGGAGACGGTAGTTGTGAACGGTTGCAAGAGGCTCACCGACCGTGGGCTGCATATAGTTGCTCAGTGCTGCCCGGAGCTGAGACGGCTGGAGGTTTCGGGGTGTTATAACATCTCCAACGATGCTGTGTTTGAGGTGGTGTCCCGCTGCCCAAACCTGGAACACCTGAACCTCTCAGGTAAAAGAAATACACATAATAATGACAGATGTGTTTCGTGATGTGTGAAGAATCAGGCATGAACTTTGATTTTTGGCACCATCACACCATTTCCTCTTACTATAAGCCAAGGTTATCATCATTATCACTAACCAGAAAACAGGGTGAGGGGGTGCTGGTTTGGCAGAGCAGTACCAGCCAGTCCCGTCCCATATATATGTTTCCACGTGTTTGCATTTCTGAAACAAATTACTCTCAGTGTGGCTGTAAGTGAGGTAAAAATAAAGCAGGATATTTTATTAGATTTACTTTGGTTTTTGGTTTGTTTTCAGTTCCATATCCACCGTCTTTTCTCTTCTATCAGTAAAGGCAAAAGAATGCCCAAAAAATAATCTTAAGAAAAACAGGATTAGGAAGAGTGACAGGGGATGGTTTTAGTGGTTTTTTGATTTTTGTTAGTGTTTTATATATTGGTCATGAACATGGGATATTAACCTTGACCTCTGACCTCAAAAATTTGATCATTTCATCTTGGGTTTGAGTGAACTACATCACAGTGTGTGATAGAAACCTTTCAAAGTGTTCTAGATATTTCTCTTTCCAAAATCTTTACCCCTTTTTCCATAAAACTCAAACAATTGAATGAAATGACTGTACCTGTCAACAGCAGTGTACCTTACCGGTAAATGTCCCTTTAAGCCTTTGCCTTTAAAACTAAGAAATACATTTGCAACAAATTGTTTAATGGTAAAGTTAAATATTTCAGGATTTTTTTTTCAGGTTACCCAATCAGGAAGCAGATATGTTGATCAACCTGCTGACTGGCTTGCCTGTTAAGGGTTATCCTGGGCATGAATTGATTTCTTTCATTTCTGCAACAATTTTTTACATATATATAAATATATATATACATATATATATATATATATATATATATATATATATATATATATGAAAACACCACAGAGAGCAAAATTCAGAGATTTAGTGGTTGACCCAGTTTTTTTATCATCAAATTTATTTACTTCAACTAAATCATGATTGTTAGAGGGTCTGGAAATATGTGTAAAGCTAAAAGATTTTTTCCTACTCTGATGTATGCTCTTACTGTTAGATTTCTGAGGAGCTATGCAGCAACGAATCAGTTCTGATTTTTATAGAGTTTTCAAACAATTATGTTCATGTACAGCAGCGCCACCCAGTGGATGCATATCAGTGTTAAAAACACTATTCAAAGAGATGATTAAGGAAAAACAGACAAAGATGGGCTTTCAAAATTTTGATTACAGTGGTGAGGTAGCAAAAAGTCAACCGCACGGTTACATTGCCAGTCAAAGGGTCAAATTGGTTTTATCTTACTAGATTAGATAAGATTAGATAGAACTTTATTAATCCCTTGGGAGGACTCCTTCAGGGAAATTTAGTTATTAAGATAACTTACTGAGAAGTTTGAACTTTTGTGTTTGAGAATTTTTCATAACATTTACTTGGGTTAGTGGTCCAAAGCCTGATACGACCTACCACCACTCAAAAGAAAAGGCACATAATCCATCCTTTATAGAAATTATCATTTGTTTGTCCTTTTTTTATTCTAGGACAATGTTTGCATCTTGAATAAAATTTACTGTCCGGTTCAGCCAGTTGAGAAATACATTTCCAAATTTCCTACACGGTTTCAGCTCCTGTCAGCATACAGCCAGTCCCTAAACTTGAACTAAAACAAACCAAAAAACAAAGTAACTCTAAAAGCTAATGAAATATCCTGCTTTATTTTCAACCCACTCACAACCACACTTGGAGTAATTTGCTCCAAAAATGCAAACACATGGAAATAATTAAACTAACTCTTGGTGAACAAGCCGCACCTTTGAGATCTGTAGTGAAGCTACAGTTCAGTGTAGCAAAGCATGATAACCCAGTGAGCTTAAATTAGTCTTTAACCAATCAATATCGTCACAGAGATGTTTGATGTTAATTAAAGCAGTTCTCACAGATAAATGCCACGGATAAGTAGTACTTTTAAACTTAATTTTAAGCATTTTTGTGAAGCTTATTGCAACTCACCTTCACATGTGGACAGCATCATGTAGACTGGACCTGAGGCACAGAGTACCAGTCCCAGTGGAAACTCACGACGATCTAAGAGGCATCATTTACTGAAAACGTGGTAACAGTAAGGGCAAACAGTCACAAGTGAAGTAGTTAACACATACAGATTTATCTTAACTTGTAGACTCACTCAGTTTTGTTAGAACAGCGTCTTCCACCTCGACTTCACCTCAAAGGATTCCTCTCTCTGTGTTTTGGAGCTGGTAAGATCATTAGAGGAGCAGGAGAAGCTCTGCCAACCTTAAGCTCCCAAGTGGGAGTAGAAAGTCTTTCTTTAGCCGAGAGCAGAACTTAGTCCAACATCAGCGAGGAGATGGTCTGCTGCTTTCATTAACAAGTGACACAAATAACATCGACTCAGACCGGAGTCCAGGCAGAGCAGCATCTGCATCATTAGAAACAGGAGGTCAGAACTTTTGGTGTAAAAACAGCCCTGAAAAATAAACTTTTATTTAAAAGACCCCAAAAAAATAAAATCTGATGTATTATTTCACTTTTTAAGACATCAGTCTTTCTTTTGTAGCCCTATACATGACCTTCTCGTTAGTTTCTTTTGTGTTTGTATTTGCATGAACATTCCCTCAATCAAATACCACGAGCTTGACTATAGCGCCCTCAAGTGTCCGCTAATGTAGTTGAACTCCTTCTCTGAAAAGAAAATTCTTATTGTGATTGAAAGCAAATTTGATATAAGCAATGTACTTGATCATTTACAATTAAACATATTCATTTGAAAATAAAACAACTTAAAGAAAAGTGGATTGTTACTTTTGATCTTAATTAATGAGTTAAAGGAACATTTCAGTCATTTTATGAAGCTGGTTTTATCAGGTACTTGACAATAGTCAGTGAAGTGACTGAAAGGGCTACCTTTATGAAGTAAGCAGAAGAAGAAATTTTTCAGAATGAGATTTAGTAGGTGGAATCAATGAGCACAGGTGGAAGAACACATCACTATTTGCTGCATCGTATCATAGTGCCAAACACACTGATATGATCCTGAAAAGAAAATTAAAAACTTAGGTCAGGTTGGGTGCCAGTTTGGTAAAGTAGGATGCACTTGCCGTGTGCTGCTGCTTACATCTTGCTCTCTTCCACCTTTTCTAAATCCATCCACTGTCCCTCTGCTACCAATTAAGCCCAAAAAGCCCCAAAATACCTAAAAAAAAAAAAAAAAAAAAAAAAACAGGGATATTTCCCAGCCCTGCCTTGGACTGCTGTGTTAGCTAATGGAAGTTATTATACCCTTAATTTTGGCTCAGTTGTTCTGAATTTGAAGCAGACAGGAAAAGTATTTCTGAAAGAGCAGCGTAATAAATATGAAGCTGCTGTTTGTCTAAACTTTAACAGGCTTTACAAACTGTGGACTGAGTTTGACCTTACATCCTCTGACCTCTCTCCCTCCAGGCTGCTCCAAGGTCACATGTATCAGCCTCACCCAGGAGGCCTCGCTCCAGCTGTCCCCCATGCACGGCCAGCAGATCTCCATCCACTACCTGGACATGACCGATTGTTTCTCACTCGAGGACGAAGGGTTGAGAACCATCGCCTCCCACTGCCCCCGACTGACACATCTGTACCTGCGCCGCTGCACCAGACTGACGGACGAGGCTTTACGACACCTGGCGCACTACTGCCCCTCAGTACGAGAGCTGAGCCTCAGTGACTGCCGATTAGTTGGAGATTTTGGCCTGCGCGAGGTCGCCCGCTTGGAGGGCTGCCTACGCTACCTGAGCGTAGCCCACTGCACCCGCATCACCGATGTGGGCATGCGCTATGTGGCGCGCTACTGCCCGAGACTGCGCTACTTAAATGCCAGGGGCTGTGAGGGACTGACAGACCACGGCTTGAGCCACTTAGCCAGGAGCTGCCCCAAACTCAAGTCCCTGGACGTGGGGAAGTGCCCGCTGGTGTCGGACAGCGGGCTGGAGCAGCTGGCGATGTACTGCCAGGGCCTGAGGCGGGTGAGTCTTAGAGCGTGCGAGAGCGTGACGGGCAGAGGACTCAAAGCTTTGGCTGCAAACTGCTGCGAGCTGCAGCTTCTCAACGTGCAGGACTGCGAGGTGTCACCGGAGGCTTTGCGGTTTGTCAGACGCCACTGTCGGCGCTGCGTCATCGAGCACACGAACCCAGCTTTCTACTGAGGCGGGGAGTTGCTGGACTGCTCTTTTGACAAGTGGATGTTGTAATATTCCTGCTACGGAGTTGGCAGAGTTCAGCGACTGATGTGTCAGTGCTGGTTTTAAAAGCTGGCGTGCAATACTGACCAGAATTGTCTCTGTAAATCCGCTTTGTGGTTGTAGACGCTGTCCTTTAAAAACATAACTTCAAGAATGTATTTAACATATTTATCTGTAAAAAGGTAGAGAATCGCAGTATTTTACCTTTTTTTTCCAACATCACACTTTACAACGTAACAAAATGCTACAGCACTGAGCACTGGGTACAGTTTGTCATCTTTAAAGCATTATCTTTGGTGTTACTCTATCTTTTGAAACCCTTAGTCATCAGCGTACAGTACTTCATCTACTTAAAGACAGCATCTATCTTCTGACTAAACCACTAAGAATGTAGCAACAAAGCAGCAATGACAGCAGATCTGAGTTGAACTATTTTAGTTTTACTTTCTTAATGTTGTGTGCAGATGCACTTTATGCTATTGTGCTGACAATCACTTCCAACTGAGCTCAAAGTGTCTTCATAATGCAAATGAATTTTCTGTATAATAGGAGTAACTATTAGCCAGAGATTGCCAAATAGAAACTAAGTGTTTTGGATCATGTTGAAAATAAATAAGTACACATTGCTGCTATGACTGTGCCAATAAAAAATCCTTCAAACTCTGCCTCTGACTTTCTTTGTGTTTTACTCAATTCTTCCATAAAAGTGATGATAAACAAAAGTGATGTTTCATTTGCAAATGAGCGAATTCAAGGAGCCAAACCTTTTTTTGTGGAAGTCAGAAGCTGGATTCCTTTAGAGAGCTGTTTTCATATTTTTTCTTATTTTATGCCGCACTTCCAGATGAAGTGAGTTTTCTGTTTATACCCATCCATTCCTCCATTATCAATACAGCTTATTCCTTTTGGGATTGCTGGAGCCTGTCTCAGCTAATATTGGGCATGAGGCCACACTCTCTCTGAATCAGTCACCAGCCAATAACAGGGTCGAATATAGAGACAGTTGAAGTTAAAGAGATAGTTTCAGGGAGTCAGTGCACCTGGCTCAGTCTGGCAGAGAGCAAACACTTCACTTAAACCACAAAATGTTAATAATGCTTCTTTTTTGGACTAATTACATAAAGAGTTGTTATTTTAATCTCTTCAGACACCTTTAAGCAAAACTATGCACACTATTTGCCTATTCATGATCTTTTTTCAAACTACAATAACAGGCTGCTTCAACTTAAATATTCAGAAGAAAAACAGCAGAGATTTATTAATCCACACTGCAGATTTTTACGGGAATTTGGAACAAAATGTATTGCCTTAAATCACTGGTCATATTTTACTTAACTTGAGCTCATATGTTGAACAGCATTCCCACAATAATAAGAAAAAAACCACAGCGAATAGGAAACAGATGCACCTGTATTAAGATTAGAAGAAAACAATTAAAATGTTCTATTTATCCTGATAAAACAATAAAATTCAACAGTTGCTTAAGTGCATTACATAGTTTATGTCTCCAATGCTGCGTTACCCAAATTTGGTTCCCAATTCACAGGCTGAGAATTGTGTTGTGCCCCATAGTGCCAACTTTGCCTCTACTTCTGGAAATAACTGCCTCTGTTTTATTTAGCCATTATATTTTTATCCACACATTTAATACTATAATCCGACTAACTAGCTCCTGAGGTACGACAGAACGTGACAATAGAAAAAATATTGTGGCGCAAAAAGCGAGTAATTTCTTTGTTCCCCGGTTTAACTCCATATCCCACAATCCATTGCGACGAGTGGTATCTCTCCAAGACCTAACAAGTGACAGCTCGGCTTGCTTTTTTTTACTTAACATAGATATTTTGTAAATCATTAATAGTGAATTATTAAACCATGTTTCTTTTGATGGGGTAAAACGCTGTGGTAGCAAAAGACATGCAAATTACTTTCGGACGTGATGGGCGTTGCCATGGCAACAACACCTTTCACCAACCGTTGTCGCTACGCCCTGACAGACTGCTGCATTGTGGGTAATGTAGTTATCATCAAGGATTGTCCATTTGTACAAGTTTTAAATACTGTAAAGTTGTGTCTTCTTCAGGAGTGTGAGACATCTTTTCTCACCCATCTCTGTGGTCTTGATAGTGTTGCTGATAACGACATTAGCTCCCGGATAAATGAATGGATGTTTACTTCCTGAATCACTGATCTCTGCTAAATGTGTCCAAAGGGCAGCGTATGGAAAAAGGTGTGGTCAGTTTACCTTATGTCACCTTATGTTATGTACATATTAATATTTTCTCTGCAGTCAGATTACTGGGACATACGTAGTTGTAAAGTAATTGTAGGACATTGTACCAGTTGTAGGAGTATCTGCTGCTGAATGTGAGTTGTCTTCTCCAGGAGCAGACATCCATCAGCTGTGGGAAAACATCTCTGCATGTCCTTCCTGCTGCCGCAGTGCTCTTTGGCTGACAGGTTAGTTAATTATATGATTACACCAGAGCAGAGCACAAATATCTCATTACTGCTCTGAGGTCCCATTGTATAGAAATGTAACTCTTGAAAGAAGTGATGGGTCAGGCATAAAAAAGGAAAAACTGTGTGGGAGGAGTTGCATTTTCCTTTTAAAAAGCATAGTCTTTTAAGGAAAATGCTAAAATGCTGGGTAAAAGACTGCAATGTCAAGGAAAAAAATGTTAAAAGAAATGTTGATTTTAATGAAAAAGTTTAATATTATGTTAAAATGCATAAATTGAGTGAGAAGTTAAAATGCAGAGGAAAGAAAGGGAAAAAAAGCAATAAAACAGTCCAAAGAAAAAACTGTTGAGTAAAACGTCAGAATGTCAGTTAAGTTGTAAATGAAATGTGAAATTGGTGACAAAAGTCAAATAATCCAGAAAAATTGTCAAGAGGAATAAAAAAATATAACTTATAACCATGAGTTCTGACCAAATCCTAAGACAGAGTCTAAGTTTTGAGATAAAATGTTGAAACAAAAGGTAAAAAATGTTTGGAAAATGGTCAAAAGTCAGGTATAAATCAAAATCGAAACATGCAAATCCAGAATGAAAGCTAAATTACAGAGAAAAACAGTCAGTGTCTTGAGAACCTGCCTAAATGTTTAAAGAAGATGTCAGAAAGTTTAAGATAAGTACAAAAAAATTGAAAATAAAATAGAAATGTCAAGACCAAAACCAAAATAATTAGAAAAAAGGTCAAGAAAAGGAAAAATATTTAAAAAAAAAAAAATTCAAATGTCAGGAACAAATCCAAAATGTAAAAAACTGGCAAGACAAAAGGTCAAAATATTGAAAAAAATCAAAATGTCAACATGGTAGTCAGATATTGGGAAAAAAAATTGTTAAAGAAAAAAAAGAGAAAAATTCAAAATGTGACAAAAACAAAACACTGAGAAAACTTAATCAAGTGTCAAGAACAAAAGCCAAAACTTGAGAAAAAAAAATGTTAAGAACAAATCCAAATAAATAAAAACAAAAAAGGCTCAGAACAAATCTGACATATTTTGAATGAAATCAAAATGTCAAGAACAAGAGCCAAAATGTCAAGGAAAAAATCAAAATGCAGAGGGTAAAGGCTGACACAAGGGTACAATTAATCACAATTTCATGTCTGGATATAATGATATTATTTTATCTTGACAAGAAAGAGGAAACATGTTGAGAAAAGTATAAATTCAAAAACAATGTTTAGCAAAATAGTTGGAATGAAGAGAAAACCAGTCAAACTAGTGCAAAATAGTTTAAATGTTAATAAGAAAATAGATCGAGAAAAAGGAATAACAAAAAGGAAAACAGCAGTGACAAGCAACTTTCATAACTTTTATTACGATTACATCTCCGACTCCTTAGTTGTCATTTATGCTGGCTGCCTCTTGTAGTATGTTCTTGTTTTTGCAAGTCACATAAAACTACTCAAAATTAATTGATAAGAGATTTGTTAAGTATAAAGCTAGCTGATATCAATTCTTCAAACTGGTTCACGCCGTTTCTCAACTGGAACTGGTTCATGCTTCTCATCCCCAACCATAACACCAAAAGTTGTCTTTTTATTTACTAGATTTTCATAAAAAAATGAACTGATATCTCGGTGAAAGCATTCAGGGAACACACATAGTTAACAGCTTATTACCTCCGCCAAAGAGGTTATGTTTTTGCCGGCGTATGTTGGCTTGTTTGCAAGATTATGCAAAAACTATATCCAGATCTTGCTGAAATTTTCAGGAGATGTTGGTAATGGCCCAACTTAGAAATGATTAGATTTTGGTGGTGATCCAGATAACCGCCATTAGTAAACAATCACTTTTGCTCAATAACTGTTTAACTAATAACAGTGTCAACATGATTCTAGTGCTAGGTGTGGGTTTTCAGGGTCAAGGAATCATATTATGATGGTAACTTTATCATGGGACTATTGCTTATAGCTGTAACAGCAACATGTGAGCTACCTTGGCAGAGGTTTGCGCTCTCTGAGTGCTTTCTAGTTTTCACTGAAATGGGTGCAATGCTGTGATATCACCACAATATGGAGTGTCCTTAAATGTGGCTAGTAGCTCAAAGTTTTAAAAAATGAAGTATCATGGACCTGAGAGGCAGTAATGTAATGCCCTCATAAGAGTATGCAGGATCTCAGGAGGTTCAGAAAGACAGAAAAAAAAAATTAAAAAAAGAGAAATGCCCAAAGAAAGACATTTGGTTTAGATCTTTTATTTCGAACATTCAAGGAAATCAACATGGGAAAAATCTTAACATATAAATAACATGATATGCAGAATTTAAACCATTACATTCAGGAGTGGGAAGAAGTATTCACTTTTTTAATCCCAGTCCAAAAGAATTTACATTTCTTTTTCAACTCCCTTGTGAATAAAAACCATAACTTTAGATGGTCTGAACACATTCCATATTCAAACAAGGTCATTTTAGAGTGTGATATAGATTATCAATAAATATTGAAAATATTAAAAAGTTATTAAGTATAGATTCATTTCTGAACCTTATTTTTTGTGGAGCAGTGAGGAGACTCACTGTTGTACAATTTGAAAACCTCTGTTAAACTGATTTATCTGCCCTACATATTACTAAAATGTAAAAATGTACCCTAATGTACCCTAATATAGATTCACCGTATATGACAGAAAAAAACAAAAGCAATCACACTTGAAAAAATGTACAACCTCACTTAACAGAAAAATGATAATCTGTTACTCCATCTTTTAGTGAGTATGATCCGTGTTACTAGTGTTCCCATCAGGTCACTGAATGGACCCGGTCTGGTAAAGTGGCCTCAGTACGATCTCAGCAAAAGCTTCCTGAAGCTGAACCTGCAGCAGACGGTCAGACAGAGACTCAAAGATGGCAGAGGTCACTTTTTTGATGTTGTTCTGCCCTCTGCACTGACCAAGACTCACTCTGCTACAGACGAACCCTGAGTTATACGGCAGTAAAGTGCAACAAGTGTTTTTAAACATAGTGAATGTCAGAGTGTAATAAACATTTAATGCCGCTGTAGGACCATGTGGTGCTGGTTTATGTGTTGGACCTCCCAGTTCGGACTTTTTGCTAGAGTCTTGCACTTGCATTCAGGTACAGGCTGTGGGGCTAGAGTCCATTTCACCTGGAAAAAAATTAAACAAATTGTTGAATTAGGCCTGTGAAGCTCCTTCATCAAAATACATGAATATACACACACACACACACACACACATATATATATATATATATATATATATATATACACATATTTACATATATATATAAATGTGTGTGTGTGTATAGATAAATTTTGTAGAAAAAAACATTTGTGATGATTTGTTGTACCTGAGATTTTAGGAAGCGTAGCTCACTGTGGACTTTTTTAAACTTCTTCTCGAGATCCAAGCACTTCTCCTTCAGCTTTTCTCTGTCCTTCCGTTCCTTCAAGAAGTCCTCCTTGTAGACCTCTGCCTTAAAATGTATGACAAGAAAATATGAGGCTACATGTTCACCTAT
The DNA here is from genome assembly GCA_037902135.1 of Cetoscarus ocellatus. NCBI lineage: Eukaryota > Metazoa > Chordata > Actinopteri > Labriformes > Labridae > Cetoscarus > Cetoscarus ocellatus. The sequence goes on along the minus strand of JBAMNC010001424.1, from coordinate 522,357 downwards.
AGCTAGCACCTGATTGGTGTAGAACTGGAAAGACTGTTAAAAGCCTCAGCACATTATCTATTAACCTCAGTTCCAATGAAGTTGGGACGCCGTGTAAAACATAAATAAAAACAGAAAACAATCATTTTCAAATCCTTTTGACCAATATTCAGTTAAATACACTACAAAGACAAGACATTAGATGTTCAGTGTGATGTACTTCATTGTTTCTTGCAAATATTCAGTCATTTTGAATTGGATTTCCTTTGACAACACTTAATAAGTGTTTGTGAACTGAGGACACAAACGTAAGACACATTTTACACTTCCAAAAATGAATACCAAAAAGGTTTGAGCTTGATAGTCAGCAATTACCATGCTCCAAGTTTACCAGCAGTATGCATCAAATTAAACCAAAATGTCATATCTTTTGACAGCTGGCTTTTTTAAAGAAAAGAAAGTTAAATACAAAATATGTGAAAAAAGAGAAATGCCTGAAGAAAGGTATTCAAACAAGACTGTTTAAGAGAAAGTTTTGATTTTATTTGATAGTTATTAATGATGTATTCATTTTTGACAGCAAATTTTTTGTTTGGGTGTACGTGTCATTGTGAGGGGGTGTGAAATGTATTATTTTCTTGCATAGGAGTCTTTCTGCTCCACACTTTGAAAACCTCTGCTGTTGCTCATGATAAAGGTATTATTTTACCAAAGGGATGATGTATATGGTGTGTCTTTAGATTTTGGCTCAATCTTTTTGAGCTCTGGTCAAAAAAACTTTGAAAACAACTGCATTAAGTCAATATCATGGGAAAGCCAGCCATGAAAAACAAGCTGAGATAACAAAAAAAAATCTGTCAGAATAAAAAGTATGAATGTGAATCTGCTCAGCATTCAGTAAACGTTTGTGAGCACTCACCTGCTGTTTCCAGACTTCCTGTAGTGTTTCCTCGCTGACCTCCGCAGGTTTGGTTGTCTCAAGTGCCTCCTGCAGAGCCTAAATGAACACATTCAACAACATTTCAATACAAAAGTCATTTCAGGGAACAGATACTCAAATATAGCTGCTCCTAAAAAGAAGTGAGGCTGATCTCTTCTTCCTCAATCTGAAACACAAACCGTATTAACTCACCTTGTTCAGCCGTCTGATCTCTTCAGCCTGATGCTGCCCTCTTCTGGTCAAAGTGTTGTTCTGCTCTCGAAGCTCCTCTGCCTCCTGTTTTGCTTTCAGTAACTCAGAGCTCATGTCAGTCTGTAAAGGTTTTAACATTTTTACATACATTAGATCCACTGAAGTACTTCAACTGTGTCTGGAATTAAAACATGGCTGCACTTACTGTTGAGCTCTTTGTGTCTTTAAGTGTCTTGAGTTTAAATTTCACATAAGTCTTGGTGTTCAGCTTTCCTTCACACATCTCTTCAAACTGGCTGTAATCCTGTTGCAGCAATGCTTCTAAATGTTGAACCTGAGAGAATAGGAGAGAAAAAGACACATGAGTAAAGGTTCTGCTGGCTGGAAATGTCTCAGAAAGGTCATATAAAGGCCTGATGGTGAGAGTTCATGGAGAGCCAAGTATATCATCTCGAGCAAAACGGTTAGGGAATCTAAATCAAAATAGCAGTCGACCAAATTATGTTCATATTTTTGTGAAAACTGACAGAGAGGAGTATGTTTGTAACCTGACACACCAGATGGACAGTTCAATATATTAATCTGACTGGTCCATCTGCTCAACAGCCTGTAGGAAGTGTTTGTGAATGGGCAGAACCTTTCAAAAGCATACGGCAGGTGATTGGACGATTGTTCCATCAGTCAAATTCATTATGAGCCAATCAGACTTAATAGGCTGGGGCCGCTACCTTGGTGCAAAATACAAAATGGAGGCTACTATCACCACCGTGTTGGACGTGGAGTAAAATATCCCTTCTTTACAGAAATGCTTTTAGTGTTATTTGTTTTTCATTCAATAAAGAAATGTTGCCCAGATCTGATAAAACCGCTACTGAAGCTGTTAGCATCTATGCTAATGTCTGTTCGAGCCGTCAGTTCCTGCTGTTGCCTCCCTCTTAGCTCCCACGTCTTCCTGCTTTAGAAGAAGCTGTCTGGGCCATGTGCCTGATTACAGACCACAGATCCAAATGCTGTGCAGGGTTAGCATGTTAGAGACAATGAATTAGTAGCTGGAACAGTGATAAAGATGCTACTTGGTGTTAGCACCCTCATGTGGGCCCCTTAACTAATTAAGACTCACAAAATCCTGGTAAATCTGACACCGGGCCCAATTACAGGGCCTCATTTCTTATGTTTCTGTCATGGTTAATACACCAGTATGTAGAAGCTCTTTAACAGAAATGATATTTTTAATGCTAATATATAATTATTGTTATCCATCATTTTTCATATTTACTGTTTTACAAAAAGGAAAACAGACAAATAGTAAAGCACTTTTATATTTATTAATTAAAATGTTAGATTATAGTTTTTTACTTGCATCCCTGAACAGAAAAAAATAGTTTCAGTGGTTGAATGTTCTGCTTGATTAATTTCTGACTTCTCAGTGAAGCCCAGTGAGCCGGCCGAGATTTGGGTATAAAAAGGTGAATTCAGTTAGAAATTCCACTTTCCTGTTGAAAATGTCCAACAATAATTTCTGCTTCCTGTCTGTGAGTTTGGTGTGTTTGGTGCTTGGTTTGGACTTTGATACCATTGGTTTTGGATTTTAGACAGTATGCTTTATTCTGAGACTCTTGGTTTGACCTTATGCAAATTGTAAAACACCACAAGGACTTTAAGTTGCATAAGTGGAACTGTTGCCGGCTAGCCAACTAGCTTTTTGACTAACAACTGATAACAAAATCAGCTAACAGCTAATAGTGCTAAATAAAAGCAAAGCAGGCTGAATGGCTGAAAGAATACTAGAATTTTAAGTTATAAACAAGATTTTGAAAGATTTTTAACATATTAGTTATCTCACTCTTTGACAGGCGGTCTTATAAATTAGTTTAGCTCTGTTAGTGCAAAGTTTGAAGGAAATGCCTCAAAGTGTTGGTGGAGTATGAAACACACAAAAAAGGGTGAACATGAGGTTTTGTGACCTTGAACTTTGACTTTTTCTCTTCAAAATCTGACCACTACAAGTGCTAAGTTCGAAGAACAGCCTCAAAAATGTCTTTAAGAGAGGGTAGTCACGATCATGGGATGAACTTGTGACCTTGACCTTTGACTTCTAAAATAGCCCATGATGAAAAAACAAACCTAAAAGAAAAAAATATTCCCTCACCCTCTCTTTGTAGTACTGCCTCATGGTGCTGTACTCTTCTGCCCATCTCTCATTTATAGAGAGAAGCTGAGTGAAACAGAAACAACATTCAGATCCTCAAACATTCAGGAGTTTTTTTATGTTTAATATCAAACAACTCTCAAGATGCTCACCTCTCGGTTTTGCTCTTCCACATTAAGAATCTGTGCTTTCCAGCGGGCTTCACTGCAGGCAGCTGCGTCTGACTGAAACACATCAAACATTAAAAGAGGAACCTTTAAATTATACCGTCTGTGACTTCGTTGCTTAATATGCATCATAACTCTGGCCTCGAACTTCCTGTTAAACAACTCTGGAGTTTTTGTTTTGGGAGTGTTTCCAGTAACGTGAACGTCTGTATTTCCAAATGGTAATGGACAGATGGTGACTGTGGAGTAAGGAACAGCACTCTTAGATGTGTTTTCCAGAGTTGCATTTATTAGTATTACCTGTTTTTCTGCTGGAGGTAATGCCAGATGAAGCTCTTCTTCAACAGAACGATCGGCCACAAGAGCATCAAACCTAAAAATATGAAATCACAAACCCAAAATTAATTAGCTTTATATTGAAATCAAAATCAGTAAATCATATTCTCTTGTGTGATTAGTCTCACCTGTCGATACTGGGCAGTGATGGATAAAGTGTTTTGGTCTTTTCGTTTGCAAAGATGACACGTTTAGCAGTTTGTGATCTCTCTGCAAGAGGCCTTGTGGATGTGTTTTCATATAAAGACTGCCAAACACAAAAGGAAAACACTAATTTTAGCATGACAGCAAATTTAAGAAAGTTATTTTCTTTTACACGAGCAGCGCCTTTCAACAACAAGGTCATTTAGAGGGCTTTACCAAAGGCATCAGACATAACAAACGTCAGCACTGACTGGCCACTTTATAAGGTACACCCTTTCAACTGTTCATTTCTAATCAGTCAATCACATAGCAGCAACTCAATGCATTATGGAATGTAGAAATGGGCAAGACAGCCTAAAAGTTCAAACCAGACATCAAAATGGTCAAAAAGGTGATTTAAATGACTTTTAAAGTGCATTTTTTTTGGTGTCGGACAAGCTGGTCTGAGTATTTCAGAAACTGCTGATCTCCAGGGATCTCCAGTGCAGTGTTTCTCAACTGGTCTGGCTTTGAAACCCACCACCACTCCTTAGTGTCAAGCTGTGACCCAAATTGAGGAACATTTTTAACTTCTCACACTTATTTAATTAAAAGATGCTGCACTTTCAAAGTTATATGACCATCCTGTCCTTTAATAATCATATTTGAATGGATACACACGGAACAGTCCTGTATTATTAATATTCAATCAGCAGCCCTGTATAACCCATTGATCATAAGATTGTTACAACATACAAAACACTTAAGTAACTGCTGCCACTTTTAACAGACTCAGCAGAGCTGTCGTGCACAAACATGAAAAAAAAAAGTCCAACAAAGTTGGCTTGCCTGTTAAGGGTTATACTGGGCCCCATGGATTTGTTTTTTTTTTTTTGAATTTCTGCTACAATTTTTTTTGTTTGTTTTTAATATGAAAACATCGCAGAGAGCAAAATTTCAACATTTATCTTCTGACCCAGTTTTCTGGGTCAGCAGATAAAGATTGAGTTCCACTGCATAAATAAATCCCCTTCAAAATAAAAAAAACTTTTTTTTTTCTGAACTTCTTTTGCCCAGCAAAAGCCACTGCCTGGGTAACTGAAAGAGGGTCCACGACCCACCAGTTGAGAATCGCTGCTCTATGGTTTACAAAGTGTGGTCCAAAAAAGAGAAAATAACCACTGAGCAGCAGGTCTCTGAGTGAAAATACCTTGTTGATGCCAGAAGTCAGAAGAGAATGGCTGGAGTGGTTTGAGGTGATAAAAAGGCAACAAAAACTCAAATGACCACTCCTTTCAACCAAGGTATGCAGAGGACCATTACTGGACACACTACACATCGAATCTTGAGGAAGATGGGGTACAGCAGCAGAAGACCACACCGAGTGCCGATCCTGTCTGCTTAGAACAAAAGACGGCAATTCTTAGAGCTCATCAAAACTGGGCAATAGAAGGTAAAAAATGATTTCAGGTCTGATGAGTCTCTATTTCTGCTGCAAGATATAGATGGCAGGGTCCAAATTTGTCGTAAACAACACGACAGCATGGATCCGTCCTGCCTTGTAAAGACGATCTGCCAGTGGTGGTGGTGTGATGCTGTGGGGGAATTTTCTGGGCACACTTTGGGCCCCTTGGCACCAACTGAGCATAGATCAAATATCACAGCCTACATGAGTGTTGTTGCTGAACATGTCCGTCCCTTTGCAGGGTTCCTGCAGATCTTCAACATAAATTAGATTTTGAAATATAAGATCTTAAAAAGTCTTATTTTTAAATGAAAATTTTCAAAGCTTGTCTTGATTGTCCAGTTCATGTTAAATAATCCATTCACATTCAGCACAGCAAGACCTCTCTGGGGGACCAATAAAATAATATGTTTTATGATACAATTGGATACAGCAAAAAGAAATTTGAAAGTCATAACAATAGTAATAAAAATAAGAAAAAATATTCAATGTAAATAATTAATATTGAGTTGGCAGTTGCCCAAAGAAAATAAATGAATTAGTCAATTAAAGATTAAAAGGGAATACAAGGAAAATGGCAATAATAAGATAATAATAATAATAAGTAAATAAAATCAAATAAATGGGTAAATAAATATTAATCATAGCAGCAAGGAAATGGGCTTTTTTTTAGTCTGTCTGGCAGGTTTGAGTGGGTACTGATGGGGGACCATAATGATAACAACAAAAGCATTTTTACATCAAGCTTAGCTATTATTTTGTCCATCAGGTACACATTCTTCAGTCTCACATGCCACATATATATTTATAGTGGTTCACAAATGTATTAGACCACCATTAAAAACAAGAAACCATGACTATTTTAGATTTAATAACACTTTTAGTTTCGAAGAAGTTCAAGACTGAAAATGTTGTAATTGGACATACATTTCAGACATGAATGAGGAATTTCAAACTGAACTCTGGGCTTCTTTAAGAAGTAAGAAATTATCCGAGCATCACATTCAACAAGTAAAACTACCTTTTTTTGTTCAGGAATGCAAGTAAACAATTCTAATATAACATCTTATTCAAGAAATGGTAATGTGCTTTACTACTTTTTACTGTTTGTGTATTAAACATCAAATGTTTTTTTTGTTTTTTTTTAAAATCATGGATAATGGTAGTACGAATGGATAATTTCTTTTAAAGCGCTTCGACATACTGGTGTATTAACCACTACAGAACATAAAAATGATTTTGGAAATTACCAGTGCTGTTAATTTAGAGCAGCTGTGGCATAAACCTTATAATGGGTGGTGGTCTAATACATGTGTTAAGCAATGCATATTTATATATAAACATATATGAACTTGTAATGTAGTCTGCTTTATTAACATTAACAGCAACGTTTAAACAATAGGATATAAAGGCTTTAAAACACGTTAAACATCAACAGTGAATTAATAACAAAAAGTCAGACTCACCATATTCAGAGGGTATGATGTCCAGCGAACGTGCTGATCCCGCAAAACCTCGAATTGACCGATCAGCGTCTCCCTGAGTATTTATACCGACGCTGACGTATCAAAAGCGACATCGTCCAATCAGCTGCTGGGATTCCCTTACCTCAGGGCTCGTGCAGCTTATGACGGAGAACACAGAAGGAAAGGAAAGTACAAGCTGCACGAGCGGTAAATAACGAGGGCTCACCCGATCAGCGAGTAAGGAGAAAAAAACTTTACCTACGCACTCAAGAAATGACACACATTTCAGCGGAGGTTTCGTGTCATGTTTCACGTTTTTATGTGGACTGTCAGTCAGTCTCTGCACTTTAATTCCGTCATGTTAAAGGAAAGCACTCCAGTTGTCGAAGCCAATGACAGAGATACTTAAGTTATAAAATTAACAGGAAGGAAACTTATAAACATTTAGAAACACGAAGAGTAAAAATTAGATAAGCAGATATACATCATATGCCTATTTACCTGTAAATTACCCGTAAAATCAACATAAATAACTTTAAACAATAAATAAAAACACAAAACAATGAAAAATTAAAAATGTGATTCGAATAAAATCAATTTAGACCTTTGCTTAAATTTAGCTAAAGGCTATTGTCCACAAATAGAATATAAAAAACACCACCAATTACATTGTAGAGCAACACGTATCCATATAAGTTATGAATGGTTTTATAGAAAGAATAAAAAATGTTTAGTATATCCCTATATTCATTTCAGTTGTGAGCAGTTTTCTACAAAATAAAATATTTATACAGTTAAATACTTTCATTTTTATAAGGTATAATAATCTATCAAAAAATACAGCTGGATTCAGAACATCAAAAATATAGTTTTTTGGGACCTATTTTTCTCTTACACCATTTGCAGCCATAGTCCACAAATGAAATGTGGAATAAGCCCAAAAACACCAATTAAATTAAAAACTCATGAAACACTTAACATTTTAAAATATAAATAAAAAATGAATGAAATAAAACTACATTAGAATAATTCATCTACAGCTGTTTCTTAAGCTTCTCAAGGTGCTACAAAATAAAAGCCTACAATTAAAAAAATAAGTTAAGGAAACCAAAAAATATCAAAAGTGAAAATTATCATACAAAATATATCAAAATTACGATTTTTGGCATATTTTTCTCTGAAGCCATTACCGGACGTTGCTGACAAAATGAAATATACAAATAAAAATGATATTAAGGAAGAAGAAAAAACACACAGATCTTCATGTTTATTTCATAACCGCATTAATTGAAATGAAATAAAGATTCATAAGCGTGGGTTCATTTGTTTTTAATTGCAGATGGTGTTTTATTTTGTAGGCTCAGCTGCTGAAGCTCCAGTCTGCAGCAGGTGGTGAGCCGGTCGACATTTTGTCAGGTGGCCGATCGGGGTTGTGAGAAGCAGGTAAAATCAACACAAGCCAGTTTACATGAAAACTTCAAGCATGTAGGTGTGATGGGAAACTCACACGAGTCAGCGGCGTCTTCTATTACTCAATCTGTGTACAAGCTGCTCACAGAGAGGTTGACTCAGATTTATTTCACGGAAGAAGGGGAAGTCCTGCAGCTCCTCCTCCAGTAAACAGGTCTGAACATGTAGGAGTGCCCGTCAATGATCTCCTTATGAAACTCAAGTTTAATATTCACACACAGTTTAAGATGCAATTCAGGCTTTTTGGAATCTCCAACCAATGTGAAATTTAAAAAAGTTTGGCAAAACTATTGCAGACAGAAACTTGATCCCTGAGTTTTTATGGCATGTTATTTTTGTTCTAATCATCTTTTTCTTTCTTGTGCTTTACAGGAAGGCAGGGAAGTGATTGGCAAAAGACTCAAATGTAACAATGACAACATTTGTGGATTTTTTACAACTATTTCGCAAATAAAAACTCTGAAGAGGTTCATTCACCAAATATTATTCAACTATAAAAGTAATGATATAGATAAAAAGGATTCTAAGATGGAGCTGGAGAGTAATGTGCACCAATATAGCCTTGCAGAGCAGACGGCCCTGCCTGATTCCGAAATCCTTCATATCCGTCTTGCTATAACCGGATATGCCGGTTAGTCTATGGTCGTCATGGTTACTCAGTGATACTTGGCGAAATATGCTCTCCTCAGAAGTTTACCGGGAAAACTTGGTAGGGATTGTCTTTGACGAGGTTCATGTCACATATAAGTGTTAAATGATACAGTCTGTGTGGAATAATTTTATGTATTACGATAGTCTAAGGTAGTTTAAGCTAGCAGCTAACAACAGTTAACCTCTACGGCTAACGTCCGTTAATTGTTGTTAGCCGTTTGCCGCTACGTATAGCTGCTACGTATGCTACGTCATACGTAGCAGCGTTGCTTGATAGGGATTGGTCTGTGATGAGTGCGACAAGCCGAACGATTGTGCAATCAAAAGCTGCTGTTGTTTTTGAAGATTCTACCCCTGAAAACATTCTGAATTAGTGAAATATTGAGTTCCAGCAAGATGACGAACAGAGTAGTCGCATCCATCTGAGCTCCAACTTAGGTTCCAATGTATAAAGTTTTGAACCTGTAATCCACGTCAATAATCGAACAAAAAAGTAAAGCCAACCTGAAGATGAGCAATAATAACACCAAGAAGCATACGGCTGCAAAAAATCTCCCGTTTTCAAGTCGAGGTAACTCAAACGAGATGGTAACGTTACATCAACTGACACCATATTGAAAGCCATCAATTGTCTTGGTAAACGTGTCGATGACCGCATGGAAGAAGTTAGCCAACAAATGCAGCAGCACAGCTCCATGTTAGCCTCCTTCACCAAATCTGTGCAATTTAATTCAGAAGAGCTTAAAGAATGCAAAACAAAAGTTAAACATTTGGAAAGACAAATCGAGTCACTTACAAAAAAAAATTGTGACATGAAGAACCATTTATTAAACCAAGAAAGATACAGACGACATTGGTGCCTCTGCATTAAAGGCAGGAAGGAGCATGTTAATGAGAACATCGGGGCAGATGTGGTGGAGCTCCTGGGAAGAATTGCACCGGACCTAAAGGAAAAGATAGATGAAGTGGTCTATGTGGTCCATAGAGTCGGGCGAGCAGCAGAAAACAAGTAACAACAAATCATCCTCCTATTTGCAAGACGGTCTATGAGAGACGACATCTGGAAACGCACCAAGGCTTCACCAGTATGTAAAGAAGAAGGGATCTGCTTTGCCAAAGATTTGATCCAAGAGGACTGGCGGTCCAGACAAGCACTATGGTCACTAATCAACCAGGCTAAAAGGAAGGCAAGGCTGCGGGCTTTAAAGGCCCATTTGGCTTCATCAAGGGTAAGCACATTGTGGAAGAGATTCCAGTGATGAATTGAGTTCTGATCTTGAAGACGGTTACATAGCGTTGCTGTTCTGGAAATGGGACCTACCACTCAAGGTCTTTACTCCACCTCCCTAATCCTTTTTCAGAAACTTGGTTCATGTGTTCTATGTTTCAATTAAAAACTGACATCACTTGTTGTTCTTTTAATACAAGGGGACTTAAAGACTCAATTAAGCATAAAGCTTTTTTTCTATTTGCAAGGGTCAACAAGCACACTGTGATTTTCTTCAGGAAACCCACTCTGATAATTCTGGTGTTAAGTTTTGGTTGCAACAATGGGGGGATACAATTCTTTTCAATCATGAGACGAGCAGATAAAAACCCATGTCACTTACAGGGTAAGTCGACCTGGGTCGAAATGCAGATTAGACCCTTTCAAACTGCGGACAGGAGCTGATTGTTGCCGGATTTACACAGGTTTTTTGGCCAGTCTGAAAGGGGTATTAACTGTACTTCTGAGGGGGGAAAAAACTTCTCGGAAATAACGTGCAGTACCAGAATCCAACAGAGGGGCAGCAGCTGCTAAGGTAGCCTGCATACAGCCTGCCTGAGCCTCCCCTGAAGAAGAAGCGCTTCAGCAGCCCGCATACAGCACCTTCCTGCGCCGGTGTTGCTCACTGTGGTTGTGCTGAAGTAGTCTTCCCTACTGCGGTCAAGCCAGCCATAACTCCGATCTCCGTGGTCAAATTAGCTGCACCTAAATTTCGAGTGAACAAGTATTCTCAGCATTATGGTAAATGTGGAAAAACATTTCATTTCAAATAAAGGTATTAAAAACAGTAAGATACATATCGAACCTACATTTTAAAGAAAATATGATACATTAAAGTGTTTCATGCGCCCATGATGAATAAAAAACACTTAATATCATTTTAATATCTTTTTTACAACACCAATGTGGTCCACTCTCATGCGGTGCAGTGGAGCAGAGTGACGTAAACCCATAATCCCTCTGACGCAGTTTATCATCCGACCACAGGGTGGCAGACTAAACCGGAAACATAAACCCTATCTGTTTATAACCCTGCGTCACTTCCTCCTCCTGCCTCGTCTTTGGCGGCAGCGTCACTTTAAATTTCGATCCACGCTTGTCGGGATAAAACATGGCTAAACTGAGCAAAGAGACCAAGCAGCGCCTCCAGCAGCGGTTCTAGTGTGGACAGTTTGTCATCCGATGGAGCTCCGTGCTGTATCTCGGTCAGTATCTGAAAACAAAGAGTTAAAGACAGAAAGCTTGCTCAGCTAACGTTAGCCTGCTAGCTTGGCACCAGCGTTAGCATCAACATGTCGGATCATTGTAGCTTTAGATGAGTAAATCAAAACTGTGAAGGTGACGTCGTAAATCTTGAGTGATATTTATGGGTACAGCATATGTTTCTACAAATATCTAGGGCTATAAAGGAACTAAGGACGAAATTTCCCACTGATCATATGATAATTGGAGGCGATTTCGATTTAACTCCTGATGAATGGAGGGATAGATGGCCCCAAAGATTTTCAAGTGACCACAGAAATCCATTAATAGCAAATTTCATTAATTGATATTTGGAGAAGTTTAAAGAAAGATACCAAACAATTTACTTAATTTAAAACAAATGGTCAAACTAGATAACATATTGATTACTGGTTGGTTTCAAATTCTATTTCAGAATATGCTGCCGAAACAACTATTTTCAACTCTCCTTTAAGTGATCATTGTACTATTAATATGAAACTAAAAAAGAAAGATAGAAATAATATGTTTAAAGACTTTTGGAAATTTAATTCACAATTATTCAAGAATGTGGAATACTGTAATTCTGTTAAAGCATTGATTTTGGATATTAGAAATAACGACACTTAGTAGTACATCAATATTAAAATGGGAATATCTAATATTTAGTATGAGAAAACATGCAATAGCATTTAGCAAAAGGTTGGAAGAAGAAAGAAGAGCAGAAGAAAGACATCTGATTAAAGAACTCACAGAGCTCTTTAGCAGGTTGGACTGGTCTGATGAAGAGAGAGAAAATCAATAATTTGCAAACCAAGTTGGATTTGTTGGATTTGAATAAAGAGGTGCTTCTCTGAGATCCAGAGCCAGATGGTTAGAAAAGGGAGAAAAAAAATGAATTATTTTTGCAATTTAGAAAAAGGAAGACAAGAATACAATTCAATAGACTCTGTAGTAATTAATGGAAAAGAATGTACAGACTCGAAATGCATAAAAAAGGAAGTTTTTTGATTTTTATAGTTACCTGTATAAATTCTCATCCTCGGAACAAAAGGCCACAGATTTCTTTCCCAAAATTAGTGGTCTGATTCCAACATTTGATGATAACTTTAAAGAAATTTGTGGTGAGGAGTTAATAATAGAATAATTTGATCCTGCAATTAAAAGCATGTCTTCTGACTGCTCACCAGGGCCAGATGGACTAACAACAAATTTTTATAAACATTTTTGGGAAGACATAAAACTCTTAAAAAAAAAAAAAAAAAAAAAAAAAAAGGAATGGAAACTATGAAACAAGGTGTAATTAAATTGATACCAAAACGTGGAAAAGACAAGAAAATTCTTAGCAACCTAAGACCCGTAACGCTTTTAAACACAGATTATAAAATCTTCACAAAAGTTTTAGCAACAAGATTAAAATATGGTATCTCTGGAATTACTAGTTCAACACAATCAGGATTTCTTAAAGGCCGATCCATCCATAATAATATCCACTTGATTTTGGATATTATAGAGTATAATTACCTAGTTCAAGTTGATGGTTTTATTTGTTTTTGGATTTTCACAAAGCATTTAGTTTAATCAAACATGCTTTTATTGTCAATACATTTAAACATTTTGATTTTGGTAAAGCATTCCTTGATATAATTGTTATGTTATACACAGATGTTAATAGCTGTGTTTCCCTTTCAGGAGGCACTTGTTCTAGATCTCACCACTTTTATTTATTGTAGCCACAGAATTACTAGCTATAACTGTTAAATATTTGAATATCAAAGGTTTAGAAATTAATAACTATAATTTTATTATAAGTCAGCTGGCTGACGACACAGCAATCTTTCTTAAAGACAAAGAACAAATTCCATTGGCCTTTGGAACAATTAAGATGTTCTCCCAGGCCTCAGGTCTACAATTGAATCTGGACAATTGTGAACTAATGAGTATACATGATTGTTCTCAATCTTTATTGTATGATATGCCTGTCAAAAATGAAATAAGATATATAGGAATCTGGATCACCAAAAATTCTGACACATAAGAAGAATATACAAAATAACATTGAGAAATGCAAAATATATCTAAATAACTGGCTGCAAAGGGATTTAACATTATTTGGTAGAACTTTGCTTACTAAAACTGAGTCATTATCTAGATTAATTTATCCAGCCTACTCCCTAGCAATCCCTCCAAAAACTATTAAAGAAATAATCAGGATAAATTTTAAATTAATATGGAAGAATGAACACCATTACATTAGGAATAGAGACTTAGTAAAGGACCATATGGATTGTGGTATAAAAGTGATTGATTTTAAATTTATGAAGGAATGTTAAAGATTAATAGGCTCAGATCCTTTTTCAGAAGGGGAGATGAGATTTGGTATTCCCTGCCCTCTCTTGTTTTTGATAAATTTGGAGGTAATGAATTTTTATTAGTGTGCGACTTTGAAATATCCAAATTACCAATTAAATTGTCTAAATTTCACCAACAGGTTTTGTTACAATGGAAAATAATGTTCAAGCATAATTTCATTCCCCATAATGTACTAATATGGAATAATGGAGTGATACTGAGTAGGGAGAAATCTATGTTTTTGAGAAACTGGATGGTTAATAATATTTGGTCTATTAGACATTTAATAGATGAGAATGGAAACATTCTTGAATTGGATGATTTCAATACTAAATATATTATAAAATGCTCTGCTGAAATCTATAGAAAAGTTATTCAAATCATCCCACAAGCCCTCATCCAGTCTGTTAAGAATAATATGCTAAATATACAATCTCCAGCTCTACATAAAATTAAAGTAAAAAAAAAACAGACCTTATAATGAAAAATGTAACAATAAATTTTTAAAAGAATGCTTAGTTAATACTTTCTATCCAAACATAGTCAAAAGCACACTTACTCTTGAAGATTAGAGTAAAGCTGAAAGAAAATCTGTCTGGACAAAATAGTTCCCAATCCCTCCCAAATGCAAAGAAGTACATTTTAAAACCATAAATAATATTTGTCCCTCCAATGAACTTCTTTTTGTGAAAATTGTAGAAAATTGCTACATTTGTAAAACGAATGCAGAGACAAACGAGTACTTGTTTTTTGAATGTGAACTTGTTCAAAATATATGGAAATCTCTTCATAACTTAATATCATCCAGTTCCATAAACATCGATTTCTGGTCCTATCAAAATGTTCAAGTTGCTTTAATTCTGAAAGATAAAATAGATGAATTTTTAGTTAATAATCTAATCATTTTTACAAAATATTTCATACACAAATGCCGTTTTGCTAAATGTCCCCCGTTGTGGCCTGTATTTAAAAATGAGTTATTCCTGTTGAAGAAGTGTTTAAAGCTAATGGAGTATCCCCTGGCAGATAAATTGTACATTTTGATTGAAAAATTTGATTTTTCTTGACCCCTTGTAACTATTTATTTTTATTTTTATTATTTTTATTATTATTTTTTTTTAAGAATTTATCCTCTCCCCTTGGTATTTACTTAAATGTATTGTTCCTCTATTTTTTGTAAAGGAGGTGTGATTCTTGTTATTTCTGATATGTGGATATTACTGAGTATATCAATGTTCATGGAACTTCATTTGTTCAATGAAGTTCAAAATAATAATTAAAAAAAAGATTAGTGAAATATTTCTGTGGCAGATCTTAGATTTTATCCCTCTCCCTTTTAAGAAGCAGTTTGAGTAGTTTAATGTTTAATGAGTCATGCTAGCTAGCTGCTGTCCACTTTCACTCAGTCCTGCTAAGCTACTCAGAGATCTGTTAGCTACACAGATTGAGAAATAAGGGTTAAGAGAATGATAGGGAATGATATGCCTTTAAAGTTAATACCTCAGCAGACAAACTGAAAAAATTACACTGTGAGCTAGAGTCATCTCACCTACTGACCATAGCTTAATACCAAAATCTATGGTGAGTCTTTTCCTTTGTGTCATTGTGCGACTGTAGACTCAACTGCAGTATTCCAAGTGCATTTTAGCTTCATATATATCATACTTGTTTTACATACCTCTTTAAAATGATTTTAAAACAATTGGGTCTTTTTTTAGGGCTGTACTTTTCATCCTAAGTACACAAAAACAGCTAGCTTAGCAACATTTTGAACCAAAACCAAGGTTGCTACTTTCACAACAAAAATACCCCCAGTTATGTCTGTTTAAGTTATTTTTAAAACTTAAAAGAAGGATTAAAAAAAAACCATTGAGTGGTTAAACATTGAAGGAGTTTTGCTAGCCTACTTGCTAAACTAGTCAGAGAAAGCTCCAACTCTACAGCAGCAGTTTGTGCTTGGTGCGGTATCATGTGGCATTCAGCTCTCAGCAATGACATCAATTCACAAGCTTGTCTATGTTTTGTACACAGTTTTATACTATTGTGCTATATTAAGATTTTTTATGAATCTTTATATTGCCCCTGCAGTCTTTAATCCAGTTTACAACCCGGCTAGAAACATACTGAGGAAAACCAAAAATTAGTAATAAGCTAGTGTGACTGTATGATAAAAGCACGAATTCATTATTATTACATCTTTATTTAATTGAATGTAATTTGGCAAGATTTAAAACATGTTACAGTTGTCCCATTTTATTTTAATGCTTCTTCTAGCTTTCATGTGAGCTCTACAATAGTAGTTACATCTTTAAGACCACTTTCAACAAGCGGCAACATCTGGGGTTGGAAAAGGAGGCCCATGCAGAATGAACAGTTTACAGCCTGGATAAACATCTTTACAGCTTGGTTCAAAAAATGGCTAAAAACCATTAAACAATGCGCTTTTTTTATATTGCGCATGATTTTATTTTATTGAGGATTTCTGGGACCTGAGGTTAGAAACATGACATGACTGCCCAGGTCCATGCAAATATGCTATTGGTTTGTCCCTTTCATTCTAAAGTCTATGGTTTCACATTGCTTCCATACTTTACTTCAAAATTCTGGCCTAACTGGCTTACATCTGGGGATTTTATGCAAACAAAAATTTGCATACTTTGCATTCAGATGTTAACATACTCTTTAAGTATTCTAGTTTTGACTGCCTGAGTCCTTAAAATATACAGTTTTAAAACACATTTTACTTTATTTTGCTTTTCTGCTCAAAACAGTGCTGGCTGTTCTGCATTAGTATAATCCTTGATTTTATGATTCACTTGAACCACTTTGTGATCTTCAAAGTTCTGTTTGGTTCTCAGAGCTTATAAATTCATGAAGTTGACCTAAAAGTTGTTTACAAGAAAGGCTTGATGTTTAAGAGGAAACCATACTGCCACAAACTGAAACTGTGACATTATTTCATACAGTACTACACTCACAAAACCCCATGTTATGATTTTTTACAGAGGCGGCATCCTTAATGTGAAGGGACCATGTGCAGAAAGAACCCCCCTGGCCATTTTCCCACCACCAGCTGGACTGCTTACGGTATGTGTGACACAGCAGGTCACTGGAAAGGAAAGGGAAAGTTAAGCCTTTTTTGCTGAGCCTCCTATTTCCTGCCACAGCTGTGTAGTCTTATACTGAAAGTTCACACTCACATCTTGAAGTTCCTATCATTGTTGACACACACACGCCCTCAGCTTACACATACCACATCTGACTTTCTAAGACATACTAGTACGCCCCGAGATATAAAACCAAGTGTCTGTGTTTTCTCAGAGCAGTTTCTTTGCTTTTATGTGTGTATGAATACTCCCTACTGCTACCCTAAGCTGCAGCTTCTGTTTCAAGTGGTCACAGAGGAAACAAACAAAAGTTTTGGAGCTTGTTGAATATGAAAATGAAGAATGTAATCTCTGTAGAGGATCAGACATAACTCTTTTTCCCTATACTCTAAAAACACTCTGATCTGAGGGGGACAGGGGAGGTTATGATAAAGAGCTCTGCATTGATTGGCTGCCCAATGATGTCTGATGGGAGGGGGGTGTTATAGACAGAGAAGCAGAAACAGTCATGGCATCTGCCTGTGACTAGCAAAAAATACACATGTAGGTGGAGGCTGTATAGCTATGACATCATAAACCCCAGGAAATGATAGAGGGAGCCTTTTAAGGGGCATTTTCTTTAAAGAGGTATAGTGCATTTCTCCATGAACTGAAAGTTTTGTAAAAAGTGTCATGTCCCCCTCCTCCCAAAGCCCCTTCTAACAACAACAAGCAAAAAAAACAAATTTTGTAGGACATTGGACCTTTAAGTCTGGTTCTTATGTTCAATTTAGATGACTACAAGATTATGTAAAAAATATTTCTATTTTATTATATATGAAGTACTCCTGATCCACCTGCAGCTCACTCTGAGATGCTCTGTTAGAGCTCCTGACACTTTAAGGCCTCATTCTTCATGTGAACCAAGTTCGCTCTGATTGGTTGACCTGTCTCCTCTGTGGTAAATGGTCAGTTCAGTGCTACTTGCTGCCGTGTTGAGTTTCACTCTTTCCCCTCTGGCTTTCTCTTTGTTACACCTCAAGTTAAAACTTTACAGAAACTCTTTTGTCCTTGAATGGTAAATGATAATTGGACTTGAGCTTAAATAGCACTTTTCGAATCTTTGACTACTCAAAGCAGCTTCACACCACAGGTCACATCAACCCATCCACATCCATTCACTCTCATGTTCACCCACGGATGGCTCAGAGTTTCTGTGTCAGTAGTCCATCAGTATTAGCTAAGTCATTCACGCCCTTTCATACCCATTTACATACTGCTGACGCAGCAGTGGGAGCAACTTGGGTTAAGTGCCTTGCCCAAAGATGCATCTATTTGTGGCACCCAGAGCTGGGCTCAAACCTGCGACCTTCCAATTACCAACAGAGTGCACTAACATACCGATTCCCCTTGACTTTGCTTAACAAAGCCAGTACAAGATGATGCACTTTACAGGAGAGGATGATTTTAGAATTCAGAATAATGTCTCTGTAATCACTTCATCATGACTTGTTTTTTATTTGTTTTTAATGTATTTATCTGGATGCACTTAGAACTGTGCAAGGCTGTTATTGTTTTTAATGTTGGAACACTGATCTCCGGTCAGCCAAACAAATTTACCCTTGAAGTACTAATAAAGAAACCTTGAGCAATATTTAACCAGAGAATCTGAACGCTATATTGTTTCAAATTATTTAAAATATGGCCCCTGTAATGTCTGATAAGAAAGAGAATTTGCCTCTGGACTAAAGTAGTTCATGACCCCTGCACTCGAGGTTTATAAAACTCAATAAAGCAACACATGGACTCTTTCAATAATGATTAATAAACCATGAATTTCTCCTCTCACATAGAAATCATTATTGATTCTTTTATGGGGTGGGAGTGCTCTTAAACACAAAACAGCAAATACAAACTTAGAAACATAAACATTAATACATGATAGAATAAGAAATATTTTCAAATTCAAATTCATGTAATTAGTGCAAAAGCATCGAGCAGTGCTTCCCTGAATGTGGGTCAAGGTGGTTCTGCTGGTGGGCTGAGAGGTCATTGACAATAACATCAAATACTTAACTGAGTTAATTTCTTCCTGATTCTATGAATTTATCTGAGTTACGGATGCATGATATTGAATTTTTGACAATATCTGATATGCCAATATTTCCAAACTCATTATTGCCAGTTCAAATATAGGCATTTGGTGTTTGGCCTGTTCCTCTGATGGTCACAGTTAATTTTATTATAAACAGATATGCATATATGTACATCTATATGTATATTCTGAAGTCAGAATGTCCCCCTGCCTGAACTTCTTTTATATTTCGTCTCAAAACCTTTTTTTATTCAGTGGCTTTTAACTCGGCTTGAAAGTAGTTAGGTCTCTGTTTTGATGTGGTCTTTGTCTTTGCATTTTTTTTTAAATTCTACTACTACTACAACAGCTTCTTTTTTAATTTGTTTTATGTTGTCTATAAGTCTTTTGTAGATGTCTTTTATTGTTTGGTTTTAATCTCTGCTTTTTTTATTTTATTCAGTTTTCTTTCGTCACTATGCAGCACGAGAGAACACTTATGTGTTTTTAAAACTGTACTTTATAAATAAAGTGGATTAAGTTGGTCTCTGGAAAAAATACAGTCAATATATGGGATATTTTTGGCCAGTTTGTATGGTCAAAATATCAGCTCTGAATATCTACAAAGTTGTTGATGTCTTCCCATTGCGGATAATCAGCTTTTTAGGCAGTTATCTCCTGATTCTGATTTTGACCCAGTTATATCGTGCATCCCTGATGTGTGTTTTTGATGACATGAAAAGGTACAATGTCCAAGTTTGCAGAGTAATGAAGTCTGTTCAACTAGAGGCCAATTAATGTAGCTGTTCTTTTCTTTATGGAAAATAAGTAGGAGATAAATAAATACCTCTAATCTCATGTTATGGTTGTTTTGGAGGGGTCTGGATCAATTTTAAGCATAAAAATGGGAAAGGCTGGCAAAGACTATTGAAAGAAATAGGATATGTGAAAAGTGCTGAATGTATAAAGAATCAGCTTAGTGAAATACATAGTGATTAGTGAAATAAACAATATACGACCCCATACAGGTGGCATCTTAAAGTTTTAAATCATCAAAAGGAATCAAAACAAAATAGAAAAGTTAAGTGCAAAATTGGAAACATAGGTAAGATTATGAGTTAAGAACTTAAACTAAAAGGATTTTCAATGCTTGGGGATCAAGATAATGCCCAAAATTTAGTGGTTTCAGATAAAGAATCACAAGAGAGGGATTATAATGCGGCATGAGGTCTTCTCCAACAGAGTTAACTGATGGTGCAGACGTGATCCTTCACCAGCAGGATTTGTATTTTTTTCGTTTGATGCACTCCTCAATGTGTGATCTACAATAGAGAAAATAAACTACATTAATATTGAACATCTAACACATATACATCAGTATAAAAGCATTTGGGCATGAGAACCTACATCGTCACCTCCTTGCAGTCAGAAGATATTCCCTTCGATTTCACCATATTCTCCAAATTCTTGACTGACTCATTGTTGCACTGATTTCTGAGTAACAGAAAAAACATGAAGACACAAAACAGCAGGATTAGCCTCAGACATGCAGAAGTAATCCAGGAATATTTTTGACGTGTCTTTGTTCTTGTGTAATCACAGCTGTGCGATCATTTCAGTTTTTCTTCTGACGTGTTTGAAGTCAAACAACTTACATTAGCAGACATCACAAGCATCACATATGGGTGATACTATAATCTTTTTTGACATATTTTTGTAGTTACTGAGTTATCCTTAATTCATTTGCTGAAATAAATATTTAAGATAGTTCATTATGAAGGGTCACCTCTTAATGAAATCAGGGTTTGAGAAGGGGTCAACTTGTTTACAAAATGTAATTACAATGAAGCTGGGACATCGTGTATAATGTATTTAATAGAATACAATGACTGAGAGATATAAGCTGTTAATATAACTAAATGAGGTAAAGTCAAATGGTTTAATGTCTGCTGCCAACCGGTGGCCAGAGGCTGCACTTAAATCAAATCAAATGCCCAAATTTTTCTAAATGATCAAATGATAAAGTATCACAATATTACACTAAAAATACTGATAGTCATTTGCAGCAAAATATCAAAATATTCCAGTGTTTTGACATTTTCTTACACCCCAAAATATCTTCTAGTTTTGATGTAATGAGTAGCCCTAATCCACCTGTATTGTCACTCTGTCTGATTTTGGATGTCCTTTCATACATGCATCATTCATTCAACAGCCTTTGCCAGGGGTATCAGCATAGAAATAATGAAGTCACACCTGTTGCTCTCTGTGATCAGCACAATGGTTAGTTGCTTCACCTTGCCCTGCTGGAGATTTGGAACTTCAAGTCTTCCAAAGGTACTAGAGGTAAAAAGCAGAAGAGCAATATTTACAAGGAGTCATGTCCTGTTCTTAGACTCATAGAAACAGAATAACAAGAAGTGAAAGGGCAGTGTTGAGACAGGAACAAGTGAGGGAGATAACTGGTCTGAAAATCTGCCCCAAAAGTCTCTGGTAAGCCCTAAATGTAACCAAACATGTTCAACAACACAGCATTGGAAAAAGGATTTCCTGTTTCTCTAATGCTAAGGATTTCTTACATGTGTTAACTCAACGTTATTTTTGCTGCTCACCTTTTATCATAGAACGGCTGTGGTTTCTCTCCATCAAGCATCACCGTGGCCACCTCACAGGCATATTGTGCAAGCTGCAGAGAATGGTTTGATATATCGTGTTAATGACTTTAAAGGGTAAAGTTTGAATTTACTTTTAAGAGCGTGAATTTGTCAGTGGGAGCTCACCCTCATTGAGGCCATTTCCCAGAATGAGCTCTTTGCATTTGGGGATTTGTCACATTTCGTGAATGTTTCTAGATGAATACAGAAAGAAACACAACAACAGTCTACATAGAAAATGCTGTTATTGCTTCTGAAGCTTCATTATTGACCGTTTTGAAGTAGAAAGAGGTTTTACTCTGCAGTTGTGTGCACACAGAGGGGAGAAAGTGTGGTGTCAAAGGAGGAGCAATACCCTGAAAATATCCCCTTAAATTTATGAATTTATATTAATTTTGTATAAACTGTTATCATATCACCCAATGACATCTTAAAGGGAACCTCATGAAAGATGGAGATAGCAACAAAGGGAGCTGCTGTCAATAAGATTCAATAAAGTAAACATCTCTTAATAATAGATGTAATTTTACGACATTTCCAATTAGATGACCTGTAGCCCTCCACATCAACCTGTTTTCCATGTTATTGTTTCTGTGTGATTTATAACTCTTACCTTTACTGCCCTTCCTCCCACACCAGGTCAGTCCATTCAACACGTACCCCAACAGAGTGTCCTCAAGTGTGTAAAAATAATCCCTGTTCTTGGTGAACCTATGGACCAAATCCTGGCTGATGTCCCTCGTTCCACTCCAGAACATTGTCTACACAGTGAAGAGAGGGTATGACATTGTTTTTACGCAAATTAAAATCTGCTTCGATTTAGGGCCGAGCAATATGTTGAGTTTTCAAGATATACAGTGCTGAACAGATTTATTGGCCAACCACCAAGTGTAAGGTTTATGCCACAGATGCCCGAAATTAACAGTATTGGTGATAAACACAAAATATTGTCTTTGTTTCTGTAATGTTTAATACACCAGTATGCAGAAACTCTTTCACCAAAATGATATTTTTATTACTAGAATATAACTATTATTGTTATTCAACAATTTTCAAATTTTCTGTTTTTCCAAAAAAAATAGTTAAGCACATTTTTATTTCCTCATAAAGATGAAATATATGTATGTAGTTATAGTTAATTTCTTGTATTACTGTGCTGAACAAATAACGTTTTAGTAGTTGAATGTTATTTTAAAATGTTTTCCCAATAATAAAATTTTCAGTTTTAAACAAGTTCTGAGTTCTCGTTCTTTTTGATGGGTAGCCTAATAAATTCAAGCACTGTACATTTTTGACAACCTTAACATATTGCACTGTTACCAATTTTTTTTATTGAAAACTTAAATGTCGGAAGGATTTTATCCTGATTTTGGCAAGACACTTAACCCCAAGTTGCTCCTGCTGTTGTGTCAATGGCGTGTGAATGAGTGTGAAAGGGAGGGGGTGTGTTAGCTGATACTGACAGAAAATTTACTTTGAAATCTAAACCAGTCAGTGCGACCCGAGATGTGAAAAAAACAACAGTTGTTAGAAAACAAGAAAACTGTTATACAGGCTAAAGGTCATTTCCCATTTTCATGCACGCACGTACGCTCGCTAACTTCTGCACTTTGGACATGAGTGTCCGTCAGCAGAGGAGAATAAAGTTTAAATAAGGGATGGCCATGTCTGCCAGGAACCTTGCAGTGCAGCTGCATTTGCCTGATTTAATATCTGTAATCAGACAGACCAGTCCTGCCAAACTCCAATCTACAACGAATGTGAGCATCCCAGAGCAGCAAGGCCCAATCAGTGTCCTTTAGAGCAGGACGAGATGGGAGCAACAAGCATGACAACAGGAGGTGACTGCTCCTACAGAGATTAGCATAGATGCTAACAGCTTCAGTAGCAGTTTTATCAGATCTGGATGGCATTTCTTTATCAAATGAAAAACCAACAACAATGACAGCATTTCTCAAAAGGAAAGATATTTTTGCTCCACCTCTGACATTTATTGGTGAGAGTTTGTTCTATTAAGTGACTCCTGTTTTGAATTTTAATGGTGGCAGTAGCACTGGCCTACTACATTATCCTATTGGCTAGAAATGGATGTGATTGATGGAGTGATTGTCCAATCACCTGCTGGATATGCTTTTGTAAGGTTCTGCCTATTCTCAAACACTTTCTATGGGCTGTTGCCCAGATGGACTATTTCAATATATTGTGTTTAGTAGATGTTGAACAGTCTCTCAGGAGTGTCAGGTTAGCATTCGGGTGCAGTTTGAACAGTCAATATTTATTACAGAGACCAATTTGATTATCAATTAAAGACAATGTTTTAAAAAGGCAGCCATCAAAAGCTTTTTAAAGACGGACAGGCACACCGTCCTCAGTCCTCGTCCTTCAGGGCAGATAATGAATTACAGCTTATGTAAAAAGGAATGCAGAGGTACCCAGATCCTCCAAAACCCGACCGATTTAAGATCATGAGTCAGTTTCTCAAGAGGAATAAGAGCAGAGATCTGTGATATCCACGTCGACTGTAGTGATCTGGGGAGTTACCCACTGCAGCAAAATGCATTTTTTAGCCAAAACAATAGAATTATCAACAGAGATTTAGTGTCCGTGTCCAGGAAATTGTCCGGGGCATGGTTGAGTAGACAGAAAGAAGGAGTTGATAGAAACTTTTTACCAGTGACCTCCTGGGTTACAGAGTTGACCCCCTTCTAGAAAGTCTGGGTGAAGCCACATGACCAAAACAAATGGATAAATGTACCATTGTGTATCTTACATTTTTAACAACGGTTGGAGGTGCCAGGGAACATTCTCTGGAGGCGAACAGGTGTGTAATAATTTGGTTAAAAAAAAAAAAATTCTGTTCGTGTGTAGAGATTAAAGTACATTTAGGGAAAAACTCCGCTGCAGATCTTGTCCCAGTCCCAACAAAAAATAGGATGTCAGTGATGAATGTATCAATTAATAAGTAATTCATTTAGTTTGAATAATTATGAATTTCACACTCTTAATCAATCTATTTTTTTTAAATATCTATGTCTCATTTTTAGGCATTTTTCTTTTTTCTAGTATAAAACATTTTTTAAATCTCTAAAAGAAATATTTATTATTTTTAAGATTCTAAGTAGCTCATACCATCTTCGTCTTGTGTTGAAGGTTTTAAAGATTTTTGACATTTTTAACGATATCATTTAAAATCAAACAAAGAAACTAAGAGAGAAATACAGTGTATTTATATACTGTTGCCATTAAGTTTTTATAAAGACACTTGTCGATTATGAATGTTTACCCTGCCACATTGATGATTGAAGGGCGTCTCGGTGAAGAGTTGACTGTAGCTCTTGGCAGAAACTTCACGGTCATCCTTTCCAACATAGGCTTGTTCAAAGATGGTCCACACTCTTTCACAGCTGAAACATAATTTACTGCATTCTTGTCACTGAATAAACATGATCATGCGTGATTATGATAAAATAATTACTGAAAAAAACAGAGACTTACATCTTTTGTTGTTGTCCGGGATACGCCAAACACCTCTTCATGAAAGTATCTTTGAACTTTTCAGCGGTTAGCAGAACTGTGGGAACGACTACAGCGACGACCACCGCAACAGTGACAGAGCAGCAAATGCCCGCAGCTATGTTTTTATTCATTTTGAATCCCGTGCAGATCAATGAAAGTTTTCCTTTCAGTCTTGTTATGCCACTGTTAAAACTCTTGCACAAGGTTTTTATGATCACTTTGACAACTTATAATAGTTTAAAAATAACTTCCTCTGCTAACCCGCCCAGGACAAAAATGAAAGTGATGTGGTCCTGCAACAGGATGTTTAACCGCAGGCTGTGACGCCTGATGTAAATTTTACTTCTGGTATATCAGAGAGGTCAAACCTGCTGACCTGTCGACTTTTTGACTATTCTTTATAATTGAGACGCTTTAATCTTAAATTCTGATCTATCACTTTCACACTACTGCATTTTCACTTTTTAAAAATGTAACTGTTTTCATATATGATCGCCCAGATTTTAACCCTCTGTCCATTTCTAATTTCTGCCGCTTCCTCAATCACACTTCCCCCAGTCTCAGGTTTGACATCAGCCTGATTCTGCTTGACGTGCTACTGGTCCTTCTACTAAGTTAAAGCACAGCGAGTCCATCCTTTCTTAAAGCAATTTAAAGTTACAGAGCTATAGAGTTTCAAACTAAAAAAAATATTGTAAGCATTGAAAGAGAGCAACGAGTTATAAAGTCAAAATATAAGGAAAGAAAATGAAAGCTGAACTAAATTTAAAGGCAAGATGTTGAAAAAAGTAATATAGTTTTATTTAGATGTTAGTTTTATTTATTTGCACATTTTGTGAATAAAATTAAGTCAATTATGCAGATAAAATGAACAGAAAACAATTCTGGGAATAAAAACCATTGAATAATAAAGATACTTTTTACCAAAATAAGAGTGAACGCCAACACTAAAATGAAACACAAAATAGTCATATACCATATTTGTCAAAGAAAAATTTCATAATTTCAAAGACTGTGGATGTCATAGTGCTTAGTCTGAATTGAAATAGCAATCTTGTTTTTATAAATTGCTAATTTATTGTTTTTCTATTCTAGAAATCAAAATATTCTGTGACATGTGTTCTAACTAAAAAACATAGATTGTCTTTAATTGTTTGGTTTATATCTCTGCTTTATTTTATTTTTTTTCCACTTTATTTCCAAATGTAGTCACTGTTTAGCACTTTGAAACACTTATTTGTGCAGTCAATACACTCCTGATCAGAATTTTAAGACCAGTTGAAAAATTGCAAGAATTTGCATTTTGCACAGTTGAACGATAAGAAGTCTCTAAGTAGAGCTTCAAAATGCAAAAAGAAGAAATGGGAGTGAGACAAAAAATAATTTGAGTAGGCAATTTAGTGCAAACCACAATTAAACTAAAATAGGCTGCAGTTTGGGAAAGGCTAGAAAAGATTATTGAAAGAAATAGGATATGTGAAAAAGTGCTGAGTGTATGAGGAATCAGCTTAGTGAAATACATAGTGATTAGTGAAATTAACAATATATAGAACCTTAAAGTTTTGAATCATCAAAAGGAATCAAAACAAAATAGAAAATTTAAGTGCAAAATTGGAAATATAGGTAAGATTATGAGTTAATAACTTAAACTAAAAGGATTTTCAATGCTGTGGGGATCAAGAAAATGCCCCAAAATGAAGTGTTTTTGGATAAAGAATCACAAGAGAGGGATTATAATGCGGTCTAAGGTCTTCTCCAACGGCGTTAACTGATGCTTCAGACGTGATCCTTCACCAGCAGGATTTGTATTTTTTTCCTTTGATGCACTCCTCAATGTGTGATCTACAATAGAGAAAATAAACTACATTAATATTGGACTTCACTTCCACAGCTACGCAGACGACACCCAACTCTACCTCTCCACCAAATCCATCTCCCCCCAATGATATCAACCATCACCAGCTGCCTCTCTGAAATAAAACTCTGGATGACCTCAAATTTCCTAAAACTCAACTGCAATAAATCTGATATCGTGATCATCGGCCCCAAATCCCTCCTCTCCGCCACCCAGAACTTCTCCCTCACCATCGACAACCACACAGTCACCCTCTCTCCGCAAATCAGAAACCTTGGACTTATCTTTGACCCCGCTCTCTCATTCAAACCCCACATCCGTCACGTCACAAAAACAGCCCTTTTTTCATCTACGCAACATCCCCCGTCTGCGTCCCACACTCTCCACCTCTGCTGCAGAAACACTCATCCATGCCTTCATATCATCCAGACTCTACTATTGCAATAGCCTCCTCTATGGACTCCCTTCCTCCGATTTACAAAAACTGCAATACATCCAGAACTCTGCCGCCCGCCTCCTCACTCACACCCGCTCCAGAGACCACATTGCTCCTGTCCTCCCGCAGCTCCACTGGCTCCCCATAAAACAGCGCATCCACTTCAAAGTCTTGCTCATCACATACAAAGCCCTCCATAACCTGGCCCCTCTATACCTCACAGTCCTCCTTCAGCCTCCGCCCCGCCGACTCCAACCTCCTCAAGCCTATCACCAAATCCAAGCACCGGACCTTGAGGGATCGAGCTCTCACCATCGCCGCTCCCACCCTCTGGAACTCAATCCCCCTCCATATCAGAAACTCGGACTCTCTGTTGTCATTCAAACAATCACTCAAAACTTGCCTGTTCACAAATGCATATGACCCCTAACCACCCATAGCTTTTTTTGTTTTGTTTTATTTTATTTTGTTTTAATGCTATCCTTTGTAAAGTGTCTTTGAGTCTTTTTGAAAAGCGCTATAAAAATGTGATGCATTATTAATTTTATCATTATTATTAATAATGTGCATCTAACATACAATCAGAATAAAGACATTTGGGCACGAGAACCTACATCGTCACCTCCTTGCAGTCAGAAGATATTCCCTTCGATTTCACCGTATTCTCCAAATTCTTGACTGACTCATTGTTGCACTGATTTCTGAGTAACAGAAAAAACAAGAAGACACAAAAGAGCAGGATTAGCCTCAAACATGCAGAAGTAATCCAGGAATATTTTTGACGTGCCTTTGTTCTTGTGTAATCACAGCTGTGCGATCATTTCAGTTTTTCTTCTGACGTGTTTGAAGTCAAACAACTAACATTAGCAGACATCATAAGCATCGCACATGTATAATACTGTAATCATTTTTGTAGTTATTGAGTTATCCTTAATTCTTTTAGTTAAATAAGGATTTAAGTTAGTTCAATGACAGGATATTTTCAGTTCAAGTGTGACAGGAGCCCTGCAGCAAGAGACTTTGTCCAACCTGGTAACAGTAATCAGGGGTCATTATGAAGGGTCACCTCTTAATGAAATCAGGGTTTGAGAAGGGGTCAACTTGTTTACGAAATCTAATTACAATGAATCTGGGACATTGTGTAAAACGTATATAATCTTGCAGAGAAATCGTGAAATACTGTAAAGGCATAGAAAAATTGGAAATAGCACAAACAAATAGTTTGAGCTATTATCATGATATCAAATAAGAAAAGATCTATTGATGTATTTGAAAGAGCAACACAGAAAATTCTGTGTTGAAATAATGAAGCCACACCTGTTGCTCTCTGTGATCAGCACAATGGTTAGTTGTTTCACCCTGCCCGGCTGGAGATTTGGAACTTCAGCTTTTCCAAAGGCACTAGCGTTAAAAAGCAGAAGAGCAATATTTACAAGGAGTCATGTCTTGTTCTCACACTCATAGAAACAGAATAACAAGAAGTGAAAAGGCAGTTTGGATACAGGAACAAGTGAGGGAGATAACTGGTCTGAAAATCTACTCTGAAAGTCTCTGGTAAGCCCTAAAAGTAACTAAACACGTTCAACAACACAGCATTGGAAAAAGGATTTCCTGTTTCTCTAATGCTAAGAATTTCTTACATGTGTTAAGTCAACGTTTTTTTTGCTGCTCACCTTTTATCATAGAACGGCTGTGGTTTCTTTCCATCAAGCATCACCGTGGCCACCTCACAGGCATATTGTGCAAGCTGCAGAGAATGGTTTGATACATCTATTAATGACTTTAACCTGTTCAGCCCCACCCCCTCTTTTCGGCCTTCTGCTCAAAACCCACAAGGTCTATTTGAATGATTTTGGCGTCATAACAAAAGTAACACTTGAGAGATTTGTCCAGTTGTGTAATTATCAGTATATGTGTTACTGGGACAGAGCAAATGAAGATAGAAGTCAGAATTATTTGAAAAGGTCATCCTCGCCTAAAACAAAAACATTTTTTTATTGTGAATATCTCTCTTAGAAATGATGCTGGATTGGCTGTAAAACATCATCTCTGCAAAGGATTATTGTTGTAAAGTGATACAGAGAACAATTAAAGAGGTTTGATAACAATATGGTCAGGCGAGGATTTTGAAAAACAGTGCATATTGAGCCAAAGGTCGAGCATATATGAATTTTGTCAAATAAAAGCCAACATGACTATAGTCTTAAAGGCACAGTTCACTGCTTGTTATGTCGAGGAGCTTTTCTCCTGAGCCCCAGCAGAGCCAAATTTGGGTCGACGGGGCTAAAGAGATTAAAGGGTGAAGTCTAAATTTACTTTAAGTGCAGTGAATTTGTCAGTGGGAGCTCACCTTCATTGAGGCCATCTCCCAGAATGAGACCACAGCTTTGGGGTTTTTGTCATCACATTTTGTGAACGTTTCTAGATGAACATAGAAAGAATTGGAGTAGAAAGAGTTACTCTGCAGTTATTATGTGAACACAGTGTGGTGGCAAAGGAGGGGGTCCACCCATCAGAATGGCTGGACCCCCGAATGTCCCACCTAAGGCCTTTACCTGACGTGATTTATGATATCAACCCATGCTCATTGGATCAGGAACAGCAGTGCCAGCCTTAGGCTAACATTTACCTCTCTGTCCGAATCTTTTAGAGTTTGTTTACAGGTCTTTGTTGGGCTCAGATGCCCTTTCCTCCTCCTTGTTCTTTTTCTCAAATTAAAATTTAAAACTATTTTGCTGTCAGTAATAAGAATTAAGGTCCAGTACTCTCATACTACTATTAGTGTTGTTTTATAGTCACAATCATGATTATACTCTCCATAACAATGGTAACGGTAATATTATTATTATTAATAGTAGTTGTTTTTTTACACAGATATCTTCATTGTCAATCATGAAATTGTTTATATTTGTTCCCTTTCTTTTACTTAATTGAATGCTGCTGTAACTTGTCAGTCAGTGTTTAATATTGCTTATACATCATTATATTCTGTCCCAACCAGAGATTCTCTACAGCACCTTATTACAATAAAAAATAAATGGATAAATACATAAATTGTGTTGCTTAAATTGGAATTTGATAATGCTTGTCAAAGGTCAGATTGGTTTATCAATGCCTGAATTTAGGATGGACTATTCTTATTTCTTCTATGGGCCCTGAGATGGAACTGTGCACCAGAAAGCTTTTCCCTTTATGCCCTTATGAGCCGCCTTGAGAGGAGGTCCTGGCAAAAGGAAGAAATGTTTATAAAATGAAATGTGAAAGAAACACAAAGTTCTTGTGCCGTAATGAAAGGATAAGAGCTCAGTGGAGAGACCCCCCACCCCACTGATATCTAAATCCATTTCTGAGGAGTCCTGAGGGTACTGCATGGCCCTTTGTTGCCACAGTATTAAACAAATAATTGACCTGTAGCCCTCAACATCAACCTGTTTTTTATGTTATTGTTTCTGTGTGATTTATAAATCTTACCTTTACTGTTCTTCTTCCCACACCAGGTCAGTCCATTCAACAAGTGCCCCAACAGAGTGTCCTCAAGTGTGATAAAGTAATCACTATTCTTGGTGAACCTATGGACCAAATCCTGGCTGATGTCCCTCGTTCCACTCCAGAAGATTGTCTTCACAGTAAAGAGAAGGTATGACATTGTTTATACACAAATTAAAATCTGCTTTGATTTAGGGCTGAACAATGTTGAGTTTTCAAGATAGGCAGTGTTTAACATACAGTATCTCACAAAACTGAGATACTGTAATGGAGCACTTCTATGAACAAGATAAAAAGTCTTCAGCATCAGGACGTCTCCCTCTCCACATATTTATGCCACCAGAAGCTGCTTGAAACAGCTCATTCCCCCGGCCTTCCCAAATATTTTGGGGAGGCTTTGTCCTTAGTTTAAGCCTAACGGCTCAAGGTGGCAAGCCCAGTGCAGATCAGGGATGGTAAAATGAATGCAGAGTTGTTGACAATATGACACTGAGCAGTCTTGAACAGTCCAATTACGGAGTAGACCTGCCAACTTTTCAGAGCAGACTGGGCCCATGTGGAGAGGGGATCCTTAAAGGGGCAAGAGATGTAACAGAGCATCCCAGACAGAGAGAGAGTCCATCTGAATCAGGGGTACTCGGTGTATATAAAGGTTTTTGAACATGATGATCATGAACATATCCCAGCATCATATGAACCTGAGTTATGGCAAATATGGGCCCTTTAAGATAGAGTTTTGAATCCATATTGGCCAGTCCTGCTTCAGTGAATACGAATAAAGTGACTACACAGACACTTGTTGATTATGAATGTTTACCTTGTCACATGGATGTGTGAAGGGCATCTTATCGAAGAGTTCACTGTAGCTCTTGCTAGAAACATCACTGTCATCCTTTCCGACATAGGCTTGTTCAAAGATAGTCCACACTCTTTCACAGCTGAAACATAAATGTACTGCATTCTTGTTACTGAATAAACATGATTGTGTGTAATTATGATAAAATCGTAACTGAAAGAAACAGAGACTTACGTCTTTGGTTGTTCTGGATAAGCCAAACACCTCTCCATGAAAGTATCCTTGAACTTTTGAGCATTTACCTGAGCTGCAGGAAAGACTACAGCGGTGACCACCAGAACAACGACAGAGCAGCAAATGCCCAACACACTTTGAGGTTTCCTTTTTAGTCTCATGCAGATCGATGAAAGTTTTTCTTTTACAGACATCCGTGTTATGCCACTGCTAATACCTTTGCACATGGTTTTATAGTCACTTTTAAGACCTTATAATGGTAAAACAAAGTTCCTCTGCTATCTCGCCGAGAACTAAAATGAAAGTGATGTGTTCCTGTAACAGGATGTTTAACCACAGGCTGTGACATTTATAGATGCTGTGACGCTCACTCTCAACAGATTTGACATTAGTCTGATTCTGCTTGATGCACTACTGGTTGTACGACTAAGTTAAAGCACAGCGAATCCATCCTTTTGTAAAGCATTTTAAAGTGTGGTACAGAGTTTCAAACAAAAAAAGGGTTGTAAGCATCAAAAGAGAACAAGAAGATATGAAGTCAAAGTATAGGAAAAGAAAATTGAGTCAAAATTGAAGCTAAGACGTTGGAAAAAGTAATATAGTTTTATTTTAGATGTTACTTTTATTTTTTTGTGCACATTTTGTGGCTAAGATTAAGTCAAATGTGCCGAAAAAAATCCTAGTAATAAAAAAAAAACACTGAATAATAAAGTGTTTTACCCAAATAAGAGTGAACGCCAACAAAAATGAAATAAAATGCAGTACGTTTACCATATTTGTCAATCAAAATTGATCGTTACAAAGACTGTGGAAGTCTTTTTTCCATTCTTGAAAACATAATGTTCTGTGACACGGGACTGAACGTGAAAAATAGATAAATGAAAAATTTTAATAAATACAATTAAACAGAAAAAAACACAAGGCAAAATATAAAAGGGTAAAATAAAATGAAAATGAGATAATGAAAATGATTTATTTTAAAAACTGTAATATGGAAAAACCCAGATGTCCTTTTGGATACTGAAGTTATGCATTAATGTCACAGTTTGTGTGGTGGACTGGCAGTTCCACTTGCTGAGTGGCAGAGAACAAGTTTAAGAACTACTATGGATAAGAAGTGAAACTCTATCATTCACCTCAAAAGTGCGAAGTTTTTAATCATTTTAATGAGTAGGAGTAATTATTTTTGCTCTGGGCAAGTGCCTTGCCCAGAGCTGGGCTCAAACCTGCAACCTTCGGATTACTAACAGAGTGCACTAACAGACCGATGCCCCTTGACTTTGCTTAACAAAGCCAGCACAAGATGATGCAATTTACCAGAGAGGATGATTTTAGAATTTAGAATAATGTCTCTGTAATCACTTCATCATGATTTGTTTTATTTATGTTTGTTTTTAATGTTTTTTTTTATTAATTTTGTTTGAATGTATTTATCTGCACTTAGAACTGTGCAAGGCTGTTATTGTTTTTAACATTAGAACACTGATCTCTGGTTGGCAAAACAAATTTACTTTAGAGGTACTGATAAAGAAACCTTGAACGTTTAGCAATATTTAACCAGAGAATCTGAATGCTATATCGTTTTGAATCATTTAAAATACAGCCCCCATAATGTTTGTCAGGAAAGAGAAATGACCTTTGGACTACAGTAGTTCATTACCCCTGCACTCAAGGTTTATAAAACTCAATCAAGTAACACATGGACTCTTTAAATAATGATCAATAAATCGTGGATTTCTCCTCACACAGAAATCATTTATTCACCCTTTTTGCGGGGTGGGAGTGCCCTTAAACACAAAATAGCAATTACAAACTTAGAAACATAAACATTAATACATGATAGAATAAGAAATATTTTCAAATCATACAATTGGTGCAAAAGCATCGAGCAGTGCTTCCCTGAATGTGGGTCAAGGTGGTTCTGCTGGTGGGCTGAGAGGTCATTGACAACAACATCAAACAATCATCCTGATTTTATGAATTTATCTGAGTTACGGATGCATGATATTGAATTTTTGACAATATCTGATATGCCAAAATCTGTATACTTATATTTTTATTATAAACATATATGCAGCAGGAAAAAGAATTTATAGTGAGACTTTTGATTGATAAAAGTGGACATTGAGTTATGATGAGTTGAACCATTATGGCACATTGTACATTCTGAAGTCAGAAAGTCCCCTGCATCAGTTCTTTTGAATCTTGTCTTAAAATTGATATTTTAGGCGTAGGCTTTTGACTCAGAGAGTTGTGTGGTCTCTGTTTTGTTGTGGTCTCTGTCCTTGTATTTTTTATTTATGTATTTATTATTATTAATATTCTCATTATTATAATTGTTGTTGTTATGTTATCTTTTTGAATTTTAGTTTGTTTTAATGTGTATTATAAGGTCATCGTAGTTGTCTTTTATTGTTTGGTTTTTATCTCTGCTTTGTTTTATTCAATTTTACTTCTGATTGTAGTCACTATGCAGCACTTTGGGACACTTCTTTGTTTTTTAAAATTGTACTATATAAATAAAGTGGATTGGATTGGATTCTTTCAAACGCACAGTGTATATATATGGGATATGTGTAACCAGTTTGTAAGGTCAGAATATGAGCTCTAAATATCTGCAAAATTGTTGATATCTTCTGATGCCAATAATCAGCTTTTTAGGCAGTTATCTCCTGATTCTGATATTGATCCAGTATTATCATGCATCTCTAATATGTGTTTTTGATGACATGAAAAGGTACGATGTTCAAGTTTGCAGAGTAATGAAGTTCAACTAGAGACCGTTTAAATAAATGCAGTTGTTCTTTTCTTTATGGAAAATAAGAGGGAGTTAATTTAAATTTCTAATCCCATATTATCGTTGTGTTGGAGGGGTATGGATAACTTTTAAGTTGAGTAATGGGCCACAGTTTGGGAAAGGCTGACAAAGATTATTGAAATAAATAGATGTGTAAAAAAGTGTTGAGTGTATAAGGAATCAGCTTTGTGAAATAAACAATAATTAACCCTACAGGCGGCATCTTAAAGTTTAAAATCATCAAAAAGGAATCAAAAGAAAATAGAAAAGTTAGATTATGAGTTAAGAACTTTAACTGAAAGGATTTTCAGTGTTGTGGGGATCAAGATAATGCCCCAAAATGGAGTGGTTTCAGATAAAGAATCACGAGAGGGATAATAATGCGGCCTAAGGTCTTCCAACAGAGTTAACTGATGGTGCAGACGTGATCCTTCACCAGCAGGATTGGTAGTTCTTTCCCCTGATGCACTGCTCAATCTGTGATCTACAATAGAGAAAATGAACTTCATTAATGTTGTGCCATAGTCTAATAACCTGTTGAAATTTTCTTCTAACTAGTTGAAATCATTCTGATTAGCATTGCCAAATTCCTTGTTGTATCTAACAAATGACCAGAGTAAAGGCATTTGGGCATGAGAACCTACATCGTCACCTCCTTGCAGTCAGAAGACATTCCCTCCGATTTCACCATGTTCTTCAACTTCTTGACTGACTCACTTTTGCACTGCTTTCTGAGTAACAGAAAACGAAGAAGACACAAAACAACAAGATTAGCCTCAGACATGCAGAAGTAATCCAGGAATATTTCTGACGTGTCTTTGTTCTTGTGTAATCACAGCTGTGCGATCATTTCAGTTTTTCTTCTGACATGTTTGAAGTCAAACAACTTACATTAGCAGACATCACAAGCATCACATATGGGTAATGCTGTGGTCATGTTGTATTGAGTTATCCTTAATTCAATTAGTTAAAGAAATATTTAAGTTAGTTCAATGACAGGATATTTTCAGTTGTTCAAAGGTGACAGGAGTCCTGCAGCAAGAGACTTTGTCCAACCTGGTAACAGTAATCAGGGGTCATTATGAAGGGTCACCTCTTAATGAAATCAGGGTTTGAGAAGGGGTCAACTTGTTTACAAACTCCAATTCCAATGAAGCTGGGACATAGTGTATAATGTAATAGAATACAACGACTGACAGAGATATTAGCAGTTAATTTGACAGAGAGAGGTAGAGTCAAATGGCTTAAAGGGATAGTTCAGTTTTTTTTGAAGTGGGGTTGTATGAGCTCCATATGGCCACTATGTACATTAGATGCAGTAGAAAGTTCTCTCCTCTCCCTCAGTGAGCCACAATTTGTAAAAGTTTGTGACGCAGAACCAGCCGCAAACAGGGAAGTATTCTTCCAAATACAAAGGGTATTTTCTCCGCCTACAAGAACTCCCATCAAAAATAATACCACAGTTTCAGAGTACGCTACCTAGAAGCACATTAACTTTTCGGAAAAATAAAGTTTATCTGGAACTCGCGGCAGCACTGCACGGAGGAATACGTGACGTGAGTCGGTTAGGGCTGAGCAGCCCTAATCCACCTGTATTCTCACTCTGTCTGAAATGCCCCGTTTGAGCTCCTTTTGGATGTCCTTTCGTACATGCATCATTCATTCAACGGCCTTTGCCAGGGGTATCAGCATAGAAATAATAAAGTCACACCTGTTGCTCTCTGTGATCAGCACAATGGTTAGTTTCTTCACCTTACGTGAAACGAGATTTGGAACTTCAAGTCTTCCAAAGGTACTAGAGGTAAAAAGCAGAAGAGCAATATTTACAAGGAGTCATGTCCTGTTCTTAGACTCATAGAAACAGAATAACAAGAAGTGAAAGGGCAGTGTTGAGACAGGAACAAGTGAGGGAGATAACCGGTCTGAAAATCTGCCCCAAAAGTCTCTGGTAAGCCCTAAAAGTAACCAACCATGAATGCTAAGGATTTCTTACATGTGTTAACTCTTCATTATGTTTGCTGCTCACCTTTTATCATAGAACGGCTGTGGTTTCTCTCCATCAAGCATCACTGTGGCCACCTCACAGGCATATTGTGCAAGCTGCAGAGAATGGTTTGATATATCGTGTTAATGACTTTAAAGGGTGAAGTTTGAATTTACTTTTAAGAGCAGTGAATTTGTCAGTGGGAGCTCACCCTCATTGAGGCCATTTCCCAGAATGACTTTGTGGCATTTGGGGATTTTTCACATTTCGTGAATGTTTCTAGATGAATACAGAAAGAAACACAACAACAGTTTACATAGAAAATGCTTTTATTGCTTCTGAAGCTTCATTATTGACCAGTTTGAAGTAGAAAGAGGTTTACTCTGCAGTCGTGTGCACACAGAGGGGAGAAAGTGTGGTGTCAAAGGAGGAGCAATACCCTGAAAATATCCCCTTAAATTTATGAATTTATATTAATTTTGTATACACTGTTGATAGTGTAACTTCTTGGTGCTTTGTTCATAGTCCCACTTTTACTTCTTTTATTTTTCCCTCATTATTGAGATGATTGTTATTTTGTGAAGATTTTTTGATTTCTTTTTATATTTTTATCCTTTGTATTGTCTTTCTATCTATCTGTCTATCTATGTGTACATATGTATATAAATATATATATATATAATTATATGTATAAGAATTAAGAACAAAACAAAGGAAATGATGAAAAGTATGAATTGCAATATAAAACTTTAACTTACTATATAAGTTTTTATGACATCATACCCTGTCCCACCCACTGTTTCCATACAGCACCTTAACACAATAAAAATAAACACATAATTTGTGTTGCTCGAATTGGAATTTGGGTATGCATGTCAAGATTCAAATTTGGTTATCGACCCGTGAATTTAGGATTGACTATTCTTGCTTTTTCTTCTGTGGGACCCTAGATCTGACTGGGCCCAGAAAGTTTTTCCCTTTTTTCCCTTATGCCCTGTCCTGTAAGGACGTCCTGTCAAAAGGACGAAATGTTTACAGAATGGAATTTGAAAGAAACACAAAGTACTTACGCCATAATGAAAGGCTGAGCACTCAGTGAGGGGAGACCCCTAACCCCACTAATATCTACATACTAGTAAACTTTTCCCAATTACTCACTCATTGACTTTGATAAGGTTGGCACGGAGACACAGCAGGTATTGCATGTGCCTTACAGCAAGATGGTTAGTGGTTTTATTCTTGAGTTGGTCGGGACTTGTCTGTCTGGAGTTTGCTTGTTCTCTTTGTGCATGCATGGGTTCTGTCCGGGTAATCTAGCTTCCTTCACAGATCAAAACATGCTTATTGATTGGTGACTCCAAATATCTCTTAGGTATGAGTGGAGGCGGCTCTGACTAATGTGGCACCCGAGGCGAGATTTCATATGGGGCCCCCTCCATCGGCGATTTACATACGCTTTCAAAAGAAATCGACAAGCATTGTTTTTACCACTGTCTTTAATTTATAAGAGAACGTGTCATCCTATTAACATGCTTAACAAATTACAAATACATTAAAAAAAAATCTGAAATACCATTTAAATACCCTTACCACGACATAAAAATCCTGTAAATAAGTGAATAAATAATATTAAATAATAAATACAACAATCAACAGTTTGCACACAATAACTCTAAACATAAGCTACATTTACACTACACAATAACTATACGTTTACAATTGAATCAATGTGAGCTATTTGATTTTAAGAGTTAATAGTACTAGTTTTAAAGTAATTATATTGAAGGTGAATTTTTTTGCAGATTTTGTGGCACCCCCTGGAGGCCACAGCACCCTTAGCATTTGCCTATATTCCCTAATGAATAGTTGTCTCTCTCTTTATGACCCTGCAATCGGCTGGCGACCAGTACAGGGTGTACCCTGCCTTTCACCCAGTATCGTGTGGGAGAGGCTCCAGCCCCCCGCGATACCGATATGGGTAAGCGGTATAGATTATGGATGGATGGATGAACCTGGTGCCCTCACCACATTCTAAAAAGGCTGGGACACTGTGTTGCATCACTTTTCCTTTTGACAATACTCAATGAGCTTTTGAACTGTGGTCTCTAACTGTTGGAGCTATAAGGTGGAATTCTTTCCCATTCTTGCTTGATGTACAATTTCGGGAGTTTCTCCAAAGTGGGAGGCTTATCATATCCCCCAATTAACCTCATGAAAGATGGAGAGAGCAACAAAGGGAGAATTGGGATTTTTCTCATTATTTGGGATTTGGGCAGACAGGGTGAAGAGTAAAGTACATATTACAGAACATGTGACCTTTCAAGCTGCTGTCAGTAAACTTCAATAAAGTAAACATCTCTTAATAATAGATGTGATTTTACAACATTTGCAAGTAGATGACCTGTAGCCCTCAACATCAACCTGTTTTCCATGTTTTTGTCTCTGTGTGATTTATAAATCTTACCTTTACTGTTCTTCTTCCCACACCAGGTCAGTCCATCCAACATGTACC
The DNA here is from genome assembly GCA_037902135.1 of Cetoscarus ocellatus. NCBI lineage: Eukaryota > Metazoa > Chordata > Actinopteri > Labriformes > Labridae > Cetoscarus > Cetoscarus ocellatus. Next base: position 483,149 of record JBAMNC010001424.1, on the reverse strand, counting down.
CCAACAGCGTGTCCTCAAGTGTGTAAAAGTAATCACTGTTGTTGGTGAACCTATGGACCAAATCCTGGCTGATGTTCCTCGTTCCACTCCAGAACATTGTCTACACAGTGAAGAGAAGGTATGACATTGTATTTACACAAATTAAAATCTGCTTCGATTTAGGGCTGAGCAATATGTTAAGTTTTAAAGACACACAGTGCTTAGCATATTTATTGGTCCACCACCGCAGCCTAAATTAGCATTATTGGTAATAACCAAAAGATATTGTCTATGTTTCTGTAATGGTAAGCTCTTTCACCAAAATGATATTTTTAATACTATAATGTAACTATTATTGTCATCCAACAAATTTCAAATTTACTCTTCTACAAAAAAAATTGTTAAGCACATTTTTAATTCTTGATAAAGATGAAATATATATGTAGTTATAGTTGTTTACTTGCATTACTGTACAGAAAAAAAATAGTTGTAGTAGTTGAATGTTTGATTTATTTCTGACTTCTCAGCTGGGAATAAAAAGGTGAATTCAGTTTAAAATTCATCTTTCCTGTGTAAAATGTTTTCCCAATAACAACATTTTCAGTTTTAAACAAGTTTTTGGAAGATTTTTAAAATAGTTATGAGTTCTCTTTTTTTGATAGGTAGTCTAATCCAAATTGCGTTATGAAATGTATTCAGTCTTTGCCGCCAGAACAAGAGCTTTCAACAGATATAGCTTACTTATTTTTCTAAACAAACAAACTTTCACCATCATTAACATATGGGGCTCTAATTTCCTGGAGTAGCGCAGGGTGGCGGAGCGTGGCGCACCCCGCGCAGTGGTAATTTCATCTGGTGCACCACCGTGCGCAGCCAATTAGGCAATTTGGTAGAGCGGCTTCGCTGAGATGGGTGTGGCAGCGCACCAGGGGGAGGTGTTGAAAGATTCAGGTTGTTGCAGTGACAATTTTCTGCTAAAACACTGTGCGGAAGGTGCGCTGAAAGCTAGCCAGCTTCAACCTGGGCTACAGTCGAACAGTTGCCTCCTAAGCCCTTTCCTAACCACTTTTTCTTAACCCCGATGGAAAACGTCATGAGTTTAAGGGAAGGAGGGAAAAAGAGGAAAGGAAAGGAGAACTGCAGTGAAAGAGGAATTCGACTGCACTTTTACTTTGGTGTCATATTTATGCAACAACGATTTCTTGTGATGTAGGTAAGTCATGACGAACTACAACGTTCTGAAAATGAACTACAAGAAGCGTCTTTGTCATCTGCTTTACCTCACAGCGATGTTCTGTGTCAGCTTCACTAACATTAAAAACCCATTGTTCTGTCTTATTATTGGCATGATTCACTTCATGAATAAAGACTGATGGAAACGTGGTAACTAATGTATAAGATTAATATAGGAAACAAGTACCACAATTGTTTGTTCATTATTCATAAACATTGTACGCAGTTATGGAGAAAAAGAAATGCTTTAAATTAAGTGCTTTATAAATGATAACATTTAACTTTTTATCCGTCCACCATTTCAAAAATGATTCATAAAGAAATGAACCAAAGGTTACATTTTTGAAAGCATGAATTTGAAGCATATATTTTTCTCTATTCCTGAAAAAAATGTTTCCTTAGTATTATATAGCCTACATATCTTTATCGTCCCTCAAAGCTCATCGTCCTTTTTCCATCGTAAGTTTCCGTAAACGTTCGGTGGGTGCGGATTTCATATACGTCACCTGCCGCAAGGCATTATGAGGCGTTCCTTTCTCCCTTCCTTTCGTAAAGGATGGTCCAGTGTATCCTATGCTGTAGGAGAAGCTAAAGGAAGCATTGAGCCACCTTTCCTAAGCATTTAGGCTATTCAAACAGCTCTTATCACAAACTACTTCCAGATCATTTCACTCAGTTAGGAACCTTCCAAAAATGTAAACTAATTTTTACTAATTTTGGCAAGACACTTAACCCCGAGTTTCTCCTGCTGCTGCATCAATGGCGTGTAAATGACTGTGAAAGGGAGGGGGACGTATTAGCTGATACTGAAGACAAATTACTTAGAAATTCAAAACAGTACGTGTGACCTGAGATGTAGAAGCGTTAGACGTGTTAGACCAAAAAGAAAACTGTTATACAGGCTAAAGGTCATTTCCCATTTCCATGCACACACGTACACTTGCTAACATCTGCACTTTGGACATGAGTGTCAATCAGCAGAGGAGAATAAAGCTTACATAAAAGATGGTCATGTCCGCTGGTAACCTTGCAATGCAGCTGGATCTGCCTGATTTAATATCTGTTATTAGATGGATCCATCCTGCCAAATCAAACAACGCAGAGAGCATTTCTCAATAGAAAAGATATTTTTGCTACACCTCGGACATGCTTTGGTGAGAGTTTGTTCTATAAAGTGGCTCCTGTTTTGTACTTTAATGGTGGCAGTAGCACTGGTCTACTACATTATCCTATTAGCTGGTAATGGATGTGATTGGCGGAGTGATTGTCCAATCACCTGCTGGATATGCTTTTGTACGATTCTGCCTATTCCTGAACAGTTTCGATGGGCTGTTGCCCAGATGGACTAGTTTAATATATTGTGTATAGTAGATGTTGAACGATCGATCAGGAGTGTCAGGTTAACACTGTGGTGCAAATTCCCATCTATGTTATATCAATCAACTCGCTATGAGAAAGTTTAATCTTTTTAAAAAATTGAAAAAAGGGGCCCCAGATTCCATAAAATTTATAAGACAGACTACTACAAGAAAGTCGGATCTTTTCCAGTTTTGAGAAGTAGAGAACATCTCTCAACCAGTGGGTATGAGAGGGAGGTGTCTTTGATTTCCAATTTAATAGGATTGAGCGTCTAGCTAGAAGAGTGGTAAATGCGATCATGTCTTTTTTGTTTTTATGAAGATATGGTAATATTTATTATTTTTAAGATTCTAAGTAACCCATACCATCTTTGTCTTGTCTTGAAGGTTTTAAAGATTTTTGACATTTTTGTCGGCATCATTTAAAAATCAAACAAGGAAACTAAGAGAGGAATACAGCGTCAGAAGAGACCATCTTGAATCACAAAAATTATCATAAAAATAAGATAAATTACAAATTACAGACTGTGGCCGTTGAGTTTTTATCAAGGCACTTGTCGATTATGAATGTTTACCTTTTCACATTGATGTTTGAAGGGCATCACAGTGAAGAGTTTGCTGTAGCTCTCTGCAGAAATTTCACTGTCATCCTTTCCAACATAGGCTTGTTCAAAGGCAGTCCACACTTCTTCACAGCTGAAAAATAATTTACTGCATTCTTGTCACTGAATAAACATGAAAGTGCGTGATTACGATAAAATAATTACTGAAATAAACAGACTTACGTCTTTTTCTGTTCTGGATAGGCCAAACACCTTTTCCTGAAAGTATCCTTAAACTTTTGAGCAGTTAGCAGAACTGTGGTAACGACCACAGCGACGACCACCACAGCAACGACAGAGCAGCAAATACACAACACTCTTTTACAGTTCATTTTTAAATCTCATGCAGTACAATCAAAGTTTTCCCTTTACAGACAGCCTTGTTATGCCACTGTTAAAACTCTTGCACAAGTTTTTATAACCACTTTGGCACCTTCTAATGGAAAAAAAAGCAACTTCTTGTGCTCACCTGCCCAGAATAAAAGTGAAAGTGATGTGTTTCTGCAGCAGGATGTTTAACCGCAGGCTGTGACGCCTGTAGATGTAAATTTCACTTCTGGTATACCAGAGAAGTCAAACCTGCTGAGCTTTCAAACCTTTTGTTTTTTTCTTTATAATTGAGACACTTTTAACTTAAACTCTGAATCTGTCACTTTCACACTACTGCAAGTTCACTTAAAAAACAAACTGTTTTCATAAATGATCGCCCAGATTTTAAAAACCCTCTTTCCATTTCTGATTTTTGCCACTGCCTCAATCACACCTCCTTTAGTCTCAGCAGATGATTCTGCTTGACGTGCTTCTAGTTGTACTTAAGTTAAAGTAAAATGAGTCTAACTTTTCATAAAGCAATTTAAAGTGCGTCACAGAGTTTCAAAATAAAAAAAATATTGAAAGAGAGCATCAAGATATGAAGTCAAAATATAAGAGAAGAGAAAGAAAGCACTGCTAGAGTTAAAGCTAGGATGTTAAAAAAAGTAATATAGTCTTATTTTAGATGTTTTATTTATTTACAAATGCTTTGTGAATAAGGTTAAGTCAAATGTGCAGATAAAATAAACAGAAAAAAATCCTTGTAATAAAAAACATTGAATTATAAAGATACATTTTACCAAAATAAGAGTAAACGCCAACACAGAAATGAAACGCAATATTGTCATGTACCATATTTGTCAAAGAAGATTTTATCGTTACAAAGACTGTGGAAGTCATAGTGCTGAGTCTGAATTGAAATTACAATTTTGTATCTTATAATTGTTTATTTATTGTTTTTTTCTATTCTTGAAATCATAATGTTCTGTGATATGAGTCCTAACTTAAAAATATATTGTCTTGTCAATACACTCCTCATCAGAATTTTAAGACCAGTTGAAAAATTGCAAGAATTTGCATTTTGCACAGTTGAATGTTAGGCAGGCTCTAAGTAGAGCTTAAAAATGCAAAAAAGAAGAAATGGGAGTGAGACAAAAAAAAGTTTGAGTAAGCAATTTATTGCAAACAACCATTAAACTGAAATAGGCTGCAGTTTGGGAAAGGCTAGTAAAGATTGTGGAAAGATATCGGATATGTGAAAAAGTGCTGAGCGTATAAGGAATCAGCTTTGTGAATTACATCGTGAATTTGTGAGATAAACAATATACGAACCCTACAGGCGGCGTCTGAAAGTTTTGAATCATCAAAAGGAATAAAAAAATAAATAGACAAGTTAAGTGCAAAATTGGAAACATAGGTAAGATTATGAGTTAAGAACTTAAACTGAAAGGATTTTCAATGCTGTGGGGATCAGGATAATGCCCAAAATTTAGTGGTTTCAGATAAAGAATCACTAGAGAGGGATTATAATGCATACTAAGGTCTTCTCCAACGGCGTTAACTGATTTGGCAGACGTGATCCTTCACCAGCAGGATTTGTATTTTTTTCGTTTGATGCACTTCTCAATGTGTGATCTACAATAGAGAAAATTAACTACATTAATATTATGCCATGGCCTATTTACCTGTTCAAGTTTTCTTCAGTGTAGTTGAAATCATTCTGATTAGAAATGCCAAATTCCCTGTTTAGGTGGACACATTCCTGTCTTGGCGTCTGTGCATGCATCTAACAAATGATCAGTATAAAAGCATTTGGGTATGAGAACCTACTTCGTCACCTCCTTGCAGGCAGAAGATATTCCCTTCAATTTCACCATATTCTCCAAATTCTTGACTGACTTGTTGTTGCACTGATTTCTGAGTAAGAGAAAAAACATGAAGACACAAAACATCAAGATTAGCTTCAGACATGCAGAAGTAATCCAGGAATATTTTTGACGTGTCTTTGTTCTTGTGTAATCACAGTTGTGCGATCATTTCAGTTTTTCTTCTGACATGTTTGAAGTCAAACAACTTACATTAGCAGACATCACAAGCATCACATATGGATAATACTGTGGTCATATTGTATTGAGTTATCTTTAATTCATTTAGTTAAATAAATATTTAAGTTAGTTCAATGACAGGATATTTTTAGTTGTTCAAATGTGACAGGAGCCCTGCAGCAAGAGAGGTCAAATGGTTTAATGTCTGCTGCCAACCGGTGGCCAGAGGCTGCACTAAAATCAAATGTCCAAATTTCTCTAAACTGTTGGACAGTGAAATATCACAGTATTACACTAAAAATATTGATACAGTAATTTGCAGCTAAATATAAAGATAGACTGGTGTATGGAGGAAAAAGAAGAATTCATGCTTAATTTTTTTGGTGTTTTCCTGTTTTAAGGTCCAGTTGACCAAACATGCTGCTCTAATCATCTTTAAGAATCAATATTCCTGCAAAATTTGTCAGCTTCATGCATTTTGGTCATATTTTGTCTCTGAGTGTGGAGATGAGCGGTAAGTGTTGCTGTCAATCTGACAAGGGGCAAATCCAGTGGTAGTCAGGACTCACTATGGCTGCCAAAAACTTTATAGGCCACCCAGTAATCCTAAATTTGGTTCCTCCAAAGGTGAGAGACTCAAAGGGCTCACTCATTCTTATATTTTGCTATATGTGGCCCTTGATGTAAGAGGTTTGGTCTGTGCTCTGCTTTGTGCTTGCCATTCTGAGCCAACTTTTGACAAAACCACAGGAGGACGTCACACTAGTGGGTCTGTTTGGGGGCCGATGGGAGGGAGTTGTTTCAAGCAGCTACTGTCGCTGTAAACAGTGACTAGAAAGAGAGGTCTAGACTTTTTGTCTTGGGCATAGAAGAACTTAATCACACAGAGAAGACATGTAAAATACTCTAAGAGGCATAGAAACATTGAAATAGCGTATCATGTGTCCTTTCACAAAAAATAGTTTGAGCTGCCATCATGGTATCAAAATAAGAAAAGATCTGTTGATGTAGCAACACAGAAAATTTTGTGCTGCATTAATAAAGTCACACCTGTTGCTCTCTGTGATCAGCACAATGGTTAGTTGCCTCACCCTGCCCGGCTGGAGATTTGGAAGTTCAAATCTTCCAAAGAATCTAGTAGCAAAAAACAGAAGAGCAATATTTACAAGGAGTCATGTCCTGTTTTCAGACTTATAGAAACAGAATAACAAGAAGTGAAAGGGCAGTGTGGATGCAGGAACAAGTGAGGGAGATAACTAGTCTGAAAATCTACCCCAAAAGTCTCTGGTAAGCCCTAAAAGTAAGTTAACATGTTCAACAACACAGCATTGGAAAAAAGATTTCCTGTTTTACTGTTGCTTAGGATTTCATCCATGTGTTAACTCAACATTATGTTTGCTGCTCACTTTTTAGGAATGAACGGCTCTTGTGCCTCACCATCAAGCATCACTGTGACCTCACCACAGGCATATTGTGCAAGCTGCAGAGAATGGTTTGATATATCGTGTTAATGACTTTAAAGGCTAAAGTTTGAATTTACTTTAAGAGCAAAAAATTTGTCAGTGGGGGCTCACCCTCATTGAGGCCATTTCCCAGAATGAGGTCCTGGCTTTGGGGAATTCCTGGTCACATTTTGTGAATGTCTCTAGATGAACACAGAAAGAAACACAAAGACAGTAGACAGAACAATTATTTTATTGCTTCTTAAGCTTTTTTTATAAGCCTGTTTGGAGAAGAAAGAATTACTCTGCAGTTTTTGTGTGAACGCAGTGTGTGGTGGCAAAGGAGGGGGCCCACCATAGGAATGGCTGGACCCCCAAATGTCCCACCTAAAGCCTTTACCTGACGTGATTTATGATATAAACCCATGCTCAATGGATCAGGAGCACCAGTGCCAGCCTTAGGCTAACATTCACCTCTCTGGCCAAATCTTTTAGTCTGTTTACAGGTCATTGTTGGGCTCAGATGCCCTTTCCTCCTCCCCCTGTATTTGATACCATCCCAGATCCTTGAATGGTTTCTCAAAACTGCACTTTTCACTGCTGAGTTTCGTTTGTTCTTATTCTCAAATTAAAACTAAAACTATTTTGCTGTCTGTAATAAGAATTAAAGTATTTTTATGCTACTGTTGGTGTTATGGTGTATGATAATACTCTCCATAACTATGGCAACAGTAATAAATAATGATGAGGATAATAATAATAATAACTTGTCGCTATTACTATAAATAATAGTTGTTTTTCACACAGATATCTTCACTACCAATCATTTATATTTTCCCTTTCTTTTACTTAATTGAATGCTGCTGTAACTTGTCAATGTTTAATATTGCTTATATGTCATTATATTCTGTCCCATCCAGAGATTCTCTACAGCACCTTATTACAATAATAATAAATACATAAATTGTGTTGCTTGAATTGGAATTTGATTATGCTTATCAAAGTCAGATTGGTTTATCAATGCCTAAATTTAGGATGGACTATTCTTATTTCCTCTATGGACCCTGAGATGGGACTGTGCACCAGAAAGCTTTTCCCTTTATGCCCTTATGAGCCGCCTTGAGAGGAGGTCCTGGCAAAAGGAAGAAATGTTTATAAAATGAAATGTGAAAGAAACACAAAGTTCTTGTGCCGTAATGAAAGGATAAGAGCTCAGTGGAGAGACCCCCCACCCCACTGGTATCTACATCCATTTCTGAGGAGTCCTAATCAACTGCATGGCCCTTCGTTGCTGCAGTATTAAACAAATAGTTGACCTGTAGCCTTCAACATCAACCTGTTTTCCATGTTTTTGTTTCTGTGTGATTTATAAATCTTACCTTTACTGCCCTTCCTCCCACACCAGGTCAGTCCATCCAACACGTACCCCAACAGCGTGTCCTCAAGTGTGTAAAAGTAACCACTGTTCTTGGTGAACTGATGGACCAAATCCTGCCCGTTCACCTTCTTTATTCCACTATAGAAGATTGTCTGCACAGTGAAGAGAAGGTATGACATTGTTTATACACAAATTAAATCTGCTTTTAGTTAGGGTGAGCAATATGTTGAGTTTTAAAGACACACAGTGCTTAACATATTTATTAGACCACCACCCAGTGTAAGGTTTATGCCACAGCCTCAATTTACAGCATTGGTGATTACCAAAAATTATTTTTTTTATGTTTCTGTACTGGTTAATACACAAATATGTAGAAGCTCTTCAACAAAATGATATTTTTAATACTGAAATATAATAATTATTGTTATCCATCAATTTACAAATTTACTGTTTTACAAAAAAAAAAAAGAATTAACAGAATAGTGAAGCACATTTTTATTTCTTCATAAAGATGTCAAATTATAGTTATTTACTTGCATTACTGTATCAGAAAAATCTTGTTTTAGTCGTTGAATGTTATGCTTGATTTATTTCTGACCTCTCTTCTCAAATTTGGATACAACCACGTGAATTCAGTTTGATATTCATCTTTGCTGTTTAAAATGTTTGTCCATGAACATTTTCAGTTTGAAACAATCCTTTTTAAAGATTTTAAAAATATTTATGAGTTTTCTTTTTTTGACAGGTCGTCTAATCAATTCAAGCACTGCACATTTTTTAAAACTTTAACATATTGGAGTGTTATAAATTTTTTTGTTCCATATTTAGATGTTAGAAGAACTTTGTTTACCATTTTCTTTATTCAAACTAATTTTTCCTCCTTTTTTGTTGGAAATATCCATGCAAACAGGTATCAGTATTGTTTGAGTTTCCTGGAATCATATCAAAGTTTTATATAGTTTTATAAAAGCACATTTTTAATTATTTCATTTATTTGTCTTTATAGTTCTACTTTTATTAGCCTTTTGTTTTATGGATTTATTTGTTCATTAATATTGCTTTATATAGCCACATTATTTTTTTTATTTTATTTATAAGCACATTTCTTTTTTTTTTTTTTAATTTGTCTTTACATTTCTACTGTTATTAGTCTTTTCTTTTCTGGATTTATTTTTTCATTAATATTGATTTATGTAGCCACATTATTTATTTTTTGTTTTATTTACAAGCATATTCCTTCCCCCAATTTTTCTTTATATTTCAACTTTAACTATCCTTTTTTATGGATTCATTTTGTGATTAGTATTGATTTATACATCAACATTATTAATTTTTTTAAATTTACTTGTCTTTATATTTCCACTTGTATTTGATTTTTCTTTTATACATTTATTCAGGTTATTTGACACTCTTACAACTCCATATGCTTCTAATAAAGTGACTACACAGACACTTGTTGATTATGAATGTTTACCTTGTCACATGGATGTTTGAAGGGCGTCTTAGTGAAGAGTTTGTCGTAGCTCTCTGCTGTAACTTCACTGTCATCCTTTCCAACATAGGCTTTTTCAAAGATAGTCCACACTCTTTCACAGCTGAAACATAAATGTACTGCAGTCTTGTTGCTGAATAAACATGATTGTGTGTAATTATGATAAAATAATAACTGAAAAAAACAGAGACTTACGTCTTTTGTTGTTCTGGATAAGCCAAACACCTCTCCATGAAAGTATCCTTGAACTCTTCAGCATTTACCCGAGCTGCAGGAAAGACTACAGCGGTGACCACCAGAACAACGACAGAGCAGAAAATGCCCAACACACTTTGAGGTTTCATTTTAAGTCTCATGCAGATCAATGAAAGTTTTCCTTTCACAGACAGCCTTGTTATGACACTTAATACCTCTGAACATGGTTTTTATAGTCGCTTTGACACCTTATAATGGTAAAAGAAAAAAAAACTTCCTCTGCTCATAACAGGGTGTTTAACCACAGGCTGTCACGCCTGTAGATGTACATTTTACTTCTGGTGTACCAGAGAAGTGAGCTGTCAGACTTTTTAATTATTACTTATAATTGAGATGCTTTTAACTTAAACTCTGCATTGCTCAGTTTTAGACTACTGAGACTCACTTTAAAAAACAACTTTTTTCTTAAATGATCACCCAGTTTAAAGAGACCCTCTGTCCATTTCTAACTCCTGCAGCCCCCTCCATCACACCTCCCTCTGAATCAGCAGATTGACATCAGTCTGATTCTGCTTGACGTGCTTCTGGTCCTACTATTAAGTCAAAGTACAGCGAGTCCATCTTTTCATAAAGCAACTTAAAGTGCGTTACAGAGTTTCACACAAAAAAATTGTAAGCATTTAAAGACAGAAGATAGATAGAGGAAGATATGACGTCAAAATATAAGAGAAAAAAAGCTGAGTTGAAATTAAAGGTGAGATGTTGAAATAAGTGATATAGTTTTATTTAAGATGTTGGTTTTATGTATTTGTACATTTTGTGGATAAGATTAAGTCACATGTGCAGATAAAATTAACAGAAAAAAATCAGAGAAATGAAAAAACATCAAATGATGCCAAAATAAGAGTGAATGCCAACATGGAAATGAAATACAATCTATTACATTAACCATATTTGTCAAGCAAAATTGATCATTCCTCAGACTGTGTCATTGTGCTGAGTTGAAATTGAAATAGCAGTTTAAATTTTTAAAATTATTATTTTTTTAATATTACAAAATAAAATGTTCTGTGACATGAGATTTATTTTGAAAAATAGATAAATAAATAAAAATGACTTTTAAAATTAAACTAAAAAATCATAGAGCACAGTATAAGAGGGTAAAATGAAAATTAGATAATGGAGAAAACTAATTTATATTAAACATTATAATTAAGAAGCGATTCCACTCGCTGAGTGGCAGGGAAAATGTTAAATAATAATATCAGTGGTAAAAAGTGAAACTCTTTAATTCACCTGAAAAGTGCTGAGTAGTCATTTTAATAAGTAGGCTTAGTTATTTTTGATTATGATCATTAGGAGAAAATGAGGAGTCTTGTCTGACTTGCATTAAAAAATGACTTAATTTAAGTTTTGGAGCTTTAAAGTCTCATTTATTATGCAATACTTAAGGGATGAAACCCTGTAGTGACTTTAAATGAGTATTTGTGTTATTTTGTGTTCATCCAAAGTGAGACTGATGTATTCAGGCTTTCTCTAAGGGTATAGTTTTAGCATCTGTTTAACCGTTGTTTCCTCCTGTTTATTTTTCATGTGACACACAGTTGGTTCCTTTTACTTCATGAAAAATAGCATCAATAAATGGCCAAATGGAAGTCATATCAATTTAATTATTCATTAATTCCTGTTAAATTTGTTGACTTAGATAAGAGATAACTTTATTTGTCCTGATTTATTTTCATTGTTGAGGATGGAGGTGGCAGATGGTGCAAAGCTTTTGTTAAAAGCATGTTTTTATCTCAGTGTCCTGTACCGACGACCTGAGGGCTGAAGTCTGAAGTGGGTGTTGAGCGGGGGCTCTGTGTCAACGGCTGTTGTTCTGCCTTGGCGGGTTGTTTGACTTTCGTTGAGTTCTGAGATACTGGGTGTGGGGATGTGGATTATTTTTGAGGCTATGTGTGTGATTTTGCTGAGCTTGCTTTTGTGGGAAGAACAAAGTTTGAGCTTGGGGGATTGGTAAGCATTCAGGCTTCTGCCGGCCCTGGTTCAAATCCAGCCTGTGGCCAATTTGCAGAGTGTCTTCCCCTGACTCTCTCTTTCCCCCTTTCACAAGCCTAGGTTCATTACTGCCAAACCAGCTGTCGTAATCAGAGTTCTCTGGGTTTATATGTTGGCCACCAGCATGAAAACATGACCATTTGTTCTCAGTGGCTTATCATTTAGGATATTGATGTCTGGTCTTATTAAAAAAAAACAGCAAAAAACTTAAACAGAGGGCAGAGAGAGAAGTGGGGTTCATATTTATCATTACCTGGATCTGTGTATGCTGGGTGCTTTAATAGCACTTGGTGTAGCATCACAGCCTCGTCTTTGTCATAAACCAGCTTCAAATGTTTCAACAGCATCAGCTGAGGGTCTGCACTGCCCGTGGTGGACATTATTCAATTACTGAAAAAGCATAAGAAATCTGAGGCACTCGCATGTGGTTAAAAATCCTTTATTTTAACAGGGAAAAGCCTTTCAAAGCTGAAAGCACAGGGCTGCTTATCTCAAAATGGTTGATTACTAAGGCCACAAGTATAGCAACTGCAGGCCAAGAGTTTATTTATTAAGGCGGTGAAGTAATGTTCTGCTGCACTCTCCCCTACTTTATGTTTGAGTGTGTTTCACAGAGGCTGTCAGACTACAATGGAAAATGTGCCTCTAGAGTAAACCTAGTTAAAGATCAAGTTCAAGGTGTTGAATTACCATTGATCCAAAAAGTTACCCCAAAAAACTATCATTTATCACAGGACGAAACATATTGCAGTAGCATTTTAACATAACAACAACAAGCTTTATTTATATAGCACTTTTCATACATAGGAAAATGCAACCCAAAGTGCTTAACAAAATGAAACAGAATGAAATAACAAAAACATACAACAATATATAGACCCGACACCCCCCCCCCCCCCCACCCCACACACACACACACACACATACGCCCAGACTCGCACATACGCTCACACTCACACATACAGTAAATAGACTAGTAACATGGCCTGGCACTGAGGTGAGGAGAAGCCACCTATGGGTGGCCATCCACACTGAGAGGTACCAAAGTCCGCAGCCACAGGGAGCGCCGCCAGGAAGACGTCCCTGTGGGCAGACCAGACTCCCAGTGTGGAGGGCCCCCATTAGGAAATACTGGAGCTAAAAACAAGAAGATTAAGACAGTGGAATAAAAACAAGCAATAATGATAAAATGTCTTGAAATGTGAGGGTTTAGGAAATTTTAAAAGTAATAAAATGCACAAGATTTAAAATATGTAAGAATTAAAATAAAATAAAGTAAAAAAAAAATAATAATAAAAAATAAAAGATTAAAGACATAAGAATAGTAAAATATGAGAAATAAGAGAATAAAAGAAATCAGTTAAAAGCCAAATTAAAAAGGTGAGTCTTTAGCTTCCTTTTAAAGATATCTACAGTCTCTGCGGCCCTGAGGTTCTCTGGGAGGCTGTTCCACAGATAAGGGCCATAATGGCTGAATGCAGCCTCACCGTGGGTTTTTGTTTTAACTCGTGGTATGACTAAAAGGCCAGTGCCAGAGGACCTCAGGGTCCGCGAGGGTTGATATGATAAAAGCAGTTCAGATAGATAAGATGGTCCAAGACCGTTAAGACATTTATAAACTAATAAAAGAACCTTAAAATTGATTCCTGAAGCGGACAGGGAGCCAATGCAGCGATTTTAAAACTGGTGTAATGTGCTCCCGCCCTCTGGTCCTTGTCAGCACGCGTGCGGCTGAGTTTTGTAATATCTGTAGATTATTAATACTCTTTTTGGGAAGACCAGAGAGCAGGGCATTACAGTAATCTAAACGACAGGAAATAAAAGCATGCATCAGCACCTCCGTGCTGGCCTGAGAGAGAAACGGGCGGACTCTGGCTATGTTCTTAAGATGGTAAAAACCTATCTTTGTAATATTTTTTATGTGTGGAACAAAAGTAAGCTCGGAGTCAAAAATAACGCCCAGGTTCCTGACATATTGAGAGGGTTTAAAATTGTAATTTTGGTAAAAGTTTCTCTCTCTGGCCTTCAGGACCAATGACTAAAACCTCTGTTTTGTCCTGGTTGAGCTGTAGGAAATTATCTGCCATCCATGACTTGATATCTAAAATACAGTTAAAAAGGGCATCAATAGGCCCTGTGTCATTAGGAGACACGGCAATGTATAGCTGTGTATCATCAGCATAGCTATGGAAGCTGATGCCGTGCCTCCTGATGACATCCCCCAAGGGAAGCATGTAAAGATTAAAAAGAATTGGACCTAAAATTGACCCTTGAGGCACCCCACACCTAATTTCATGAGTTCTGGAGGAACATGTATCCATACTTACAAAGAAACATCGATCTGTGAGATAAGAATGAAACCAGTTAAGAACAGTCCCAGAAAGGCCCACCAGGTTTCTCAGTCTATTCAATAAAATGTGGTGATCTACTGTATCAAAAGCAGCACTTAGATCCAGTAGTACCAAGACTGTAAGTTTTTGAGAGTCGGCGTTACACCTGAAGTCATTTAAAATCTTTAAAAGAGCTGTCTCGGTACTGTGGTTCATTCTAAAACCAGATTGATATTTCTCTAAAATATTGTTTGTATTTAAAAAATCGTTTAATTGGTTAAAAACCAGTTTTTCTAAAATCTTGCTTAAAAATGGTAAGTTGGATACAGGTCGGTAGTTATTAAAAATGTTGAGGTCTAAATTGCTCTTCTTCAGAAGGGGCCTCACCACCGCCGTTTTAAAGGAGGCAGGGAAAACGCCTGTCTGAAGAGAGCAATTCACTATGTTTAAAATCTGTTCCTCAAAGAATCCATAAAACGACTTTAAAAGTGATGTGGGAATTGGATCTAAAAGGCAGGTTGTAGGCTTTACTTGGGAGAAAACTCGACCAAGTGTCCTTGCATCAACCAGGGCAAAACTCCCCAGTGTTTCCTCGGATAAAAGCGACTGTCCAGATGTGTTAATAATTACATTTTGATGTGTTAAAAGACTGGACCTAATGTCATCGATTTTACTTCCGAAGTGGTTTGCAAGGTCCTCGCAGAGGGCGTCTGCTGGTGCCTCTGAGGGTTTTTTAAAATTGGTATTGGTTAAAAGATCAAAGGTGGAGAAAAGAAATTTGGAATTGTTTTTATTATCTGCGATGAGCTTTGAGAAGTGAGAGATTCTTGCCTGTTTGACGGTTTTATTGTAGGATCTGAGTTGTTCACGTAATATTTCATAATGAACTGTAAGTTTACTTTTTCTCCATCTTCTCTCCGCACTCCTGCATTTTCCTTTTGATTTTTTGATTTCATCACTTCTCCATGGGGGATTAGGTTTACTTTTTATGGTTTTTGTTAAAAGTGGAGCCACAGAGTCCAATGTAGATTTCAATTTACTGTTAAAATTATCAACAATAAAATCACAAGGTGCGGGTAAAATTTCAGCAGGAGTGCTCTGTAAAATCTCGATAAAATTTGCAACCACTTGCAAAAGTGAGGTAGCGTTTCCTCACCGTTCTCACCGGGGCCTTTTGGTGATTAAAACTGGTGACATCAAAAAACACACAGTAGTGGTCAGACACAGCCAGGTCAACGACAGAGGACACACCAGTGGACAGGCCATAGCTAATGACCAAGTCCAGGGTGTGTCCTCTGTTGTGAGTCGGCTGTGTTACATGTTAGAATAGAATAGAATAGAATAGAACTTTATTTGTCATTGCAACAAGTACAACAAAATTGCAAAAGCCCTTCAGTCAGTGCAAAACAGTGTAATACAATAAAGTGCAGTGCAGAATAAAAATAAAATAAAATAATAAGATAAAAATATAATAAAATAATAAAGGTAAGGTGCAAGATAATACCGTGAGTAATGAGAATAAGGTGCAAGAGGGAATGATGAAGGTGCAAAAATAGCTGCCATGTTCTGGTGCAGTAAATGACATGAGGTAATTATTGACATGAGGTAGTGATATTAGCTCATAAGCCTCTGTTCAGGACCCTTACTGCTGTTGGGTAGAAACTATCTCTGAGCCGGTTTGTCCTTGCAGTGATTGACCTGTACCGCCTGCCTGATGGTAGCAGATTAAACATGTCGTGTCCAGGGTGAGAGGGATCCTGGGTTATTTTTCCCGCCTTTCGGAGGCAGCGGGAGTGGAGTGGTGCAGTTCTTCGAGTGTGAGGAGAGGGCAGCCGGTGATTTTTTGGGCCGTGTTGATGATCCTTTGCAGTGACGTCCTCTGAGCCACCGTGCAGCTGGTGTACCACACGCACAGACAGTACACCAGGATGCTCTCGATGGTGGACCTGTAGAAAGACACCAGCAGTCTCCGGGGGATGTTGTTCTTCCTGAGCACCCTCAGGAAGTGCAGTCTCTGCTGGGCCTTCTTCAGTAGCTCCGAGGTGTTCACAGTCCAGGTCAGGTTCTTCTCTAAGTGGACTCCCAGAAAGCGGAAGTCCTCTACCCTCTCCACACAGTCCCTGTTGATGAGTAGAGGTGGAATGTCTGTTGGTTAAAATCCATACAGTTTGAAAGGTTTAAAAATTCTCTCGACAATGGGTCGGAGATGTTATCAATGTGCAGATTAAAATCACCAGTTATTAAAATTCTGTTATTGGTGGCGTGTATGATTGATAAAAGCTCCGAAAATTCACTGATAAAAGAAGAGGAGTGGTGGGGTGGTCTGTAAACAGTGATGCAAAGGATAGAAAGGACTGCTAAAAACAAAGGCATGAAGCTCAAACGATGAGTAGCTGTTAAAAAACACTTCCTTTGAGTTTAACGTAATTTTAGAAATCGAAGCAGTTCCGCCTCCTCTTTTACCACCCCTGGTAGAAAATAAACAATTAAAATCTGGTGGGCAAGCCTCGGTGAGAACAACTGGTGCATCTGTGCCAAGCCAAGTTTCTGTTAAAAGAATGCAATCTAACTTACTGTCTAAAATCAGATCATTCATAATAAAAGATTTGTTTGCAAGGGAGCGAACATTTAAAAGGGCCAAGTTGATAGTGACAGGTGGTCTACGGACTGTACAGGTGGATTGTTGATGTTTTGGGATAGGTGTGAGGTTATTGAAGTTCACAGAGTGAATATTGTGAAATTTGCTTTGCAAGTGCTGTGTGATGATGGCAGGAATTGGTGGGTTGTAGGTGAAAGCAGAAGGTCCAAGTCCAGTATTGTGTGTGTTATGATCAGAGGTGGAACTAAAAACATAGGAACTGGGACCGGGGGGACATCAATCGGTAACGGACGGGTCAGTCTGTGTGGATTTGGGGTGGTGGGAGGAGAGTGTGGTGAAGTGCGCGTGTTGCACACCGTATGCCAGGTTGGCGGACAGCACGCGGGTGCCGGCCCTGTTGAGATGGAGGCCATCACTTCCAAAAAGATGTCTCCTCTCCCTGAACACATCAAAATTGTCAATGAAGCCGACGTTGTGGGTGCTGCAGGCAGAGGAGAGCCAGGTATTAAGGCTGAGCAGCCTGCTGAAACGCCCAATGCCCCTGCCACAGGTGGGGGTGGGGCCGGAGATAAAAACACACAGCTGGGACTCTGAGAGTCTGTTAAAAAGCCGGGTAAAGTCATGCTTTAATATCTCGGACTGTTGTCTGGAAGTGTCGGTGCCCACGTGAACGATGACACGGCTTACCTGGGGGTGAGAAATCAGAATGCTTGGGATTTTCTCCGTTATATCCGTAACGGTGGTTTCCGGGAAAGGACAGGGTGAGCGCCCCCCTCAGACGGACATTCCGGAGGATCGAGTCCCCGATGATGAGAGTTGTAGCCCGTCGTCCAGGGGGGATGGCCGGTTCGGTGAGCTCATCGTCCCCGTTAGCGGCCCGCTGGTGATGCGTATCCCGGTGAGGAGGACGTCGGGAGTGCCACCGCACGGCGTCCCTGAGAAGCCGCCTCCGCTGGGTTGAGGAGCCGAGGGACGAGGGCGAGTGGCCCGATGATAGGCGTCCGTCCGATGGGGCGCAGGCAGCCGTGAGTGGAGGGAAGGCTGCGGTGTCAGACAGCGAGGGCATTACACCCGTCGTAGGGGAGGCACCGGGATCGGCAGGGGCAGTTCCCCGCTTCGGCACCCCGACTGGCTCCGCAGCCATGGATAGCGCCGAGTATTTGTTGGTGAGAGGAACGGTGAAGGAGGAGGGGAGCCCCGGCAGGAGTCCTCTTCCGACGGTGGACAACAACTTCGGTCCAGGGAGACCTGTTGCTCGGAGTAGAGCAGGAGGGCCGCTGACAGGTGGAGGAGGAAGGCTCCCAGAAGACGGTGTCCCCCAGTGTAGCAGCAGCGCCATGCTGTTGTAGCTCACCGGTCTGCGAGCTCTCCAGCCGGACAACGTCGGGAGCCGAGCTTTGAAGGTGGCCAGCAGTGAGTCCTTCCTCCGCAGCTCATCGGATAGCCGTCCACTGTCCTCCAGAAGGTCAGCAATCTTTTTATGAGCTTTAGTTAGCTGCTTCCCTACCTCTGCAGGTAAGGAAGTGTCCATAGTGATGGCGTCCATGGTTGCCATGTAGCACTGACGCTAGAAGCGTAGAATCCAGTTGTCCGATGACTAAAACCCTATACCCAGTAAAATCAAAAGTTAAAAGTAAACGTTTGCTCAGAGCTCAAAGTATAAAAGTGCTCAGAACCTGATTAAAACCGGATAAAAGCTGTTAAAACCAGGTAAAAGCAGGAGCTAGCAGGAGCTATCTTCTGCGGCTGTCCACAGAGCGCGTTGAGGTAGTACACACTTCGCCCTCCCTCAGTTAAAGGAATACACCAACTTTTTTTGTGTGTCTTGCCTCACTCACGAGTCCATGACAAGCAGATAGACTCCATTCAACAGACAGCGCTCGCCCACTGTTAATTAGCATAGCCTAAACACTGGTAGTCAGTGGGTAGCATTAGCCTTCCTCTGCCTCCAGTCATCAGATAAACTCTTCAGCAACTCTAAATGGTCCTGTGTGCTTATTGTGACTTTTTTTTTAAATTGCTTCATGTTACATTATCTATTTTTAGTCTAAGATTAGCGCTTTATTTAATTTTTGAAAGAAAAACATTTGAAATTAAACTGCAGGGCCCATGCGCAAACCACCACAGACGTGCTTGTAAGTAGTCAACAAAACAACTCCTCAACAACAAACTGCAACAGTTGTACTTGGCCCGTAGCGGCACGGCCCAATCAGAGACCTTTAGAGCAGGAAGAGATGGGAGCTATGAATATAGACAACATCAAGAAGTGTCTTCATGTACAGAGATTAGCATAGATGCTAAAAACTTCAGTTGCAGTTTTGTCAGATCACATACAGTAACTTTACTAAATGAAAAACAACACTGAGAGCATTACTTCTGACATGTTTTTGCAAGAGTTTGTCTTGTGAAGTGAGAGACACTTAACCCAAAGTTGCTCGTGCTGCTGCGTCAGTGGCGTGTAAATGAGTGTGAAATGGCGGGGATGTGTTAGCTGATACTGACTGACCATTTACTATGAAATCTAAACCAGGAAGTCTGAGCTGAGGTGTGAAAGCACTTTGAGTTGTTCAAGACTAGAAAAGTGTTCTCTAGGCTGACGGTCATTTATAGTTTCTTTGCACACGTGCACACATGCTAACGTCTGCACTTGTCCATCAGCAGAGAATAAAGTTTAGATAAGAGATGGTCATATACTCCAGTAACCTTGCAATGCAGCTGGATCTGTCTGATGTAATGTCTGTAATAAGGCAGATCCAGACCTGACTGCAGAATCAAATCAGAGGGGGGAAATTTTTTCAGGGGGCCATACTTTTTTGAACCTACATTTTATCAGCCTGGAACTGTGATCGGATGCCACCTGTGCAAAAAATCCAGTTGTGACATTTCCTCGCTCCTAAATATTCCACAGTCAACTGTCAGATGTATTATAGGAATGTGGAAGTGTTTGGGAACGACAGCAATTCAGCCAGATGATATATATATATACACATAATATGCTGCCTGGTTTTTTTTGTCTACAAATGTGTCAGAAAATGCATGCAATATATACTCACACACACATATATATATGTATATGTATGTGTATATATATGTATATATGTATATATGTATGTATATGTATATATGTATATATATGTATATATATATGTGTATATATATATTTATATATATATATAAATATATATATACACACACACATATATATATATACACACATATATATATATACACACACACATATATATATATATATATATATATATATATATATATATATACATATATATATATATATATATATACACATATATATATGTTGTATGCATTTTCTGACACATTTGTATACAAAAAAGACCAGGCAGCCTATTAAAGTAAACGAGGTATAGTGCATTTCTTCATGATCTGAGAGTTTTGCAAAACGTTTCATGTTAGCCTTGAAAGCCCCTTATAACAACATTAAAAGACATAAAAACTTGGACACTGGACCTTCAACTCTGGTTCTTATGTTCAATTTTGATGCCTGCGAGGTAATGTTCTCAATCGCTACTGACTTTTCTAGTCTCTCTGACCACTCAAAGTAGCTTCACACCACAGGTCACATCAACACATCCACATCCACTCACTCTCACGTTCACCTACAGATGGTTCAGAGCTTCTGTGTAAGTAGTCCATCAGTATTAGCTGAGACATTCACGTTCTTTCATACCCATTTACACACTACTGATGCAGCAGTGGGAGCAGCTTGGGATGAAGTGCCTTGCCCAAAGACACATCTACATGTGGCAGTCAGAGCTGGGCTCAAACCTGCAACCATCTGATTACCAACAGAGTGCACTATCAGACCGATGCCCCTTGACTTTGCTTAACAAAGCCAGGACAAGATGATTAACTATACCTGAGAGGATGATTTTAGAATTAAAATAATGTCTCTGTAATCACTTCATCATGATTAGTTTTATTTTTGGTTGTTTTTAACGTTTTTTTATTAATTGTTTTTAATGTATTTATCTGGATGCACTTAGAACCGTGCAAGGCTGTTATTGTTATTAACACTGATCACTGAACACTGATCTCCGGTCGGCCAAACAAATTTACCCTTGAAGTACTAATCAAGAAACCTTGAACCTTGAGCAATATTTAACCAAAGAATCTGAACGCTTTTTTGTTTCGAATGATTTAAAATATGGCCCCTGTAATGTCTGACAAGAAAGAGAAATGGCCTCTGGACTAAAGTAGTTCATGACCCCTGCACTCAAGGTTTATAAAACCAAATAAAAAAAACACATGGACTCTTTCAATAATAATTAATAAATCATGAATTTCTCCTCTCACATAGAAATCATTTATTCATCCTTGTATGGGGTGGGAGTGCTCTTAAGCACAAAATAGCAATTATAAACTTAGAAACATAAACATTAATACATGATAGAATAAGAAATATTTTCAAATTCATGTAATTAGTGCAAAAGCATCGAGCAGTGCTTCCCTGAATGTGGCTCAAGGTGGTTCTGCTGGTGGGCTGAGAGGTCATTGACAATAACATCAAATACTTAACTGAGTTAATTTCTTCCTGATTCTATGAATTTATCTGAGTTACGGATGCATGATATTGAATTTTTGACAATATCTGATATGCCAAAATCTGTATAATTATATTTTTATTATAAACATATATGCAGCAGGAAAAAGAATTTATAGTGAGACTTTTGATTGATAAAAGTGGACATTGAGTAATGATGAGTTGAACCATTATGGGACATTGTACATTCTGAAGTCAGAAAGTCCCCTGCATAAGTTCTTTTGAATCTTGTCTTAAAATTGATATTTTAGGCGGAGGCTTTTGACTCAGAGAGTTGTGTGGTCTCTGTTTTGTTGTGGTCTCTGTCCTTGTATTTTTTATTTATGTATTTATCATTATTAATATTCTAATTATTATAATTGTTGTTGTTATGTTATCTTTTTGAATTTTAGTTTGTTTTTATGTGTATTATAAGTTCATCGTAGTTGGCTTTTATTGTTTGGTTTTTATCTCTGCTTTGTTTTATTTTGTTTTATTTTATTCAATTTTACTTCTGATTGTAGTCACAGTGCAGCACTTTGGGACACTTCTTTGTTTTTTAAAATTGTACTATATAAATAAAGTGGATTGGATTCTTTCAAAAGCACAGTATATATATGGGATATGTGTAACCAGTTTGTAAGGTCAGAATATGAGCTCTAAATATCTGCAAAATTGTTGATATCTTCCAATGCCAACAATCAGCTTTTTAGGCAGTTATCTCCTGATTCTCCTTGATCCAGTAATTTGTGTTTTTGATGACATGAAAAGGTACAATGTCCAAGTTTGCAGAGTCATGAAGTCTGTTCAACTAGAGACCGTTTAAATAAATGTAGCTGTTCTTTTCTTTATGGAAAATAAGAGCGAGTTAAATCAGATTTCTAATCTCATGTTATGGTTGTTTTGGAGGGGTATGGATAACTTTTGAGTTGAAAAATGGGCCACAGTTTGGGGAAGGCTGGCAAAGATTTTTGAAAGAAATGGGATATGTGAAAAAGTGTTGAGTGTATAAGGAATAAGCTTTGTGAAATAATCAATAACCCGACAGACAGCATCTTAAAGTTTTAAATCATCAGTAAGGAATCAAAACAAAATAGAGAAGTTAGATTATGAGTTAAGAACTTTAACTGAAAGGATTTTCAGTGCTGTGGGGATCAAGATAATGCCCCGAAATGGAGTGGTTTCAGATAAAGAATCACAAGAGGGATTATAATGCGGCCTAAGGTCTTCTCCAACAGAGTTAACTGATGGTGCAGACGTGATCCTTCACCAGCAGGATTGGTAGTTCTTTCCCCTGATGCACTCCTCAATGTGTGATCTACAATAGAGAAAATGAACTTCATTAATGTTGTGCCATGTCTAACAACCTGCTGAAGTTTTCTTCAAACTAGTTGAAATCATTCTGATTAGAAAGACAAATTCCTTATTTAGGTGAAGTGCATGCATCTAACATATGATCAGAATAAAGACGTGGGCATGAGAACCTACATCGTCACCTCCTTGCAGTCAGAAGACATTCCCTCCGATTTCACCATGTTCTTCAACTTCTCGACTGACTCACTTTTGCACTGCTTTCTGAGTAACAGAAAAAACAAGAAGACACAAAACAGCAAGATTAGCCTCAGACATGCAGAAGTAATCCAGGAATATTTCTGACGTGTCTTTGTTCTTGTGTAATCACAGCTGTGCGATCATTTCAGTTTTTCTTCTGACATGTTTGAAGTCAAACAACTTACATTAGCAGACATCACAAGCATCACATATGGGTAATACTGTGGTCATGTTGTATTGAGTTATCTTTAATTCATTTAGTTAAATAAATATTTAAGTTAGTTCAATGACAGGATATTTTCAGTTGTTCAAAGGTGACAGGAGTCCTGCAGCAAGAGACTTTGTCCAACCTGGTAACAGTAATCAGGGGTCATTATGAAGGGTCACCTCTTAATGAAATCAGGATTTGAGAAGGGGTCAACTTGTTTACAAACTCCAATTCCAGTGAAGCTGGGACATAGTGTATAATGTATGTTATAGAATTAAATGGCTGACAGAGATATTAGCAGTTAATATAACTGAGAGAGGTAGAGCCAAATTGCTTAAAGGGATAGTTCAGGTTTTTTTTAAGTGGGGTTGTATGAGCTCCATATGGCCACTATGTACATTAGATGCAGTAGAAAGTTCTCTCCTCTCCCTCAGTGAGCCACAATTTGTAAAAGTTTGTGGGGCAGAACCAGCCGCAAACAAGGAAGTATTGTACCAAATACAAAGGGTATTTTCTCCGCCTACAAGAACTCCCATCAAAAAATGATACCACAGTTTAAGACTACACTGCCTAGAAATTTTTTTGAGTGCATTAACTTTTCAGAAAAATAAAGTTTATCTGGAACTTGCGGCAGTGCTGCGCAGAGGAATACGTGACGTGAGTTAGTTCCAGATAAACTTTATTTTTCTGAAAAGTTAATGCATTGAAAAAACGTTCTAGTTAGCGTATCCTTAAATTGCGATATTATTTTCTGATGAGAGTTCTTGTAGGCGGATAAAATACCCTTTGTATTTGGTACAATACTTCCTTGTTTGCGGCTGGTTTGCCCCACAAACTTTTACAAATTGTGGCTTACTGAGGGAGAGGAGAAAACTTTCTACTGCATCTAATGTACATAGTGGCCATATGGAGCTCATACAACCCCACTTAAAAAAAAACTGAACTATCCCTTTAAGCAATTTGGCTCTACCTCTCTCAGTTATATTAAAAATATAACTGAAACAGCAAAATATCAACATACACCGGTGTATTGACATTTTCTTACACCCAAAAAATCTCCTAGTTTTGATGTAATGAGTAGCCCTAATCCACCTGTATTCTCACTCTGTCTGAATTGCCCTGTTAAGGCTCCTTTTGGATGTCCTTTCGTACATGCATCATTCATTCAATGGCCTTTGCCAGGGGTATCAGCATAGAAATAATGAAGTCACACCTGTTGCTCTCTGTGATCAGCACAATGGTTAGTTTCGTCACCTTGTGTGAATCGAGATTTGGAACTTCAAGTCTTCCAAAGGTACTAGAGGTAAAAAGCAGAAGAGCAATATTTACAAGGAGTCATGTCCTGTTCTTAGACTCATAGAAACAGAATAACAAGAAGTGAAAGGGCAGTGTTGAGACAGGAACAAGTGAGGGAGATAACCGGTCTGAAAATCTACTCTGAAAGTCACTGGTAAGCCCTAAAGGTAACCAACCATGTTCAACAACACAGCATTGGAAAAAGGATTTCCTGTTTCTCTAATGCTAAGGATTTCATACATGTGTTAACTCAACATTATGTTTGCTGCTCATCTTTCCGCAGAGAACGGCTCTTTTTCATCTCCATCAAGCATCACTGTGGCCTCATCACAGGCATATTGTGCAAACTGCAGAGAATGGTTTGATATATCATGTTAATGACTTTAATTTAAGTTTGAATTTACTTTTAAGAGCAGTGAATTAGTCAGTGGGAGCTCACCCTCATTGAGGCTATTTCCCAGAATGAGCTCTTGGCATTTGGGGATTCGTCACATTTTGTGAATGTTTCTAGATGAGCACAGAAAGAAACACAACAACAGTTTACATTTAAAAAAAACAAACACTTTTTTTGCTTCTGAAGTTTTTTATAGACCAGTTTAGAGTAGAAAGATGTTCACTCTGCACTTGTGTGCACACAGAGGGGGTAAATTGTGGTGTCAAAAGAGAAGCAATACCCTCTAAAATTTCCCCTTACATTTATGAATTTATATTGATGTTGTATACACTGTTGATAGTGTAACTTCTTGGTGCACTGTTCATAGCTCCACTTTTACTTCTTTTATTTTTCCCTCATTGTGACGATTGTTATTTCTTTAAGATTTTTTGATCTCTTTTTACATTTCTCTCCTTTGTATTGTGTGTATATATATATATATATATATATATATATATATGTACATATATATACATATATACATATGACAATTAAGAACAAAAAGGAAATGAAAAGTATGAATTGCAATATAAAACTTTAACTTACTATATAAGTTTTTATGACATCATACCCTGTCCCACCCACTGTTTCCATACAGCACCTTAACACAGTAAAAATAAACACATAATTTGTGTTGCTCGAATTGGAATTTGGGTATGCATGTCAAGATTCAAATTTGGTTATCGACCCGTGAATTTAGGATTGACTATTCTTGCTTTTTCTTCTGTGGGACCCTAGATCTGACTGGGCCCAGAAAGTTTTTCCCTTTTTTCCCTTATGCCCTGTCCTGTAAGGACGTCCTGTCAAAAGGACGAAATGTTTACAGAATGGAATTTGAAAGAAACACAAAGTACTTACGCCATAATGAAAGGCTGAGCACTCAGTGAGGGGAGACCCCTAACCCCACTAATATCTACATACTAGTAAACTTTTCCCAATTACTCACTCATTGACTTTGATAAGGTTGGCACGGGGACACAGCAGGTATTGCATGTGCCTTACAGCAAGATGGTTAGTGGTTTTATTCTTGAGTTGGTCGGGACTTGTCTGTCTGGAGTTTGCTTGTTCTCTTTGTGCATGCATGGGTTCTGTCCGGGTAATCTAGCTTCCTTCACAGATCAAAACATGCTTATTGATTGGTGACTCCAAATATCTCTTAGGTATGAGTGGAGGCGGCTCTGACCAATGTGGCACCCGAGGCGAGATTTCATATGGGGCCCCCTCCATTGGCGATTTACAAATGCTTTCAGAAAGAAATCGACAAGCATTGTTTTTACCACTGTCTTTAATTTATAAGAGAACATGTCACCCTATTAACATGCTTGACAAATTACAAATAAAATTAAAAAAGTCTGAAATACAATATAAATACCCTTACCACGACAAAAGAATTCTATAAATAAGTGAATAGATAATAATAATAAATGATAAATAAATACAACAATTAACAGTTTAAATAACCACACAGTTTGCACACAATAACTCTAAACATAAGCTACATTTACACTACACAGTCACTGTGCGTTTACAGTTGAATCAATGTGAGCTATTTGATTTTAAGAGTTAGTAGAGATGCACGATAACTTTTTCCAAACCGATACCGATAACTTCCTGCTTCTCAAGGCCGATACCGATAACTTATTTATATTTATTATTTTTAAATTTAGATCTAACTGTAGTTTGGGCACAACTGGAGGGAAGAAAGACTCAAATAAAGATGGATTTACCAAACTGTACCTGTAGATTTGTCCATTGATTCTTACAATGAATGTAGGAATCATCCATGTACCTAGCAAGCTAACAGGGCTGACATCACATGTCCATAAAACAGTAGTGAAGCTTATGTCCTTATTTCCATCTACCAGTGTATGCAGGAGTGTGGCGATCACGTTGTATTTTGCTGGCAAACATACATCCGAAGAACCGTGGCTCCAAGTGGTATACTAGCCGACAAAAGCCCGTATGTTCAACGATGGTAAAGGGCTGGTCGTCCAGCGCCATCATTTCCATGATGAAATCACAGATCGCTTTAGCCCTTGGGTCGTCTCTGGCAAACTTTTTGCACTTTCCAAACGCCACGGCGATAGGAAAAAGCCCCGGGCCTTTCTTTGCGGCTGGCTTTGGGGCAGTTTCTTTAGCAGCACAGGCGTCTTCGTAGGCTTTCAAAACACCGTCGTAGCGATACTGGCGTTTCAGGTGGCTGATGAGGCTTGATGTGTTGAAGCTCGATGTTTTTTTCCCTCCTCACGGAATGTCTGCAGAACATTTGGTGCGAATAGCACACGAAATGTCTTCCTCCGAAACAGTAAACAAGTACCACACGATCGACGTTTACAGTGAGCTGAGGGGAAGTTTACGACAGGCCGTTTACGGCACGGCACGGGTAGGAGAAAAGGAGCGCTTGATTTGCTCACCCTAACCCACCTACAGCACAGTACGGGTGATCTCGCTTCATAGGAGCATTTTTTATTTTTATTTTTTAATTTATCGGAGCTATTTTATAATGTTATCGGATTTATTGGTATGACGTCATAATTCCTCATATTATCGTGCACCCCTAGTTAATAGTACTAGTTAATAGCTAGTTTTAAAGTAATTATATTGAAGGTAATTTTTTTCCCGATTTTGTGGCACCCCCTGGAGGCCACAGCACCCTTAGAATTTGCCTATATTCCCTAATGAATCGTTGTCTCTCTCTTTATGACCTTGCAATCAGCGGGCGACCGGTTCAGGGTGTACCCTGCCTTTCACCCAGTATTGTGTGGGAGAGGCTCCAGCCCCCCGCGATACTGATATGGGTAAGATTATGGATGGATGGATGAACCTGGTGCCCTCACCACATTCTAAAAAGGCTGGGACACTGTGTTGCATCACTTTTCCTTTTGACAACACTCAATGAGCTTTTGAACTGTGGTCTCTAACTGTTGGAGCTATAAGGTGGAATTCTTTCCCATTCTTGCTTGATGTACAATTTAGGGAGTTTCTCCAAAGTGGGAGGCTTATCATATCCCCAAATTAACCTCATGAAAGATGGAGAGAGCAACAAAGGGAGAAGAGGGATTTTTCTCATTATTTGGGATTTGGGCAGACAGGGTGAAGAGTAAAGTACATATTACAGAACATGTGACCTTTCAAGCTGCTGTCAGTAAACTTCAATAAAGTAAACATTTCTTAATAATACAAAACCCAAAACCAGTGAAGTTGGCACGTTGTGTAAATCGTAAATAAAAACAGAATACAATGATTTGCAAATCCCTTTCAACCTATATTCAATTGAATACACAGCAAAGACAAGATACTTAACATTCGAACTGGTAAACTGTGTTATTTTTTGCAAATATTAGCTCATTTTGAATTTGATGCCTGCAACATGTTTCAAAAAAGCTGGCACAAGTGGCAAAAAAGACTGAGAAAGTTGAGGAATGCTCATCAAACACTTATTTGGGACATCCCACAGGTGAACAGGCTAATTGAGAACAGGTGGGTGCCATGATTGGGTATAAAAGCAGCTTCCCTGAAATGGTCAGTCATTCACAAACAAGGATGGGGCGAGGGTCACCACTTTGTGAACAAATGTGTGAGCAAATTGTCGAACAGTTTAAGAACAACATTTCTCAACGAGCTATTGCAAGGAATTTAGGGATTTCATCATCTACGGTCCATAATATTATCAAAAGGTTCAGAGAATCTGGAGAAATTATTGCATGTAAGCGGCAAGGCCGAAAACCAACATTGAATGCCCGTGACCTTTGATCCCTCAGGCGGTACTGCATCAAAAACCGGCATCACTGTGTAAAGGATATCACCACATGGGCTCAGGAACACTTCAGAAAGCCACTGTCAGTAACTACAGTTCGTCGCTACATCTGTAAGTGCAAGTTAAAACTCTACTATGCAAAGCGAAAGCCATTTATCAACAACACCCAGAAACGCCGCCGGCTTCGCTGGGCCCGAGCTCATCTAAGATGGACTGATGCAAAGTGGAAAAGTGTTCTGTGGTCTGACGAGTCCACATTTCAAATTGTTTTTGGAAAGTGTGGTCGTCGTGTCCTCCGGACCAAAGAGGAAAAGAACCAGCCAGGACTGTTATAGGCGCAAAGTTCAAAAGCCAGCATCTGTGATGGTATGGGGGTGTATTAGTGCCCAAGGCATGGGTAACTTACACATCTGTGAAGGCACCATTAATGCTGAAAGGTACATACAGGGTTTTGAGCAACATATGTTGCCATCCAAGCAACGTCTTTTTCATGGACGCCCCTGCTCATTTCAGCAAGACAATGCCAAGCTACATTCTGCACGTGTTACAACAGCGTGGCTTCGAAGTAAAAGAGTGCGGGTACTAGACCGGCCTGCCTGTAGTCTAGACCTGTCCCCCATTGAAAATGTGTGGCGCATTATGAAGCGTAAAATACAACAACGGAGACCCCGGACTGTTGAACAACTTAAGCTGTACATCATGCAAGAATGGGAAAGAATTCCACCCGAAAAGCTTCAAAAATTGGTCTCCTGAGTTCCCAAACGTTTACTGAGTGTTGTTAAAAGGAAAGGCGATGTAACACAGTGGTAAAAATGCCCCTGTGCCAACTTTTTTGCAGTGTGTTGCTGCCATTAAATTCTAAGTTGATGATTATTTGCAAAAGAGAATAAAGTTTCTCAGTTCGAACATTAAATATCTTGTCTTTGCAGTGTATTCAATTGAATATAAGTTGAAAAGGATTTGCAAATCATTGTATTCTGTTTTTATTTACGATTTACACAACGTGCCAACTTCACTGGTTTTGGGTTTTGTAGATGTAATTTTACAGTATTAAACATTTGTAAATAGATGACTTATAGTCCTCCACATCAACCTGTTTTCCATGTTTTTGTTTCTGTGTGATTTATAAATCTTACCTTTACTGCTGTTCTTCCCACACCAGGTCAGTCCATCCAACACGTACCCCAACAGCGTGTCCTCAAGAGTGAAAAAGTAATCCCTACTCTTGGTGAACCTTTGGACCAAATCCTGGCTGATGTCCCCGGTTCCACTCCAGAACATTGTCTACACAATGTAGAGAAGGTATGACATTGTATTTACGCAAATTGTTGAGCAATATGTTGAGTTTTAAAGACACACAGTGCTTAGCATATTTATTGGCCCACCACAGCAGCCTAAATTAGTATTATTGATAATTGCCAAAAGATAATGTCTATGTTTCTGTAATGGTTAATATACCAGTATGCAGAAATTTAAATTTAAATTTAATTTAAAATTTACTGTTCTACAAAAAAATAATTAAGCACATTTTTATTTCTTTAAAAAGATAAACTATATATGTAGTTATAATTATTTACTTGCATTACTGTACAGAAAAAAATATAGTTTTAGTAGTTGAATGTTATGTTTGATTTCTTTCTGACTTCTCAGCTCAAATTTGGGCATAAAAAGGTGAATTCAGTTTAAAATTCATCTTTCCTGTGTAAAATGTTTTCTCAATAACAACATTTTCAGTTTTAGACAAGTTTTTCAACGTTTTTTTAAAATAGATATGAGTTCACATTTTTTTTATAGGTAGCCTAATCCAGTGGTTCTGAACCTTTTTGGGGTCCTGGACCCCCTGCATGTTTTTCATGTACACTGAGGGGAGTTTGTCCTGTAAAGTGGCTTCTGTTTTGTACTTTAGTGGTGGCAGTAGCACTGGCCTACTACATTATCCTATTACCGGGTAAAGGATGTGATTGACGGAGTGATTGTCCAATCACCTGCTGGATATGCTTTTGTACGGTTCTGCCTATTCCTGAACACGTTCTATTGGCTGTGTTCCCCAGGTGGACTAGTTTAATATATTGTGTATAGTAGATGTTGAACAGTCTATCAGGTGTGTCAGGTTAACGCTCTGGTGCAGTTTAAATGATTTTTTTCTTTTTAATTAAAAAAATCATCAACAGTTTAATATTTATTACAGAGACCAATTTGATTATCAAAGACAATGTTTTAAAACGGTGGCCATCAAAAGCTTATCAAGGACAGGAATCAATATTGGTCAATAATCCACATATAGCCTTTGGGCTGGTCAAAACAGGGAAAAAATCAGAAATCAGAATTAACCAGTGAGGAGCAATCAGACCATCTCCAGTTTGTACCATTAAGAGACTAAACATCCAGTCAGAGCTTTGACAAGCTCAGGGATTATATCTCTCTGTCACATCAATGGATTTGCATGATTTTAAATTTGTCATGATATTTATGGCCCTTCTAAAATAAATCAAGTTGTTATTCCGTTGATGGCTCGTATTTATCGTAGAGCAACTGTAATGTTTTATTCTGTGGCATTTTAAAATTCTTTTATTACATTAACTACATGATGTATGTAAAATATATCCTGCTGTGTCTGAACATTAGACTCTTTACATTACTTACCTCTGTGCTGGTGACAACTGAGGCTGGAGTTGTTATTTTGATATTGAACCATAATTGCGATGTCATGTCAAGACTTGCTGATTGTTTGCAGGATTTTGTTTACTGTGGCTGAATGGAATATGGCATAATGGTGACTAATCATTGAAAGTTTGACACAACTACAGTCAAACCTCAAATGCTTTGCTACAACATGAGAACCAGACCACGACAGGTGATATAACACAACATCTACTTACCATAGACACAAAACGAACGCTTATTAATGAAGCGCTTCTTTATGTTGCTGCGTTTCCTCTGGTCAGAGCTTGATGAAAAAACTGAAGCACACATTAAAAGCTTAGTACAAGTTTAGGGAAGCCTGTTTTTACTGTTCTTCACTACAGTGTGTTTTATGATTATTGTAGCTCAACATGTCAGGTTTCAGATTGAGAGAAATGATAAAAAAAATATTTCAGTATAACATTAATCTATGCCAAGGAATTTTATACTCAGAATTTTGCACTGGAAATAAATATTAACAGTGATAGTTCTAATTAAGATTATCAACTACTAGTGTTTATAATCTGCCTTTATATATCGTCATTGTGTAGCACTTTGGTGAACATGGTTGTTTTTTTAAATGTGCTGTATAAATTAAGTGGATCAGATAAAATCGGATAAGTCAGGGGCTTGTGGAAGAGTGAGCCTCCCCTCTAACAGAAGAAAATGTCTGTCGTGCCCCCTACACCATCCAACATGCCCCAACAAAAAATAGGGTTTCAATGCTGAATATATTAATTAATAACTTATTCATGTTTTGATTTTGAATAATCATACAATGTCACACTCTTAATCAATCTTTTTTTAAAAAATATCTATATCTCATCTTTAGGCATTTATTTATTTTTTCTAGTAGAAAACATTTTTTTTTTTAGCATTTTTTTAATCTCTATAAGAAATATTTATTATTTTTAAGATTCTAAGTAACCCATACCATCTTTGTCTTGTCTTGAAGGTTTTAAAAATTTTTGACATTTTTGTCGGCATCATTTAAAAATCAAACAAGGAAACTAAGAGAAATACAGCATCAGAAGAGACCGTCTTTAATCACAAATATTAACATAAAAATAACTCAAATTACAAATTACAGACTGTGGCCATTGAGTTTTTATCAAGACACGTGTCGATTATGAATGTTTACCTTTTCACATTGATGTTTGAAGGGCATCACAGTGAAGAGTTGACTGTAGCTCTTGCGAGAAACTTCACTGTCATCCTTTCCAACATAGGCTTGTTCAAAGGCAGTCCACACTTCTTCACAGCTGAAAAGTAATTTACTGCATTCTTGTCACTGAATAAATATGATAGTGCATGATTATGATAAAATAATAACTGAAAAAACAGAGACTTACGGTTTTTTATATTCTGGATATGCCAAACACCTCTCCATGAAAGTATCCTGGAACTTTTGGGCAGTTTGCAGAACTGTGGGAACGACCACAATGATGATCAGCACAACGAAGACAGAGCAGCCAACACCCACCTGTGTGCCAGTATTGTTGGTGCTCATTTTTAAATCTCATGCAGTGCAATCAAAGTTTTCCTTTCACAGACAGCCTTTATTTGCCACTGTAAAAAGTCTTGCACGAGTTTATATAATGGTAAAAAAAAAAAACAACTTCCTCTGTTCACCTGCCCAGAACAAAAGTGAAAGTGATGTGATTCTGCAACAGGATATTTAACCGCAGGCTGTGATGCCCATAGATGTAAATTTCACTTCTGGTATATCAGAGAAGTCAAACCTGCTGAGCTTTCAAACCTTTTGATTATTCTTTATAATTGAGATGCTTTTAACTTAAACTCTGAATCTGTCACTTTTAGACTACTGCAACTTCACTTAAAAAAAAAAAAATCTGTTTTCATAAATGATCAGCCAGATTTTAAAAACCCTCTTTCCATTTCTAATTTCTGCCACTTCCTTAATCACACCTCCCTCAGTCTCAGCAGATGATTCTACTTGACGTGCTTCTAGTTGCATTTCTAAGTTAAAGTAAAGCAAGTCTATCTTTTCATAAAGCAATTTAAAGTGCGTCACAGAGTTTCAAAATAAAAAAATATTGAAGGAGAGCATCAAGATATGAAGTCAAAATGTAAGAAAAGAGAAAGAAAGCAGTGCTAGAGTTATGAAACACAATACACACATATACCATATTTGTCAAAGAAAATTTAATCATTACAAAGACTGGAAGTCATAGTGCTGAGTTGGAATTGAAATAACAATCTTGTTTTTTTTATTGTTAATTTATTTTTTTTATATTCTTGAAATTCTAATGTTCTGTGACATGAATCCTGACTTAAAAATAGATTGTCTATTATTGCTTGGTTCATATCTCTGCTTTATTTAATTTTATTCCACTTTATTTCCAAATGTTGTCACCGCTTAGCACTTTGAAACACTTATTTATACAGTCAATACACTCCTGATCAAAATTTTAAGACGAGTTGAAAAACTGCAAGAATTTACATTTGGCACAGTTGAATTTTAGGAAGGCTCTAAATAGAGCTTCAAAATGCAAAAAGAAGAAATGGGATTGAGACAAAACAAAAATTGAGTAAGCAATTTAGTGCAAACAACAAACTGAAATAGGCAGCAGTTTGGGAAAGGCTAGTAAAGATTATTGAAAGAAATAGGATTTGTGAAAAAGTGCTAAGTGTAAGAAGAATAAGCTCTTGAAATACATAGTGATTGATGAAATAAACAATAATTAACCCTACAGGCGGCTTCTTAAAGTTTTGAATCATCAAAAGAAATCAAAACAAAATAGAAAATTAAAGTGCAAAATTGGAAACACTGGTAAGATTTTGAGTTAGGGATTTTCAATGCTGTGGGGATCAAGATAATGCCTAAAATGGAGTGGTTTCACATAAGAAATCACAAGAGAGGGATTATAATGCGGCATGAGGTCTTCTCCAGCATTGTTAACTGATGGTGCAGTTGTGATCCTTCACCAGCTGGATTGGTATTGTTTTCCTTTGATGCACTCCTCAATGTGTGATCTATAATAGAGAAAATAAAACTTCGATTTCACCATATTCTCCAAATTCTTGGCTGAATCATTGTTGCACTGATTTCTAAGTAGAAGAAAAAACATGAAGACACAAAACAACAAGATTAGCCTCAGACATGCAGAAGTAATCCAGGAATATTTTTGACGTGTCTTTGTTCTTGTGTAATCACAGTTGTGCGATCATTTCAGTTTTTCTTCTGACGTGTTTGAAGTCAAACAACTTACGTTAGCAGACATCACAAGCATCACATATGGATAATACTGTGGTCATGTTGTATTGAGTTATCTTTAATTCATTTAGTTAAAGAAATATTTCAGTTAGTTCAATGACAGGATATTTTTAGTTGTTCAAATGTGACAGGAGCCCTGCAGCAAGAGACTTTGTCCAACCTGGTAACAGTAATCAGGGGTCATTATGAAGGGTCACCTCTTAATGAAATCAGGGTTTGAGAAGGGGTCAACTTGTTTACAAACTCCACTTCCAATGAAGCTGGGACATTGTATATAATGTATATAATAGAATACAATGACTGACAGAGATAATAGCAGTTAATATAAGAGAGAGGTCAAATGGTTTAATGTCTGTTGCCAACCGGTGGCCAGAGGCTGCACTAAAATCAAATCAAATGGCCAAATTTCTCTAAACTGTTGGATAGTGAAATATCATAGTATTACACTAAAAATATTGATACAGTAATTCGCAGCTAAATATAAAGATAGACTGGTGTATGGAGAATTTCTAACACCCCAGAATCTCATAGTTTTGATGTAATGAGTAGCCCCAATCCACCTGTATTCTCACTCTGTCTGAAACACCCTGTTTGAGTTTTGCCAGGGGTGTCCGAACTACGGCCTCGGGTCCATTTTTTTAATTGGCTTGCAACAAACTCCAAAAGGTCAAATTAAATGTGGCCTGCATGAAGGTCCACGTCCTGCAGTTGTACTGTTTACATCATGTCTTGGGTGTCTATTAATCAAGGACTGGATTGAAGCTTCAGATTCAGCTTTTTTCCCTCTCCTTTGGAAACAGTCAGATCTGAGGGGACGGGGAGGCTACAGGAGGCTATGATAATGAGATGATAATGAGCTCTGTGCTAATTGGCTGCTTAAATGATGTCTGATTGGGGGGGTGTTGCAGGCCATGGAGTGTACTTTCACAGTCTTGGTGTCAGCCTGTGACAAACAGAAAACACACATGTAGGTGGAGGCTGTATAGCTATGACATCGTAAACCCTGGGAAGTAAAAACAGAGTGTTTAAAGGGGCATTTTCTGTAAAAATGTGTAGCATATTTCTCTGTGACCTGAGTTTAGGTGTCATGTTCTTCTGCTGCCCAAACCTCGCCCAACAACAATTACAAGCAAGACAGAAAATTCTGTGTTGAAATAATAAAGTCACACCTGTTGCTCTCTGTGATCAGCACAATGGTTAGTTGCTGCACCCTGCTCGGCTGGAGATTTGGAACTTCAGCTTTTCCAAAGGCACTAGCGTTAAAAAGCAGAAGAGCAATATGTACAAGGAGTCATGTCCTGTTCTCAGACTCATAGAAACAGAATAACAAGAAGTGAAAGGGCAGTGTGGATACAAGAACAAGTGAGGGAGATAACTGGTCTGAAAATCTACTCTGAAAGTCTCTGGTAAGCCCTAAAAGTAACTAAACATGTTCAACAACACAGCATTGGAAAAAAGATTTCCTGTTTCACTATTGCTAAGGATTTCACACGTGTTAATTCAACATTATGTTTGCTGCTCACCTTTCAGGAGAGAACAGGTTTCCTCTCTCTCTCGATGAAGCATCACTGTGGCCACATCACAGGCATATTGTGCAAGCTGCAGAGAATGGTTTGATATATCGTGTTAAAGACTTTAAAGGGTAAAGTTTGAATTTACTTTCTGTGCGGCGAATTTGCCAGTGGGAGCTCACCTTGGTTTAGGCCATTTCCCAGAATGAGACCACAGCTTTGGGGAATCCCTGGTCACAATCCGTGAATGTTTCTAGATGAACACAGAAAGAAACACAAAGAGAGTATACATAAAAATATACTTTTATTGCTTCTTGAGCTTTTTCTATAGACCAGTTTGGAGTAGAAAGAGTTTCTCTGCAGTTATTGTGTGAACGCAGTGTGGTGGCAAAAGAGGGGCCCACACATTGGAATGGCTGGACCCCCGAATGTCCCACCTATTACCTGACGTGATCTATGATATAAACCCATGCCCAAAGGATCAGGAGCAGCAGGCTGACATTTACCTCTCTGGCCGAATCTTTTAGAGTTTGTTTACAGATCATTGTTGGGCTCAGATGCCCTTTCCTCCTCCCCTGTATTTGATGCCATCCCAGATCCTAAAATGGATATGTATCCTCAAAACTGCACTTTTCACTGCTGCATTTTGTTTGTTCTTATTCTCAAATTAAAACTTAAAACTATTTTGCTGTCAGTAATAAGAATTAAAGTCCGGTACTCTTGTTGATGTGGTTGTTGTGGTGTAAGATAATACTCTCCATAACAATGGTAACAGTTATAAATAATGATGAGAATAATGATAATAATAATCATAAAATAACTGTTGTTGCTATTATTATTAATCATAGTTGATGTTTTTCACACAGATATCTTCACCGCCAATCATGAAATTGTTCATATTTTTTCCCTTTCTGTTACTTTATTGAATGCTGCTGTAACTTGTCAGTCAGTGTTTAATATTGCTTATATGTCATTATATTCTGTCCCATCCAGAGATTCTCTACAGCACCTCATTACAATAAAAATAAATCGTTAAATACATAAATTGTGCTGCTTGAATTGAAATTTGATTATGCTTGTCAAAAATCAAATTTGGTTTATCAATGCCTGAATTTAGGATGGACTGTTCTTCCTATTTCCTCTGTGGTGCCCGAGATGGGACTGGGCCCAGAAAGCTTTTCCCTTTATGCCCTTATGAGCCGCCTTGAGAGGAGGTCTTGGCAAAAGGAAGAAATGTTTATAAAATGGAATTTGAAAGGAACACAAAGTGCTTGTGCTGTAAATTAAAGGATGTGTGCTCAGTGGAGAGACCCCCCACCCCACTGATATCTACATCCATTTCTGAGGAGTCCTAATCAACTGCATGGCCCTTCGTTGCCACAGTATTAAACAAGTAGATGATCTGTAGCCTTCTACATCAACCTGTTTTCCATGTTTTTGTATCTGTGTGATTTATAAATCTTACCTTTACTGTTCTTCTTCCTGGTTGATGTTCCTCGTTCCACTCCAGAAAATTGTCTGCACAGTGAAGAGAGGGTATGACATTATTTTATACACAAATTCAAATCTGCTTTCAAATCTGATATCGATATCGATACGATACGATATGACTACGGGTTCGGTGAAAACCAAGCATTTTTCAGAAAAATAAAAACATCATAATACGAAAGAATGTGGAAAGTGCAGTTTTAGCGCGGGGGAAATCTATATCGTTTATATCGTGGCTTTTTGATATTAATCTCTTGAATGTTCATATATCGATACGATAACAATATATTGTTCAGCCCTAGTACATAACACATTTATTAGACCACCATCCAGTGTAAGGTTTATGTCACAGCCTAAATATACAGTACTGGTAATTACCAAAAAATATTATCTATGTTTCTGTCATGGTTAAAGGAAAACTCCAACATTTTTGTTTTTTTTGTGTCTTACCTCACTCCCGAGTCCATGACAAGCAGGTAGACACCATTCTTTCGAATGTTTAATATGAAAGATAATATGGGAGCTTCCGGTTATGGCGTGCACGGAGTAGACGTGAATTCTCAGGCTCCCGCCACAATTTCAATTTTCACCGATTTAAACCCCAACTTTCTTAAAATACACTGACTTGACCCTTTCTGCTACTTTTATTGGAGTATCTAGTGTCACCCGGATTGCACACTATGCCTCCCAAAAACGCAAAACAAAACAAAGACGAGGACGCACCGACAGCTAGCGATAGCTTAACTGTGGAAGCCATGACGGTGCTACTGGAGCAGCACAGGAAATCTCTTTCCACCAAATCCACCAAGTCATCCCTGGGCGCAGTGGATCGCAAGCTAGACCAGATCCGCTCGATGGTGGAAGACCAAGGCGAGCGCATCTCCTCGATGGAAACCTTCTCTAACAACGCTGACCAGCGCCTTCAAGACCTGGAATCCCTCTGCTCCAGTCTCCGTGAAGACAACACCAAGCTAGCGGCTAAAGTTAGTGACCTAGAGGGACGCAGCAGGCAGCAAAATATTCGTATACTTGGCCTCCCCGAAAACACCGAAACCGGTAACCCTGCTCAGTTTTTCTCCGACTTGCTGACCGAAGTCTACGGAAAAGAGACGCTCCCGACCCCTCCAGAAGTCGACAGAGCACACCGGAGCCTGGCGGCTAAGCCTAAACCAGGAGATAGACCGCGCCCGGTTGTACTGCGCCTCCACCGCTTTCAGATCAAGGATCTCTTGGTCCGGGAAGCACGTCGTAGGGGGAAGATGGACTACCGCGGGCATCCCATCCGCATCGTCGAAGACTACAGCCCGGAGGTGCTGAGCCAGCGCGCAGAATACAGGGACGCCATGACCACGCTGTACAAGCTCAGGATGCGGCCGGCTCTCCTATTTCCAGCGCGACTACGCATCACTCTTCCCAACGGTGAAAAGAAATGGCTTAAGTCCGCCGCTGAAGCACGTAAATACATCGATGAACACAACGTAGATAACCAAGGTGATAATTAATCTCAAAGTCAGACAGCAAACGTTTTAACGCATATGGTTGTATGCTTATACTGCTGTGCTGACCTCCCGACGCCCGTTTTCCCTCTCAGCTGATCATGATATGTCAACTGATTAACAGCTCGGGCTTGGACTTGTTTATGCTGATGCAGCGGTGTTTAAAAGGTGTGCCACTGCTAGCCGGCCACTGTTAATGTTAGGAGATTTATACTGTTCAAATTATCTGGTTAATGTTACTATTATGACCAATAAGTTGAATTATTGGGGGTTTTGTTCTTATTACTAAGTAAGAAAAAGGGATATCCTGAGAGGTAATCGGAAGACTTGTTGCTAATGCATATGTTTTTGTTCCTGATACCACCACTCGTGGTGGTCAGATGGGTTATGGGCTGGGGTGGGCTTTTCTTTCTGTTTTTGGTTTTGCTATGTTTTGACTGTCACCCCATTTTGTCTGCAATGTCACATA
Source organism: Cetoscarus ocellatus (assembly GCA_037902135.1). Classification (NCBI taxonomy): domain Eukaryota; kingdom Metazoa; phylum Chordata; class Actinopteri; order Labriformes; family Labridae; genus Cetoscarus; species Cetoscarus ocellatus. Next base: position 443,439 of record JBAMNC010001424.1, on the reverse strand, counting down.
AAGTACTACTAGGTATACATTCAACTGGAAACAACTGCTCACAGATGTTATTATCCCCAATGGGTGCCTGCTGCAACTTTTTTTTTCTCGTTCTTTTTTTTCATAGCCTCTGTTCACCTAACCTACAGTGAGTAACAATGTAAACCTTATTAGCTGGAATGTCAAGGGTCTTAATAACCATGTCAAAAGAAATAGGGTTTTGTCGCACCTCCAACACCTTAAAGTGGGAATCGCATACCTGCAGGAAACCCACCTACGTGACGTAAACTGTTCCTTACTCAGTAGAGGTTGGGTTGGGCAAATGTTTCATTCATCTTTCCAGGCCAGGGCGAGAGGAGCTGCGATTCTAATTGAGAAAAACATCCCATTTGAACCTTCTAGTGTTGTCAAAGACCGTAATGGCCGTTACATCATTGTGTCCGGAAAACTATTTAATAGAAATGTGGTATTGGCTAATGTTTACGCCCCAAACTCAGATGACGCTGCCTTCCTTGAGCGCTTCTTCTCTGCTCTTCCCAACCTGGATTCACACTCCCTGATACTTGGTGGTGACTTCAACTGCTGGTTAAATCCAGAGCTGGACCGCTCATCTCCTAGATCAGCCGCAGTCAGTAAGTCAGCCAAATGCATACAGTCCTTCCTCTCTGAATATGGTCTCTCAGATGTGTGGCATTTTCTACATCTCAAAGACAAGGAATTCTCATACTTCTCAAACGTTCATCACACTTACACTAGAATCGATTATTTTTTCCTCAATAACAATCTTTTAACACAGGCCCGCTTCTGCAAATTAGAAAGCATTGTAATTTCTGACCACGCCCCCCTTGTCCTGGGCTTATCCCTCCCTGGTACTGGTCAAGTGGGAAAACATTGGCGATTCAATTCAACTCTACTATCGGATGAAACTTTTGTGAAGTATATTACAGATCAAATTTCATTCTTCCTTGATACAAACACCTCCTCAGAAGTCTCCAGTCTAACATTGTGGGACACTCTGAAGGCGTATCTGAGGGGACAAATTATTTCCTTCGTAGCAAACAGAAATAGCACCCTTAATAAGAGACGATTAGACATTTTAAATCAAATCCATAATATAGATAACCAATATGCCAAGACACCCAATCCTGAATTGTATAAGAAGCGGCTTGGGCTCCAAACCGAATTCGATCTCCACTCAACATACCAGGCTGAGACCTTGTTGCTTAGAACAAGGAGTGATCACTATGAGCACAGTGACAAGTCAGGGAAGCTGCTGGCAAATCAGCTTAGAGGCATAAAAGCTAAACAAATAATCACTAAGATTTGCAGAGATAACGGTGTAGCTACGTCAGATTCAACTGAAATAAATGAAACTTTTAAAAAATTCTATTCTAAATTATACTCGTCCCACCCTCCCTCCTGCAATAGCGACACAGAAAACTTTCTGAGTCAACTAAATATCCCCACATTACCTCAAGATTTAAAAAACAGGCTAGAACAGCCCATTACAGAAGGAGAGATATATAAGAGCATTTCCGCCATGCAGTCTGGGAAGTCCCCTGGCCCAGACGGCTTCCCGTCAGAATTTTATAAAAAATTCTCTACATAGCTCACGCCGTTACTCACCTCAGTTTTTTCTGAATCTCTTAAAACGGGCAGCCTCCCACCAACTTTTAATCAGGCTTGCATTACCCTCATAGCCAAAAAGGGGAAAGATCCAGAGGATTGCGCCTCTTATAGGCCCATCTCCTTGTTGAATTCAGACGTTAAAGTCTTTGCCAAGGTTTTGGCTGGGAGGTTGGAGGATGCTCTTTCCACTATTATAGAAGCTGATCAAACCGGTTTTATAAAAAATCGTCACTCCTTCTTTAACTTACGCCGCCTTTTCAACATAATATATTCCCCCTCAAACATTGTTCCTGAATGTGTGGTCAGCCTGGATGCCGAAAAGGCGTTCGACAGAGTGGAGTGGGACTATTTATTCTCTGTTTTAGGTAAATTCGGATTTGGACCAACATTTATTTCTTTGGTAAAACTACTATATACCTCTCCCTCAGCCTCTGTCTTAACAAATTCTATATATTCGCAGCCCTTCAGATTGGAAAGGGGTACGCGCCAGGGCTGCCCTTTTAGCCCCTTGCTCTTCGACCTCGCAATAGAACCTCTAGCCATCGCCCTTCGCAGCCAAATCCCAGGTATCAAGAGAGGTGGGGTGGAGCACAAGGTATCGCTATATGCGGATGATCTGCTGCTATACATCTCTGACCCGCTTTCCTCTATACCTGCTGCACTCTCTCTGCTCAATCAGTTTGGACAGATATCTGGATATAAGTTAAATCTTAGCAAGAGTGAACTATTTCCAATTAATGCTAAGGCGATGGGATTAGATTACTCAAATATACCACTAAAACTTGAAAAAGAGAAATTTACTTATCTAGGGGTAGTCATCACAAGACAATACAAAAATATTTACAAAGAAACCTTTATTCAATGTTTGAACAAGACAAAACAAGATATTACAAAGTGGTCACCCTTATCTCTTTCCCTAATAGGGAGAATCAACTCAGTGAAAATGACAATACTGCCCAAATTCTTATACCTTTTTCAATGTGTTCCTATATTTATACCCAAATCATTTTTTAATTCACTAGAGTCTGTTATCTCTTCATATATTTGGAATCATAAGAAACCCAGACTTTGTAAAGCCCACCTACAGCGACCTAGGGGTCGTGGAGGAATGTCTCTCCCTAATTTTCGCTTTTACTACTGGGCGGCTAACATTAGATGTCTTGTTCTATGGCTACACTCCCACCTCCAACCTAACTCCCCAAAATGGATATTCCTGGAGGCTAATTCCTCCAGAGGCACATCCCTTCCTGCACTACTGGGGGCCGCACTCCCTCTGCTCCCCGGATCCACTGGTAATGTGGTTGTGCACAGCTCCCTGAGAGTGTGGACCCAGTTTAGGAGAAGCTTGGGCTTGCAGCTGCCATCCCTTTTGTGCCCAATAGCATCCAATCACTTTTTCCCTCCATGATGCTGCATTTCTTGAATGGCATAAAAAGGTATAAGAACTTTCCAAGATTTGTTCATAGATGACTGTTTTGCCTCATTCAGTGACCTGTCCAAAAAATTTAACCTGCCAGCTAACAACTTTTTCAGATACCTGCAGGCAAGGCATTATGTTCGATCTCTAATACCCTGCTTCCCAAAACTCCCTGCCCACAACCCCATTGACAAACTCCTTTCGCTCCAGCCCCTTGCCCGGGGATCAATATCTGTCATATACAATCTGATATCTGAGCTACAAAGCACCTCTCTTAATAACATTAAAACTGCCTGGGAGCAGGATCTAGACCTGTCATTTTCAGATGATCTGTAGGATGCGGTCCTTAAACAAGTACATTCCACATCTATGAGCGCGCGCCACTCCCTGATCCAATTTAAAATTGTACATAGAGCCCATCTATCCAAATTGAGATTATCCAAGATGTATCCGGATATCAGTCCCAACTGTGACAAATGTCAAAGTCCAAATTCTTCACTAATCCGTATGTTCTGGACATGTCCCAGCCTTGAAAAGTTCTGGAGAAGTGTATTTCAGACCCTCTCGCTGACCCTAGACACTGTTATAGAACCTGATCCACTCTTGGCCCTTTTTGGTGTCATGAAAGCTGGGGGGCTGCCAAAATCCAAATGCACTGCCCTATCGTTTGCTCTTCTTCTGGCGCGCAGGTCAATTTTGCTCAGGTGGAAAGGAGCTTGCCTTCCCACACACTCTGAATGGTTACAGGACCTCTTGTCTTGCCTAAAGTTAGAAAAAATACGCCACTCTATTCGTAAGTCAGAACAAAAGTTTTATAGGATATGGTCACCGCTTCTTGCCTACATTCAAAGACCTGATGTTGTTATTGAACCCTGATAACCCCAACACTGCCCTTGATACTCCAGCACTAAGACCCACAGACCAGGCTCCCAAAATGGAACTACTGTACCTTATAGCAGTTATCCTACTGTGATTTCCTAGTGTGTATGTTTATATGTCACCGATTTGCTTCATTTATATGTCTATGTACTGCATTCCTTTACACATGTACATGTGTTTATGTGTAGGTTTGTTTTTGTTTTTGTTTTCTGTTTTCTGTTTTTTCTTTCTTTTCTCGTTTCTCTCTTTTTTTTCTTTTTTTTCTTTTTTTTTTTTTGAGGGGAGGGATGGGATGGGTTTGAACATGCAATATTGTGACTACCTCTAAAGACTTATGTACAATTGTCTATACCTGCATAAAAACCAATAAAAGAATTTGAAAGAAAGATAATATGAAGGTAACAAACATAATGGAGTTGCAACAAGCACACATGACCGTTTAGAGTTGCTAAAGAGTTTATCTAATGACTACAGGCAGAGACAGGCTAGCACTACCAGCTGACTCTCAGCGTTTGAACTTTGCTAATTCGCAGTTGGCAATCTTTGTCTTTTTCTTCCTCGTTACTGCATGCACAGTCTAAGAATGGTCTACTGCTTGTCATGGACTCGGGAGTGAGGTAAGACATGAAAACAACAACAGTGTTGGCGTGTTCCTTTAATACACCAATATGTGGAAGCTCTTTAACCAAAATGATAGTTTTTATACTAAAATACAACTATAATTATTATCCATCAATTTTCAAATTTCCTGTTTTACAAAAAACAGTTAAGCACATTTTTATTTCTTCATAAAGATGTCAAATTATAATTATTTACTTGCATTACTGTATCAGAAAAATATTGTTGAATGTTATGTTTGATTTATTTCTGACTTCTCAAATTTAGATATAAAAATGTGAATTCAGAAATTTTTCATTCTTGTTCAATAACATTTTCAGTTTTAAACATTGTTTTTTTAGTTTAATTTCTCAAATATTTATGAGTTCTTGTTTTTTTTTATTCAAGCACTGTACATTTTTGTCAACCTCAACATGTTGTCAATATTACCAATGTTTTTATTCAAAATTTAGATGCCAGAAGGATTTTGTTTGCCATTTTCTTGATTCAAACTAATTTTTGCAAACAGTTGTCGGTATTGTTTGATTTTCCCAGAATCATATCAAAGTTTTTGATTCTGCTGTTTTCAAAACAATTTGTCTTATCAATTCAGAAAAAATATGTTTATTTTGGAGCTAAATAATTTTGTTAATAATTTAAATGAGATAAATGCAGTTCTGCAACTTTTTATGAACATTAATTTCAACAATTAAGTTCAATTAGTCAATTAGTTATATTCTTACTTATCTGGAACACTCTTGTTGGGTCGTAGCACTCAGGCATTTGCACAGATAAACACACACACGGAGTAGGAAGAGGAAAAGCGAGGATGGAGAAGAGGTGGACTGACTGTTTCTTTCTTGGTTGAAGTTGTGCTAAAGGTGTACTGACATCACCGGCTTGGGTCAGAATTACATGATTTTCCAGACCTTTTCCAGTGTTTTTACTGATCCTCAGCACACGCATAGCAGTCCTGTCATGCTGAACACACAGTGAAAAAAAAAACTAGCTGTGGCTGTCACATTTTAATGTTTTGTTTTTTTGCAAGACACTTAACCCCAAGTTGCTCCTGCTGCTGCATCAATGGCATGTAGATGAGTGTGAAAGGGAGGGGATGTGTTAGCTGATACTGACAGAAGCTGTACTTCTAAACCAGGAGGTGTGAGCTGAGGTGTGAAAAAAAACAACAGTTGTTAGAAAAACAAGAAAACTGTTATACAGGCTAAAGGTCATTTCCCATTTCAATGCACACATGCACAGACGTGTGCAAAATTGTTGGTACCCTTCTGTTAAAGAAATAAAAACCCACAATGGTCTCTGAAATATCTTGAAACTGAAAAAAGTAATCATAAATAAAAATTTACTGAAAATTAACTAATGAAAATCAGACATTACTTTTGAATTGTGGTTCAACAGAATAATTTAAAAAAAAAACAAAATAATGAAACTGGCCTGGACAAAAATGATAGTACCCCTAGAAAAGATTGAAAATGGTTTGACCATCGGGACATGCTGAACTAAGGTGTGTCCTGTAATTAGCATCACGGGTGTCTTCAAGCTTGTAATCAGTCAGTCTGCTTAATTAAGGGCTGAAAGGTAGTCACTGTGCTGTTTGGTATCATGGTGTGTACCACACTGAACATGGACCACAGAAAGCTAAGGAGAGAGTTGTCTCAAGAGATTAGAAAGAAACTTATAGACAAGCATCTTAAAGGTAAAGGCTATAAGACCATCTCCAAGCAGCTTGATGTTCCTGTGACTACAGTCGCACATAATATTCAGAAGTTTAAGGTCCACAGGACTGTAGCCAACCTCCCTGGACGTGACTGCAAGAGGAAAATTGATGACAAATTGAAGAGACGAATAATACAAATGGTAACCAAAGAGCCCGGAACAACTTCCAAAGAGATTTGGAAGCTGTTCCGGGAAATTGAATTTCCTAGTAAATACAACAAGACTATATGCATTAAAATTAAAGCCCCTTCGTCTTGTCCGTCAAATCACCATGCTCAAGTTAGTCATACGGGTTTTACTGCCCAACAGTGAACGGACTGCACTTGCACGCCTTCGTCACAAAGACTGCTGGATTCCTGAGATATTTTCCTACAGCAAAGGTCTTTCTGAGCTGGTGCGTTTTCATAAGACTATTTCCAGTTGTAATTTATTATATCTACTTAAAGGTTTTTTTCAATTGTGACTGTCTGTTCTTGATGAGGGAGAAGAGGGCAGGCACAGGTCATTGCATGTTAACATGAGGCTGAAGTTTTCACGAGGCCCTGACCTATGTCAGCACTGGTGTTTAGGGCATATAAAGCAACAAACAAAAGTAGGCTGAACTATAGCTACATATACTGCACTAAAAGCATTTTATTTTTATTGTAAGCCCCTTTGATTTTTTTTGGTACTACTTTACTAAGCAACCAGACAGACTTTTGTGTAGCTGGCAGGGTACAGTGATAATTCATTCATGGATTCAGATATCACTCTTTACTGATTATTTCACTTGGCACAACTGTTTACTAGGGCTGTCACCTTAAATTCGATATTCAAATAACCGCTCGAATATTGGGATAAATATCCGTAACCGAATAGTAAATAAATATTCGAATGTAAACTATTGAGTGTAGCAGCACTTCAGGGCACCTGGAGCAGTGGACCATTTCATCCAGCGCAGCTTGACCGATAGACACATTCACTGCTCTCTTGACCTTGACCTTGTTGGTTTTTAACAGTTGTGAAAGATATATTTTTAAGGTGCTTTTATCTTGTTTTTAATTTTCTCTTTTAGTTAGTGCTGCAGAGATTTCCATTTTAAGATTTTAATTGTTATAAAAAGAGCAATCTCTTGTTTGTTTCTTGTTAAATGTCATTACAGCAATGTTGTTTTTCTTGACAGTTACGTTTTCATGTGCAATAAAACAAAGTTTTTGCCCAGTAAATAAGTTTTGTATTACTCAATAAATCTACATTGTAGGTGGAATGGCAGTGAAGCCAGATTTTGTGGTTAGCCTCAATAGAATTTAAAACAGAACAGACACAGTTTATTTTATTTTGTTCAACAAGGCGCAGTGGCGTCAGTGGCGCAGTTGGATGGTGCGCTTGGTCAGTGATTGGGAGGTTGTAGGTTCGAGCCCAGCTCCGGGCAACACATGGCTACGTGTCCTTGAGCAAGACACTTAACCCCAAGTTGCTCCCACTGCTCATCAGTGGCATGTACATGGGCATGAAAGGGCGTGAAAGTTGAGACTGATGAATAACTAACATAGAAACTCAGAACCATCAGTGAGTGAATGTGAGCGTGACCTGCGGTGTAAAAGCAGCTTTGAGTAGTCAATGTTGGCCTAAAGAGAACTTCAAGTGGTGCAGATGCACAGTGTTATGTTTATTCAACAAGAATATGTCACTTGTGCCAAGGCAGAAATCTATGTCACGAAAGCAGGACATGTATTGTTGGCTCAACAAGAAAATCATGAATCGGAAAACGAAAAGATTCATGTTGACGGAATTTTTGTATCAACTAGAAAATCCTAGTTTTGTCAACAACTCCTGAAAAAGTTGAGAAAACCCCCAAATCTATTGCATTGAGTTGCCTTGATATTTTGAGTTTTCTGAGCTTTAATTTCTTAACAGTGTAAAGTTCTGCCTATTCCCAAACACTTTCTATGGGCTGTTTCCCAAAGGGACCAGTGAAATATATTGTGGATCGTAGATGCTGAACAGTCTATCAGGTGTGTCAGGTTAGCACTATGGTGCAGTTTAAATGATTCATGTTTTTGATTAAATAAAAAGTTCATCAACTGTCAATATTTATTACAAACACCAGTTTGATTATCAATTAAAGACAAAGTGTAAAAACGACAGCCATCAAAAGCTTTTTAAGAACAGAAATCAATATTGGTAAAAATCCACATTTAGGCTATGGGCTGGTCAAACCAGGGGAAAATTCAGAAATCTGAATTAACCAGTGAGGATCAGACAATCTCTAGTTTTTACCATTAATAGACTTTATATTAAGTCAGAGCTTTGACAAGCTGAGGAAGTATATCTCTCTGTCACATCAATGGATTTCCATCATTTCAATTTGTAATGATATTTATGGCCATTGTTAAATAAATCAAATAGTTCTTGTATTGAAGGCTCTGAATTTTGGATTTATCATACCGACTGTGGCCATGGAGATTTTATCAAGACTAATGTACAATAGTTAAGTTACATTTTAATAGCAGTGCTTTGTTGGCCTTCTTACTTAGTAGACAAACAAACAGAAGTGCACTATTACATGAAAGAAACACTAAAGGGCATATAAAACTCATAAAGTTAAAATGGGCTCTTACATATTTTTTAATATTAATTGCATACACAGTTCACACCAAGGCTAAAGTATGTATTGTTTTTTCACTGCAATAGCGATGTGCGCATGCAGATCTGAAACTTTGTAGCGATTGACTCTGCAGAAAGTTGGCAACCTCTTCGCACTATGCGCCTCAGCATTCCCTGACCCCGCTCCGTCAGTTTACGTGGCCTACCACTTTGTGGCTGAGTTGCTGTCGTTCCCAAACACTTCCACGTTCTTATAATACAGCCGACAGTTGACTGTGGAATATTTAGGAGTGAGGAAATTTCACGACTGGATTCGTTGCACAGGTGGCATCCTATCACAGCTCCACGCTGGAATTCACTGAGCTCCTGAGAGCGACCCATTCTTTCACAAATGTTTGTAAAAGCAGTCTGCATGCCTAGGTGCTTGATTTTATACACCTGTGGCCATGGAAGTGATTGGAACACCTGATTCTGATTATTTGGATGGGTGAGCAAATACTTTTGGCAATATAGTGTAAATGTACTGCATTCTTGTTACTGACTAAACATGATTGTGCATAATTATAAAAAAAAAATAACTGAAAAAACACTGTACACTGATCTGCCTGATGTAATGTCTGTAATCAGGCAGATGTAGACCTGACTGCAGAAACAAATCAGAGGGGGGACATTAAATTTTTTCAGGGGGCCATACTACATAAATATATGTATGTATGTATATATATATATATATATATATATATATATATATGTATACATATATATATGAAAGCAAACAAAATACATTAATGTAGTGCTGTGTTCATTTATTAAACTCAAAGATCAAGAACAGCAATGGGGGCTGAGGCGTTCACAAAGCAACGCTATACAGCTTCAATTCTATTAGAAATATAAACACTGATGTCAACGTCACTCACGTTTCTTCCAGAGACTATAACCAATAAACAAAGACATGGTCTAAAGTAACAGGCTGTAACGTGGACACTGAAAGCCATAGACAAACAAAAATGTTTGAGTTTATGTAAAATATGTACAGTTTCTCTTGTTTTCTCAAATGTTGTACGTCTTCATTTAGATTTTTTTATAAAGAGAAACCTGTTGAAAATTTAAATCCATTTTTTTCTTTTCTTGCAATTACACACTGCTTTAAACATTTACAACATAGCAATGACAAATACTTGCTAGGATGCTTTATTTTTGTTTTTCTTGTAAAAAGGGGTAAAATAATTTACTGAAAGGGCATTTTCTGACACATTTGTAGGCAAAAAAGACCAGGCAGCCTATTATAATAAACAAGGTAAAGCATTTCTTCATGATCTGGAGAGTTATGGAAAAAGTTTCATGTTTTCTTCCTCCCAAAGCCCCTTCTAACAACACTAAAAGCAAAAAAAACTTGGACATTGGACCTTTAACTCTGGTTTTTATATTCAGGTTTGATGCCTGCAAGATAATGTTCTCAATGGCTACTGACTTTTCTAGTCTCTCTGACCACTCAAAGCAGCTTCACACCACGGTCACATCAGCCCATCCACATCCACTCACTCTCATGTCCACCCACAGATGGTTCAGAGCTTCTGTGTAAGTAGTCCATCACTGTCAGCTAAGACATTCACGTTCTTTGATACCCATTTACAAAGTACTGATGCAGCAACTTGGGTTAAGTGCCTTGCCTAAAGACGCATCTACATGTGGCAGCCAGAGCTGGGCTCAAACCTGCAACCATCTGATTACCAACAGAGTGCACTATCAGACCGATGCCCCTTGACTTTGCTTAACAAAGCCAGGACAAGATGATTAACTCTACCGGAGAGGATGATTTTAGAATTAAAATAATGTCTCTGTAATCACTTCATCATGATTAGTTTTATTTACGTTTGTTTTTAACATTTTTTTATAAATTGTTCTTAATGTTTTTATCTGGATGCACATGGAACTGTGCAAGGCTGTCATGGTTTTTAACGATAGAACACTGATCTCCGGTCGGCAAAACAAATTTACTTCTGAGGTACTAATAAAGAAACCTTGAACCTTGAGCAATATTTAACCAGAGAATCTGAATGCTATAGCATCTCAAGTGATTTAAAATATGGCCCCTGTAATGTCTGACAAGAAAGAGAAATGGCCTCTGGACTAAAGTAGTTCATGACCCCTGCACTCGAGGTTTATAAAACTTAATAAAGCAACACATGGACTCTTTCAATAATGATCAATAAATCATGAATTTCTCCTCTCACACAGAATCATTTATTCATCCTTTTATGGGGTGGGAGTGCTCTTAAACACAAAATAGCAATTACAAACTTAGAAACATAAACATTAATACATTATAGAATAAGAAATATTTTCAAATCATACAATTGGTGCAAAAGCATCGAGCAGTGTTTCCCTGAATGTGGGTCAAGGTGGTTCTGCTGGTGGGCTGAGAGGTCATTGACAATAACATCAAATACTTAACTGAGTTAATTTCATCCTGATTCTTTGAATTTATCTGAGTTATGGATGCATGATATTGAATTTTTGACAATATCTGATATGCCAATACTTCCAAACTCATTATTGCCAGTTCAAATATAGGCATTTTTTGTTTGGCCTGTTCCTCTGATGGCCACAGTTCATTTTTATTATAAACAGATATGCATATATGTACATCTATATGTATATTCTGAAGTCAGAATGTCCCCCTGCCTGAACTGCATTTAAATTTTGTCTTAAAACCTGTTTTTATTTTCGGTGGCTTTTAACTCAGCTTGAAATTTGTGTGGTCTCTGTTTTCATGTGGTCTTTGTCCTTGCGTTTTTTTTTTTTGTTTTGTTTTTTAATGCTGCTACTACTACTACTAATAATAAAAATAACTATTATTATTATTATTACCTCCGCCAAGGAGGTTATGTTTTTGCCGGCGTTAGTTTGTTTGTTTGTCTGTTTTCAAAATAACTTGAGAAGTTATGGATGGATTTGGATGAAATTTTCAGGAAATGTGTGGAATGGGATAAGGAACAAATGATTAGAGTTTGGGACTGATCTGGATCACCACCGGAAACAGGAATTTTTTAAAGGATTCTTTAACATTGCCAGATAGGACCATTTTCGCCAAAGTGGATTGAAGCTGCTTGGCAGAGGTCTGCGCTCTCTGAGTGCTTTTCTAGTTATGATTATTATATCTTTTTGAATTTTAATTTAATTTAATTTTTTTAAAATGTTTTTTGTAAGTCATTTGTAGTTGTCTTTTATTGTTTGGTTTTTATCTCTGCTTTTTTTTTAATTTTATTTCCAAATGTAGTTACTATGCAGCACTTAGGAAAATGTATTTGTTTTAAAATTGTGCTATATACATCAATAAAGTGGACTGGATTCTGACAAAAGTACAGTCAATATATGGGATATTTATGGCCAATTTGTATGGTCAAAATATCAGCAAAAAATGTTGATATTTTCTGATGCTGATAATCAGCTTCTTAGGCTGTTATCTCCTGATTCTGTAATATTGTGCAACCCATTTAGTGGTTTCAGATAAAGAATCACAAGAGAAGGATTATAATGCATACTAAGGTCTTCTCCAATGGCGTAAACTGATGATGCAGACGTGATCCTTCACCAGCAGGATTTGTAGTTCTTTGCCCTGATGCACCCCTTAATGTGTGATCTACAATAGAGAAAATAAACTACATTAATATTGTACATCTAACATATGATCAAAATAAAGGCATTTGGGCATGAGAACCTACTTCGTCACCTCCTTGCAGGCAGAGGCTATTTTCTTCGATTTCACCATATTCTCCAAATTCTTGACTGACTCATTGTTGCACTGATTTCTAAGTAGAAGAAAAAACATGAAGACACAAAACAACAGGATTAGCCTCATACATGCAGAAATAATCCAGGAATATTTTTGACGTGTCTTTGTTCTTGTGTAATCACAGCTGTGCGATCATTTCAGTTTTTCTTCTGACATGTTTGAAGTCAAACAACTTACATTAGCAGACATCACAAGCATCACATATGGATAATACTGTGGTCATATTGTATTGAGTTATCTTTAATTCATTTAGTTAAAGAAATAGTTAAGTTAGTTCAATGACAGGATATTTTTAGTTGTTTAAAGCTGACAGGAGCCCTGCAGCAAGAGACTTTGTCCAACCTGGTAACAGTAATCAGGGTCATTATGAAGGGTCACCTCTTAATGAAATCAGGGTTTGAGAAGGGGTCAACTTGTTTACAAACTCCAATTCCAATGAAGCTGGGACATAGTGTATAATGTATATAATAAAATACAATGACTGACAGAGATATTAGCAGTTAATATAAGAGAGAGAGGTCAATTGGTTTAATGTCTGCTGCCAACCGGTGGCCAGAGGCTGCGCTAAAATCAAATCTAATGTCAAAATTTCTCTAAACTGTTGGACAGTGAAAAATCACAGTACTACACTAAAAATATTGATATGGTAATTTGCAGCTAAATATAAAGATAGACTGGTGTATGGAGAATTTCTAACACCCCAGAATCTCATAGTTTTGATGTAATGAGTACCCCAATCCACCTGTATTCTCACTCTGTCTGAAACACCCTGTCCGAACTACGGCCTCGGGTCCATTTTTTTAATTGGCTTGCAGCAAACTCCAAAAGGTCAAATTAAATGTGGCCTGCATGAAGGTCCACGTCCTGCAGTTGTACTGTTTACATCATGTCTTGGGTGTCTATAAATCAAGGACTGGATTGAAGCTGATCTCTACTGAGGATAAAATTCAGCTTTTTTCCCTCTCCTTTGGAAACAGTCAGATCTGAGGGGTGGGGAGGCTACAGGAGGCTTTGATAATGAGCTCTGTGCTAATTGGCTGCTTAAATGATGTCTGATTGGGGGGGTGTTGCAGGACATGGAGTGTACTTTCACAATCATGGTGTCAGCCTGTGACAAACAGAAAACACACATGTAGGTGGAGGCTGTATAGCTATGACATCATAAACCTTGGGAAGTAAAAACAGAGTGTTTAAAAAAATGTGTAGCATATTTCTCTGTGACCTGAGTTTAGGTGTCATGTTCTTCTGCTGCCCAAACCTCTCCCAACAACAATTACAATTTTTTTTGGCAGGACATGGGACCTTAAACTAATGTTTTACAAATGGATTAAAGCAGCAAATAGAAGAATTGATGCTTAATTTTTTTTTTGGTGTTTTCCTGTTTTAAGGTCCAGTTTACCAAGCATGCTGCTCTAGTCATCTTTAAGAATCAATATTCCTGCAAAATTTGTCAGCTTCATGCATTTTGGTCATAGTTTGTCTCTGAGTGTGGAGATGAGCGGTAAGTGTTTCCGTCTCTGATGGCAGAGTGTTGCTCTCATTCTGACAAGGAGCAAATCGAGTGGTAGCCAGGACTCACTATGGCTCCCAAAAACTTTATAAGCCACCCAGTAATCCTAAATTTGGTTTCTCCAAAGGTGAGAGATCCAAAGGGCTCACTCATTCTTATATTTTGCTATATGTGGCCCTTGATGTAAGAAGTTTGGTCTGTGCTCTGCTTTGTGCTTGCCATTCTGAGCCAACTTTTGACAAAACCACAGGAGGACGTCACACTAGTGGGTCTGTTTGGGGGCCGATGGGAGGGAGTTGTTTCAAGCAGCTACTGTCGCTGTAAACAGTGACTAGAAAGAGGGGTCTAGACTTTTTGTCTTGGGCATAGAAGAACTTAATCACGCAGAGAAGACATGTAAAATACTCTAAGAGGCATAGAAACATTGAAATAGCGTATCATGTGTCCTTTAACAAAATATAATTTGAGCCGCACTCATGATATCAAAATAAAAAAAGATCTATTGATGTATTTGAAAGAGCAACACTGAAAATTCTTTGTTGAAATAATGAAGTCACACCTGTTGCTCTCTGTGATCAGCACAATGGTTAGTTGCTTCACCTTGCCCGGCTGGAGAAATGGAAGTTCAAATCTTCCAAAGAATCTAGTAGCAAAAAACAGAAGAGCAATATTTACAAGGGGTCATGTCCTGTTTTCAGACTTATAGAAACAGAATAACAGGAAGTGAAAGGGCAGTGTGGATGCAGGAACAAGTGAGGGAGATAACGGAAGTTACAGGGGTAGCTATGGTTCTGTGAATTCCTGGATGACTGCCAGTGGCAGTAAACAAAGTGGATGTGTCTTCTTGCACTCCGTGCAGGTCGAGGTAAACGGAAATAAACTTTCAAAGTTGAAGCTGCATGGCCAGCCTCAAAACAATGCTGCAAGTAGCGAAGGACATCTTGTACAGAGCAAGATACTGGGTCCAATCCCCTGTCTCTGCACCAAGAAGAAAATGCAGACCAACAATTTCTGTATACTAACCTTGTAGAAGGAGCCCTGGCATTATGCAGAGTTTCCCAAATTGAGGGTTCAAGGTCAATTGAAAGTGACCGCTCCCCCTCAGTGGCCACACCCATAGCTGAAGTAGGCCCGGAGACGGATGCCACACCCGGCCGTCCATCTGAGACAGGAGGTCTGTCCTCACTGGGAGCTGCCAGGGTATTCCCTCTAACATACTGAGGAGTATGGGAAACCATATCCTTGATGGCCATCTGGGAGCTACCAGGAGGACACTGTGGCCAAACAACTTCACCCTGTGAAGCACTGGCATAATCAAGGGGATCGGAGGAAATGCATACAGAAGACCCCTTGGCCATGCATTGGCGAGGGTGTCCATCCCCAGTGGAGCACTGGTCTCTGCCAAGGAGAACCATAGGGGGCAATGTGTTGTGCTCTCCGAGGCAAACAGGTCCACCTGTGCCTCCCCGTACTGATCCCAGATCGACTGTACCACCTGGGGGTGCAACCTCCACTCCCAGGGGGGCAGGGTCTTGCGTGAGAGGTAATCTGCCACTGCATTGGATCTGCCTGGAACATGAACTGCCCTTAGGGACGCCAGCCGAGAATGAGCCCACTTCAACAACCTCTGGGCTTCTCTCAGAGACCCCAGTGACCTGGTTCCCCCCTAATGATTCACATGAAACACAGCTGAGCTGCTGTCCGTTCGGATAAGCACATGCTTGCCCCTAGGAGAAGGGCAGAAGTGCCTGAGCACCAGGTAGACAGTGCGGAGTTCCAGTATGTTGATGTGTTGCCCCTTCCACTGAGGGCCCCAGACCCCCTGAACTCTTCTCTTCTGCCACACTGCCCCCCAACAATGGGGCGAGGCATCTGTTGTGACTACCTCCCGCCTTGCCGGCACCAAGCCAAGAGGAACCCCGTGAAGAAGAAAAGTGCACTCCCGCCACCGGCGCAGATGAGTGAGACACCCTTTGGTGACCTTGACCTTGACCAGCCTGTGCAGTCGAGGGTCCAGGTGGAGGCTGTTGTACCATCTCTGTAGGGGACGTAGATGCAGCAGCCCCAGAGGTGTGACGACTGAGGCAGCTGTCAGCATCCCCAACAGCCTGAGCCACATGTGGGCAGTGAGCCGTGCCCCAAGGCTGAACGACCTCAGCAGACTCCGGATCCTTTCCACATGCTCCATTGTTGGGCATGCCTTCATAGACACTGAGTCCAGGGACAAGCCGATGAAAGAGGTCTGTTGAGTTGGAGTTAGTGAGCTCTTCTCCCAGTTAACTGTCATACCCAGGGCCTGGATGTGAGTTAGAACTTTTGATGTTGCTTGTTCTGCCTCCTGACACGAGGGGGCGCAAATGAGCCAGTTGTCGAGGTAGGGGAGAATTTTTGTTCCGGCCAGGCTTAGAGGTGTCAAGGCTGCCTTTGCACATCTCGTAAAGATGCGGGGGGCCAACGACGGGCCAAATGGAAGGACGGCAAATTGATAAGCTTGGCCCTGATAGGCGAAGTGTAGATACTTTCTGTGGTCTGGGTGAATGGGAACGTGAAAGTAGGCATCCTTTAAGTCTATGGAGGTGAACCATTCCCTTGGGGAAATGACCTGAAGGACATCGACCGTGTGAAGCACGCGGAACAAAAGGACCTTCAGATATTTGTTCAGCCTCCTTAGGTCTAGAACCGGCTGAAGGGAGCCGTCTTTCTTGGGGACCAGAAAATATGTTGAATAAAACCCATCGTTCTGTGTAAGTGGATGAACCGGGGTAATAGCCTTTTTGTCCAGGAGGGTGGCTATCTCCTGTGACAAACATTGCGCATTTATGGGATCTGTGACCAAAGTCACTATGACCCTTGAGGGTGGAGGGGGCCGGTGGCGGAACTGCAACCTGTAACCCTGAGAGATTGTTTTTAAAACCCACACGTCTTGTGAATGGGCTGCCCAGTATTCCAGGTGTTGCTGTGAGAACCTGCCCGCCACCGGCCCCGAACCCTCAACGTGTGCCCTGGGGGTTATTTGGGGGCTTGGGGGGGCGCTGGCTATGCGCCTGTGCCTGCTGAGACCTGCGTTGGGGAGGGCGGTCCCCTCTGGGCTGATGCCAACTACCCCCCCTCACCTGGCTATCCTGCTGTAGTGGTGGGTGAACATTTTGAGCGCGACGAGGGTCCCGGGCACCTCGCTTTTTGGGGCGCTGATTTGGAGGGCCCATGGCCCCCCTACCCTGACGACCCCAGGCTTCTGATGCCTGGCTGGACTGCTTTCTGCGCTCCAGTGCCTTTTCTGCCTCTGGCCCAAACAACTGGCCCGGCACAACTGGGAGCTTCCGCAGCGCCTGTCTGCATCCATCTGACATTGGCGCCTGAGCCAGCCAAACCTGACGTCGTGTGACAACAAGCGTGGACATCAGACGGCCAAGCTCCCTGGTCATCAAACCAAACGCTTGGAGCGCTGCATCATTGACATCCCCAAGCTCCCTGCCATCATGCTCTGGCTGTAACATCTGGGACTGGGCGAGAAGGAGCACAGATAGGGAATTTCCCATACGGGCCATCCAGGCTGCTGCCTCATAGGCTTTTGTGAGAAGGCTGTCTGTGGCAGGCGCCCTCCCCTGGCTCAGCACTAATGGAGCTCCTTTGGGAAGTCTCCGAACCATCCCTGGCCTCCACACTTACTGGTTCCCCCCCCCCGGAACTGATCAGAGAAGAGGTCCTCTCCAGGGCTGAAGAGGGGTTCCTGTCCACACTGAAACTGGGAGTTTGAGGCTGTTATTGACATGGCATCCTCATTATCATCACCTGAATCCCAAGCCTTCGGCTGAAGAACCGGTGGAGAAGGTGAAGCCTGTACCAGTGCTCTGAGCTGCTCAATTTCAGCTCTTAGTGCCTCCATTTCCTGGCAAGAAGGAGCCTTCCCTTTAGCCTTCTTACATAAGGGGCTACCATCCTCCTGTGCCCCTCCTCTCCGCTTATCCCGCCGCTTACTGCGGGAGACAGTGCTCTTATGCGTGTGCCCAGAGAGTGGGAGATCATCCCCAAACAGGAGACTCTCCACCTGCTGCAACCTTTCCTCTCTCACTGCCAGAGGCAAAATGCTGCAGTTAATACAAGGGTCTGAGAGAGCCTCCCTCAGGTGACCCACACCCAGACACTTGGGGCACAGATCATGGCCATCCTCAACATGCAGTTGAGCTTCACAAGAAGTACAGGCCATCATACAAATGAAAAGGGCGACGCTAGGAAATCTGAGCGGGAGCCGTGACTATCTGACACTGAACACAACCAGAACCTCCAGCACGCAGAAAATAAACATATACTGTATATACATATATAAATATACAGTCAGAAAGCTAGCATAGATAACCAAAATATATACAGCCAGGAAATCTGAGCGGGAGCCGTGACTATCTGCCACTGAACATTACCAGAACCTCCAGCACGCAAAAGAACACATATATACTGTATATGCAAATATAAATATACAGCTAGAAAGCTAACGTAGCTAAGGAAAATGTATACAGCCAGGAAATCTGAGCGGGAGCTGTGACGATCTGCCACTGAACACGATCAGAACCTCCGGCACGCAGAAAATAAATATACACCATATATACGTATATAAATATACAGCTAGAAGGCTAACGCTCTTCTCTTACCTGAAGAAAATGTATACAGCCAGGAAATCTGAGCGAAAAAAGTGACTGTGAGCCACCGTAATCACCACTTCCAAAGCCCATATGCAGCCATGCAATCCAAGCGCGAGCTGTGACATCGAGCCACCAAATGCGATGAAAGCATCCAGCCACAAACAATACTACCTGCTATGACACCAGGCGGGAGATGTAGCTTCCGCACTCCCGTCTAGCGTCGGAGGAATTAGCCGCTACAGCTAGCTGTTGACAACAGAACGCCCGACTAAAACCTCCCAGCAGGAAAGGAAGGGTAGCTTGATAGCCCCCGCCTTGGAGGGCAACAATTTGCGCTCTGACCAGAAGTCACAGGCAGACTATCAAACACCAAATAACACCAAGCGTGCTTACCTTTCCTGGACCTGCAGAATTAAGAACCGGAATACGGACCTTATGGAGCGATTAACCAGCGACACACACCAGGTTAACAGCAAGAAGATCAGAGAGACCGGAAGTAGGCTACCACGTGCTATTTCTAGAGGCATGGTCAGGTAGCCTTCATGTCACTCACGTGACTTTGTTTACATTAGATCTCGACCTGCACGGAGTGCAAGAAGACACATCCACTTTGTTTACTGCCACTGGCAGTCAGGAAGGAATGAAACAGAACTGGTCTGAAAATCTACTCTGAAAGTCTCTGGTAAGCCCTAAAAGTAACCAAACATGTTCAACAACACAGCATTGGAAAAAGGATTTCTCATATCACTATTGCTAAGGATTTCATACATGTGTTAACTCAACATTATGTTTGCTGCTCACTTTTCAGGAATGAACGGCTTGTCTGCCTCACCATCAAACATCACTGTGACCTCATCACAGGCATATTGTGCACACTGTAGAGAAAGGTTTGATATATCGTGTTAAAGACTTTAAAGGCTAAAGTTGAAGTTTTATTTTAAGAACAGTAAATTTGTCAGTGGGAGCTCACCCTCATTGAGGCCATTTCCCAGAATGAGGTCCTGGCTTTGGGGAATCCTTCGCCACACTCCGTGAATGTTTCTAGATGAACACAGAAAGAAACACAAAGACAGTAGACATAAAAATTATTTTATTGCTTCTTAAGCTTTTTTATAGACCAGTTGGGAGTAGAAAGAGTTATTCTGCAGTTTTTGTGTTAACGCAGTGTGTTGGCAAAGGAGGGAGCCCAAACTAAAACTTAACTATTTTGCTGTCAGTATTTAGAATTAAAGTTCGGTACTCTTATATTACTGTTGGTGTTGTTTTGGTGACAATCATGATCTTCATAACAATGGTAACAGTATTTAACAGTATAATGATGATGATGATGATGATAATAATGACTGTTTTCGTCATGATGATTAAAAATAGTTGTATTTCACACAGATACCTTCATGGCCAATCATTTATATTTGTTCCCTTTCTTTTACTTAATTGAATGCTGCTGTAACTTGTCAGTGTTTAACATTGTTTGTATGTCATTATATTCTGTCCCATCCAGAGATTCTCTACAGCACCTCATTACAATGAAAATGAATAGATAAATACATTAACTGTGTTGCTTGAATTGGAATTTGATTATGTTTGTCAAAAGTCAGATTAGTTTGGCAATCCCTGAGTTAAGGATGGACTATTCTTCTTATTTCCTCTATGGACCCTGAGATGGGACTGTGCACCAGAAAGCTTTTCCCTTTATGCCCTTATGAGCCGCCTTGAGAGGAGGTCCTGGCAAAAGGAAGAAAGGTTTATAAAATGAAATGTGAAAGGAACGCAAAGTTCTTGTGCCGTAATGAAAGGATAAAACCTCAGTGGAGAGACCCCCCACCCCACTGGTATCTGCATCCATTTCTGAGGAGTCCTAATCAACTGCATGGCCCTTAGTTGCCACAGTATTAAACAAATAGTTGACCTGTAGCCTTCTACATCAACCTGTTTTTTATGTTATTGTTTCTGTGTGATTTATAAATCTTACCTGGACTGTTCTTCTTCCCACACCAGTTCAGGTCATCCAACACGTACCCCAACAGCGTGTCCTCAAGTGCGAAAAAGTAATCATTGTTCTCGGTGAACTCATGGACCAAATCCTGCCCATTCTCCTTCTTTATTCCACTATAGAAGATTGTCTGCACAGTGAAGAGAAGGTATAACATTGTTTTTATACAAATTAAAATCTGCTTTGATTTTGGGCTGAGCAATATGTTGAGTTTTAAAGACACACAGTACTTAACATATTTATTAGACCACCACCCAGTGTAAGGTTTATGCCACAGCTCAAATCAACAGCATTGGTGATTACCAAAAATTATTTTTTTTATGTTTCTGTAGTGGTTAATACACCAATATGTGGAATCTCTTTCAACAAAATGATATTTTTAATACTTAAATGTAATAATTGTTGTTATCCATCAATTTTCAACTTTACTGCTTTACAAAAACAATGAAAAGAAAAAAACAGTGAAGCACATTTTTATTTCTTCATAAATATGTCAAATTATAATTATTTACTTGCATGACTGTATAAAAAAAAATCTTGTTTTAGTCGTTGAATGTTATGTTTGATTTATTTCTGTCTTCTCAGCTCAAATTTGAATATTAAAATGTGAATTCACCTCACATTCCTGTTGAAAGTGTTTGTCCAAGAACATTTTCAGTTTTATCAGATCTGGACCGCATTTCTGTATCCATGAAAAGCAAACAATGCCATCAGCATTTTAATACAGAAAACATGTTTTCTCTCCACTTCCGACATGTTTTGGTCAGAGTTTGTTCTATAAAGTGGCTCCTGTTTTGTACTTTAATGGTGGCAGTAGCACCGGCCTACTACATTATCCTATTAGCTGGTAATGGATGTGATTGACGGAGTGATTATCCAATCACCTGCTGGATATGCTTTTGAAAGGTTCTTCCTATTCCCAAACACTCTCTTTGGGGTGTTTTCCAGAGGGCTTAGTGAAATATATTGTGTATAGTAGATGTTAAACGATCTATCGGGAGTGTCAGGTTAACACTCTGGTGCAGTTTAAATGACTCATTATTTTATTTTTAAAAAATAATCTACAGTCAATATTTAGTACAAAGACCAATTTGATTATCAATTAAAGACAAAGTTAAAAAAAAGATGGCCATCAAAAGCTTTTTAAAGACAGGAATCAACATTGGCAAAAATCCACACATAGGCTATGGGCTGGTCAAACCAGGGGAAAAAACAGAAATCAGAATTGACCAGTGAGGAGCAATCAGACCATCTATAGTTTGTACCATTAAGAGACTTTATATATAGTCAGAGCTTTGACAAGCAGAAGGATTATATCTCTGTCACATCAATGGATTTCCATCATTTTTAATTTGTAACTATATTTATGGCCACTGTAAAATAAATCAAATATTTCTTCTATTGATGGCTCAGAATTTTACATTTATCATACCAACTGTGGCCATGGAGATTTTATCAAGACTAATGTACAAACACAAATTTAAATTTTAATAGCAGTGTTTTGTTGGCCTACTTACTCTTTTCTAACTCCAGAAGCTCCTTCCTCAAAATATTTAAAATATATTTGTGGGTCAAATATTTAACCTGTGTCACAGAATTTAGCTGAAAATAACTTTTTGTTGATGTGCTTCTCATTCAGGCCCACCTCATGCTTTGAAAACCTCTATTTTAAGTCATAAAAGCTTGTTAATAGATTATTTTAGCTAACATCAAACAGCACAGAAGGACACACAAGTGACTGATGTTGCACATTCTGCAAAGTTTCAGATCAGCATGTACACATCACTGTAGGAGTGGAAAAACAATACCTAGTTCAGCCTTGGTGTGAACTGTGTATGCAATTAAGCTAAAAAAAAATATGTAAGATCCCATTTTATTTTTTTTTTTAGTTTTACATGCCCTTTAGTGTGTCTTTCATGTAATCGAGCACTTCTATGAATGAGATAAAAAGTCTGCAGTAGACGTCTCCCTCTCCACATATTTATGTCGCCAGAAGCTGCTTAAAACAGCCCATTCCCCCGGCCTCTCCAAATGTTTTGGGGAGGCTTTGTCCTCAGTCCAAGCCTAACAGCTCGAGGTGGTAAGCCCAGTGCAGATCAGGGATGGTAAAATGAATGCGGAGTTGTTGACAATCTGACACTGAACAGTACTGAGCGAAAAATTACGGAGTAGACCTGCCAACTTATCAGAGCAGACTGGGCCCATGTGAAGAGGGGATCCTTAAAGGAGCAGGAGATCTAACACAGCATCCCTGACAGAGTCCATCTGATTCAGGGGTACTCGGTATATTAAAAAGGTTTTTGAACATAATGATCATGAACATATCTCAGCATCATATGAACCTGAGTTAAGGCAAATATGGGCCCTTTAAGATAGAGTTTTGAATCCATGTTGGCCAGCCCTGCTTCAGTTAATACTAATGAAGTTACTACATAGACACTTGATTATGAATGTTTACCCCGCCACATGGATGTTTGAAGGGCGTCTTATTGAAGAGTTCACTGTAGCTCTCTGCAGTAACTTCACTGTCATCCTTTCCAACATAGGCTTGTTCAAAGATAGTCCACACTCCTTTACAGCTGAAACATAAATGTACTGCATTCCTGTTACTGAATAAACATGATTGTGTGTAATTATGATAAAATAATAACTGAAAAAAAAAAAACAGAGACTTACGTCTTTTGTTGTTGTCTTGGATAAGCCAAACACCTCCACATGAAAGTGTCCTTGAACTTTAGAGCATTTACCTGAGCTGCAGGAAAGACTACAGCGGTGACCACCAGAACAATGACAGAGCAGCAAATAGTGCTGTAGATTTTCATGATGCAAAAGAATGAAGACATGTAGAGAGAATTAACCTTTACAGCCAATACAGCAAACGGTACAAGCTCAAACAGCTCTTGCTATACGGACTTCTGGACTAAGCTTCCAGATGTACTTTTAAAGTCCTTCAGCCAGGTTATTACTGTACTGCATAGGTGATAAAAGTCTTCTTTGATAAGCCCTCTTTCAGCCAGTCATCGTAACTATGACCATACATGGCCTGACAAACCTTCTCTTGGTACAGTCAGTTTTGACAACGTTATTACTGCCCACGTGGCACTGATGTGGTTTCCCCAACACTTTGGTTACATTTATATGCTTAGCCCTCCCCACAGGGCAAACTGACCTGGGAGTATATTTCACCTGAGACAGAATGTCATTTAAGGATAGCCTGATCCTCCTATTGATATTTCTTCAACTATCTTACCCAATTTTCAGTTCCACAGAATCCCGCCTTTCTGAATTTTATTGAGACTACAGATAGATAAGGAGGTTAAATCATTTCCCATCATTAGGTCAAATTAGATCAACATGTTTTTAAATGATGATTTTGCTGGAAGAGGTCAAACCAGGTCTAAGTTATTTGCACAATGATGGTGCTAAAAAAAAAAAAAGTCAGACCAGATAAGCTAAGCATGACCTCTTCCAGCAACATCATCATTTAAAAAACATGTTGATCTAACTTATGTATGCGTAGTCTCAATAAAATTGAGAAAGGGGTGATTCTGTAGAAGCGAAAATTGGGTTAGATAGTAACCAGATCCAAGTTATTTGCACAATGATGGTGCTAAAAGAAAAAAGTCAAACAACATCCAAATATTTTACACAATAGCGCTGCTGAAGGAGCAGCGCTATTGTGTAATTTAAGCTAAGCATGCACTTTACTGCATAGGTGAAAAAAGTCTTCTTTGATAAGCCCTCTTTCAGCCAGTCCTCGTAACTATAACATACATGGCCTGACAAACCCTCTCTTTGCAGAGTAATCTTTGATAACATTTTTACTGCTTATTACTGGTTCACATTTGGCAGGGGCGAAAACCTGCCGGCTGTTTAAACAGGAAACTCCCTTATGGTCCCTCCCGCTTGCAACCTTCACCGCAAACCTGACCCAGCACATTCTAACATATATGCAAATTAAAACAAAGGATCAACTGTTATCATAGCATACAAAGTTCGATGTCGTTAATCAACCTGTGATGAAAAATGACCATATGTGATGTAGCTACTACTGTGAATCAGACTCCCATGTCTGGATACTTGAACTGAATCTGAACCGATCATATTGAAAAAATAATAAACCATGATAATATACTAATATATGAACTATGTAATCAACTATGAAAATACAAAAATGCAGAATGCAAATTCAATAAAGCAGGACAGGCGCGATTGGGATACTCCTTTCATTATACGTCTGTTACTCCATCATCCCATGGGATTTCCTCCTTGTATTAGACAGCACTCAGTTCATCTTTGATCTTTGGGTTACCTTACACCGGGTCTGTGCATCCTTGTCAGAGTCTTTTACGAAACCAGGCCTGGGGTGCAAGTCCAGATTTCTCTCATTCTCTGCCTCTTCATACTATGTGCAGAATTGTGCCATTTGCAAAAGTCAGCATGTTCAGCATTTGAGCCCCTTGGAGACCAGCCACTGTCCTCCGTTTGTCCAGACCCCGCACACACCATCAACTCAGGATGGGCTTGATGCAGAAGGAAACTTTGTGTTGGCAGAGAGTCTTGACTGCCATGAGATAATGTCTGTAGTTGCATCATACTCATCTTTTTCATAGTTCTGTTTGAACAATGATGGTGCTAAACAAAAGTCAAACCAGATCCAAATATTTTACACAAAAATGCTGCTGAAGGGCAGTATTTCATCACATTTTAGTTAAGCATGCACTTTACTGTAGAGGTGATAAAAGTCTTCTTTGATAAGCCTTCCTTCAGCCAGTCAGCGTAACTATGACCATACATGGCCTCACAAACCGTCCCTTTGCACAGTCATCTTTGATAACATTATTACTGCCCGTATGGCACTGATGTGGTTTCCCAAACAAAGCGTCAAAGAGTCGTAATTGCCATGAGATAATGTCTGTAGTTGCACCATACTCATCTTTTTCACAGTTCTGTCTTCTTGGTGTGCGGATCTCTGTCATGGCTCTGGTCTCCTGGGCGTTCAGCTTTTTGGCGTTGTAGCTGCTCACTCCACCGTAGGCAGTCCTTCCTGCGTGGTTCATGTCACCTTCTTCAGAAGACCTTAGCAAGCACAAGATCACCTGACACCACCAGTCTCTTTACCTCCTGGGCAAGAATTAGCTCTCCCCTTTTCCTGTAGGTAGACAGGCTGACGGATTGCAGTTAGCTGGTGTCCATATAATCTCTAAACTCAGCTTGTGACTGTTCAAGGGGAAAACTCTTGTACCTCTGATCAGTTCAGTTTGAGCTCAAGAACCAAATCGTGTTTTTTTTTTTTTTTTAATCTTTTTATTATGATATTACAACAAGGTAATTTAATATTATCTGGGATGTGGCTTGATAGCTTTAATGCCATTTTTGATTGGAATAGTAACAAAACCCAAACCGATACTTTCCCATGATTCATTTATTTTTTTCATAACATGCTTCTTGCTCCTCATCCCAGCTTGGACTTCGGGATGCTATCTCAAACTCCATTAGATAAAGTTTTTATTTTGTTTAATTTTGTTTTTTTTCCAAGCTACACTGGAGACCTTTTCCTTGCTAAATCACAACTTCTCTAATAAGTCTCATAAAACTAACTAAAAATTTACAGAAACAGATTTAAACTTTAAGACCAAGGAGCTGGTTGTGGACTTTTGCAGGCCCCCCCCCCCCCCACCCACCCACCCCCCAATAATTACTTTATTATTCATTTGTAAGCTTCTTTCTTATATTTCTCTTGTATCCTGCAGCTGCTGTCAATTTGAAATTTCCCCCTGTGGGACTAAGAAAGGAATATCTAATCTAATCTAATCTAATAGTAATAATCAATATGTGCTAGTCTTACATCTTTGTGCTTTTCCACTTTACTATCATTAAAGTCAAACTTTTACCCAATACAACGGTAAAGAATAGACATAAATCAGAAGGGCTGCTCCTTCATGCTCTCTCATCTGGACGGGGCACACCCAGTGGTGTAGTCTACAGGACACACAGGTATACGCCATATACCCACTAGAAAACGTCCTGAAATAACGTATAACCACTACAAAATGCACATGGGACAGTTTCTTGACTCTTCTCCAACCTGTCGTTTGACCGCTTCTCACTGAGCAAGCCATCCACTCTCTCCCACACAAAGTCTGATCATTCATGTGAAACATTTCAACAAAAGAAACGCTGCCTTCAGTTAAAGAGCGCATAACGTGAATGAAACGTTCACTGATTTAAGTAACACTTTCACACAAAGCAGAGAAAGAGAGGAGAACATGAAGAAGGGAGGTTTTCATTCTCGTTATGTCTAAATTGGAGCTGCTGTCTGATGCAGCCATTATCCACCCACACACCCCACTCTCAATGCCTGATATTTTCCATTTAAAGTGTGGCTGTTACCACTGTTGTCTGTCAGTTATGTCCTTTTCCAGTGCAGCTGATGTACATGTGAACATTTGAACTAAATTTCTCCTAAATTGCCCAGCGTCTTGCTCCTCCGAGTGCCGGTGAGCATAAAGACGCAGATAGACGCGCATCGCAGGGGACAGTGAGGAATCATCAGTCACTCTGTGTGATTTCTTAAAGACGAGTCAGCCTGATGAATCAAAACTCAACTTTCTTCGGCAGCCTATGGTTGTTAAAGAAATGAGAAGCTACTCGTTGCATCAGCTGGGGTTAAATAACTTGTTGCCAGCTGAAAGATAATCACCTATACAGTAAATATCCAATAGTAGGCTTGTACCTATTTACTTAGTTAAATCCAGGTGGCAACTTTTTGTTGGCCAGGCAGTGTATATTGAACGGTCCATCTATTGTACCAGGTTATGCAGTCCTCTAACTCTTTTGAAACTGGATTTGCTTATTAAACTTTTAAAAACATTTCCATACTCTCTGTAACTATACAGCTGTAATGGCCCCAGCTCAGCCTCTCCTCAGAGATAAGCACTATGACTATCGCCCATTTCTCCTGTTGCTGAATGACCATATTTTCATCCCTTCAGCTTTTGTTGCTAATCTAATCTAATTTAATTTGACATGCAAATCCTCCTGCAGCCCTGTAATCCTTGAATAGAAATTTCCACACTTAGAAATCCAAATTCTCCCTCACTCTCTTTTCCCAGCAGTCGGTCAGAACCAGAATTATTCATTTTCATTAGCACTGACGTGGTCTTGACCGCTGTACTCCGCTCAGACAGAATTATTGTGCCTCTGCTGCTGATGAATTCACGGAAAATTTCTATTTCAGAGATGTGCTGCGCAGCCACCGCTCTTTATGACATTTCTCCTGTCATGTAAATGTCACTTTATGAGCCTGTCTTCTAAAGTATTGTGCAGATTAATTTGCATTTTACAAGGAAGCTCCATCACTGAGCCCAGGGCGAAAAACCCTCTTCATTGTTGAGGGGGACAATAAACAGTAAAATTTCAGAGAGTAAATCTTAGGGGAGGGGACATAAAAATAAATTCTGTTTTTTTCTGCATTGTTATCTCAAATGACATACATAATGATATTAAACAATGACTGTAATTATGTCATTGTTTCTTATAAGTCTATATCCCTCCTGATTACAGGTTTGTTTATGCTCACACAGCAATTCCAAGAGTGGTGTTCGGTGGTATTTGTCAATTACACCAAATGAGATCGAACAGAATGTCCTTACTCACCATGAACACCGGTCTGATCTCCACTACAGCAGCTTTACAAGAACTGAATGATCAATACTAGTACTAGAAGAAATACTGTAATGAATAACCAAACTACATCAAATTATTCTTCAAAAATATGTTTTTATCAAACTGTCAACAAGCAGCAGCAAAACAAAATCTGGATATGTCACAAATTTACGCAATTAAATTATAAAGTACAACTGAATATGCATACTTAGCCAATATTTGATTTTCCTTAAGTAAATGAAAAATGTTTTGGCATGAATGTGTAGGCTACAAGTCCACAACATATGATCTAAATATCCAGTATAAAAGCATCTGACTTGAAAGTTAAAGTAAAAAGCGGTGATTTTAATTGGAGACAATAAAAAGTGGAAATTAATTAAGGATGTAATTAGAAACTGGATCTGTTCAAGTGAACATCTAAGTCAAAGTTATCACTACTTTCTTTTTAAATCAATAAATCTATAATAGAACATCAAACTCAAAGTAATAACAGCCTACACAAATGAACTTATAAATATGGACAATAATATCTCACTAGAGAAATCTAAAACAGTGTAATATTTGTGTTATAGATGAGAGGATGAGGGTGTCAGCATTCTCGACTTCACTTCAAACAGCAGGCCAAAAAGATTGTGAGTAGAATGAAATTTAGCCTGTCCATCTTCAGATTTGTTAGAAAGAACTTAACCCCAGAGTCGGCAAAGTTATACTTTGATTCAATGATTATGCCACATGTGTCGTACTGCCTGACCAGCTGGGCATCTGCCTGTAAAACAACCTTGAAGCCAGTTGAAACAGTCTATAAACAGGCATTGAAAGTCTTGGATAAGAAACCTAAATCATACCACCACTGCCTGATATTGGATAAGCATGAACACCTAAACTGGGACAACACAATAAAATATACTGATTCTGTACTTGTCTATAAAATCTTGCATGATCAAGCTGCACCTCCACTTCAAGAGTTTATAAAAAGAAACTCAAGTGGATCAACCAGAGCAGGCCTCAGAGGTGACTACGTTGTACCATTTTTTTTTTTAAAAAAGTGCCTGTGGTCAAGCAGGGTTCTCATTTTGTGCGTCCCCGATCTGGAACCAAATACCAAGCTCAGTACGCGAACTCCCAACTCTGACTTCCTTCTCCAAACACCCTAGAGCATGGCTGTTGGAAAACCAGATCTGTGATCATAACTGTTTAATTTTGTATGTGTCTAATGGGCTCAGTGTGTTGGGCACCTTCCATAATTGTCCACTGTAAGTACACCTATGTATGCCATTTCTGTGAATTAGTGCGTATATAAGACATCTATGTATGCTTTTCACAGTGTTCTATCTACTCATACAGATCTGCATATGCAGCCGTGTGCTATGGACATCGTGCAATACTATATTCAACATAGCACTTCATTATCTTGGGCAGTAGGGTAATGTGCAATGCAATGTGCACTTTATATTCCTGTGCAATATTGGGCAACGTGCAATACAGCAAGGACGAGAACTCCCAGGCAGCTGGCAATCTGCACTTTAGCATTTGGCACTTTAGCACTATGGCATTTTAGTTAGCACTCCAGCACTTTATAATTCATTGTGAATAATTCCCATGGCCCCCCAACTCACGGCCATTTTTCTTTTTGGACTGTATAACGTTTTAGTCTGTATGACTGCATGTCTTTTAATATACTTTGCGTGTTTTTATTCCTATTACGGATGTCTGTTTCGTGTTTCTGTGTGTAGACACCAACCTGCTAATGGGACTGGGGATGGAAATTAGCCACTCGGCTATAATCCCATGCATTTACATGTCAGTGTTTCTTAATGCGTACTGTCCCATTTTTAAAAAATAAATAAATCTCAAATCTCATCTGAGCAGAGGCTCTGGACAATTCACAGAGGACTGTGCACCAAGTTAGTACCTTCATATATAGTGGCAAGTCATGGACATCGTATTTGGAGCACATGTGTGCAACCTGAGCATCAAATAGTTGGACTTTATAATAAATAAGATACACCCTTTCAACTGTTGTTAAATAGCTAATCATCCAATCACATGATAGCAATTCCATGCATTTAGACATGCAGACATGGTCAGGACGACCTGCTGAAGTTCAGTCTGAGCATTAGAATGGGGAAGACTTAAGTGACTTTGATCGTGGCATGGTTGTCATAGTAGTCTTTAAATGTGCCCTCTGAAGGATGCAGCCCCTGAATTCAGACACTCCTCCAAACAAATGAGACTGATAACATGCCTGTGAAAATGATTGTCAATGGCACACAATCAGAGAAGAGCACAATGTGTGACAAGCTTACTAAGGAAAGCCCACTAAACCACGTCTAAGTTAAACACATACTCTAACAAAGACTAATTTGATGGTTACAAACTGCGCTGGAAGGTAATTTTGTGTCCCCTCTTCTCTGGAACAGCTTGTGAATTCTCAAAACCTCCTCTCATTCATTCACCTTCATGAGTAAAAAATTTGAGGTCAAAGAAAAGCAGCACTTTAAATGAATTAAATCAGATAAATTCATCACTGAGGCTGCTGTGGTCGGTGCGACAGGAACAACCATTTATCAAAAGATTTGAGCTAATCTGTTTCACACACAGTCCTGTGTGTAAAACCAATGGTGTGATTAAATCCTGTTCCTGTTTGTAACCACACTGATTGTCTTTGACCTCAAATATCTGCCCCTGTGTTCATCTTAGAAAAAGTGAGCAGCAGGAAATGTTCATAGTCATTGCACATATCCTCCAATGACAAAAATAGTAAATAATCCCATTATTTCATAAGGAAATGGAGGTATTGTGCTGAATACACAGCCTGGTTTTGCAATAAATCCCTGCATGCTGCCATTACTTGATAAAGAAGAGAAAAAGCATGATACACACTATCATTGCAAAGGCAGCCTTGCAGCTCAGTCCAGAAGGGCTTAGGCTGGAGACCAGAGGGTGGCCAGTTCAAGTCTGGATGCAAACATGATTGGAAGTTGGTTTGGTAGCTGTGGCTGACTTCCTGGGGCACTGCTAATGGTAGAACTGAAAGGGGTTGTGTCCCTTGTCTCTGGAGCTTTGGAAAGTAGGGTTT
This sequence comes from Cetoscarus ocellatus, assembly GCA_037902135.1. Classification (NCBI taxonomy): domain Eukaryota; kingdom Metazoa; phylum Chordata; class Actinopteri; order Labriformes; family Labridae; genus Cetoscarus; species Cetoscarus ocellatus. The sequence goes on along the minus strand of JBAMNC010001424.1, from coordinate 411,935 downwards.
GCACTCTTGTGCCCTTAAACTTAATCCCACTTAAACTCCTAATGAAGCAGGGTTAACGTTGCTGGTGGTGCAGATGAGTCATCAAGAATGATGAATGGTGTCCAGATATTGAGATATCTGGCATGAATATCAGGATATGAAATTTTGTCCATATCATTCAGCCCTAAACACAAACCACAAATTCATGCCGATTACCAGATTACAGTGAAGCTTGGTCCCCCAAAACATCACAGGCTAACGCACAACATGCTAACCACAGTGGGACAGCTGCAACTTAGCCTAGCTTCCGGGCTAATGTTAGCAGAAACTGAGGGGCAATGGGGTGGGTAAAGGACTGATTATATTCAGCCAACTGTTAAACTCCTCTTGACTAATGTAGGAATGCTAATACTTTGAAGTTTACCCTTCAGACTTTCAACAAGTAACGTTAACATTGACGAACATGTGAAGTTACCTCTGGTTCATTCCTCCCTGCTGTTAGCATTAGCTCGCAGCAATGAGCAAAATAAATACAACACAGCATTAAAATACTCACATTTCCATCACCAGGTTTGGTGACAGATTGTTGGTACTGAGCCAGGATTCAGGAAAAGTCTAGTTGCCAGTCCTGTGTTGAACTGACTGAAGTTGAAGATGCAGTCTGATGTGAAGTGGCTGGCACACACATACAGCTTTTAGCCGACTGTAGCTGCTCATTCCCTTCAAAATTAAAATAATCCACTGGGCCCTTTGGTCCTCCGAGGCTGGTAGCCCATATGTGAAGATATATGTGGCTGTTTACAGCCAACAGCTGAGCAGTGGTAGGTTTTGGGTCTGGACATGGTGTGTTCAACAGCCTTGAAAAAGTGATTTTTGCGTAATATGGGACCTTTAAAGAAACACCATGCTAACTTCCTTTCAAAATACAAAGACGGAAGTGCTATCAGCTCAAGTCTGGCAGAAACCAGTTTGACACGGGTACACCCATCCATGTCAGGTGAAGTCTGGCCAAAGGAGGTCTTTAAGGAGGAATTGTGGCCTGAGCCGTCTCACTCTGCTGTTGGATATAGAGCTGAAACGCTGCAGCTTTTTTCCTCTGGTGTGATCATCAGGCATGTAGTGATGCTGCTTCATACACCCCTGTGTGCTACAATGCTTCTCTCAAATCTTCAATTGATGCTTTTGATTTATTTTTTACTTATTACTGAAGATAGGATATAAATTGTTCGTACGCTATCATATTATGAACAATGACAACCGCTGCGTATGTTCAGTGATGCCCCCCTCCATCACTGCTCCCCTGAGAGGAACAAGTGTGAATGGCCATGTCAGGGAAAAACCAGAGCGAACTACCCAGGCGTTATCCTGATAATATCAGGGTGAAAAGGGCTATACATTTAGATATTTCTCAAGTACACAATGAGGCGACACACAAATCCAAAATACTCAGCGTGCCGTCACATTTAGTATAAAATGTGTGACAGTGTGTAATTTGGATGAAGCCATCAGCATTTAAAACGTGATATTAATGAATTATTTCATGAAGCTTCATTGGAGTAGCACTTCAGATTAACATACATTCTTCTCTGTTTTGAGATAAGTTTTTGACTTTTCTACACCAGTTACATTTTACAGAGAATATAGAAAAGAGACAGAATAAGAAGAGCCAAGTAAAGTGTGTTTCACTCATCTTCATGATTTCTTTCTTCCCACCCTGGTGAGTTTGTTTATTAGAATACACTAACAGTGAAGAACATTTGCATTGCAGCTTGAATGCTGCCAATCTGCTTCCACCATATTCAGGCTGCAGCAATAAGCAGCACCTGCTAATTTTTCTCAATGCTAAATGGAGTGATTGACTGCTGAGTGAAGCCATCATAACAGCTGGAGTTTAATCTTAACAGCGTGTACCTGCAGGAGACGCTTCACTCAGCACCTCCAATCAACACAGCCTGAGTCAGAGTCATCCTGCTGAGCTCTGCCACATGAGAATGTGGGAAAAAGGAGGCACCAAAGAGCCAACAAATGAGCTTCATAAGAGGGAAGAGACTGAAATTTAACTGTATGTAAACACATACCTTTCAGAAGGTCTTTATGCTGCTACAATGCTGCCACCTGCAGGACAGGAGGAGCTAAAGATAAAGAGACCCTGAAACTTGAGCAATATATATATTTTTTTTTAATTAAGTGAAGCAAAGCAATTCTTGACAAGTGGGACAATGAACACGAAATACACACAGACAAGGGGGAAGAAGAACAAAAAAAAATAAAACTAAAAGAAATAATAATAATAATAATAATGATAATAAGATAATACCAAAATTTACAATAACAATAATAATTAAAGTAGGAACTCAATAACTCTTTAGATATTCTGTTTGAAGGTGTTGGAAGGTTCTGTTTTAACTTGTAGGAGGGGTGTGTGTATATATGTGTGTATGTATGTGTGTATGGGGATGGTGTGTGTGTGTGAGTGAGAGCATCTGTTTCCTGGGAAACACTACAGATAGAGAGGTGTGGTGGTGGGCCAAAAGTCCAAACTGAGAATGAAATGCATACATATATATATATATATATCTATGAAAAAAAAAAAGGGGAGGGACACTGCAGGGATGCAACATAGAGTAATCTAGGTCGGCTCATGAAAGGAGGTAAACAAAGTGGAGGTGGGAGGAAAGAAAGAAAAAACAAAAGAATAAATCAGTGGTAGAAATAAATTGTAATATGTGTTAGAGACTGAGATCAGGAAGAAAAAAACAATAATTAAAAATATACTAATAATAATAATAAAAAAAATAAATGTGAAAAATAAAATATATAAATAAAAATAAGATATCTAAAAATAAAAATAATGATAATAATCCCTTTTTTTTTCTTTCCTTTAAGTAATTTATGATTCATCTATCTCCCAACATCATATCCACCCTCCCTTCACTGTCCACAGTCCCCATCCCCCTCCCCCGGACCCTCCGACTGTCCGTGCAGATATGTTAACCTTAGGTGGTCCAGTCCCAGTCGCTCCCAGACCCTGCGGAGGGAGCCGGCTGGTTGGTTCACCTGTTCATGACAATGTGTCATTTGGCAGAGCAACTCCCAGACCCAGTGGGAGGGAGTCTGCCCATACGGGACATCTTGCCTCTTCATTGACTGCACCAACTGAGAGTAGTCAAAGGAGGTAAGGGAGTGGGTTTCAGGCGGGAGTGTTTAGGGAGGGATTGAGCTTAATTATGAAGTGTAGTGTAGCCTTCACAGCATATGTTTTATGGGGAAAGAAAAGGTACATTTAAATACATAATAACAAATATGCATTTAAATGTAAATAACAATAATAATAATAATAATAAATAAAATTAAAATAAATAAATAAATATATATATAATATAGTCGTAATAATAACAACAATAATAATAATGGTAAATAAATAAGTGCAAAATAAATAGGAAAAAAGAAGAAAGGAGAGAAGTGAGAGAATAGACATATGTTTTTAAATTAAATATATAGGGGGGAAAATGAGTGTTTACACTGGTATAGCTGTATGTTGTATCGAATTAGTCAGAAACATTGGTAATGGCAATAGTAAAAATAGTAGATGCTTTCAAAATTATTGAAATAATAATACAGAATTCATGATTGAAAGTAGTCATTTTAATGCCAATAATGTATTCACCTTTTTTCCCTTAGTTTTGGGTTCATATAATAGTAATTAATTAAATTAGTAGTAATTCTGACAGTAATAGTTTGTAGGGTACTTGATTTCAAATGTATCGCTATAATTATTTTACTGCTATTCCAACACCTTCAATACGTAATCACTACAATCTTCTTCAAACATTGTATGAATTGTATAATAATCTGAATGATATAATAATAGAGTAGAGTGAATATAATATACATGGTTAAATAGTGTTCTAAGTTAGATAATAATGTCATATGAATATAATAACCATTGAGAGATATGCTCTAAATGACGTAGTGATAATGTCAATAATAAGACATAAGTTATATAATGATAATTAATCTAATAATGACATAATGATAGCAGTATCGTAATGACCATATCATAACCAAGGTAGTGGAGGAAATTGAGAGGAACAAGTGTGAATGGTCATGTCAGGGAAAAACCAGAGCGAACTACCCAGGCGTTATCCTGATAATATCAGGGTGAAAAGGGCTATACATTTAGATATTTCTCAAGTACACAATGAGGCGACACACAAATCCAAAATACTCAGCGTGCCGTCACATTTAGCATAAAATGTGTGACAGTGTGTAATTTGGATGAAGCCATCAGCATTTAAAACGTGATATTAATGAATTATTTCATGAGCTTCATTGGAGTAGCACTTCAGATTAACATACATTCATCTCTGTTTTGAGATAAGTTTTAGACTTTTCTACACCAGTTACATTTTACAGAGAATATAGAAAAGAGACAGAATAAGAAGAGCCAAGTAAAGTGTGTTTCACTCATCTTCATGATCTCTTTATTCCCACCCTGGTGAGTTTGTTTATTAAAACACACTAACAGTGAAGAACATTTGCATTGCAGCTTGAATGCTGCCAATCTGCCTCCACCATATTCAGGCTGCAGCAATAAGCAGCACCTGCTAATTTTCCTCAATGCTAAATGGAGTGATTGACTGCTGAGTGAAGCCATCATAGCAGCTGGAGTTTAATCTTAACAGCGTGTACCTGCAGGAGACGCTTCACTCAGCACCTCCAGTCAACACAGCCTGAGTCAGAGTCATCCTGCTGAGCTCTGCCACATGAGAATGTGGGAAAAAGGAGGCACCAAAGAGCCAACAAATGAGCTTCATAAGAGGGAAGAGACTGAAATTTAACTGTATGTAAACACATACCTTTCAGAAGGTCTTTATGCTGCTACAATGCTGCCACCTGCAGGACAGGAGGAGCTAAAGATAAAGAGACCCTGAAACTTGAGCAATATTTAACCAGAGAATCTGAACGCTATCTCATTTTGAATTGTTTAAAATAAGGCCCCCATAATGTATGACAAGAGAGAGAATTTGCCTCTGGACTAAAGTAGTTAATGACCCCTGCACTCGAGGTTTATAAAACTCAATAAAGCAACACACAAACACTTTCAATAATGATCAATAAATCATGAATTTCTCCTCTCACACAGAGATCATTTATTCATCCTTGTATGGGGTGGGAGTGCTCTTAAACACAAAACAGCAAATAGACACTCAGAAACATACATGATAGAATAAGAAATATTTTCAAATTCATGTAATTAGTGCAAAAGCATAGAGCAGTGCTTCCCTGAATGTGGGTCAGGGTGGTTCTGCTGGTGGGCTGAGAGGTCATTGACAATAACATCAAATACTTAACTGAGTTAATTTCTTCCTGACTCCTTGAATTTATTTGAGTTTCGGATGCACGATATTGAATTTTTACCAATAACTGATATGCCAATATTTCCAAACTCATTATTGCCAATACATATACATTTTGTGTTTGGCCTGTTCCTCTGATGGTCACAGTTCATTTTATTATAAACAGATATGCATATATGTACATGTATATGTATATTCTGAAGTCAGAATGTCCCCCTGCCTGAACTTCTTTTATATTTTATCTTAAAACCGGTTTTTATTTGGTGGCTTTTAACTCAGCTTGAAATTTGTGTGGTCTCTGTTTTGATGTGGTTTTTGTCCTTGCATTTTTTTAAATACTACCACTACAACTACTACTACTAATAATAAAAATAACTATTATCATTATAATTATAATAATAATAATAATAACAATTATTATTATTATTATTATTATTGTTACATCTTTTTGAATTTTAACTTGTTTTTATGTTTTGTTGTAAGTCATTTGTAGTTGTCTTTTATTGTTTGGTTTTATCTCTGCTTTATTTTATTTCCAAATGTAGTCACTATGCAACACTTTAGAACAATTATTTGTTTTAAAATTGTGCTATATACGTAAATAAAGTGGATTGGACTCTTTCAAAGCTACAGTCAAAATACGGGATAATTATGGCCAATTTGTCAAAATATCTGCAAAATTGTTGATATCTTCTGATGCCGATAATCAGCTTTTTAGGCAGTTATCTCCTAATTCTGATTATGACCCAGTAATATCGTGCATCCCTGATGTGTGTTTTTGATGACATGAAAAGGTACGATGTCCAAGTTTGCAGACTCACAAAGTCTGTTCAATTAAAGACGTTTTAAATAAATGTAGTTTTTCTTTTCTTTATGAAAAATAAGAGGGAGTTAAATAAATATTTCTAATCTCATGCTATGGTTGTTTTGGAGGGGTCTAGATAACTTTTAGGTTTAAAAATGGGCCACAGTTTTGGAAAGGCTGGCAAAGATTATTGAAAGAAATAGGATATGTGACAAAGTGCTGGGTGTATAGGGAATAAGCTTTGTGAAATAAACAATATATATAACCCTACAGGCGGCATCTTAAAGTTTTAAATCATCAGTAAGGAATCAAAACAAAATAGAAAGAGTTAGATTTTGAGTTAAAAATGTATACTAATAGCATTTTCTATGCTGTGGGGATCAAGATAATGCTCAAAGTGGAGTGGTTTCAGATAAAGAATCACAAGAGAGGGAATATAATGCAGTCTAAGGTCTTCTCCAATGGCGTTCACTGATGGTGCAGACGTGATCCTTCACCAACAGGCTTGGTAGTTTTTGTCTTCGATGCACTTCTCAATGTGTGATCTACAATAGAGAAAATAAACTACATTAATATTGTGCCATGGCCTATTTACCTGTTCAAGTTTTCTTCAATCTAGTTGAAATCATTTTGATTAGAAATGCCAAATTCCCTGTTTAGGTGGACACATTCCTGTCTTGGCGTCTGTGCATGCATCCAACATATGATCAGAATAAAAGCATTTGGGCATGTGAACCTACATCGTCACCTCCTTGCAGGCAGAAGCTATTTCCGCTGGTCTGACCATATTCGTCAAATTCTGGACTGACTCATTGTTGCACTGATTTCTGAGTAACAGAAAAAACAAGAAGACACAAAACAACAAGATTAGCCTCAGACATGCAGAAGTAATCCAGGAATATTTCTGACGTATCTTTGTTCTTGTGTAATCACAGCTGTGCGATCGTTTCAGTTTTTCTTCTGACATGTGTGAAGTCAAACAACTTACATTAGCAGACATCACAAGCATCGCATATGGTTAATACTGTAGTCATTTTTGACATATTTTTGTAGTTATTGAGTTATCCTGAATTCATTTAGTTAAATAAATATTTAAGTTAGTTCAATGACAGGATATTTTCAGTTGTTCAAATGTAACAGGAGCCCTGCAACAAGAGACTTTGCAGACCATGGAGTGTACTTTCAAAACAGTCATGGTGTCAGCCTGTGACAACCAGAAAACACACATGTAGGTGGAGGCTGTATAGCTATGACATCATAAACCCTGGGAAGTAAAAACAGAGTGTTTAAAATGTGTAGCACTTTTCTCTGTGACCTGAGATTTTAGGTGTCATGTTCTTCTGCTTCCCAAACCTCTCCCAACAACAATTACAAGCAATGACTTTTTTTTGCAGAACATGGGACCTTAAACTAATGAATCATAAATGGATTATAGCAGAAAATAGAAGAATTCATGCTTAATTTTTTTTTGGTATTTTCCCGTTTTAAGGCCCAATTTACCAAGCATGCTGCTCTAATCATCTTTAAGAACTAATATTCCTGCAAAATGTGTCAGCTTCATGCATTTAGGTCAAATTTTTTCTCTGAGTGTGGAGATGAGCGGTAAGTGTTTCCATCTCTGCTGGCAGAGTGTTGCCCTCATTCTGACAAGGGGCAAAAAACTTTATAGGCCACCCAGTAATCCTAAATTTGCTTTCTCCAAAGGTGAGAGACCCAAAGGGCTCACTCATTCGTATACACTGCCTGGCCAAACAAAGAAAAGTCACACTCTCTAATATTTTGTTGACCGCCTTTAGCTTTGGTTACAGCACGCATTTGCTGTGTCATTGTTTTGATCAACTTCTGCAATGTCACAAGATTCATTTCCATCCAGTGTTGCATTAATTTTTCACCAAGATCTTGTATTGATGATGGGAGAGTCTGACCACTGCACAAAGCCTTCTCCAGAACATCCCAAAGATTCTCAGGTCTGGACTCTGTGGTGGCCAATCCATGTATGAAAATGATGTCTCATGCTCCCTGAACCACTCTTTCACAGTTTGAGCCCCATGAATCCTGGCATTGTCATCTTGGAATATGCCCGTGCCATTAGGGAAGAAAAAATCCACTGATGGAATAACCTGGTCATTCAGTATATTCAGGTAGTCAGCTGATCTCATTCTTTGGGCCATAATGTTGCTGAACCTAGACCTGACCAACTGCAGCAGCCCCAGATCATAGCACTGCCCCCACAGGCTTGTACAGTAGGCACAAGGCATGATGGGTGCATCACTTCACCTGCCTCTCTTCTTACCCTGATGCTCCCATCACTCTGGAACAGGGTATATCTGGACTCATCAGACCACATGACCTTCTTCCAGTCCTCCAGAGTCCAATCTTTATGCTCCCTAGCAAACTCAAGCCTGTTTCCAGTTAGCCTTACTGATTAGTGGTTTTCTTAAGGTTACACAGCTGTTCAGTTCCAATCCATGAGTTCCCTTCACATTGTGCGTGTGGAAATGTTCTTATTTTCACTATTAAACATACCCTGAGTTCTACTGTTGTTTTTCTGCGATTTGATTTGGACAAACGCGATCATTCAGGATTTTTTTCCGACCACATTTCTTCCTCGAAGACGATGGTTCTCCACTATCCTTCCAGTTCTTAATAATGCGTTGGATAGTTCCTAACCCAATTTTAGTAGTTTCTGCGATCTCCTTAGGTGTTTTCTCTGCTTGATGCATGCCATTGATTTGACCCTTCTTGAACAGACTAACATCTTTTCCACGACCACAGGATGTGTGTTTCGACATGGTTGTTTAAGAAATGAGAAGCTACTTATTGCATCAGCTGGGGTTAAATAAGTTGTTGCCAGCTGAAAGATAATCCCCCATGCAGTAATATCCAGCAGGAGGCTCGTACCTATTAGTTAAATCCAGGTGGTGACTTTTTTTTGGCCAGGCAGTGTGTTTTGCTGTATGTGGCCCTTTATGTAAAAAGTTTGGTCTGTGCTCTGCTTTGTGCTTGCCATTCTGAACCAACTTTTGAATTAAAATTGAAATAGCATATCCTGTGTTCTTTAACAAATAAATGGTTTGAGCTACCATCATGGTATCAAAATAAGAAAAGATCTATTGATGTATGAAATCACACCTGTTTTTGTTTCTGATCAGCACAATGGTTAGTTGCTTCACCTGGCCTGGCTGGAGATTTTTAACTTCATATTTTCCAAAGAATCTAGTAGCAAAAAACAGAAGAGCAATATTTACAAGGAGTCGTCCATATCCTGTTTTCAGACTCATAGAAACAGAAGAACAAGAAGTGAAAGGGCAGTGTTGAGACAGGAACAAGTGAGGGAGATAACTGGTCTGAAAATCTACTCTAAAAGTCTCTGGTAAGCCCTAAAAGTAACTAAACATGTTCTACAACACAGCATTGGAAAAAGGATTTCCTGTTTCACTATTGCTAAGGATTTCATACATGTGTTAACCCAACATTATGTTTGCTGCTCACTTTTCAGGATCGAACGGCTTGTCTGCCTCACCATCAAGCATCACTGTGACCACACCACAGGCATATTGTGCAAACTGGAGAGAATGGTTTGATATATCGTGTTAATGACTTTAAAGGCTAAAGTTTGAGTTAAGTGCAGTGAATTTGTCAGTGAGAGCTCACCTTGGTTGAGGCCATTTCCCAGAATGACTCCACAGCTTTGGGGAATTCCTGGTCACATTTTGTGAATGTTTCTAGAAAATCACAGAAATTAACACAAAGACAGCATACATAAAACAAATATTTTATTGCTTCTTAAGCTTTTTTTTTGACCATTTTGGAGTAGAAAGAGGTCTGTGTACAAGCAGAGGGAGTAAAATGTGGTGACAAAGGAGGGGGCCCACCCATTGGAAGGGCTGGACCCCCAAATGTCCCACCTAAGGCCTTTACCTGTCATGATTTATGATATGAATCTTTGCTCATTGGATCAGGAACAGCAGTGCCAGCCTTAGGCTAACATTTACCTCTCTGTTTGCAGGTCATTGTTGGGCTCAGATGCCCTTTCCTCCTCCCCTGTATTTGATGCCATTCCAGATCCTAGAATGGATATATATCCTCAAAAATGCACTTTTCACTGCTGTGTTTTGTTTGTTCTTATTCTCAAATTAAAACTGAAAACTATTTTGCTGTCAGTAATAAGAATTTAAGTCCGGTATTCTGATATTACTGTCGGTGTTGTTGTTATGGTGACAATCATGCTTATACTCTCCATAACATTGGTAACAGTAATAAATAATGATGAGGATGATGATGAGGATGATAATAACTTTTCGCCATGATGATTCATAATAGTTGTTTTTCACACAGATATCTTCACTGCCAATCATTGTTTATATATTTTTCCCTTTCTGTTACTTAATTGAATGCTGCTGTAACTTGTCAGTCAATGTTTAATATTGTTTATATGTCATTATATCCTGTCCCATCCAGAGATTCTCTACAGCACCTCATTACAATAAAAATAAATAGATAAATACATCAATTGTGTTGCTTGAATTGGAATTTGATTATGTTTGTCAAAAGTCAAATTAGTTTATCAATGCCTAAATTTAGGATGGACTATTCTTATTTCTTCTATGGGCCCTGAGATGGGACTGCGCACCAGAAAGCTTTTATGAGCCGCCTTGAGAGGAGGTCCTGGCAAAAGGAAGAAATGTTTATAAAATGAAATGTGAATGAAACACAAAGTTCTTGTGCCGTAATGAAAGGATAAGAGCTCAGTGGAGAGACCCCCCACCCCACTGGTATCTACATCCATTTCTGAGGAGTCCTAATCAACTGCATGGCCCTTCGTTGTCTCAGTATTAAACAAATAGTTGACCTGTAGCCTTCTACATCAACCTGTTTTCCATGTTTTTGTTTCTGTGTGATTTATAAATCTTACCTGGACTGTTCTTCTTCCCACACCAGGTCAGTCCATCCAACACGTACCCCAACAGCGTGTCCCTAAATGCGAAAAAGTAACCACTGTTCTTGGTGAACCGATGGACCAGATCCTGGCTGATGTGCCCCGTTCCACTCCATAACATTGTCTGCACAGTGAAGAGAGGGTAGGACATTGTTTTTACGCAAATTAAAATCTGCTTTGATTCGGGGCTGAGCAATATGCTGAATTTTAAAGACACACAGTGCTTAACATATTTATTAGACCACCACCCACTGTAAGGTTTATGCCACAGCCTAAATTTACCAAATGTTATTTTTTTATGTTTCTGTACTGGTTAATACGCCAATATGTGGAATCTCTTTCAACAAAATGATATTTTTAATACTAAAATATAATTATTATTGTTATCCATCAATTTTCAAATTTATTGCTTTACAAAAACAACAGGATAAACAGTGAAGCACGTTTTTATTTCTTCATAAAGATTTCAAATTATAATTACTTACTTGCATTACTGTATAAAAAAAATCTAATTTTAGTACTTGAATGTTATGTTTGATATATTTCTGACTTCTCAGCTTATATTTGAATATAAAAATGTGAATTCAGTCTGAAATTAATCTTTCCTGTTTAAAGTGTTTGTCCAATAACATTTTCAGTGTTAAACAAGGTTTTTTAAATATTTATGAGTTTTCTTTTTTTCACAGGTGGTCTAATCAGTTCAAGTACTGTACATTTTTGACAACCTTAACATTTTGTCAACGTTGCCAGTGTTTTTAATCAAAATTAAGATGTCAGAAGGATTTTGTTTGCCATTTTCTTTACATCTTTTTTGTTGCCAATATAAATGCAAACGGGTATCAGTATTGTTTGATTTACTAGAATCATCTTAAAGTTTTTGATTCTGATATTTTTAAAACAATTTGTCTTATCAATTCAGAAAAAATATGTTTATTTTAGAGCTGAAGGATTTTGTAAATAATTAAATGAGATAAATGTAGATCTGCAACTTTTCATGAACAATAATTTCAACTATTAATTTCAATTAGTAGTTTTATTCTTACTTATCTGGAACACTCTTGTTGGGTCGTAGCACTCAGACATTTGCACAGATAAACACACACACGGAGTAGGAAGAGGAAAAGCGAGGATGGAGAGGAGGTGGACTGACTGTTTCTTTCTTGGTTGAAGTTGTGCTAAAGATGCACTGACATGACCGGCTTGGGTCAGAATTACATGATTTTCCAGACCTTTTCCAGTGTTTTTACTGATCCTCAGCACAGGCATAGCAGTCCTGTCATGCTGAACACACAGTGAAAAAAAAACTAGCTGTGGCTGTCACATTTTAATTTGTTTATTTGCAAGATACTTAACCCCAAGTTGCTCCTGCTGCATCAATGGCGTGTAAATGAGTGTGAAAATGGGTGTGTGTGTTAGCTGATACTGACAGAAAATGTACTTAGAAATCTGAAACAGTAAGTGTGACCTGAAAGCTTGTTAATAGATTATTTTAGGTAACATCAAACAACAGAGAAGGACACACAAATGACTGATGTTGCACATTCTGCAAAGTTTCAGATCTGCATGTACACATCACTGTAGGAGTGGAAAAACAATATAGTTCAGCCTTGGTGTGAACTGTGTATGCAATTAAGCTAAAAAAATATGTAAGAGCCCATTTTATGCTTTTTTTAGTTTTACATGCCCTTTAGTCTTTCTTTCATATAATAGAGCACTTCTATGAACAAGATAAAAAAAGGCTTCAGTGTCAGGATGTCTCCCTCTCCACATATTTAAGCTCATTTCCCCGAACTTCCCAAATATTTTGGGGAGGCTTTGTCCTCAGTTCAAGCCTAACGGCTCGAGGTGGCAAGCCCAGTGCAGATGAAGGATGGTAAAATGAATGCGGAGTTGTTGACAATATGACACTGAACAGTATTGAACAGACCAATTACCGAGTAAACCTGCCAACTTATCAGAGCAGACTGGGCCCATGCGGAGAAGGGATCCTTAAAGAGGAAGGAGATCTAACACACTGTTAATTTTGTTGACTAATTATTTTCGTAATAGCTTTCATCAACAACCTTTATTCCCCTGACAAAAACTAGACCGTAACTAATAAAAAAAAGTGCACAAGGACACAAACTAAAACTAAATTAACTGACATTTTCATCGACAATTAAATACTAGACTAAAATGTTTGAGACTTAATCCAATCAGACCTAATTTCGTCATATAGAAAGTAGAGACAAGTTAGGAATATATCCAATCACAGCTACTTTGGTTGTGTGGAAAGGTTGGATGAGTTAAGAGGGACATCTAATCACAACTGCCTTAGCTTCATGGTGGTGGGATAAGTTGGGGAGCGATCCAATCAGAGCTCCTCTCTTTATGAATTGATATATTCATGTAGAGCAGGTTCACTGTTTGTTGTCAGTTCTGGTATTGTAACTGGGATGCTCTGCCAGGTAGCCTGAATAAAGGTGACTGCACTTCACACAAAAGTTACATTTACTTCTGTTAATTTATACATTCAAACTTTACTAGCACTCAATAAAGGGTTATTAGATGCTTCATTTTATCCAAGTGTAAAACATGACTTCAGAAATTCAAGGAAACAAAAAAAAATGTCTTACACTTCACACTTCATATTTTAGTCGACTAAATTTACAGCAGATTTCGTCGACTAAAATGTTGTGAAATATCATCAGCTAAAACTAGACTGAAATTAAATAACTAAAACTAAATTAACAAGTGCTGTCAAAGTTAACAGTGATCTAACAGAGCGATCCAGAGAAAGAGAGAGTCCATCTGAATCAGGGGTACTTGGGATATAAAAAAGGTTTTTTGAACATAATGATCATGAACATATCTCAGCATCATATGAACCTGAGTTAAGGCAAATATGGGCCTTTTAAGATAGAGTTTTGAATCCATATTGGCCAGTCCTGCTTTAAAGTTGCCACACAGACACTTGTTGATTATGAATGTTTACCTTGTCACATGGATGTGTGAAGGGCGTCTTATTGAAGAGTTCACTGTAGCTCTGTGCTGTAACTTCACTGTCATCCTTTCCAACATAGGCTTGTTCAAATGCAGTCCACACTTCATCACAGCTGAAACTTAGATGTACTGCAGTCTTGTTACTGAATAAACATGATTGTGTGTAATTATGATAAAATAATAACTGAAAAAACAGAGACTTACGTCTTTTTTTCTTCTACATAAGCCAAACACCTCTCCATGAAAGTATCCTTGAACTCTTCAGCATTTACCCGAGCTGCAGGAAAGACTACAGCGGCGACCACCAGAACAACGACAGAGCAGAAAATGCCCAACACACTTTGAGGTTTCATTTTAAGTCTCATGCAGATCAATGAAAGTTTTCCTTTCACAGACAGCCTTGTTATGACACTGTTAATACCTTTGAACATGGTTTTTATAGTCGCTTTGACACCTTATGATGGTAAAAGAAAAAAAAACTTCCTCTGCTCATAACAGGGTGTTTAACCACAGGCTGTCACGCCTGTAGATGTACATTTTACTTCTGGTGTACCAGAGAAGTGAGCTGTCAAACTGTTTAATTATTACTTATAATTGAGATGCTTTTAACTTAAACTCTGCATCACTCAGTTTTAGACTACTGAGACTCACTTTAAAAAACAACTTTTTTCATAAATGATCACCCAGTTTAAAGAGACCCTCTGTCCATTTCTAACTCCTGCAGCCCCCTCCATCACACCTCCCTCTGAATCAGCAGATTGACATCAGTCTGATTCTGCTTGACGTGCTTCTGGTCCTACTATTCAGTCAAAGCACAGCGAGTCCATCTTTTCATAAAGCAACTTAAAGTGCGTTACAGAGTTTCACACAAAAAATTGTAAGCATTGAAAGACAGAAGATAGATAGAAGAAGATATGACGTCAAAATATAAGAGAAAGAAAGCTGAGTTGAATTAAAGGTAAGATGTTGAAATAAGTGATATAGTTTTATTTAAGATGTAAGTTTTTATGTATTTGCACATTTTGTGGATAAGATTAAGTCACATGTGCAGATAAAATTAACAGAAAAAAATCAGAGAAATGAAAAAACATCAAATGATGCCAAAATAAGAGTGAATGCCAACATGGAAATGAAACACAATGTATTACATTAACCATATTTGTCAAGCAAAATTGATCATTCCTCAGACTGTGTCATTGTGCTGAGTTGAAATTGAAATAGCAGTTTAAATTTTAAAAATTATTTTTTTAATATTACAAAATAAAATGTTCTGTAACATGAGATTTATTTTGAAAACTAGATAAATAAATAAAATTGACTTGTAAAATTAAACAAAAAAATCATAGAGCACAATGTAAGAGGGTAAAACGAAAATTTATTAAACTTTATAGTTAATAAGATAGTTCCACTCGCTAAGTGGCAGGGAAAACGTTAAATAATATCAGTGGTAAAAAGTGAAAGTCTTTAATTCACCTGAAAAGTGCTGAGTAGTCATTTTAATAAGTAGGCTTAATTATTTTTGATTATGTTCATTAGGAGAAAATGAGGAGTCTTGTCTGACTTACATTTAAAGATAGCTAATTAAAAGTTTTGGAGCTTTAAAGTCTCATTTACAATGCAGTACTTAAAGTATGAAGCCCTGTAGTGACTCTAAATGAGTATTTGTGTTATTTTGTGTTCATCCAAAGTGAGACCGATGTATTCAGGCTTTCTCTAAGGGTATAGTTTTAGCATCTGTTTAACCGTTGTTTCCGCCTGTTTGTTTTTAATGTGACACACAGTTGATTCCTTTCACTTCATGAAAAATAGCATCAATAAATGGCCAAATGGAAGTCATATCAATTTAATTATTTCATTAATTTGTATTAAAATTGTTGACTTAGATAACAGATAACTTTATTTGTCCTGATTTGTTTTCAAAGACTGTCAGACATACATGAACATACATGTAGGAGATGGAGAAATCTTTGCTTCAATGAAAAAAATTAAATAGCATCTGTCAAAAAATATATTATTGTTAGTTTTAAGTACACACTTTTTTCTCCCTCATTTAAAGGGATACGCCAACATACAGGGCAGAGCTCGCCCACCACTAATTAGCATAGCTTAAACACTGGTAGTCAGTGGGTAGTGTTAGCCTGCCTCTGCCTACAGTCATTAGATAAACTCTTCAGCAACTCTAAACAGTCCTGTATGCTTGTTGTGACTTGTTTATTTTACCGCGTTATGGTATGTTATCTTCTACTATCATCTTATTATCTTCTTCTACATTCGTAAACAGAGGCTTTGTTTTGTTGACCGACTTACAGGCACGTCTGTGGTGGTTTGCGCATGCACCCTGCGGTTTGGTTTGGGATGTATTTTTTTTCAAAAGTTACATAAAACACTAATCTTAGTCTAAAAAGAGATAATGTGACATAAAGCGGTAAAAAAAATAAAATAAACGAGTCACAACGAGCACACAGAACCATTTAGAGCTGCTTAAGAGTTTATCCGATGTCCGAAGGCAGAGGCAGGCTAATACCACCCATTGATTCCCAGTGTTTGAGCTAAGCTAATTAGCGGTGGGCGAGTTTTGCCTGTCTCTTCCTTGTTACCGCACGCACAATCGAAAGAATGGTGTCTATATGCCTGTCATGGCAAGGCAAGACACGAAAACAAGAAAAATGTTGGCATATCCCTTTAAAGTCCATTATGTGTGTTGCCTTGTTAGTTTCACATGCCGTGACTGTGAATCAGGCAGCTTGTTAAACAAGATGAGCTTCTGGACTGCTTTCCACCTTCATATGGAGCGAATCTGTCTGAATTAAGCGTTTCTTGAATTGGGACCAGAGCATTTTGTTGGTGAACTAAACACCATATGCTCAACAGATGGGCATGATAGTCGCCGGGGGGGTGAGGGGGTGGGGGGGCTTGTGCAGTAAGAGGCAGAAGAGACAAAACACCTAACAGTATTGATGGTTGTTTGAAGAATAAATTCCAAATTCCAGAAGAATTGTGACATTGGATAATGGGAATAAAAACAGAACACAGGGATTAGCAAATCATAGCCAACCTATAATTTAGTGACTACAGCACAGAGATAAGATTTAACATTTCTGAATTTGATGCCTGTAACTGTTTCAAACCAGTTAAGACATCATGTTCACCTTTGTTATATGCCTTCTTTTCTTCTAAGGCCCATTTACACGTCATAGTATATTAGCTGATGTTGACCAAAAATGGAAAATCATCATAATTTTGGCGACAGTGTGTTCGTTCAAAATTCTAGCTCCAATATAAGAAATTGACCCCCAGGCCATATTTTGGAAACCCTTGCATGATACAGTTTCAGTGAGTGACAGGTCTGGACTGCATATGTGCAAGTTATACCCACACTCTACTCTTACTGTGAGGCCCTGCTGTTGTTACACGTGCAGAATGTGACTTTGTTTTGTCTTGCTGAAATCAGGAGCAACGTCTATAAAAGGAACAGACGTTTCTTCAAGGTTGTATGTACCTCTTAGTACTTATGTTGCTAAATCAGATGTGCATGTGCAGTAATGCACCCCAACACTACAACAGAGGCTAGCTTTTGAACTTTGCATCAAAAAAAAATCTTTGGTCAAGGTCTTTTATTAATTTTAAGGCACATGTGTATATAATATAGCATTTAACATTCACATGGAAGTCAGAAAACACAAACTCCCACCACCTGACACCTCCTAGCACACCCACCCCACCCCTTGATGAAACAGGCGTACACATACATCACAGGCATCCAAATCATGAGAACCTTTAAAAACAAAAACAAAAAACAAAACAAGACAATGACAGTCGAAGTTCATTTGTTCTATACCAGGAGAGTCATAGAGGCCCCAAAGAGAAGGATCAGAGGAGTTTGCTTAAAATTGGGTCAAGTAAGTGTTTGTAAGTCATTAAAGTATACCCCTTTCCCACTGGCCAAAAAAACTGTTTAAACCCGGCAACAATCAGCTCCTGTGTGCAGTTTGAAAGGCTTTAATTGGCATTTTGACCTGGGTTGACTGACCCTGCAAGTGACACAGGTTTTTATCAGCTCGCCAACGTCACACCTGGGTCAACCCCCTAATTTCTGTCATGACATTAGTGTATCGTGCCCACGGCATAACATTGTTCCCGTCCTCTCCGTCTGTAACTTATGTGACTCTTTACCGTCTCAGCAACATATTCCTTCCGCCTTTGTGTCATCAGCACTCAAATGTTGTTCATTTTGCTCTGAGTTTGTACATTTTTAAAGAGGAACAAAAGTACAAAGTACGGAAAACAGTTGACCACCATGTCCACGGCTTCCATGCTCCTTTCCATTGTTTTCATGGACATGTTTCGTCGCGCTGATAATGTCATCAACGTGATGACATCAGCTTGATGCATCAGAGGAAAAAAAACAGCCACGCAGCTCGTCTGCTGCTGATTAGACCTGGGTCTGCTGGCAGTGGGAAAGGAGTCACTTGTCGATTGTTAGCGGGTTAATCCGCTTCGAAAAAACCCGCGTTGACCCGCTAATTTTAGTGTGAAAGCGGTAGTATTGTATACTGTATAAAAGGACTCCAGTGCTTGAAAAATCTATTTGTATCGCCTCTTCCTGCTTTAAAGGACTCTGATTGGGCTCTGCTGCTTTGGGAAGCTCATAATTGTTGTAGATTGGACATAACAAAATTGATCTATGTGGCAACAGACATTACATCAGGCATATCCAGCTACATTGCAAGGTTACTGGAGTATATGATCATCTCTTATTTAAACTTTATTCTCCTCTGCTGATGGACACTGGTTTCCAAGGTGCAGACGTAAGCATGTGTGCATGGAAACGGTAAATGACCCTCAGCCTGGATAACACTCAGTATCAGCTCACACATCCCCACCATTTCACACTGATTGACACGCCACTGACGTAGCAGCACAAATAACTTGGGGTTAAGTGTCTCTCGATTTTTAAAACACACTCTCAGCAAAACATGTCAAGTGGAGGGAAAATATCTTTTCTATCTTATAATTATTACAGTATTTGTTTTTCATTTGGTAAAGATACTGTGTGTGATCTGACAAAACTGCTACTGAAGCTGTTAGCATCTATGCTAATCTCTGTACTAATCTCTAGACACTTCCTGCTGTCCCGCTGTCTTCATGTTCGTATCTCCTATTGTTGTAGATTGGAGCTTTGCAAGATGGATCTGCCTGATTACAGACATGAAATCAGGCAGATCCAGCTGCTTCAAATGGTTAGGCACTGCGAAAATGTGAAAAATGCTGATAAAACAGAATCTGGGGTCTTGCAATTTTTTTCCAACTTAATTCATTTGAATAGAGCACAAAGATAAGACATTTAAAGTTGTCAAGGAGCATTTAGATGGTTGGCAACAATTGATAAACCATGATTAGGCACTATTTGCATTAGAGGTAACCTTGTAGTGAAGCTGGATCCGAATCTACAACAATCAGAGACCTTTAGAGAAGGAAGAGATGGGAGCTATGAGCATAGACAACAGCAGGAAGTGTCTACATGCACAGAGATTAGCGTAGATGCTAACAGCTTCAGTAGCAGTTTTGTCAGATCACATACAGTAACTTTACTGAATGAAAAACAAACGACACTGAAAGCATTTTAAGATATGAAAAGATATTTTCCCTCCACTTCTGACATGTTTTGGTGAGTTTGTTATTGGAGTTGTTAAAGACTAGAAAAGTGCTGTCTAGGCTGAAGGTCATTGACCGTTTCCATGCACACATGCTTAAGTCTGCACTCTGGGCAGGAGTGTCCGTGAGCTGAGGGGAATAAAGTTTAAAGAAGAGATGGTCATATACTCCTGTAACCTTGCAATGCAGTTGGATCTGCCTGATGTAATATCTGTTGTAAGGCAGATCCATCTTGCCAAACTCCAATCTACACACGTGGAGAAAATTGTTGGTACCCTTCCGTTAAAGACAGAAAACCCACTATGGTCACTAAAATAACTTAAAACTGACAAAAGTAATAGTTAATAAAAATTTACTGAAAATTAACTCATGAAAATCAGACATTGTTTTTTAATTGTGGTTCAACAGAATCATTTTAAAAAACAAAATAATGAAACTGGCCTTACATTATTATTTTTGTCAGTTTCAAGTTATTTCAGTGATCATTTTGGGTTTTTCTTTCTTTATCAGAAGGGCGCCAACAATTTTGTCCATGTGTGTACAACCGTTATGAGCGTCCCAAGGGTAGGGAGAGAGGTGAGAGCTATGACATAGTCGAAAGCAGGAAGTGACTACTTGTACAGGGATTAGCATAGATGCTAACAGCTTCAGTAGCAGTTTTAGCAGATCTGGACCACATTTCTTTAGTCAATGAAAAAACAAATATCAGCACTACAAACTTCTCTAAGGATATTTTTGCTCCACTTCCAACATGTTTTGAGGACTGTTTGTTTTTTGAGTTCTGTAGCGTCGCCTGATTAGCCCGTAATAAATGTGATTGATGGCCCGATCGTCCAATCAGCTGCTGGATGTGCTTTGAAAGGTTCTGCCCTCCCCAATACTTCATATGGGCTCTCTCCCAGATGGATTTGTGAAATATATTGAACGGTCCATCTGACGTGCCAGGTTAACTCTTTTGAAATTTAATTTGTGCATTAAACTTTTGAAAACATTTCCATACTCTCTATAACTATACATCTGTAAAGGCCCCACAGCTCTCCTCTCCCTGCAGCCTCTCCTCAGAGATAAGCACTTTGAGTAATGCCCATTTCTCCTGTTGCTGAATGATCATATTTTCATCCTCTCAGCTTTTGTTACTAATCCAATCTAATTTAATTTGACATGCAAATCCTCCTGCAGCCCTGTAATCCTTGAATAGAAATATCCGCACTTAGCAATCCAATTTCTCCCTCACTCTCTTTTCCCAGCCAGTCGGTCAGAATCAGAATTATTCATTTTCATTAGCACTGACGTCTTCTTGACCGCTGTACCCCGTTCGGAGATAATTATGGTGCCTCTGCTGCTGATGAATTCACGGAAAAATTCTATTTCAGAGATGTGCTGCACAGCCACCGCTCTTTATGACATTTCTCCTGTCATATAAATGTCACTTTATGAGCCTGTCTTCTTATGTATTCTGCAGATTAATTTGCATTTTACAAGGAAGCTCCATCACTGAACCATGAGCAGCCCAGCCCCCGACTCTGCCATCACATACGCAGGATGTATGAAACTCACAGAGGAAGAATTGGCAGGACTAAATATTGTTACAAATATACATACGCTGGCCAGTTTTTTAGGTACACCATGCTTGTACCTGGGTCAACCCTCTTTACAGTGCTGGAAACATTCCTCAAAGATTTTGGTCCATGTATTGACATGACAGCATCACACAGTTACATCAGTGCCATCAGAGGATGGGTACACTGTGGTCAAAGGGACTGGACATGGTCAGAAACAAAACTCAGGTAGTCTGTGGTGTTTTAACAAGACTCAGTTGGTACTCAGGGGCTCAAACAGGCTACAAGGCAGGATGGATCCACTCCTTTGTGTTGTTTACGCCAAATTCTGACCACACCGTCTGAATGATGCAGCAGAAATGGAGGCTTATCAGAGCAGGCAACATTTTCACATTTCAGCTTTGGTGAGCCTGTGTGAACCTCAGTTTCCTGTTTGTAGCCCATCTGTCGCTAGATTTCAAGAGAACTGCAGTTTGCAGAATATTTCCTCTTTTTAAACAATTTTCTGTGAATCCTTGAACTGATGCTCACTGAATATTTCCTCATTTTGGGGACAGATAACTTAAATAATTTTATTTACTAACTTATCATTTTCCTTACAATCCTTTTCATTTTTCCATTACCTATCTATATATGTTATTTATTTCACTTATATTTTTTAATCATTACTATATTTTTATTATTTATTTATTTTCTGTCAGTTATACTGCTAACTTAATATTTATTATTCACATGGAATTTTTCTTTAATTATTACAATTGTTATTTCTATTAAACTTCATTTTATTGTATCATATTGTATTATGAAACGTAACATTGTCTTAATGTCTTGGACAGGTCCGGCAGTCTCTAAATGGGAAAGAGACGTGAATTAAATGATTTTATATGTGACATGGCTGTTGGTACCAGATAGGCTGGCATAAATATTACAAACTGCTGATCCCCTGAGATTTTTATGCATAGCTATTTTAAGAATAACTAGAATGATAAGGAGAAAATATCCAGATAGCATCAGTTCTAGGATTCACAGGAAAGATAAAAAAAAAAAAATGTGGACATATCCAGCAGGATAACCATGATGATGCCAGTCTGACTGTGGAGGCCTCTGGAGTAAAGTGAACTCACTGTCATGTTCAAGAAACCAGTTTGAGATTATTTGAGTTTGATGACGTGGCCTGTTATCCTGCTGGCATAGCCATCAGAGGATGGGTACACTGTGGTCAAAGGGGATTGGACATGGTCAGAAACAAAACTCAGGTAGTCTGTGGTGTTTTAATAAGACTCAGTTGGTACTAAGGGGCTCAAACAGGCTACAAGGCAGGATGGATCCACTCCTTTGTGTTGTTTACGCCAAATTCTGACCACACTGTCTGAATGATGCAGCAGAAATGGAGGCTTATCAGAGCAGGCAACATTTTCACATTTCAGCTTTGGTGAGCCTGTGTGAACCTCAGTTTCCTGTTTGTAGCCCATCTGCCTTGGTTGTGAAGAGAGGGTTTTTGACTGACTGTCATTGCCAATCATCCTGGACCGCTCAAATTTTCCACAGAACTGATGCTCACTGAATATTTCCTTTTTTTTCATCTGTTTCTGTGAATCCCTGAATATTCCCACATTTTTTAATCGTTTTCTGTGAACCCTAGAACTGATGCTCTCTGGATATTTTTTCTTTTTTCAATCATTCTGGTTTTCCTTGAGATACTTATTCATGAAAATCTCAGGAGATCATCAGTTTCTAATACTCAGGCCAGCCTGTCTGGCACCAACAGCCATGTCACATATATAACCACTTAATTCACTTTTCTTTTCCATTCAGAGACTGCAGGACCTCTCCAAGATGTTATTAAAATGTTACATTTCATAATACACTATGATACAATAAAATGAAGTTTGATAGAAATAACAATTGTAATAATAATGAAAAAAATGTTCTATGTGAATCATACATATTAAGTCAACAGTTTAACTGACAGAAAATAAATAAATAATAAATAAAATTGTAATAATGATTAAAATATTAATGAAATAAAAAAAATATATGAATGGGTAAATGAAAACTTAAAGGGATTGTAAGGAAAATAGTAATAAGTTAGTAAATTTAATAGAGAAAATACTAATCGTAGAAGCAAAGAACTGGATTTCTCTATTTGTTTGATTATTTGAGTTTGATGACATGGCCTGTTATCAATCAGTCAATCAATCAAACTTTATTTGTATAGCACTTTTCATACAAAAAAAATTTGTAGTACACAAGTGCTTCACACAAGGAATAAAATGAAATAAAAATAAATGACATAAAAAGTAGAAAACTGCATACAAAGAAAATAAAAGACCCCACCCACTCTCGCAATTCATATACAACACCTACACTAAATTAATCAAACGCACAGCGACATAAAAGGAAATTCTAAACAGAACAAAATTAAAAGACTAAGAAAGACTGAGGAAACGCTATCTTTACTTAAAAATGAGGAAACACAGGAGCTAATACTTAAATTATAATTAAAAATCATAAGAGATTAGATAAAAATACTATAGGGAAAGGAAGGTAAATAAATAAATGAACTAACATAATAAAATTTAAATAAATAATATGGTAAAATGAAATAACCTAAAAACATATGTGTAATAAAATCAGCTAAAGTAGGATGATAAAAAAAAAAAGCAGTTAACAGAGAATAAAATTCCAGATAATAAATCTGAACTGAAATATGGAAATAAAACAGATTAAGAGGATTAAAAATAAATAAAAATGTAATAAGAAATAATTATAACTATAATCATCTAAAAGCTAGAGTAAAAAGGTAGGTCTTATCCTGCTGGCATAGCCATCAGAGGATGGGTGGTCAAAGGGACTGGACATGGTCAGAAACAAAACTCAGGTAGTCTGTGGTGTTTTAACAAGACTCAGTTGGTACTAAGGGGCTCAAACAGGCTACAAGGCAGGATGGATCCACTCCTTTGTGTTGTTTACGCCAAATTCTGACCACACCGTCTGAATGATGCAGCAGAAATGGAGGCTTATCAGAGCAGGCAACATTTTCACATTTCAGCTTTGGTGAGCCTGTGTGAACCTCAGTTTCCTGTTTTTAGCCCATCTGCCTTGGTTGTGAAGAGAGGGTTTTTGACTGCCTTTAATTGCCAATCACAGAACTGATGCTCGCTGGATATTCTTCCACTCTTTTGATCATTTCATGTGAATCCTTGAGATAGTTATGCATGAATATCTCAGGAGATCAGCAGTTTCTAATACTTAAGCCAGCCTTGTCTCGCACCAATGCATGTCACAAATAAAATCACTTAATTCACCTTTCTTTCCTGTTCAAAGACTGCAGGACCTCTCCAAGACATTAATAAAATGTACGTTTCACAATACAGTTTGATACAACAAAATGAAGTTTGATAAAAGTAACAACTGTATTAAAAATAAGAAAAAATATTCCATGTGAATAATAAATATTAAGTTAGTAGTATAACTGACAGAAAATAACAAATAAATAAAATTACAATAATATTAAAAAGTATTAGTAAAATAAAGAAAGAAAGGAGAAGAAAGTAAATAGTTAAATACAAAATTAAAGGGATTGTAAGGAAAATGGTAAGTTATTTAATGAAATAGAATAAATACTAATCGTAGCAGCAAAGAATTGTTTTTTTTTTTATTTCTTTGGCAGGTTTAATAGGTAATGACAGGGGAACATAAAATTAAGAACAAATGCATTGTTATATGAAGTTTAGATGTCATTTTCACAACTGTCCAATTTAAAACAACAATTTAAAACTCAAGAAGCAGGCAATATCAGATGCATTTTTTTTATTTTAGATTTAAAATCTTGCATGTGTGTGTCCATCATAAATTTTATTTCAAGTATTTATCTATTAAGCTATTCCAACAACTCATATACTTTTGCCTTTGGGGACCAGGAAGTGCTAAATGCCAACTCATTGCATATGTGGAGTCATTCCTGCACCACTCTATTGCTCAGAATTATTTTAATTTAATTGTTTTCCTTGAAATATCCCAAACTTGTGTCACTGATAACAAATAAATTACCCAGATTTAAGTGCAAATGCCCTCTTCTTTACACACTTAATTAATCCCTCATGGGGAAATTCAACTCTTCACACTCTGTTGTTGAAACATGCTACACACACGCAGTTCACTTTCACAAACAGGTCATACGATCATAAATTAATGGAGAGACGGCAGAGTCATGGCGTACTGCTCCTGAAGAGCAGTTTTGGGGTTAAGTGCCTTGCTCAAGGACACTTAAGCAGTGCCCAGGAAGTCAGCTGACGTCTGTCAAGCTACCAAACCAGCTTCCTAACATGGTTCGGTCAGGACTTGAACCTGCCACCTTCCCCAAGTCCTTCTGGACTGAGCTCCTGCTGCCCCTCTTTATTGATTTTCTAATGTCTAAATAAGTAAAATGATTGTTTTTTAAATCAGTCATATCAGTGTTTAAGCTTCTGGAGTTGTGACAGCTCTATGATCAGGTAAAAATCTACTTTATTTTATTTTGTAGGGACGTATCTAACTCTATATTTTCATGTTTCCACTTTAACGTAAAGAACATAAGAGATCTGAATATTTCTTCCCCTGCTGATGGGCAGTTATTAAGCAGTATTTTTATGTTCAAACTGTAGAAACTTCAGAACAAAAGCCTCACTGAGTAAACACAGCTGCTCAGTAACTTGAACTTCCTTGTGAGAGTATTTGAGCTTCTTTAAAAGCTCCTCCTGTCCTGCAGGTGGCAGCATTGTAGCAGCATAAAGACCTTCTGAAAGGTATGTGTTACATACAGTTAAATTTTGTCTCTTCCCTCTTATGAAGCTCATTTGTTGGCTCTTTGGTGCCTCCTTTTTCCCACATTCTCATGTGGCAGAGCTCAGCAGGATGACTCTGACTCACGCTGTGTTGACTGGAGGTGCTGAGTGAAGCGTCTCCTGCAGGTACACGCTGTTAAGATTAAACTCCAGCTGCTATGATGGCTTCACTCAGCAGTCAATCACTCCATTTAGCATTGAGGAAAATTAGCAGGTGCTGCTTATTGCTGCAGCCTGAATATGGTGGAGGCAGATTGGCAGCATTCAAGCTGCAATGCAAATGTTCTTCACTGTTAGTGTGTTCTAATAAACAAACTCACCAGGGTGGGAAGAAAGAGATCATGAAGATGAGTGATTAGGAAACATACTTTACTTGGCTCTTCTTATTCTGTCTCTTTTCTATATTCTCTGTAAAATGTAACGGTGTAGAAAAGTCTAAAACTTATCTCAAAACAGAGATGAATGTATGTTAATCTGAAGTGCTACTCCATGAAGCTTCATGAAATAATTAATTAATATACTTTTTAAATGCTGATGGCTTCATCCAAATTACACACTGTCACACATTTTATGCTAAATGTGACGGCACGCTGAGTATTTTGGATTTGTGTGTCGCCTCATTGTGTACTTGAGAAATATCTAAATGTATAGCCCTTTTCACCCTAATATTATCAGGATAACGCCTGGGTAGTTCGCTCTGGTTTTTCCCTGACATGACCATTCACACTTGCTCCTCTCAGGGGAGCAGTAATGGAGGGGGGCATCACTGAACACACGCAGCAGATGTCATTGTTCATAATATGATAGTGTACAAACAATTTATATCCTATCTTCAGTGATACGTTAAAAATAAATCAACAGCATCAATTAAGGATTTGAGAAAAGCATTGTGGCACACAAAGGTGAATATGAAGCAGTGTCACTACATGCCCGATGATCACACCAGAGGAAAAAAGCTGCAGCGTTTCAGCTCTATATCCAACAGCAGAGTGAGACGGCTCAGGCCACAATTCCTCCTTAAAGACCTCCTTTGGCCAGACTTCACCAGACAATCAATGGGTGTACCTGTGTCAAACTGGTTTTTGCCAGACTTGAGCTGATAGCACTGCCATCTTTGTATTTTGAAAGGAAGTAAGCATGATGTGTCTTTAAAGTCTTTTACCAAGTTTCTTTGATGTCTACCACCGTGTCTGATCTGATTTTTTCCTATGTATCTGCGCTTCTTTAAAAGAGCTTGAACTGCATCATGAAACCGAATTTTGCCTTAAACATCTTTGCCAAGCAGAGACCTTGTCGATGTAGAATAACAGCCTTTTGTCTTATTGCTCTGCTTAGTCTTGCCATTATTTATGACCTTTGGCTTGAAACTGTCCTCTACAACCTCACCTTGGTAGCAGAGTTTGGCTGTTCCTCACCTAGTTTAAGTGTCATAAATGGCTGTTTTTCATTTCAGTTATTGTATTTCAACCTGTATGTAAAATGATGTTCATTAGCACATGTTTCGTGTAATTGCTTAATCATACACCCAACAATCCAACATTTTTCAATAGGGATGCATGATATTATTGGTTTTGATATCAGTAGCACCCGACATCAGACTAAAAAGTTAAGTATCCGTATCGGCCAATATCAGCCTCAAAAGTTAAGTACATTGATGTTGATGTATCGGCTGGAATATCAGCAAATTACACAAATGTACAATATTGATGCACCTTCTCAATACTGCATGGGTACATTTAAAAATCAAGGGTTTCATTTTTGCAAGAGTTAAATGCTGTTTTCTTGTTTTACATCTGTTCCTCGCAAAAATATGCTGTAACACTGAAAGAAACAAGTCCATTTTTGTTGAGTACAGAGCTTGTGCTCTTGACCAGAAATATCGGTATCGGCGATAATGAATTAAAAAATACGGACATATCGGGTATCGGCAAAAATCCCAAATCGTTCATCCCTACTTTTCAAGTGTACCCAGAGGAGCTGATACTGGTTAAAATTCATGTGATTCAGAGATGATGGGATATTTTGTATGGTTGTACAGCATCTTAACCCTTATAATGTTCATTTGAGTAGTAGGATTGTAATAGGTAGAAGTAGGTATGTGTTTTTGAACATGGCCTGTGCCTTTGCTATCAGGTCAGGTTTAGGAGCACAGTCATCATTCATCATTCTTGATGACTCATCTGCACCACCAGCAACGTTAACCCTGCTTCATTCATTAGGTGTTTACGTGGGTTGAAGTTTAAGGGCACAAGGGTGCAAACCCTGCTTCTCAAGGCTCCAGAGGCAAGGGATACCAACCCCTTTTAGTTGTGATACCAACTACCATTAGCAGTGCCCCAGGAAGTCAGCCACAGCTACCAAACCAACTTCCAATCATGTTTGCATCCAGACTTGAACTGGCCACCCTCTGGTCTCCAGCCTAAGCCCTTCTGGACTGAGCTACAAGGCTGCCTTTGCAATGATAGTGTGTATTATGCTTTTTCTCTTCTTTATCAAGTAATGGCAGCATGCAGGGATTTATTTCAAAACCAGGCTCTGTATTCAGCACAATACCTCCATTTCCTTATGAAATAATAGGATTATTTACTATTTTTGTCATTGGAGGATATGTGCAATGACTATGAACATTTCCTGCTGCTCACTTTTTCTAAGATGAACACAGGGGCAGATATTTGAGGTCAAAGACAATCAGTGTGGTTACAAACAGGAACAGGATTTAATCACACCATTGGTTTTACACACAGGACTGTGTGTGAAACAGATTAGCTCAAATCTTTTGATAAATGGTTGTTCCTGTCGCACCGACCACAGCAGCCTCAGTGATGAATTTATCTTATTTAAGTCACTTAAAGTGCTGCTTTTCTTTGACCTCAAATTTTTTACTCATGAAGGTGAATGAATGAGAGGAGGTTTTGAGAATTCACAAGCTGTGCCAGAGAAGAAGGGACACAAAATTACCTTCCAGCGCAGTTTGTAACCATCAAATTAGTCTTTGTTAGAGTATGTGTTTAACTTAGACCTGGTTTAGTGGGCTTTCCTTAGTAAGCTTGTCACACATTGTGCTCTTCTCTGATTGTGTGCCATTGACAATCATTTTCACAGGCATGTTATTAATCTCATTTGTTTGTAGGAGTGTCCCAATTCAGGGGCTGCATCCTTCAGAGGGCACATTTAAAGACTACTATGACAACCATGCCACAGTCACAGTCACTCAAATCTTCCCCATTCTAATGCTCAGACTGAACTTCAGCAGGTCGTCCTGACCATGTCTGCATGTCTAAATGCATGGAGTTGCTTCCATGTGATTGGATGATTAGCTATTTGTTAACTAGCAGTTGAAATAGTGTATCTTATTTATTATAAAGACCAATTATTTGATGCTCAGGTTGCACACATGTGCTCCAAATACGATGTCCATGACTTGCTACTATATTTGAAGGTACTGAGAACACAGATATAACAGGCTGCCATCTTCATGTTTTTTTGTTAGACTGTTGAGAGCAGAGTTTTTTTATTGTTTTTTTTTCTCATTGCATTTGTCAGTACAGGTGGCTGGAAGTCATCAGGTAACGCGGTTGCTCATTCGACCATAACACCGAGACAGTTACAGTGGTGCACAGAGGACATTATTGTAGGAATTGAGAGCAGATGATGCTGATGGTGAAGTCTGACCACTGGTCATCAATAGCTAATATATATGAAATGATGACTGATTATTAGCATTTATTTGAGTAATTTTACTTTCTGAATTGCCATAGTGGTTGCCATGTCCACAGTTTATGAGTGTTTCTCATTATATAACTTTGTCCATCCTCGCTTCCTTGGAAGTCCCTCCACCAATCCGGATGTCCCTCTACCATGATAAAGGATCTTCCAATTCCCAAAAATGAACCGGAGGGGAGGAGGCTTCTGGAGGAGCTCACTTTCAACCTTAGCTGCACCGTGATTGGTTTGGAGGCGAGGCATTGGACAAAATGCCACACCTTCACTCTGATCATTAGAGTTTTTATACAGGTTTTTCTGAGTGTGGATCTGAGATACTTGTGTACAGGAGGATTTAATTCTGGACAGCTGCTGCTTTATGTGATAACAGATTATTTTGTCATAGTGTTTGCTCATTTTCTGATATCAGAGGCTGTTTGTGTCGTGGTATGTTTGACAGCCAGTCAGCTGTGCAGCTCACACTTGATTCAGCACAGACTGATGAAGTGAAGGATTTTTCATTTGGTATTTTGTGCCTCCTCTGTCCTCGTGTCTCTTCCTTGCTTCTCCCTTTAAGTTCCTTCGAGTGAGGAAAGTAGAGTAGACATAGTTATGTAATGAGAAAGACCCTAGTTCTCACGCAACATACGCCCACCCTCATAGTTGTAGTGAGATCCCCTGCCTAGCTTCTTTATAAACGGCCAAGGTTGAAGCCCACTGTATATGTTCATCTCATGGGGACATCCTGCATTTTCACAAATGGGCTTGTTTATGGTGGAATTCAAGCACATAGTCAGATTGGTGGGGGGGGGCTCCTAGTGGCTGGAAGTTGGCTGGTGATTGACTGGAAGGGGAACATCTAAGAAGCAGCATCTGCTTGTTGCAGACAGGCAAGACACCAACACAAGGGTAAACAGCCTTTCTCGGGCCTTAAATAGATGAATGAATACACAACAGTCTTCCTGCTTAAACTTACACTATAAGCTTCATTGGAGTGCTCAAATAGCACCATTTTATCATAACTAAAGTAAACTATCATGAAATTCTTCTTGGAATGACTTTTCATTCTCCCTGCAGTTCTCTTACTGTGATGGGCTGTTTTTTTCAATCTCTCTTTCCTGTCTTTTTTTCTTTCTTATCATTTATAAGTATAGGTAATCTGCTTCTAAAGGACCTCGAGCTTTGTCGTGACCTGTTGGTGGGATAATTCCCTCCTAACATTAATGACTTCACCTTTATTCGCATCAGCTAATTG
This sequence comes from Cetoscarus ocellatus, assembly GCA_037902135.1. NCBI lineage: Eukaryota > Metazoa > Chordata > Actinopteri > Labriformes > Labridae > Cetoscarus > Cetoscarus ocellatus. Next base: position 380,873 of record JBAMNC010001424.1, on the reverse strand, counting down.
CGAACATGAGTCAGCATGATGTTCTTCCACTCCTTTTATTTGATACAAAAAGACACCACAATTATTCTGTTATTATCCCAAACTGAACTTCCCATTTCAGGTAGTTTTCCCTTCTAACACGCTTATTCAAATAGCCCAATTAAGGTTTTTGCATTCACCACAGCAGCAAGGCTTTTTTCGCCTTATGGCCTCTTACATCACACCTGGCACCTTCTCAACAGTGCCAGCTGCAGTCTATACATCCTCACTCTGCTGCCAAAGGAGGTCAATATGGACCTGATCTTTTTCTTGTTCCACTGCTCCCCCATCACCCTCCAGAGCTGTAGAGCTTGACTTTTCTCTCAAGGTTAATTTCATTTGAACTACAGCAGCTCTTGTACTGGCTTGCGGCTCTTTCATTTTAAGGACCTGTCTTTATTGATTGCTGTGAAATGAAATTATGTCTTACTGTAAAGGAGAGCTAAGGCCTGCTGGACTCAGTTAATGATCCTTTCAGTTCATATTTCCAGACTGGGATCTTATCTACCTTGTTATATGTTCAATTAAACAACTAGTAATACGTTTGAAGGAATATATTTTATCTTGTTGGTTCTTTGGTTTCCCCCTGGACCAGTAGAGCACTGTAATATGTTATGATTTATAAGTGTTGACTATTAGTGGTCCCTGGATTTTAGATTTAAAATGTGAATACACGTGTGCTGTATTGTACTAAAAGGAATACAAAAGCATCTCTTATCATTTAATCATGATAGCCGTATGTTTCTAAAAGAGAAGTCAGTCAGACCAATATTGTAATCAAAATGCCGTAAAAATGCATTGAAGAAAATACACAAAATTTGTCGCAAATGACCACAAGATGTCCCAAAAGAGACAAATACAGTGGGCCCAGCACAGAACCCTGAGGAACACCATGAGACAGAGTTTGTGCAGATGAAACATATTTATCCACAGTAATTGAAAATGTTTTCTTCAGTAAACAGGAGACAAACCAAGCTATGGCAATCTCTGAGCTGAGACTCAATCAGAGCCAACAAAGGGTCAGTTCATGCCTTTGTAATGCAGAGGGGTGGGTGATTATTTAGTCTGTTTTTGGAAGGAGATGACTAAAATATTCTAAACTATAGGAGGTCTAAAGCAGTGGTTCCTGACCAATTTTTTCTCAAAGCTCCCCCTAGTTCCAGCTAAGAGTCTAGTCCCTCACCAAAAAAATTCAGAACACTTGTTGAGACATTGCTGTGCAAAATAAACTCAAGTGTTTATTGTTTTTTGTTGATAAAAACAAGTCAAAAGTATAACCTTAGTATATCATCATTTTTAAACATAAATATGTAAACCAAATTTTGGCCTCCTCAATTCTCCTCGATCCTTAGTTGACTTAATTTAATGTCCTTCCGAAACCAAGGGGAATGTCTTGAGGTGTACTGATGACAGACCTTTGTTGAGGTGCATTTGCATAAAAGCACTGTAAACTGGCTTAAGACAAGGGACATGACTGATTTGGTGGAAAAACTGGTCCATTTGTTATTAACCAATGGGTTAAATACATTTTAGCCTTTAACATAAAAATATACTACAATTAAGTAAAATAAATAATAATAAATTAGAAGTTCCTGAAAAGTAACCTCAATAAGTCCAATATAAACAAAAACAGTTATTTTTAAATTGCAAAATAACCACTGTGTTTAACTTAAACATATTCTACAACTGAATTAAATAAATAAAATATAACTTAGAATGGACAGCTTGTATTGGAGTGCTTCTATCGGAGATTTAAGATGCATGCCAATATAATCTGATATCAGTTTTTTTGCTGATATCGGACCAAGACACCCCTAGTTGGGTGCCTGGGCTAGGATTGTTGTGCCCACCTTTTGACTGGTCTTAGGTTTCCTCACCTTTCTTGAAAATTTTCCCTTAGATAAGCACAGTTGGTCTGAGGTTCACCAGAAGTGCTGATGCTCTCTGTTCTTAGGTTTCTAGGGTGCGTTGGTTTATTATATCTTTGGTGTATGTAATGGTTCTTAGATTTAAATTGTGCTTGTTTGTTTGTTCCTTTTGTGCTTAAGTTCTTCTGCTGTGACTTCTGTATGTTCCTCTCTACTTGTCAAAGCACTTTGTAAACCTTTGGTTTTAAAAGTGCTTTTAAAAATCAAGTTATAATTATTATTATTGAAGGTCAATGTGTTGTAGCTGTTAGCAAGGAAGTTAAAGTTGCCTCAGCCTTGTTACCTGTTTCTTGACTGAATGAACGTTTGTATGGTGGCATTTTCAAACAATTATTTGACTTAATAACACATCCTAAGACCCCTTTAACTGAGACACCTGTTAGACTACATCCATGATTATAACAGGTCCTAATGTCCTAAACCTCAAATGTTTTCTGTCACACTTTAAAAAACCCTTTATAAGGAACTGATCCATTAGCTAAACTATTGGGTTAAATCTGTATTTTCTATGGTTAAGTGGAGCAAATTTAGTGTTCTTCTGGATATTTATCTTCCTTTCTTCCTGTTCTGGCCTGGCTCCATGTCAAAGAAAAGCACACAGAAACTGTCAAAGTGACGTTATTGAGTAACAGCCATAAAAAGACATTTATTACCTTTTACAACATGCTAACAGCTCAGACACACGTACCGGATCAGTCCTGGTGAAGACATGCTCTACCTCGTCCGGAGCTCTTCCTAATATACCAACCACAAAATGCTCCACTTGGAGGAGAAAAGACAGCATTAAAGGACAAACAGTAATCAGTCTGATGACGTTTGTACTCGGCTCAGTGTGGCTGCTGTCGGCCTTCTCACTGCTGCTCGGTCCTGTGTCAGCCGGGGCCTGTTTACCTCAGGAGTTTACCTGCTCTGACGGATTATGTGTTCCTGAGGATGGTGTGTGTGATTTCACCAAGGACTGTGGAGATGGCAGCGACGAGACAGACTGTGAGTAAACTGAGAAATTACACAAGATTATTGTCTAAATCAGGGAAAAGTAAAGACCAATAAAGGACATGACTCGGCATCACACATATTCAACCATGCTGCCTTAGAGGGAAAACCGATAAGTGAAAGCAGCACTGTCACCATAGATCCTCTTGGACATGAAGAGTAAACTAAGGCTTTAACCAAACAGACTGGATTTAATTTCGAGTGCCTCTTTATGTCATCAAAGCAAAAACAACAACCCGGGAGAAGATCAATGATGTCTAAAATTGTTTTTTTATATGACCGTACCTATGAGGTAGAGCCCACATTACAGCATGATGATGCTACGGTTTTCTTAAGTTTTCCCACATAAAAGGCTCTGTGTGTTAAAAAAAATAGGACAGATTCATTCTGAAATATGTATTTTCAGGACATGATCTATGTATATGAAGGCTGTCAAAAGATTAAAACTTTTAATTGTGATCAATCTCTCATTTTTCTATTTAACTCTAGATTAATAGCGCAGAACTTTCGCACTTTGCTTTTTTGTTTTATGGTTGAGTGGGTATTGGCAAAGTAATGTAATGCTTAAAAAGTATTCAAACTTTGTCATCTTCAGCGTAACATTGAACTTAAAGAGAGAAAATTCTGTCTAAATAGTACAAATATGTTTGGACAAGTGGATAAAACTGGTAGCCTTGCAGAGCAGACGGACCTGCCAGATTCTGAAATCCTGCATATCCGTCTTGCCAGCGTCTATTATCCAACGACTTCACTCAGCTAAATGCTTAACGGCCCAATCAGGGAAGAGAGGCGGGAGCTGTGGACGTGACGACAACAGGGACTCGATTTCCGAGTTCCGAGTGGGGAAATTTCAACTGGAACGCCACCCGAGGTCAGAATTTCCTACTGGGAACTCGAGGGATCCTCACCACCCCCAAGTTGACAATCGAAGATGGCTGCCCCCAGTGTAAACAGTTATTAAACTCCTGTAATATTCTGTTTATTTGCACCTCTGACTAATGTTTGTCGCACGAAATCAGCTGTATACATAGTATTGTTCATCTTATATTTATGGAAATGCTGCAATAGCGTTAGTTACATTCTTCATGTAGTATTCGTGAACTACAACGCAGGGCATGCTAACAACGGCTAACACAACGGCTAACAATAGCCTGGTAGATTTGCACGTTTTTCCGACTTTGTAACTGGAATGCTGATAACTCGGAGATGACGTCATTCCCTCTTCCCAGTTCCGAGGTTAATGGAACGCAGCATACGTCATACATAGCAGCGTTGCTTGATATGATTGGTTTGTGATGAGTGTGACGAGCCAAACGATCGTCCAATCAGAAGCTGCTGTTGTTTTGAAGGTTCTGCCTCTGAAAACATTTTTGAAGGCTCTTTCCCAGATGGATTAGTGAAATATTTCGGTGGCAGATATATGGAACTGTCCATCTGGCGTGTCAGGTTATAAAACTGGTGTGAACTGGATGAATGGCAAATACAAATGTATTGATTAGATTAAAACACAAAAAAGCACTAATAATGGGTGTGTTTTGTCAAAGGTTCTGGTTTCCTGAGGTGTGACTTTCAGGATGGATTCTGTGACCTGATCCCGAGTTCTGTGGATGGACCTGGATGGAGCAGAGGGACCGAAGTGGAAGGACTCAAACACGATCACACCAATATGTCAGGTAGAGCCTCTGACATCTGCCACATGAGACACTGTACATATTTTTTAAATTCACTGCCCTCTTGCAGGTTTTATTTACTTTTTTACTCGCCTCTCTCCCTCCTCTCTCTCTCCTTTAGCATATTTTCTATCTCTTGTACCTGTCAGAGGAAACAGAACCACAGCAGGTCTGAACAGTCCCATCTTCCAGCCCAGTCAGACCTGCCAGGTAACAAAAACCTCTGATCTGATAAAACATCACCAACTTCTCAGTGACAGCCAGTGACAACTTATCTGACATTCTGACCCCACAGATGAGATTCTACTATTACACTGGGGCACAACATGGAGATCTTCAGGTCCTGGTTCAGACTCAAAACCCAGATCAGAGCACAGAGGTATGGAGAGTCCCCACAGGGCACAAGACAGAAACATGGCAGCGGACAGTGATAAATGTTTCCAGCAATCACGACTTCCAGGTGAGTAACATTGGCTTATTTCTTTGTAGACTTTGTAAATGGTTAACATCTGACACTTCTGTTGAAATATTGCAGTCTGATGTCCACAAACACACGTGTGCATAGTATAACTAGTATAACCAAGGGTCAGAGGGTCCTATGGGCTTGTTTCTAAACCAAAACAAAGACATAGTCACAAGAACTCACTCTGGTTTCATCAGCTGCCATAAGCCCTTTTCACACAAGAAACCCTGATATTATCAGGATAATATCTGGGGGGGTTTGCTGGTTGGCCGAACACTGTCATAAATACAGACATCAGTTTTCATAATATAATAGCGGACGAAGCAGCAGGACTTCACACTATGATCACTATTTATATCCTAACCTCAGTGATACCTGTTAAAAGCGTATAAAATGCATCAGTGAAAGAGCTGCGAGGAGTATTGAAGCATGCAGAAGTGCATAAGAATTACTTTGTGCACGACAGTTACACAGGAGAAAGGAAGCTTAAGTGTTTTAGCTCTGTATCCAACAGCAGCAAGAGGACTACTGCATGCACAAGAGACCTGGTGGTGATCATTTCAGAGCAGATGTAGACCAGAACTTTGATGTTGTGCAGTGAAAACAGCATTTTCAATGCACATCTGAGTTTGTTGCTCCCTGCAATCAAACATACTTGTCCTGCAATAATATTTGTTTCTATCCATCTAGGATGCCTAGGACATTATTTGATCGGCTTGTATGAATGTGATTGACAGAACAATTGTTCAGTCTCCTGCCGAATCTGCTTTTGAAAGTTTCTGCCCTTTCCCAAAACCTTTCTATGGGCTCTTTTCTAGATGTACTAGTGAAGTATATTGATCGGTCTATCTGGTGTGCCAGGTTAACACTTTCAAGCCCATGGACTACATAAAGTGAAGCTGAAATTGATTTTTCATTTAAAACAAAATAAAACTTGATAAAGTTCTACTTGAAAACAAATCTTTTGAAATGTAATAATTTTATAATTGTATTATTTTGCATGACTGCCTATGACAATACAAAATGTTAGTATTTATGTTTGTTTGTTTAAACTGTTTAAATTTCCACTTGACTCCCGTAGATTGTAATAATTTCCACTATTTACATGAAAAATTTCCAATTGGAATATTTCCAAAAATTCCTGCCGTGGAAAGATTCTGGAAACTTACCAGAAATTTTCCACCTCTTTGCCAAGAATGCTACTGGATTCACACTCAGATTTTACATGGTAAGAAATAGGGGTGCGTAAGGAAATTACCCAGGTAGAGTCTGGATGAAAACTTGACTGTTGGGGGTATAATGACAACATGTAGGAGCACAGTTGACTGAAAGTCACCACTTGGCACAGTACCTAATGAAACACTTTGAGCACAAGTTTCCCATACTGATAAAGTCATCAGAATAGAAATGTGCCACACAACAGGAGCCATTTTCATGCAGAGAGGGGGGCGCTGACCCAACTGGACCCCTCAAAGGCCATCTGGAGTCTTATGAAACCTGCTGTTCATGTCCTTCCTACATTCTCAATGTCAGCGTGTCACCCCTCTCCTCTTCTCTGCCATCACCATCTGTCTCAGACTGCAGCCAGCCCCGTTTCATAACATGTCTGAAGCAGTGCCGGGGCTAAAGAGAGGTCAACTCTCTGCCAACAAACACTTTCCCCTCCATTTGTATTCTTCCTGTTTTAAAGACAGTTGAGTTAAATGGTTTGTAATTTGGAAAAGTAGTTTTAAATTGTTTTTAATAGTTTGTTTAATGATACCATGCAGTGATCCAGATCTCCAGAATATTTAACAGGCCTCATGGAAATATTCATAGCCCAAGTTTAAAAGACAAAAACTGAAAAGAAATCAATGGTGCAACAAGCAATGCTTTCAAGGGCTGCTTTTACAAACAATGAGTGACCAAGAGTATGACTAAAGATACCAGCTCTAAGGGCACATTGTCTGGATCTGATAAACACTGCTTTGGCTTCCAGACCTTAAATAAACAGTTTTTTACTCTCTTTATCTGTTAGTTTAATATTTTAAAGCCTAAGAGTTCAGTTTTTGGAAAGGAAAGGACACAAGCAGACATGCAGGAACAATTAAATCAATTGGCAGAAGAGTTGTCTTGACATCGCCTGCGATAACACCATCCCATTTGTTTTAATCTGCCATAAATAATGTCTTGCATAACTTAAGTGCAGATAAAGCTGGTCTGTGGACTTTGTTCAGTGCTGTTTAATATTTCTTCATGATACAGACAGATTGATGCTTTTAGTGAGCTGGTGAGACAACCAGCTTCATTGTACTGTTATTGATTGCAGTATTATAGTATTATTATTTAAGGCTGGATAGGTTACCGTAGAATTTGCCAAGAAACCCATTAGACTTGTGAATATAAATGTGTTAGCTATACTCAATGGTCACTTGGATTGGTTGCCAATATCTTTATTGTGAAGCATCAACAGCATAACAGTTTCATGCACAATGAGCAAATTGCTTCATTGTTGTTATAAGCCATAAAAATAGAAAAGACAGAACAACTGAACATGGAAGTGCGATAACAGAAAACATCATCAGACTCACTGAGTGTGTATCTAACCTTCTCCTCATGCAGAGTATCAGTCAGTAGTGTTATCCAAGCTTTAAAAGTTGGAGTATCTGTTTTCTTCCAGTGCAACAGAATCAGTTTCTTAGCACACAAAAGGCCATAGGACAGGAGGTGGCGCTGTGCACCATTAGATTTCGAATATTTTCTGATACCCCAAGAATAACTAAAGTTGATTCTGGGTTTATTTTTTACCTTCAAATTTTTGAGTAGAAGTTTAGTTTAGTTTGGGACATAACTATGTAGTAAGTCTGCTTCTGCTTGATCACACAGATTGGTGAGGTCTCTGGGGTGATTTTATGTAGTTTTACCTTTGAATAATGCAAGTGTAAGATTTTAAATTGAATTAGACAGTGTGTAGCATTAAGGGAACAGGTGTTCACATATTTCAGGCCTTTGTCCCAGATGTCTTCTGCTATTTCATGGTCTCTTGGATTGGATAAGAAAATGTGCTACTGACTGCCTCTGATGAGAGCTTGACGTTTTTGATTTGCAAAGCATGTAGAACAAAGTGGAAGGAATTAATAAGGCAAGTGACAAACAAAAAGACCAATGATATTGTTTCCTTGATATTGATTTCCATCCTTACAAATTGTGTTTCAAGCTTCAAAAAGAGGCAACTGATAGATTTCTAAAATGTCTTCTGTGTGTCTACCAGGTGGTAATTGGAGGACAACTTCCAGCCGACAGCGAAGCCTCCGAGGTCCTGGCCATCGATGACCTATCCTTCAGTCTGAGCTGCATCACTGTGCCTGGTACTGCTACCATTAATAACATCTCACTACACAGACGTGTCAAGTTCAGACCTTGACATTTTGAAATATCACCACACACAAACAGACCAGCGCAAACTTGTTTTGAATACTGATGGAAGGGGACGACAGTAAAGCACCCAAGAAGGGCCTCATAACAGAATAACAGAATCATTAAAATAGTGCTTACGACACGTTTCTCTGCCCTGAATATGAAGCACAGTCAGGGCCACGAGCTGAGGGTTATTTATGCCTGCTTTAGAGCGCTGCCTCAACCCCGCTGATGAATGTGATACAGCTGAATATTTGGGCTGGGAGCTTCTGATAAAGCACTGTCCACCTGGCGTTTGGTGACGTGCAGGTATTTCAGCTTCAGGAACAAACTATGGCATCTTTACAGCAGCCATTAGTTAGCCAAGATGAGACAGTGCTCCTGCTCTCTGCCTGTAAAACAAGAGTTGCACATTCTTTATGGATTGTCTCAATTGGGCTGCAACCTGTGGCCTTCAGCTATTTTAAGCACTCGCACCTGGTAGAGCATCAAGGCCAAAGTTTTGTTAGACACAAAACTTGATGATTCCTCTACATTTTCTGTATTTCAGGGACAGGGTTTGGACAACCTCTTTAATTTTTAAAGTTTAATTCAACTTTTCTGAATCTTTTTGTCATCTGAACAGTAAAGCCCTGATTAAAAAGAGGTTTCTCTTCCTTTTGTGTCTACTTAATATGTGCAAGTAAGTCCAATACAACACCATTTTTACAGCTGGGCAGCCCAATAAGTGTCCTTTGGTGTAGGAAGCGTTAGAAGCTATGAGTGAGACAATAGGAGGAAGTGACTGTGAGTACAGGGATTAGCATAGATGCTAACAGCTTTAGTGGCAGTTTTATCTGACACTGATCGTACTTCTTTATCAAAATGAAAAACAAACAACAACAATACAAAATTATCTATGGGAAGAATGTTTTCTCTCCACTTCTGACATGTTTTTCCAAGAGTTTGTTTTACCAAGTGACTCACGTTCTCTCAGTAACACTGCAGCAGTAGCACCCGCCTACTACATTGTCTGATTGGCTCTTCATGAATGTGATTGACGGAACAATCGTCCAATCGCCTGCCGGATATGCTTTTGGTTCTGCCCTCCCCAAACACTTTCAGTGGGCTCTTTCTCCGATGGGTTAGTGAAATATATTCAACGGTCTATCTGGCATGTCAGGTTAGTCAGTAGCTATCGTCTTGCTGCCCTTCTAGCGTTCAGTGCGGATGTAAATAAAGCACATTGAAACAATGGATAGCATCTTTAAAGAACAACACATGTAAAGGACAAAATTGTATGTGTGCTGTGATTTCTTATTTAACCACAAGACCCAAGCAGCACAGACATGTGGACGTGAACTAACAAGGGGCAACAAAGTATGATGATGTTAGCCCCGCTAAACCCCGTGAACCAACTTCACCTGCCAATACAAAGGTTATCATGTTTTTTTTAACATCCTTTTTCATCCAATAACATCCAATTTTTTGGAGCTGAGATGTTTATTTCACTTTCTACTGAAATCCAAAAAAATTAAAGTTTCCATAAAATTTAACATATATTTATTTTTTTATTCTCATTTGATACATTAGGACATTTTTATCATTTATCTGATTGTATTCAGATACATTTTTAGTAATTTGTTTATCATATTGATTAGATAGAGGTATCATAAAAGTCAGTATCAAATATGATACAACGGGCTTTAAGGGGATATTATTATTGTTAATGATAATAACAATAATACAATGACAATAAAAAATCAATAATGATAACATAGTGATAAATACTACTATAATAAATTAAATGAAACACAAAATAGTATAGAAGCTCAAAATCAAAAGCAGTTCTGTCCATCAAACCAGCTCTCATGTTTTAAGTCACTGCTTCCAGGAAGTTATTAAAAATGTTTCATATATTCCAAAACTTGTTAAATTTGTTCTTTGAGAAAAGGCTTATCCTCTCCAGAGCAGGATAATCATTCAGTTCAACCACCTGGAAACACGAAAAATTGTTTACTTTTTCCATGATGTAATATTATATGGTGTATGATATATATTATTAAACATAACATAAGTTAATATAAATGGTATCTACAGTATCATGATATGGAGTTGTATGCACTATTATATATAACATTCAATATATTTGCGATAGTGTGTTAATAGGGTACATAATTATAAGCTATATATAACATTAGTATATATGCAACAATGTAGTAACAGTGTATATTTAGAGTCTTTAAAATACTGTAATATTGTACTATAATGTTAAATATAGTACTAAGATATTTGCATTAATTTAATAAGTGTGTATGAAATATTTATAGTGCCTATGTATAATCTGCAGAGTGCAGTAATATACTGCTGTAGAATATTGTGGTAATATGGTTAAGTTATATAATATAATATTTAATAGTTGTATATAATATTTGTTAGTTCATATATTTCAAAGTGATAATAGACAAATTGATGAATGAGACTAGAGGGGTAGGATTGAATAAGTTTTTAACTTCTTCCTACTCCTTTTCAAGCATTCTTAACTTTCTGGACTTTTGTTTTCATTAGGCATCTTTGAGGATTTTGCTCTGTGTGTTTGCTTTATTTTGTTTTTATTTATTCCTTTGCTTTGCTTTTGCTTTTATTGATGTATGTATTTGTGTTTATGCTGGAAATAAAGATTCAATCAATGAAACATTAAGCAGACACTTAACTGCATTTAAAAGTCATCTGGATATATGTTAAGAAGATACAATTTTGGGTTTATTGGAACTTTTTCGCCAATAATTCAGCCTGAGTTATCAAAGTAAACAATAAAGAACAATTTAGGCTTTTTTCCAAGTGCTTTCTTAACTGTAGAAAAGTGCAAATAACATGAGATTTTAGCAGGAGTTGGAATTTGCCGCCAGGAACATCCCTAATTCTAAATATATTTTGTACAGTTGGACAACAGAGCATTACACGTCCATATGGTGTTTGTTTTCTAATATGCGTCAAGTGTGGAAAACATAATTCTGCCTGTTAAGTTTCATTTTGTTTAGCTGGCTGTATTTAATGAGGTGTGTTTGTAGTCGCAACACCCAATGTGACATAAATTGAGAGTCTGATGGAGAGTAATGAAACATGTTTTAGCATTCTTAAGTAGGTGCGGCAGCTCAGTGTCGTCTCGGCACTTGGCCTCTCAATATCCATCTGTTTTCTGCCCTCTGGAGCAAACAGGGCTGCTGTTGTAGTCAGGAAATCATTTAATGCTATCCATTGGTGCACAAAGCTGATCGGAGCCTCATTCTAAACTTTGAACGACTTGATTTTTATTTCACAGGCTATAAAACATCATCACACTAAACTCATCACACTAAACTCCAACAACAAAGGGTTATTATTTAGGACTCGTCTTTACTGCAGACAATACACGAGGGAGGAAAATGAAACTGTTCTGATATGTGGTGCAGATTTAATATTGCTAACAACATGCCATTACAAGGGAGTTCTTTATGCCCCTGTCCTGTTTTATTTATCATATCACTGCACTGAATTATGGGTCCACAGAAACACTGCAGCTAGACAAAGTGAACTGTCAGATATGATAACATTATAAGCATTGAATTATACCCATAATTCAATAAATGTGGGTATAAAATGCTGCATGTTGAATTTTAAGATAACACTTTCATCATAAATCACACTCTTCACATGCAAAAGTGTCTCTAAGGGTGCCTGTACATGTGATGGGAATGTCATTTATCACGCTTGGCCTTTTTTTTTTTTTTTTTTTTAACCCATTACTGGTATTTCCACTTGTTTGGCTTGGATGGGGCTTTTACGGCCTGCCCTCAAGAATGAAGCTTTAATCGTTTTATTAGGTAATTTATAATGAGTTAGCCTGGGAGACACTAATCAAAGATGTAATATCCCCTCACTGCTATTACTACGCTGTCTCCAGGAATTTATGCACGTACATGAGATCATTCGTGTTTCCTCAGTTAGTCGTGGTCATGAGCTTAATTGCTTGCGGATGTTTAATTAGACTGCGTTTGTATGTCTTTATAAGTACATCATACAACTAATTACTCAGCCACTTGCTCAAAGAATCATTAGTTTGACATCAAATATAGCTTTAAAATGGGAAACAAGTTGATATTATCAACTAAAAACATAGAGGGGTGGACTGTATACTAGAGTTGCATTAATTGAGTGTATGAATATGTAGCTGTATGAAAAAGCCCGATGAGCCTTAATGCTCCACATTAAACTAAACAATAAAAATATAAATAACAAGATGCAGAAATTAGCCAGTCAGAGTAGGAGATCCAAACTGCTGACTGCATTATTTGAGCACCAAACAGTTGAGCATAGAGGACCATAAAAGGGACTTATGAGTTAAATGGAATGGTAAATGGACTTGAGCTTGTAAAATGCTTTACAGGTTCGAGATATCATCAGCATTTGCTTTCACAACTGATAGAAACCTCCTAAGAATCTTTATGGCAGCAAACAAAAATCAGATGATGGCTCTGCAAGGAACCCCCCACCATCCACCAGTGGGCAGATTTAGTGAAAAATATCCAATGTATGGAGAGCATGACCTTCAATTCAAGACTGCAGAAGGACAAATGTAAGGCTTTCTGGGAAAAATGGGACACATGTCTCACACAGATCTCAGATTTTTTAAACCTTGGTCAAATGCATTGTAGACCTTTGTTTTGCCCTTGCTTTCTGATTCACTGTTTTATTTATATATATATATATATTCTATCATTACAATGTCTTTGACATATGTTTCAATCCATACAAAAGCAAAAGCCAAAATCATCAGCACTCGCAATAAAGTCTGCGACTCTAATCAAAATCTTCATTGAAAGTCACAGGCTTTATTGCAAGTGTTGATGTTTTTACTCCTCCCCCTTACCTGTGAACAGCACTAAAGCTGCCTGACATTGCTGATTCTTCAAAACAGGTCAACCATTGTGACTCCGCACCTCTGTTTCATCAGTAGTTTATGCCTATTTGCTTGGGGTAGGAGGCGCTGTGCAGAGCAGAGACTGTATAAAGAATGCAAAGCTGTTCAAACAAAGTAGACCAGTCAGCCAATTTGAGGAGACTGGGCCCACAAAGGCATGGGGACGTGGAGGTGTAAGGGACTCCAACGCTGTGTCTCAGAGTGAGAATAGAGGTGGATCAGGGGCTGCCCATTTCGCTCATGTCTAAAACCGCCCATGAGAGGCACTTAGTATATGAAACTAGAAGCTTTTTTTAAACAAGAGAAGTTGAGAGTACACTCATGTTTATCAAATTCAATTATGTCAAACAAAGTTAAGGCAGAATGTGACCACTTTAAGTTGCTAATAAACTAAGAAGGCACCAAAAAAGAAAATTCAGGAGCATAATTATCTAAACAATATAGCATAACAAGAAATAAAAGTAGCTAAAACACAAAGCTAGAAACAAGAAGTGTAGTATACGGTATCTTGTGTAAAGTACTTAATATACATGGTTAGCTACACAAAAGTCAATACAAAGAGCAGTGTAAGAGGTTAACAATATGATAGCAGCAACAAAATTAAGCTAACAGATAATACGCTAATACAGTAGGTTTAAAGCTGCGTAAGGGGAACACTGAGCTAGCACGCAACTAAAAATAAAGCAAAAATTTGTCATTACATTACATTTTTCTGTGGTTGTAAATGTACACAGTGAGTTTCATTTACTTTGGAACTTGGATGTAAGAACTAGGAATTACATCACTTCCCAGGTACAAGCTGGTAAAGTCAGGGTATCTGAAGATTTTACATCCTGGGTTGAAATTCGGACTAACGGGGGTGTTCCCTGTGAGGTTTCTCGTTTCTGACCATCCCACCTCTGAGTTCAAATGGACCACACCAGTGTCCTCCATGATAGGACTCAGTGAACTCTATATCCTGTGTTGGGTGTCCAAGTGTTTGCAGCAATCTACTAGCATGCTGGTGATGGCAACATTATTATAACTTTGTGTCAACAAATTTTTCCCAAACAGGCCCAAGTTTTTCAAAGATTATGGACCCCCTTTTTAAAGAATTCATTCAGCTTGTTTTTGTTTCTCTCATCGTGGGTAATTTCACTCTCAACGCCCAATTTCAAGCCAACTAAATATCTGATTAACTAACTGAGCACTTGTTCTTTGGAAATTATTTCGTCTAATGTATAACAGCCAGCAAAGCCACTTAAACACCCTACATATCTCACTCCTGTTTCCAAAAGCTACTCCTCAACAGCCGAATGAAATTGAGTTCATTAAACAGATGGTTCTCGGGCGCACTATTGATCCACATACCTGAACTGCAGTCATTACTTTGCTGGGTTTCATTTTCCATAACACAGCTAATGTACTTCACTGTCTGTGAACGCAGCAGGGCTCTGCTTTATTAATCCACCATGATATCATCTCCCATGAGTGCTCCCTTTTGATAAAATCAAACAAGACTCCCTGATAGCAGCTCGCAACCGCTTGCTCCATGTCTGATGTGAAAGTTCTGGGTTATGAAAGTAACTATTGATCTTCTTCTTTTGGCAGAGAGCAGCATGCCCCCTCCTCCAGTTTGCCCACCCTCCTGGTTCACTTGTGATGGTGAGGAGTGTGTCGAAGAGAGCAAAGTTTGTGACTTCACACCGCAGTGCCCCCATGGGGAAGACGAGGCCCACTGCCGTAAGACCCTTTTTTGCTAAAAGACATAAACCAAAAAGAAAATCCTTGAAGTGGGGACTTGACCAAGAGTTGTTTCCTGACACTTTTACCGTAATTTCTCATATATAATGCACCCTCATTTATAACACCCACCCTGTTTTTTCATGCTTTTTCCAGGTAAAACGCTGTATTCATGTATAACACGCACCCACATTTTGCCCAAACCTTACTGTCTCAGACAACTCAAAAATGACCTCTATTCAGAGTTTTAATCAATGAAATTTCAGTATTTTCACAACAATTACTGTATATGATTTTCTCTCTCAACTCAATGCGGAAATACCTATTGCTCATGCATGCGCACTTACTCGTTTTCTGCCAGAGCATGCGCAGTCGTAGTGTACCGGCCAATCAGAGAGCAGCTATCAACATGCTGATGTCCTCAACCAATCACAGCGCAGCCATTTCGGTTCCCTTGCTCACAAGATGGCAGTGCCCTGTGTTTACAAGAGTGATACCATAATGCTTGAGAATTACACGATCATTACACATAGGTAAACTGATGAAGACCCAAAATATATGATTAGAACAGTTTAACAGTCAGTTTTAAAAGGATTACGAAAGTTTGGTGGTAATGTTTCGCAGAGAAAGAGAATATTGTTGAGACGAAATATTTAACATATTTTGCTTGTGCTTGTGTATAACACGCACCCAAAAGTTAGACCTTATTTAAGAGCAAAAAAAAGTGTGTTATATACGAGAAATTACGGTATCTGCCAGCAGCCAAGGCTGCCTATATAGGGGCAAGATTTCTGGGGCCCAGAGTCTCAGAAGTGCCCAAACAGGCCCTCAATTTAAGAAATGCTTCATATATCTGTTGTTTTTAGGATCTATTTTAAAGTAAACACTCACCATAACTTGATAAAACCAATACATGCATTTCTCAAATTGCTACATGTTTCATATTTTTGTCATTTAACGTTGTTGAAATTTTTGCATTTAGCTTTAAAGATGTAGTGTGTAGAAGTTGGCAGCATTTCGCAGAACAGAAACAGCGAATATAGGATATAATATTTCTATTTGTATGTAAAGTCCGTTGAAATAGGTGTACAATCATCCCCATAAAACTTTAGTTTTCTTTTTATTAAGTTAGAAAAAGCTTTTTATATTTATGTAACGCGGGTCTCCCTTTTGTGGAGGCTGACATAACGATCCACCATGTTGTCCACTGGTAGGTTTTGGGGACAAAAAGAGCGAAACGCGATTTTTGAATACGAGTCTGGCGGCCGGTCCTGAAATCTACCTGGATGCAAAGAAGAAGAAGAAGAGAGAGCGGGTATTATAAGAGAAGAAGACCGCGCAGTGTTTGTAACTGTTGTAAATGATGCCCTGTTCACGATCCTTTTTGGTCTTCACCGGCTCTCGTCGCTTGGTGATGTGACGTTTTAGTAACGGATGGGCTCATTCCAAATTCTGAATGCTAGATGTCACTAAAATGCCAATTTCTGCACACTGCACCTTTAAGGATTGCATTATCATACTTCTTACTTCTCAATATCCAAAAGTGATAAGAGCCAGGTGAAGGAAACTAGTTTCAATGCTACAGGCCTAGCATTTGTGTGTTGGCATTATCAGATTTCATGGTTGAGGCCTCTCAGGGGCCCAGCGTCTCCTGTGGGCAGCCCTGCCTACAACTATGACTGTTTAGGAGTTTAAAACGGAGCTGTTGTAATTAAAAGCCCCAGAACAGCTATTTACAGACCTTGTGGTAAAACTGCTGAGTCAGCTGCCTCTCTCAAGGTTACTAATAAGCTTTAAGCCTCAGTTGTACTTGCTGGTTCTTTATTACTTTGCTCTTTCAGCCTCTAAGTGTGACTTTGAGGATGGATCATGTGGCTGGTATGAGCTCACCCTTGGCGATGGCTTTGACTGGGTTAGGGGCTCTTCAGCAGAGGTTCCTCCAGACTACTATGGCCGCCCACCACCTCTGGACCACTCCAACAACAGCACAGAAGGTAAAGAAACACACATACACAGCACAGCCCACACTGTGCATCTGCTGTCCCCGACGAATCATATATACACATGCAGAACTGTGACAAACTGATAAGATAGTTTATAGGGTTTGTGGTCAGAATGAAAGGCAGAAGATAGGATCTATAAATCAAATCAAGGTTTGTGGACGGAGAGGAAAACCTTTCTCTGTGTGTTTTTCAGAGATAAGCACCCGATGGAGAAATGCCATCTCACCCGTCTGAATAAAAGCAAGGAGACAGACATGCTCAACTCGGTCTGCATATTGGCACCACATTATTCATTTAGAATACAAAAGTATGCTCTTTCCAAGCCTGAAGCACAACAACTAATGGTTTTTACTACGGCTCACTAGCTAACGCTAAGTTACCAATGACATTATGGCTGTTTTAGCCATGTAGTTTTTCATTTTTAACATTATATATCATATTTTAATGCCAGCTGCAAAATACTCCGATGCTTTATTGAGAATATCTTATTATTTAATCAATTTTTCATTCATACTGATGATACATGTTGCTGTGTCTCCTGATGACACAGGGTCCGTTGATGCCCTTTTTAACTATATTTGAAACGCCAAGTCCTGGATGGCAGACATTTTAAAACTCATGTTTTAATCATTGGCACAGGTCCACAGAGAGAGAAACTGGATGGCAAACTCCAAGCTCTCTCTTTTACTTCCTGCCAAAACTTTAAAACTCTAAGTCAGGGGTCATCAACTACATTTTGTACAAGGGCCAGTATTTTGCGGGGGGTAGATTATAAAAATAACTTCTTTCTGAGGCTGTCATCAAACATGAAGTCATTTCTAATAAAACTGTTTCAGCTCCAGTTGTTTTAAAAGTTGCATTCATAGTTCTTAGTTAGAAAGATTGATTGAGTAATTGGAAGTAACAACAACAAAAAACCCTCAAAACCACAGCATTTTTCCACCTAACATTCTCAGACTTTGATAATATTCTGGGGGCCAGATGGGAAGCTGTGGGGGGCGAGTGACCAACAAGCCTCCTGTTGATTATCACTGATCTAGCTGTTATATATGATACACCTTTGAGCTACTTATAATAAGTAGCTATAATATAATATATGCTACAAAAAGGCTTTTATAATAATTTCAAGACATTTCTAGAGTGCCCCAGTTTCTCTCTCAAGTCACTGCAGAGACTCTTATTTCCACTTTCATTACCAGGATTGATAATTGTAAAGTGACAATCTTCTTTCCAGTCTTTCTAAAAAGAACATTTCACAGCTTCAGCTGCTACAAATGCTGACCAGACCAGAAAGAGAGCCCACATTACGCTGATTTTTAAGTCCCTGCATTGGTTACCTGTTACTTTTAGGACAGTTTTAAGATTCTTTTATTGTGGATATGGATCTGCCTGATTTAATATCTGTAATGATCCATCTTGCCACGTCCAATGTACATTGATTGTGAGCAGCCCAAAGCTGCACAGACCAATCAAAGTCCTTTACAGCAGGAAGAGATAGGAGCTACGAATCAGATAACAGCAGGTAGTGACTACTCAGATGGAGATTAGCATAGATGCTAACTGCTTCAGCAGCAGTTTTATCAGATCTCGATCTTGATCATGTCTTTATCAAATGAAATCAACAGTACAAACTTCACAGTAGGAAGGATACTTTTGCTCCACTTCAGACATGTTTGGCCAAGAACTTGGTTTACAAAGTGGCCCATGTTCTTGCCTGTCCCTCAATCACATTCACCGCCCGCCTGCAACATGATCTGATTGGCCCGTAGTGAATGTGATTGAGGGAATGATCATCCAGTCATCAGCTGGATATGCTTTTAGAGGTTCTGCCCTCCTCAAACACTCTCTTTTGGCTCTTTACCAGGTCAACTAGTGAAGTATATTCAATAGTCCGTCAGGTCATTTTAAATAGTGCCTGAAGTAAAAGCTTAAATAGACGAAGAGGCTTGTTTTCAGGGCCTCCATCTGTGGAACAGTCTACCTGAGGAGCTGAAGAGCTGAGGGCCTCACCTACTGTTCATATTTTTTTAACCAAACACAAGATCTACCTTTTTAGTCCGGCTTTTAACTGATTCTTACTCTATCCTCTGAATCTATTTTATCTATTTTCTTTCAGTTTTAGAGTAATTTTTGTGTGTTTTATGACCTCTTTTCTTTATTATCTTTTATAATCCTTTTAATTATGTCTTTTCCAAATTACTTTTGTCGATTTA
This sequence comes from Cetoscarus ocellatus, assembly GCA_037902135.1. Taxonomy (NCBI): domain Eukaryota; kingdom Metazoa; phylum Chordata; class Actinopteri; order Labriformes; family Labridae; genus Cetoscarus; species Cetoscarus ocellatus. The sequence continues at coordinate 361,528 of JBAMNC010001424.1, read as the reverse complement.
TAACATCTACAATTTTCTATTTTAATGGTATTGTTGGTGCTGATGAACCCGTGCTGTGTTTTGTTTCTATGTAGATGAAGAACTATTCAAAAAGGAAAAATTCAAAGTTTCTCATGACAGGCCCAAAATCCACATATTTCTGCTCCATGCTGCACAGTATGTGGTGTTAATGGTGATTGAGCCGTCTTCCTGGCTTTTGTTAGCTTACTGCCAAGAAGCAGGCTTTGAGCATTACCTCGATACATACACAGTGTCTTTGGAAACAGAAAACACTCATCTTCTCTAGATTCTCGAACAGATGCTCCCACCGGGAAACATGTCATTTCACAAAGCTTGAAGGTTGCTGGAATACAGACTCCACTCCAGTGCCTGCACAGTTTCCAAATCTGAACCTAACAGAGCGTCTTTTCACAGCATGTTCACACAATGTACGCGACAAAACAACAGATGGTGAAGCAGAAAAACTGCACGTTGTTATCAGGTCCACCTACATGAAGATTACAAATGACATCCATCAGCTTTAGGGCTGTATGAACAAGAGAAAAACTTGGCTGACTGTGAAAATGCATCAACACATTACAATTTTAAATGAAAAAAAAAAAAGTAAATGTACATTATATAATTTACTGTAATTTTCTTTATTACAGTTTTTATCACTACATCACTACATCACTCACAATCACACAAGCACCTCAGAGATGTTTGATTTAGGTAATTACATTGAATAATTTTTGATTGTCCCTACTGCCTGTGAGCGACGTAGCGCGATGTGACGGTTTTACCTCATATCCCTCATTGTTTAATGCAAATGCAGACAGGAGAAAAGAGGAAGACTGACAAGGCACTGGAGGGATTTTCTTGATTTTCTTTGACTTTTCTCACTCAGCAGAGCTTGCTAATATGTTTGAAACAGTGGAGAAGGTGGAGCATTTATCCACATCAGGGAGTGAAATGATTAACTTTCACTTTCAACTCCAATAGAGAACACTTTGTTTAGCTCACAGAGCCTTTGAGTCAATCTATCGTCAATGCAAATCACTTCAGGTCTGTTTTTTCTAGCTGTACGGTAAAAACATTTGATGTACAGTTTTCAATAGGAAACACAGGGCCTGGAATTACATTATTTAATATATCTTTTTATTGACTTTTTTATTAGAAAAATGACACAGATAAGCAAACACTGCAAATAACAAGCAAACAATAACACTGCCAAACTGGTACTCATAAAAAAGGACAGAGACAGACTGTGGCACTAATATTGAGCTGAGATGAGGCACTCCTCTTGTAATTTATATTATAAATACGGTAACTAAATTTAGCCCCCCCCCCCTTGATTGGGGTGTTCTCATTTTTGCATCCTGATCTTAAATTGAGAAAAATACTTCTTTATGTGCAACTTGAAAAATCTTGTTTGCAATCAATGGCCCACGCTTGGAGGAGTATTTTGTGGTATAGTATGCCATAGAAAATATTGATTTTGAAAGGAAACTAAAGGTTTTCTGACAGATCTGAGGGGGTGTACTCATTTATGCTGAGTACTGTAAGTCCAGATCATAGTTAACTCACAATAGTCCCAGTGGCTGTCCGTGAAAGGTTAGTCCTTTTACTCACAGAATGTCTGAGTTTTTCCAGAGAGACAACCTCTGAGATGAGAGATTTCCACATAGAAACCATAGGTGCCTCATCCTCAATCCACTTAAACATTATGGCTTTCCTTGCAAGCATCAGAAGTGACTGGATCACATGTCTGTGTTTTTCCAGGGAGACAGGGATCTACCCAAGCTAACAGGGAAGTGGATTTGTTCACAACTGCTGTCCTGTTGCTGTTTGCACATATGCAATTACATTTCAGAATCAGAATCAGAAGTACTTTATTAATCCCCAAGGGGAAATTCGGTTGTTTCAGTTGCTCTTGTACACAGTTTAGCAGTAGGAAATATCAAATAAAGACATTGAAATAGATAAGAGCATAAAATTTAAATAAATAAAATGAAAATTAAGTAGGCAGATTGCAATATGCAGAATCTTTAAGCAATATCAACTTCCCTATCAAGGAAAAGCAAGCAAATTGAGAGAAGTGAGACTATTCATAAGGCCAAGGAATTCACACTATTAACACTAACAATATTTACAATATGAGTATAAAATTAAGTTTGCGTATTAACTTATTAACAAATATCAGATGTGAAGACAGTGAAAAATGTTCTAGTCTCCAGGACCTGATGGAGCAGTGATATTAGAGAGAGTTTTAAACAGATTTATTGTAGACAGCAGGCGTGCGATGCTGCACGACGCGACACACCATCTGACACTTACGTTCGGTTCACAGTTACTGACACTGTCGTTAACTAGTCAATATAGGCTTACCAAGAAAGATTACATGCATCTTGTTATGGCACATTGGTGTGGATAACATGTCCAGTTCCTCTGTTCACAATTTCTGTTGTCCAGTTTTGGTGATCCTGTGTATTGAGTTCCCCGCTCAAAACCAACAGGAGTTGCACCCGACGCATTCTGCTGCTGTGGCCGATCCGCTTCAAGAGTTGACATGTTATGTGTTTAGAAAGGTCATCCACCTACCTTGCTTGAAGCAAATGGCTATTTGAGTAACTGTTGCCTTTTCTATTTTTTTTCCAGCTATTCTTGCCTTTCTTTCTGACCTTCATTGAATATTTTCTCTTTCTCTGGCCACTCTTGTAAACCTTGGAGATGGTTGTGTGTAAATCCCAGTAGATCATCCGTTTCTAAAATACTCCACCAACAGCCATACCATGTTCAGAATCACTCAAATCACCTTTCTTTTCCATTCTGATGCTCAGTTTCAACTTGAGCAGATCATCTTGACCATGTCCTCATGCCTAAATGCACTGAACTGCTGCCATGTGATTTGCTGTTTGTGCTGACGGTTAAATGGGTGTACCCAATGAATGCCTAATAAGTGTGTCTTCATTCTGTGAATTAGTGGAGCCCAGCATGAGTTGATGAGCTGTTATTAGCTGCCCTTGACCTGTATCATCAACAAAACACTGTTGGCATGGCGACTGTGTGGACAGGAAATGTTCTGTTTACCCCATGAGTCTTGATATGCTCACTTGACATAGCTGTGCACTAAAAGCCCCAATCAGGGAGTTAATGCAATCACCATCTAGCAACAACATTGAGAGAAAACAGTAACTGAACCTCCTCTAAAGGTGTTTTGCTCCTCGCAGAACAGTTTCATTGCTTTAATGTTGGCATATATACAAAAGTAAATGCGTTTTTGATTATTGTTATTATCTTGCTCTCTGCAGGCCACTTCATGTTCATAAAGAAGTACAGCAACAGTCTGTATCCACAGGCTGTTCTCCAAGGACCCTGGTTCAAGCAGTCAGGCTCTGGCTGCACCATGACGTTCTGGTGAGTGTTGTGTTGCAGCCTCTCTCTCTCACTATCACAACCACAATCTGTAGGTCCACCTTCAATTTCCAACCTTAGATTTATCACCATGGATCCACAAAAATAATGTATCTGGAAAACACTACAAGTAGAGGCTGAATTAAAAAAACGAGTTATATATTTGATCAAAGGCCCTCCAAAGACTGACAGAAGAGAGAGCTTCCAAGCACAGTTTTCCCATAATGATCCGATGTATGATTCCAAAGACATAAACAAAGTGAATGTAGTCGCAGTAGGGCGCTTTACATCCCTTGGAGTTGAGAGAGTTAGATAATTCATGTCAAACTGTAAGACTCTTACCTTCCCACCTTTCGCTTCAACCTGTCTCTCCTCTGCTCTTACTTCACCTCCTCGTTCACAGACAATGACATGAAACGTCCATAATTTGTCATTTTCTGACACTTTAACAGCCCCTAAAGTTTATGTGGAATGACATATTCACTCCCTCCTGTATGATTTCAGATGTACTCCTGGCAGAAAATTTGTGGTTGTTTATAAATGTGGTATTTTCTGCAGAATAATCAAAAACCTCATGTTTTATGTCCGGCAATAATATGCAATGTCCCACAGTATCTGTTGATGTGTAAGGTAAACAGCGCTTGAGTATTGTCAGTAAAAACTTAATCTCCCATCTCTTCTTCAGGCATTATAACTCAGGGATATCTGTGGGTGCTGCACAAATGTACCTCAGAATTGACGGAGACCCAAACAACACCATCATATGGAGGACTCTCTATGAACAGGGGCCCCAGTGGCACGAGGTCACGGTGCAGCTTGGACGAATCACCCGGCCCTTCCAGATATCCCTGGTTAAGATCAGCCTGGCCGTGTTTGACGGGGTCTCCGCGTTGGACGATATCACCTTCAGGAACTGCTCGATGCCCCCGGCTGTGGCAGAGTGCCCGGCGAATACACATTTCCACTGCAGACAGAGCAAGGCATGTGTGGAGCTGCTGCTGCTGTGTGACCTTGTAGATGACTGCGGGGATGGGTCTGATGAGGACGGATGCTGTAAGTGTTTCTGTCTGTTGATGTTACTCAGCAGTGAAGTGAAGACCCATCTTCTGTTCAAATGCACAGAATGTAAATCCACTGCCAGGGCGGTCTCAATCAAAACAAGAACTAGACTAGAAGAGCACGCAGAAAGCGCAGACCTCCGCCAAGCAGCTCAATTATGGCAGTGGCTTTTCCACAACCCTGTTAAAGATACAGTTCTGAATTCTACGTGAGTCTCTGCTCATGTCTGTCCATGTGGAAAGCTTTGTCACCGGCATTGCAAGGGAAGCTGGGAAACATAGTGACATAGGCTTAAAAAAACGTTGAAGTCAGTTTGCAAATAAACTTAAATTCCTATAATGACGTAAAGGGGGCGAAACCACCACAGCAGCCGAGGAGAAATGAATGAGATTTCCCATTATAAACTTCAATGTTTTTTTGTGACGTCATTGTGGATCAGATCCAGCTGAAATTTACCTTGATGATAGAGACATATTATATATATTAGCCAATAAAATTTAAAGTAAATCCATTAAGTGATGAAAGAGATATAATCTTTTTAAAATACAGCCCAGTGTTAACTTGTGGGATCTTTAGAAAATTTGGGGAATTTTTTGCATGCAGACAAATATGCAGATCACCACTAAAATCTAATCATTTCCAAGTTGGGCCATTACCAACATTTCTTGAAAATTTCAGCAAAATCTGTCCTGTGGTTTTGTGCATAATCTTGCTAACAGACATACAAGCAAACAAACAGTGGCAGAAACATAACCTCCTTGGTGGAGTTAAAAATCGCATGTCAAGTAGAGACTGACACACCATCAGCTTTGCCCACCTCTGCTGCTCGCTTCTTGTTTTCGATTAAAGGATCTTCTTCTCCTGTCGTCTATTTTTTAGCTCCTGAGCTTCAGTGTAACTTTGAGCACGGTCTGTGCAGCTGGACACAAGAACAGAGTGGAGGAGACATGTTTGACTGGACACGCATCCAGGGCCCCACTCCATCCATCGACACGGGACCCTGGAAGGACCACACGTTGGGCACCAGCCAAGGCCACTACCTGTACATCGAGTCCTCTGCCCCCCAAGAGTTTAGGGACACCGCCGTGCTCCTCAGCAGAGCCTTCCACCCCACCTTACAGGGCGGCACGGATCAGACCTGGTCGAGTCAGCACTGCATTTTCCGCTTCCATTACCACATGTTTGGCTCACATGTGTTGTGCTTGGCAGTGTACCTCAGGACCACCGCCACAGGCCGCGGGCACATGCTATGGGTGAAATATGGAGACCAGGGAAACTTGTGGCACAGGAAGACCCTCTACCTCAACAGTGCTCGACCTTTTCAGGTAAGAAATGCTGCTAAAAATGATCCTTAATGTAGAGGTCAGAACACATCTTTTTTTTTTTTTACTGTTATGGAGGTCACTCTGATCATAAAGCCAAATAATCAGGCTGTGACTTAACCAGAAGATATGTTGGACTACATGGTGGTACCTGACTTATTATCAGGACTTACATTATGTATTAGGTGTGTATGGAAATATTGATAAACCAATATGTCAGGATATTTAGCAACACAATGACATAATGATTTTTTAAAGTGCAGTATTGATATTTAATAAAGTTTTGATGTACAGAAATTAGTACATTTGCTTTGTGTAAAAGTTCAGCCTTTCAGCCCCTAGTAGGCAGCAGGCATTCAGCCATCAGACTCTCTGTCTCTGTTGCAGTTATTGTTTTAATTTCTGTCACTGGGACAGAAAATAAAGTTTTATCCGTGTTTCAGGGACCATGCTTTATATAAATGAAATCTAGACAACTAGAAAAGCACTTTGAGAGTGCAACCCTCGTCCTCAGTTATGGCAGTAGCTTTTCCACAACCCCTGTAAAGATACAGTTCTGCATCACCACGCGCTCCAATTGGACAGCCAAGTCTCCAATCATGTCTGTCCATGCGGAGAGCTCCACGCTAGAATTGCAAGGACGTGTGTGTTGTGTGTAGAATATTCTTGGTTCCTGGAACTTCACATTTATTTCAAAAAGCAGATTATTTTGGTTAAAAACTTGTTGCAATGCCCTGCTTTCCGTATTGTGACACATTGTGATATCATGTACCTTCACCCTGGCTCCCCAGAACATGTTGAATAGTGCAAATACACACCCTTAATATGTACACGTGTATACACACACTGGACACCTTTTGCCTGTAAAACTAACTTTTGCCTAAAAACTAACGCTGACATGACAGCGTCACACAGTTCCTGCAGATTTTTTCAGCTGTTCAAATCTCTTGTTGCAACACATCCCAAAGATGCTCTGTTGGATTGAGATCTGGTGACTGTGGAGGCCACTGGAGTACAGCCATGCTCAAGAAACCAGTGTAAAATAATATGAGCTTTGTGACGTGATGCTGGAAGTAGCGGTAGCAGTAGTGGTCTTTAAGGGATGGATATGGTCAGTAACGGTACTCAGGTTTGCTTTGGCATTTGAATGATGCTCAATTGGAACAAAGAGGCCCAAAATTTGTTAAGAATATATCCTCACATAATTCCACAGCCACCGCCAGCCTAAACATTGACACATGGTAGGATGGATCCATGCTTTCATGTTTTTTGTGCCACAATCTGACCCTACCTTCTTAACATGGCAGCAGAAACATGGTTTATCAGACCAGGCAACATTTTTTCCAATCTTCTGTTGGTCTCTCTGGTGAGGCTGTGCGTATTTTGCCCTCAGTTTCCCATTTTTAGCTGACAGGAGTGGCACCCAGTGCTGCTGTAGCCCATTTGCACCAAGATTTGATGTTTTGTACATTTAGTAGATCACCAGCAAACATGCCACGTTCAAGTCACTATCAACTTCTTCTTCATTCTGATGCTTGAGCAGGTCATCATGACCATGTCTTCGTGCCAAATGCACTGAGCTGCTGCTATGTGATTGCCTAATTAGCTATTTGCATTAACAAGAAGTTGAACTGGAGTGGCTAATAAGACTAGTGAGTGTGCATTGGTATAATGTTTTCTGTGTGTTGGTGTGTAATTATGCCAGAATACTTCAGCATACACTTTATCCCAAATGAAAAACAGCCTGTTGAATATTTACTGCAGCTCTTTCTGGAAAGAGACACCATGTGAGTGATTAGCAACAATGTTGAAATATCACATTAGCATGATTCAAACACTAGGCTTTGGCACAAACATTTATAAATATTTTGTCATTAATTAGCTATTTCCACATGCAGCTTTGGCAAACATCTGGTCCTGGAATCACTTTAATTTACCCTAAAACTGCTAAGCTCATTGCTTCTTGTTATTCCATGGATTTAGGATAAAGAAGTCTTAGTTGTAATAAAATGGTGTTATTAAATCTTATCCAGAAGGAGCATGTGGGTAGACTGGATGTTGAATCATTGGACTGTTTGAGTCCATGGCGATATGCCCGCTGTTGAAGCCAATTGATCAGCCAGACTCTGACTCTGATTCATCAGTGTCTCTTCTTTATTCACTTTTACCCTTTCTGCAGTCAATTACCTTGACAAACAGAGCTCCTGTTTTCACCGCCATAATGGAGAAAAGTCCTTAACGGCCTGTCAAGTCACACTCACTCATGAGGAGTGACAACAGAACATCCATCATTAGGGTTCAATGTCAAATAGAGACACTATTAAAGGATCTTTATCAGATGATTCTATGAGGCACGAATACAGACTTTTGCTGAACTATAAGAAAATGCAGTTCACCTTGTGCTCTAGTCTCAAGTTTGATTCCTGACTGCTTATGTTGACAAAATGCAAACAACTCAGGGCAGGTTTTTGAACTTTGACTTGCTTAACTATATTTTAATTCGTAGACCGAATTATTGACACATCCTCATTTATAAGCCTATACTTAGGGTGAATCCCAATTCCACCCCTTAGCCCTTGTCTTACCCCTTACGCCTTGGTTTTGTGCGTTCACGTCTGGTGAAGTGGTGTCCCAATTCTCCATAGGGTTAAGGGGAAGGGCTAAGACCAGGGGGTACATCGCCCTCAAAACGAAGACAGACCGAGACCTCACTAAAAACGAAGGGGTATGAGAATTTCCCATAATACACTGCGCCCGCCAACACGAGGCAGAGCGGAGACCGAAGGAAGCGCTTAATTATAAGTAATTATTAATTCATCAAGTAAATATTGATCATGTTTTGAACTGTTGGTCGTATTTTACAATTTCTCATTATAATGAGCTAGCCTTTGCAGCCGTAGCTACGGCTATTGTCACATCTGCCTACGTCACAGCTAGCGAGTGGCTCTGGGTGATGACGTAGTGGTATTGAGTGGTGTCTCGTTTCTCAGCAGTGTGTTTTCACCCCTTCCCCTTGGCCCTAAAAACAGAGGGCCAAGGGGAAGGGGTAGGGAAAGGGGTAAGACGAAGGGGAAGGGCTAAGGGGTAGAATTGGGATTCACCCTTAATCTGCTTCCCCCTTACTTGAGTAATTGCATTCTTGTAAAAAAATCTGGACACTAAAGTCTTCTTTCTTTGACTCAGTCACGAGACTTACTTACTTTGTCTGCCCATTTCAAGTTCGTCTTGAAATGGGCAGACAAAGTTGTAGAAATGCTGCTCCTGCAGACTGGAATCTGCTGCAGGGAAAAACTGTATCTTCAGGATCTTGTCTCGTAAAACACACACACACACACACACTCACGTTTGCGGCACACAAGAGATCCCTCCTGACGTGACTAAACCAGTCCAAGAAAAACGTGACGCAAAGTACAAACGACCAGAGACTTAAGCATGTCAAAATAAATCAATAAATAAAAACAAAATTTGCAAATAGGTTCTCATGAGATGTCAATAAACTCTCAACTTTAGGGTCAGTATGACCAAAACAGTTGAGGAAGCATGTTGGTTTGTGAGGTTCATCTAATTTTACTTTGAAATTGGCCTCTAATATTAAAAAAATTAGTTGTTATCACTAGTCATAGCGTTCATATTTACGGAGGTAAGAAAGGATCTTAAGTAGAAAAAAAGTTTCGCAAAACTTTGCAAGATCATGCATTTTTTCCTGGGAGCTTTCAAAAGTCTGTCCTATTTTCTCTATAACCAGTTTCTTTTCTCCCTTAAGTCCCCTCCAAGGCTCCGTAGGTCTTTCTTGATGTTAACCTTGTTATATTTCTGAATAAAGCTGAGTGGCTCCTTAAATTTCACAATTTTCATGAATCAGAGCAAGGTTATATCATTGTGTTGGTTGGTAGCCTTGCAGTGCAGCTGGATCCACCTGATTTAGTGTCTGTAATCAGGCAGATCCATAATGCCAAGCTCCACTCTACAACGACTGTGAGTGGCCCATAGCGGCACAGACCAATCAACTGACAGCAGGAAGTGACTGCTCGTACAGAGATTAGCATAGATGCTAATAGCTTCAATCACAGTTTTTCAGATCTGGACCACATTTCTTTATGAAAAACAAATACCACTGAAAGCATTTCTCTGTAAAAAAAACATATTTGTGCTCCACTTCAGGCATGTTTCGACGAGTTTGTGGTTCACTTTCTATCCTTTACTCAGCGGCTGTAGCCTGGCCTACTATGTTATCTGACTGGCCTGTAATGAATCTGATTGACAGAAAGATCGTCCAATCACCTGTTGGATATGATTCTGAAAGGTTCTGCCCATTTCCAGACACTTTCTATGGGCTCTTTCCCAGATGGGCTAGTCAAATATATTAAACGGTCTATGTGGTGTGTCAGGTTAGTTGGTTGGTGCCTACAAATGTCAGAGTTTGATCTTTTCATTGTTTTTTTTTCTTACTATCCATTTTGCCAGATTCTGATTGAAGGTTCAGTGGGGGATGATTTTCATGGAGACATTGCCATTGATGACCTCTCCTTCCTGAACTGTGTCCCATATGAAGGTACACGATTATTTTATGACAGAAAGTTAAAACAATCTTAATCCTGCCAGTGATTTATAGTTTATTCTGTTGTTATTTATTTATTTTTTCATCTTTTACCATTTCCTGACTCTAGACGAACTTCCCAAACCAAACACCACAATCCCCATAGTGACCCCTCCAGCCCCAACAGTCCGACCCCACAGCTGCCCTGACGGAGAGTTTGTATGTGGGGCGCATGGGGAGTGTGTCCCCAACAGCAAAGTGTGCGACTTCAGGGAGGATTGTTCTGATGGCGCAGAGGAATTACACTGCGGTAAAACATTTTTCTATTCTACATGGAGAAACTTCATCCTTGTTACATTTTTTTTATGGTTTGTTGCTCTGCTTTGTTTCCCTCACCTCATTTGTTGGCCTGCATTTGTCTTTCTCTTTCTTCAGTAAAGGAATTGTGTGATTTTGAAGATGGTGACACTTGTGGTTGGAAGAGCGTTGTCACCTCTTTGGTCCCACTCCACATATTTAGCTGGACACCTGACCAAGGGCAGAGCATTCATGATGGAGAGCAGTACCACCGTCCCATCAATGATCACACCCTGTGAGTACAAGAAAGTAAACTGATGCTACAGTATTCTGTATTTACGAGCTATATATAAATGTGGCTTTTGTTAAAAAACGTTTTACAAATCATCCAAATATAGTAAATTTGGCAGTCTAAAGACATTTTACTCACAAGAACATCACAAGGACCTTTGATTTATTTGGGGGGGTATTACTTCAGAAGTAAATCACAGTGAATCCGCTGTGAAATTGGTATTCAACATTTGACAAGATATCTAGTTTTTAAAAACTTTATTGCTTTTTTGCAAATATTCCATCATTTGAATTTGAGACCCGCAACATGCTCCAAAACAGCTGGGACAGGGGCATCAAACAACTGGAAAAGTTGAGGAATACTCAAAAAAACACTTGTCTGAACACTCCACAGGTGAACAAGTTAACCTCAAACAGGTGAGTGTCATAATAGCGTATTAATGGAAGATCCCTGAAAGTCTCAGTCATTCAAAACCAAGGATGGGGCGAGGTTCACCACTTTGTAAAGAACTGTCCAAGTAGTCCAACAGTTTAAGATCATGAATGTCAACATCTGTTCATAAAATCATCACCATTGATGCTGAAAGATACAAACAGGTATTGAAGCAACATATACTGCCATCAAGGTGACGTCTTTTTCAGGAACGTCCTTGCTTATTGAAGCAAGACGATGCATGTGTTACAACATCCTGGCCATCATAGTAAAAGAGTGCAGGTACAAGACTGGCCTGCCTGCAGTCCTGACCATTGCCACTGAAAATGTTTGACACATTATGAAGCACAAAATACATCAACGGAGACCCTGGGCTGTTGAGCAACTGAAGTTGTGCATCAAGCATTAATTGGGAAAGCGAGAACAAAGCCGTCAACAACTAGAGTCCTCAGTTTTAAAGTGTTGTTAAAAGGAAAAGTGGTGTAACACAGTGGTAAACATGCCCCTGTCCCAGCTGTTTAGGAACGTGTTGAAAGCTTAAAATTTAAAATGAGAAATTGTTTGCCAAAAAACCCAAACGTCTGGACATTAAATAGTTCGTCTTTGTAGTGTATTAAGTTGAATTTAGGTCCAAAAGGATTTTCAAATCATTGTCAGTCTGATCCATGTGTTTTTTTCCTTCTTTTATACAACATCAATACACATCTTCAGGGTTCCCACACGTCCTTGAAAAACTTAAAAACCTGGAAAATCATTGGCTCATTTTCCAGTACTGGAAACCATATGGAAAATGAGGAAAAAAGTCAAATGTCCTGGAAAAGCTTGAATTGTTCTGGAAGATAATTATCCTTCCTCTACTTTTTTAGTGAACAAAAATCAAACATAGGAAATGAAGTAAAAATGAACTTCGTAACTAATGCACACTTAGCCATAAAGTATGAGTAGATAAAATAATGCAAGTTAAGGAATAAAATATAAAAACTCAAAGAAATGGTGACAAAAATAAAAAATGGCAAATAAAATTTAGGCTTCTTAAACAGTTAATCAACAAGATATATTTATAAAAAGCAGAGTAAATAAAGATAGAAAAAATAAATATAAACCATAAATCTCAATTAGTATGACACTACATAAAAGCCAGACTAAAAAGATAGCTAACAGACAATGTTCATGCCTGAGAGTAAGAAATAAAGAAATTTTAAGAGGGTGTGAAAATGTCCTGGAAAAGTCCTGGAAAATTATTTCTAGAAAAGAGTGGGAACCCTGATCTTATTACTACATAAATTAGAACAGAACAAAGGGCGTTGTCATATTGTCATATAAAGATACAGAGAGAAAACTTTTTTTTTTCCTTAAACATAAGTGAGGCATTTCAGGGAAATATATTTTCCACTTCTTTCCAGTTTCCTCAAATTTACTGTCCTGGAGCCTCAAAGAAAAAGTAATTCTTTCCATTACATAGATTTCATATACAATACCATACCACTCTTTAATAGATGGGGTGTCTGGTTTAAGCCATTTCTTTGTGATTGCTTTTCTAGCTGCTGCACTCAGTATTCCAAACAGTTTTTTAGTTCTAATCTTTGTAATTGTTGAAGTTAAGGTTTGTCTCGAATATGATTTTAATTCAGAATGAAGCTCATGGCAGAAGGAGAGTGTCTTTGGACAGTCCCAAAACACATGATAGTGATTAGCATCCTGATAACCACAGCTCCTCCAGCAGCTGGAGATACCTGAATAGTGAGATGGTTGAACAGGGGAGACAAAATATCTGCAAAGACTCTTCCAACCAGATGTTCTCCAGGAAGGTGAGCTTGAGATCCTCCATTGAAATTCACAATATTTAGTCCAAACTTCCTCTGGGATGCACTTATTAGTCTCCCTGTGTTCTGTTTTTATTTAATCTTATGCTGCGTCCCAACTTCATTGGAATTGGTTTGTACTTACTCTAGGAGTTAACTACAAGCTAAAGAAGTAAGGCTCATCTATAATGGATTACATACAGTGACCTGATTGTCCTTCTCTCCGTTTGATTGAGTGAACACTGCGAGCAGAACCAGCCTTGTGCTTTGACCACTTCATTTCAGTTATTTCTTCTCTCGGCCAGAACTGCTCATGCAATCTTCTTTCATAACCTCCCCTTCCGCCTGACACTCCCCCTCCTCACTCCTGCCGCAGCCTTGGCCGTGCCTGGATCGATAAAGTATGAGTGAAAGGCAGAAGGGAAGCTGTGCCTTATTTAACCCCAGAGGAGCCCCACCTCTTATGGGGCTTTAATAATGCAGAGACAGAGCCGAGCTGATAGACTCACTGTGCTGCGAGGTGATTACAGCTCTACTTATCTTAATGTTGTTGGTGGATGGTTATGTGATTGGCAGAGTATGTGTCACTGGATCATGACCGGAAGGAAACAAGTACCAATTAGAGTTAATGAAGTGTTATCATTATGAACGCAATTATAACTCTATTCCCTAAAAAGTTGTGGACACTGTATGGAATATAGTAAGAGAAACAGAATGAGCTGATGTGGAAAGCATTGAATATCTAAATTTAAGGAGTTTAAGCAGCATGAACAAACCCTTGCACACATGAAGTTTTGGGCTTTGACACCAGCTGACAGAATCAGGAAAAAAACATTAATTGTCATATCTTTAACACAGTGTAAATGTTATTGTAAACAACTGAAGCATTTCATCCAGGTCTTAATGGGTTTTACCAACAGACAAGGTTATTGCAGATTTTTCATGCAGGCAATTGGACATACTCAGTTGTGGTAAGTACAGTTTCAGGCAGCTCGGAGCCTTAATGTTTGCGTAACTGAACACGGTGAGATATAAACTGTAAGAAACCTGGCTTAAATCCAAGCTGATAAAAAGGTGCGGTCTGTGGCAACAATTGAAGCATTACTTTTATATTGATAGTGGATCATCTTTCCTGTAAGTGGATATGGTTTCAATAATTTGTTATGTAACTATGTTTACTCTCTGTGTACAAAAAAAATAACATTCACTCTTCAAGATCTCTACTAGATCAACACTTAATTTGACTCTGTAGAGTGAGAATTATGAGGGTCACATTGATGTCAATCTCGCTTTCTGATAGAAAACTCTCTCTTGAACTATTTTGTTTATTGAGTTTTATAACCAGCAAAAAGCATCCATTTGCAAAGAAGTATAAAACAGATGTTAAGCTGACAGACAAAATTCAGACACCAACTACAATGCATCAGAACCTTAAGTCTGGCACAAAACAGTATATGATACGGGATGCAAGTACATGACAAGGTAAAAGAAAGCATGCATATATAAAACATGTGTCCAGCAATTCAAATACCCACGTGTATGCACAATATATTCACATAAATATACATTATCATGCAAAACAAGAATGTTTGTGAACAAATATTGAGAAAAAGAATGCTAAAAATCAATAAGTGGAGAACAGACAAGTCTTGAAAATAAAAAAGTCCAAAAATATAAGGAAGAAATAATAAAGTCATGATAAAAATAATACACGCGTGAAGATTCTGCTCAAGATCGTCGTCTTTGGCAGCAGATACTCCAAACTGGGCTGCAGACATATGAAACCACCTTGGCCCAATCACAAGGAAGGAAAAAAAGGCTGAGGAAGCGGCAAACCACCATCATGTCTCCCGAATTGGCCATCATAGCCACATAAGATGCTGTGTCAAAACTTAACTCCAAGGCACAAGAATTCTGTGGTCTTAGGAGACTACGATGCTGATGATGAATAATAGTTAAAAAAATAATAATAAAAACTTATGAAAATGAATGGGGGAAGTTAAAATACTTTTAATTTAATCAAAAAAATAATTCTATTGCTGTCATTAGTATTTATGATGTAGACATTTATACTGGGTGGCACAGTGGTGCAGCATGTAGTGCATGTGCCTCACAGCACGAAGGTCACTGGTTCGATCCCCAGGGCCTTTCTGTCTGGAGTTTGCATGTTATCCCTGTGCATGCATGGGTTTTCTCCGGGCTCTCCAGCTTCCTCCCCCAAACCAAAATCATGCTAATTAGGTTGATGGGTGACTCCAAATTGCTGTAGGTATGAGTGTGGGCATGAAAAGTTATCCTTCTCTCTACGTGGCCCTGAGATTGGCTGGTGATCAGTTCAGGTTGTACCCCACCTTTCGCCCAATGCCAGCGGGGATGGGGCTCCAGCCCCCACAAGTGAGGGATGGGATAAGTGGTGTGGATAATGGATGGATGAATGTTGTAATTCATTTTGCTTTAGTACTTGGTGTCTTACATCAAAATAACACTAAAAATAAAAAATAACCAAAATTTAAGAAACACCCCGAGCAGATTTTGCCATCTTTATTACTACAATCTTTTAAATTTGAGGTTGACTGGGGGGCTACATCATGTGGCCCCTTGGCCTTTCTTTCCCTGCCCCTGTCTTAAAGCACTGTTTAGATGTCCCATTCACATGCAAGGGATGAGCATGGTGCCTAATCACATTGACCTTTGACCTCAAAGATTAAATCAGTTCATCCTTGAAACACAGTGGAAATTTCCTCCAAGTGTTGAAGAAATCCCTCGAGCACTGTTGTGAAATTTGGATTTATAAGACAGGCTTGAGAAGAATTATGGGCAGGTAGATGATTGGACAGCCTGAAAACAGTTTGAGGCATAGAAATACCCAAAGTGCCCCAATAATAACGTCAATAAAAAGCCAGAAATTTGCTTTAAAATGCTCCTATACTAATACAGACTTATGTGGCTTATACATACTCGGACCTCTGAATTATTCATTGTTCCCCTCAGCAGCTCGACTTATCAGAAATGGAAGTAAACACGTCCAGAGCGATGAAAATAGGCCCTGAGGTTGTAAACATTTCTTATGTTTGCTTATTGGACATCTGGCCTTCACTAGACAGGTAGATTTGTGTGCAGAGTTTGGCAGTTTAAGGTTGTTTTCACTTAAATCTGCTGAAGAGAGAAGTTTTCTCTGACTGCTGTTAGCCTGACTTTACCTAAGACTTGACAAAACAACAAGAAATATGATTCATGCCTGAATAATACTTTAATTAACTGCTTGGATGCATAATTATCATTCTATTCAGTACTTCCTGTCTCTCTCCTTCTGCAGAGGCAGTCCTGAAGGTTGGTACATGTACGCTGACAGTTCAAACGGAGGCTACGGTCAAACCACTGACCTCCAGACACCTGTCATCTCCTCCACTGGGCCACAGTGCACCCTAGTCTTTTGGTACCACATGGGAGGATTCACAGTGGGATCACTGCAGGTAAAAAGAGGGACCGCACTGTGCTTCGAGTGATAATGAGGCTTTGTGAAAAGGCAGGAAAAGCTCATATCCATCTGTATTTGCAGGTGCTGCTGAAGAAAGGCAACGCCACTCAGGAGGTTTGGTCCCTGGCTGGTAACCAAGGCAACAAATGGAGGCGAGGAGAAGTCTTTCTGGGGTTATCAAACACCTTTCAGGTCTGGAAGTTATAGAGTCATTTAGAAACTGTGAAATATGTTCTATAACCAGATTTATAGTGATGAAATCCTTTTTTATTAGAAGAGGTTTTTCATTAGAGATTTAGCTCCTGCAGAGGGTCATTTTAGTCTCCAGCTAAGGTTTTCATCACTTTCTGGTGGATTTTTTGAGATAGATTTTGTTGCGAATGCAGACTTTTTAATTCATCCATCCATTATCAGTACTGCTTGTCACCTTCTTGGTCAAAGAGAGTCAGAGCCCATGCCAGCTGACATTTTGGCAAGAGGAGGGGTACACACTGAATTGGTAACAATGGAAACATTATTTCAGTCTATTATTTCTCCCCTTTAATATTCAGTTTGAAATAGTATTTTATATTGTTGGAAAGCCTGATTGGTGACCTGCATAACAAGGTAAACCCATATGTGTGAAATCCCCTCTTATCCTGGAAGAAAGTCTACAGTTAGGATAAGAAACTACTCCTCTTGGGTTGTTGTCTTCCTTGGATGCCCATTTGGTCTGTTTTTAACATCATCAGTCTCAGAACTTGGTCCTAAGTTAGGAAATGGTACCAGAACTGACACCAAATAATGCTGCTGCTCTGCACACCAGAGCACTGGCTTTTGGCACTTTTTTTTAAAGGAACACTCCAACATTTTTGATGTTTTCATGTCTTACCTCACCCCTGAGTCCATGACAAGCAGGTAGACACCATTCTTTTGACTGTGTGTCCAGTAATAAGAAAGAGAAGGAAAAAGATCACCAACCGCTAGTTAGCTTAGCTCAAACGCTAGGAGTCAGCTGGTAGTGTTAGCCTGTCTCTGCCTACAGTCTTCAGATAAACTCTTCAGCAACTCTCAACGGTCCTGTGTACTTGTTATGAAACCTTTATGTTTTGTTATCTTCATATTATCTTCTTCTACTCTTAAACAGAGGCTATGTGTTGTTTACCTACTGGTTTTCAGGAGAGATTTGATGTTCTTGAGCGGGTTGAATCTTTTGAACAGCTGTATTAAATAAACGAGGAGAACCGATTCACAGTTGTGAGTGAGCCATTCTTTTCTTAAATTTGCAGGCAATTTGCATTTATTAATGGCTCGCAAACAAACAGCTCACTCACTCATTTAATAGAGCTGTTCAAAAGACTCGACTCATTCGAGAACATCACATCTCTCACGAAAACCACCGTGGAAGTAGGTAAACAAAACAAAGCCTCTGTTTTTCCCTCTCTTTCTTGTTACTGGAAGCGCAGTCAAAAGAATGGTGTCTACCTGCTTTTCATGAACTCAGGAGTGAGGTAAGACACGAAAACATCAAAAATGTTGGAGTGTCCCTTTAAGTGTTGCCTACATGTTTTAACCTTGCAATGCAGATGAACCCGCCTGATTTGGTGTCTGAAATCGCGTAGATCCATCTTTCCAAGCTCCAATCTCCTACAAGAGCCAAAACCTAGACAGCCCAATCAGGAAAGAGAGGCAGAAGCTGAAGTCTTGATAGTGACTTGTGTAAAGATCAGGGATCAACTGCAGCTCTACTGAAAAAACGTTGTAAAACCAGAATATAAAGCAAAGAAAGTAGGATTTCCTCCAAAACAGAAGTTAATCACTTCTCAATCTGAGCCATGATTTGAGTGGATTTATATGAGTCTACATAAGGTTTATGAGAAAGTTTGCCCTTAAATACATTCCAGCATCCATCTGTACAATAATAAACCTGTCTTTCACATAATTGACGTTTAGTCTGACGTGAATGACGGCCTCTTAGCTCGCTCTCCACATCAGAGCGTTGAGACTAATTTCAGCCATGGTGAGCTAAATGGGATGCACAGACTTGCTGATCAATGATGAATTGATTGAGTCTAATTCAGTCTAATGAGTCTTTACTTGTGGCTGTGACAGTAATCAGAGGTACGGTCCCTCCAGTGAGTCTGTCTGCTCTGAGGTTATTCCAGGACAGAACTTCACGCATACACTTTCACACTCACACAGAAAAGAGGTCCTGACTGCACGTGATGGGAGCAGATATCTCTTTGACCAAATACCACGGCCTTTGCACATTTTCACGGATGCAAATTAACCTTTGTCGGAGCAGGCACACTCAGGTCTTCACTGCCCTTTTCTTCCCGTCTCTTGGCTCTCAATCAACCAACTGCCTCGAGACAAAGGATCATATCAATCGGCAGAACAGCAGCTTTTGGGCTCTTCTTTTTAAAACCATGTCTTTTGAGATCAAGTGTCAACTCAGGGCCTGGTGACACTTTGAACCTGAAGTCTTTCCTCCCTTTTCTCCTCATGTTTGGCAGTGCTTGTGGAGATTTATTTGGGCTGCACTCTTAGCTAAAGGCTAATATTATGGCCCTTTTCTACCAGCCCGCCTACTCTACTCTACTCTGTTTGCGTTCGTTTCCACCAGCACAGTACCTCCTAAACCAAACCAGTTTTTAGTACCTACTCTGCTCTGGTTCTAAGCGAGCTGAGTCGATACCAAAAGGTGATGTCGACTGACTGCTGGCTACTGATTGGTCAGAGAATGTCGTCACCGATGAGTCATGACCGCAACGCCCAAAACAGGACTGCAGTACATACTCTTTGTTACTTTATGGCAATAACTTGCTGCCATCACAATGTTAAACACGGGACCTTATCATTACGAGCTAGCTAACAGGCTAGCGGTAGCTTCCATTAGCTTACCCTCATTTGTCTTTTCTTTTCAGCCCGATTGCTCTCGTCCTCGGCTTCAAACTGTTGTATAGCTTCCAAAACTCTCCTGTACTTCTCAAGGGTATTTCTTCTCGCCGCCTGCAGCCTTCTTCTGCTTTCCTCTTTCATTCGGTTTGTAACAAAAAGCCACAGACCGAGAATCAAGTATACTATTGCCTCCAAGTCCTCCATTGTTTTGGTTGTTGTGTCGCGCTCAAAATGACATGAACGCAGTGTCACCCAGCTGTTTCACAGCGACCCCGCCCCCGCTGGGCAGGGAACCGAGCTGGTGGAAAAGCAGCCCAAAGCGAGTAGAGTAGAGCCAGGTAGAGTCGGGGAAAGCCAAGCCGAGTAGAATAGGGCTCATGGAAAAGGGCTATTATTAAGGTTTAATCTGATCCCACATGTTGAGGTCATGACGTGTGAAACTGTGGATTAGTAAAGTGTAAGTGCAGTCTGTGGCAACCCGTGAAGAACATGCAAAAAACGAAGAAGACTCTGGAGACAACAGACCTGGTGCATGAGCAGTTTTGAAACAGAAATTTACTCTTGACACCCACGTATGCAGTTTTTAAAAAGAACCTGACATATAACAAACTTTGGTCCTCTTTAGCACAAAAGAAAAGAAATATTTAAGAGCACTTTCAAGCATTTGAGTGCTCATGCTTCAGGGATTTTATTTGTTTTTGCTGCACCTACATTTTGCCTGAACTCAGGCTCATATACTCAATTCCAATGACTACTCAAGTATGATCACAATCACTGATGTTCTAAAAACTTTATAGTTTTCATGCATTGACGACCCCTGGTCAGCATTAGTCTAGTGAAAACGCTCTGTTAGAGCACCTGTCACTGTCAGGCCCCTCTTCCATCGATGGACCCTGTCTCTACTTTTTGGTAGTTGGTCAGTTCAGCGCTGCTCAGCACCAGAATCCTTTGTGATGACTGGCTACTTGTTATGTCAAGCCATTCATGGAGAGCTTTGCTTTTATTATTATTTCTTTAATACCATTAATTTACTTAGCTGTCCTAACCATAGTTAGGATGAGGCCCTTAGTGAAAAGAGTTTGGACATCTCTGTGTTAGACTATACAAAACTCTAAAAAACATCAAATTAGCTCTTTAAATAATGTTTTGCTTTGTCAGCTTTAGTGTAGTGAAGCTGTTTTTTTTTCAAAAGTAACTAGTAAGTTAGCTCTCTACATTTCACAGGTAGCTTGCCCATCACTGGTAGTTGTATAAACAGCATTAGCTACAGGCTATTTTTGTTATTAAAACACTACAGATACTAATAATTTGGATCCCATAGGGTCACTGTCTGTGATCAGGCATAACGTGCCTTTAAATTAGCAACACGTTTGTGTTACTCTCTGTCTTGACAGCAGATCATTACAGGACCTGAGAGCATCAACTGCTGAAAAACTTCTTTTGATTTCCAGAATTAAATCAGACTGTTAAAGCGGGAAAATTTAACCCTTTTATCACTTAGCCTTAATTTAAAAATGATTGATCTTTTTCATATCATGGACAGCTTTTTCTGTCAACACTGCTGCAGGTGTTACGGCGTAAAAATATACCATGTTATCATTTGGTGTCCTCTGTGGTCTGCTGCCCGCAAGCATTGAAAAGCTTATCTTCTTTGTGCATTGAGTTTTTTTAACTTTTATATCAGAAGGCGTGTCAGACTGATATCCTTATCTGTAGAGATGTTTGAGGCATTTGATGTCCTCTTTTATACTACAACTCATTTTATGGGGAGCTTAACCTGCTAATCCTCCTCCCATAATGCAGAGCGTGACCAGTAGTCAGTCAGGCTGTCACTTCTCCCAAAAATTAAACTCTATCGGTTTTCAAGTGTTCATGTTTACTGAAGACATTTGGTTTGATTTGTCCATTTGTACGAGGCTCAGAAGAAAAAAGTTATGGATCCAGATGTGCTCTCTAAAACTGCCTCTTGTTACAGGCAGGAGCAGATGTCGATCCTTGTTTTGTTCCTTCTGTTTAAGGTGGTGTTCAGGGTCAAGCGAGGGATCAGCTACATGGGCGACGTAGTGATCGACGACGTCAGCTTCCTGAACTGCGCCCCTCCCCTCCCGCCAGAGCAGCCGTGCACACCTGAGCAGTACACCTGCGCTAACGGCCAGTGCATCCCAGAGGACAACCTGTGTGACTTCATCGACCACTGCGGGGACGGCTCTGACGAGGACCCCTTCATCTGCAGTGAGGCCCGCCCTAATGTCCCGCTGATGACACCCTGAGAAAGATTAATCCTCGGATAATCGTACAGCCTGGATTGATTTCTTTCTTTATTGCTGCCTTTCAGAGGGCTTTGGCTCACGCTGCAGCTTCGAGTTCGACCTCTGTTCTTGGCGTCAGTTTGTGGAGGACGACTTCGATTGGCTGATCAAAGTGGGCAGCGCCTCAACAGTTGGCAGCGCGCCGTCAAGTGACCACACGCAGAGGGACCCCTCTGGACATTACCTTTACCTGCAGAGCTCATTCCCTCAGGCAGCTGGGGACACCGCCCAAATATCAGGACCTTTGCTGAGCCTGAGGAGCAAAGACTGTAAGGTGAGACGGAGGGCGAATAAAAAACAGGTTTCTGCATTCATCAGGGGGACATGAGGCCCCACATTTGAAATCGCAAGATCTCTTCAAATGGAAAACAAGTTAGTCTGATGCAGATATATAGCCTTTAAATGATACTTATGAGTTCTGATGTTCACTAAACCCAGATGTGAAATATACAGTGGCTGAGGCTTAATATGAACAAACAGACAAAACTAATAAAGAATAAAACCAATATGGGAAACCTTTACAGTCCGAGTGGATGAAAACAGTAGAAGACTCACTAAATACTGCAGTGAAACACTGAACCGCTGTGAATTCCCTGATATGAATACTAAAGTGTGTGCTGTAAATCCAATCAGAAAGATCATCACAGCTTGTTCCACCTTTAAGGGCCAGAAAGTTTCAGCCAGTCATTAATTTCTCTGGTCTCATACCCAAAAATACATTTTCAGTTATCTGTGTCCGGTGGTGTGAACTAATGTTTTAATGGAAAAAAGGGCACAGACAAAATTTTGCAACATTATCTCCCTCATAAATGTATTCATTTCATTTCAATGTTTATTTCATTCATCAATGAAATAAAGCACTTTAATACAAACAAGCAAAAAGCAGAAATAATAAATGAAAAGGAGCAGAAAAAGAATAATCCTGTACGATCTGCCCCTTTTTTACAATGTACATTTAGACCGCAAAATTAATCAATGACAGCCTTCGTTTTATTTTACAACAAATAAGCTCCCTCTGAAGGGAATATTGCACTTTTGGTAAACTTCTAAAGTAATACGTTCATGTTTGGGGGCCCCTATCGCATCCCTGGTTCAAAGCGTTTTGGCAAGAATCTCTTTCCTATTTTGTACCTGGCAAAGTACTGAGCTTGTTTAAATAGCAGATAAAATTGCACTCCAATCACCAGAGGGTGTGTTAATGGAGCTGTTTTTGTTGTGGAACTATTTTAAATGCTTACACGGATCTGTACGCCGTAAAAATGGTTAAAACGATTTGCAGAAGTGTGGAAATATTCACAGGAGCTTGAAAACATCTACAAATCCGTGCTAAGAACCATGATTGTGTTCACAGCTGAGAGGCTCTCTTCAGTTGTTCCTGATGGCTTTTGTTTATTTTAACAACTTGAAGCCAAAGGATCTCATTTATTTTCTGTCATTGTTAGCTAACTGAACCCATACGAGGTATGGCTAAAAAATAATGAGACTGCACTTATAAAGGCAAAATCACATGGTTCACAGTTGCACTGTGGAAGTTAGCATTGCCCCTCGACTGCAAGCCCACTAAAAGCCTCAATCAGTGCT
Organism: Cetoscarus ocellatus; assembly: GCA_037902135.1. Taxonomy (NCBI): domain Eukaryota; kingdom Metazoa; phylum Chordata; class Actinopteri; order Labriformes; family Labridae; genus Cetoscarus; species Cetoscarus ocellatus. Next base: position 338,146 of record JBAMNC010001424.1, on the reverse strand, counting down.
AATAATTAGCCCTGTAGTGAACAAAACACTTTGAAACTCACATGTTCTTGTCTTTGTGATAATCTTAACAAACAAACCTACTTTTCACATTTTTTTAAGCTTAAATGTTATCAAAGAGAGTGAAAAGCTATTAGTGAGCTATTTTGAAATCGAGTGACCTGATCAAATTCGTCCTAATGGACAAATAGTGTGTGAATTATTGATTGTTAAAAAACAATCAGAAATACCCACTGTCAAGACCCCAGCCATTTAGTTAGCAATTTGTTAGCAACTGTCGTTATAAACACACAACAGTGGTTTACAATTCAACAGGAAATGGGTATAAAACATGGAAATCTCATGTGCGTGTGTTCACCACAAACTTTATTTCAAACATTTATCCAAAACCAGTTTTCTAAATCCCATTTCCTCTGGAGGGTTGGGAGCCAGGAAGTGCTATATGCTTACTCACTTCTGCGTTTTTCAACTCATTCCTGCACTACTATATTAAAGTTGGATAGTCGCGCACAACTGCTTTCTTCACTGCTAGCAAAGTCGTCAGAAAACACAATAACTTCACACTTTTGGACAAACTGAAAAAACAGCAGGCAAATCTTTTCATTCATTAACTGAGGTGTATGAGGAACAATGCATGTCACATGCATTGTAAAGGAAGAGAGGATGTCCTCGACGAATCACATCCTGGCCACGCACAACAAAAACTCCTGAAAATGTTCTGTGCTCATGCACTGCATTAACAGCTGTAGGGAATCGGCAACAAAATTTTACCCTAATTCCCCTCAAACTGTCTGAGTTTAATAACATTTTGGGGGCTGTTAGGAAGCAGCAGATGGCCCTGATGTGGCCCAAGGATTGCCAGTTGATGATAATTACATTAGTGAATACAGCCAAGGATTCAAGCTGAGAAAATTAGTTAAAATCTGTCTGCAACCAACAGTTGTTTAATATTGTTGATGTTTACTATTAGTTAGTAGCTACTTTTCGCTAATGCTGAAGTTTCCAGCTTATCTTTTAAGTTATTTCGGATGTTGTGGGAATGCTTGGGTGAAATACAACTCTAGTCTGAGCATCAACATACTTCATTAAGTGTCCTGTTTGTTATGTGCGCTAAATGGTTAAACAGAAACTAATAAAACAAATGAGCCTTCTGGATTGGGATTTTGCTCCCTCTAGATAAAATGTAGACAGACACACTAAATGAATGTGCGCTGTGCTTTCAGAAATCACACTGTATGCCATCAAAATAGGCCCCTAAGTGTTTTCTAAAAAATGAAACGGCTTTCGAAGTTATCTTTTCGTAATTTATACTTTGTTTTTGCATGTACAACTAGAAATGTGTTGGAACTAAACCAGCAATCAGTAATTGCGTAGATGTGTGGGTGCTTCAGTGTGAGCATATGTTTGTGTGTGTCCTTGCAGCTGTCAGCCTGATGCTCCACTGAGAAATGATGTCTTGGTAGTCTGTGCAGTTTGCTCTGTGCGTAGCTCCTGTCTTCTCCTGCTCCTGACCTGTCAATCAATCACACGGCCGGCAAAAAGACACCAATTAATGTGGAGGGGGATCCGAGGGGGGGATGTTCAGCTCCCTCCTTGGACTGTAGTTGTGCTGCTGTGCCTCATGAATGTAACTCGGTTCGGAGGAGGAACCACAAAACAAATCGCCGTCTGACTTCTGTGGGGAGGAAGGGCTCAATATCCCTCCAAGCGTTAATTAAGAAAAAATGTGTCCTCCTGGTGACAAGATTAAAATGTAGATACCTCTCCGTGCCTTACATTTTTTGGGTTCTTTCCATATTCATCCCCGAGGAGTGATTGAAATTCAACAGGCAGGAAAATTAAAAGAATATTGCCAGAAAGGGAAAGATGTCTGTATGCCAAAAAGACATTATATGTCTCTGTAGGAGCCATTAAACTGTATAAAATGTCCATAAGGTGGAATTTTTCAGCCTTTTGACTGCAGTGCTGTGTATTTTCTAGCACTATCAGCACTATAAGTTAACAAAAAATGCACAACAATTTTCAAAACTCACATCGCTGCATACAAATGTTGCTTAAAATGATGCATTTTTCTTTTTGTGTCCTTCCTCCAGATGCTTTTCTATCTCCACATGTATGGAGACAGCATGGGCACCCTCAGCGTGTTCAGCAAAAGCAAAGGGGACCGTCACCTCCTCCTGAACCTGACCGGGGATCAGGGGAACTACTGGCAGAGGAGGGAGATCCAGCTGGGCCACACAGAGGACTTTCAGGTGGTCTTTGAGGGAAAAGTGGGCCTCAATCCGATGGGCGACATGTGTTTGGATGACATCATTTTTTCTCCAGGGTGTCTGCTCGCCCCCTCACCTGAAACAGGGGACATCGCTCCTTCACCTGCAGGTACATCCGCTTTGGTATCTTACTAAGATTGTCCCTAAGCAAACCATATTCTCTTTATGGCTCAAAGAAGTGAAGAACTGCCATTTGAGGCTGTTGTGTTTTTATGTTATGCATCTAATGTCCTCAGTATTGTTGTCAGCATTTTATTATCACATTATATTTCAATTAGATTTACTTTAATCTTTCTTCCGCTTGAATTCACCTTGAACAGTGTTTTGTTTTTGTTAGAAGGAAACAAAGTCACTCATAGCTCAACCTTTCATTTAAGTTGGATCAGAGTATTTGACAGAACCCTGGAGGGACTTTGTGAGTTCTGACAGTGGTTTTGGTCAGAGGAAATGCAGCCTGTGGATGGTCCCGGACCAGGCCACACAGAAGGAATACAGGCGCTTTCATACCTGGATCAGGCACAAGTGGGCACACCCCCCTTTGACTTGGTTGGTACAGACATACGTGAGCACAGCACACTCTTTGTCAAAGCAAAATAACCAAACCAAGATGTGGTCTTGGTTTGCCTCTTAAATCAGCAACATATCACTGTAGATTTAATTAGATGTGCCTCTCATGATAATTGTGCTTGACTGAGGAAATAAAACAAATGGATTATTTTGGCAAATAGACTTAATTGCTCTAATCTTTAGTGCTATCTGCTTAACATCAAGGTTTACAAAGCATGCTGTGCTAATCATACTATATACTATATCCATTTATTATCACAAATTTTTCGATTTTAACACACACTCGATTATAACAAGCACCCCATATTTTCACAATTTTTGCCTGATAAACACTGTACTTGAATATAACACGCACACAAATTTTGCCCAAACCTTACTCTCTCAGACAACTCAAAAATTACCTTCATTCAAAGTTTTAATGAATTAAATTTCAGTATTTTCACAACAAATACATGATTTTCTCTCTCAAACGGATGCAGAAACACCTTTTGCTTCATGCATGTGCAATTACTCGATTTCTACGCTCAGTCGTATTGTACCAACCAATCAGAGAGCAGCTATCAACATGCCGATGTCTTCGATCAATCACAGCAAAGCTATTTTGCATCCCCTTGCTCACAAGATGGCAGCGCTCTGTGTTTGCCAGTGAGTGGTAACACTTGATAATTAATCGATGATTACACAAAGGTAAACTAATTAAGACCCAAAATATTTGATTAGAACAGTTTAACAGTTTAATAAGATTTACGCAAGTTTGGCAGGAATGTTTCGCAGAGAAAGAGAATGTTTCAGCTTTTTGTATCAGATGTGTTGCAATCGCGATGTTGGCGAGACAAAATATTTTAAGTATTTTGCTTGTACTCATGCATAATACACACCCAAAAATAAGAGCTTATTTAAAAGCATAAAAGTGCGTGTTAAAATTGAGAAATTATGGTATATTTTGTATCAGTGATGTTTGACCTTTTGTCAAGCGTCAGCGTCCTGTGTGTCATCGCGACAGGACAAGGGAACGAGCATGCGCAGAACAACCAGAATTAATTTAAAGCAGAATGAACGTATGCATGATCGAGGGATTATTCAATTCGGATTTAAAATCAGAATAAACCAGCCACATACTTTGGTATTAAGTTTATTTCATAGTGGTCATTTTCATTTGGAATTAGGTGTTTATAAGGTCATTTTTATTTCTTTTTAAAGAGGATTTAAGTTTTATTCTGAATTAAAGGGGAATTAAAGCTCTCTTGTAAACGTAGCCATTGATCACAACAGAGCCAATCAGAGAAGAAGCTGGCTGAAGCAGGAAGCAAACGCATCCATGGCAACAAGAGTATTGTGTAAAGTTAGATGATCATCAGTAATGGAGAACCAACTTGTTAATTTGTGGCAAAAAAGTGTGCCTGTGCAGCTGTAAATTATATATAATATATTTATATTAATAATATTAATATATATAACAAACTGATAAGGAGATGAGCTGAAATCTCAGCTACTAAGGCTGTCATAGGAAGCACTTCCTCCTGACGTTGTCCACCATGTTTGTTTACATAAAGCCTCAGGTGATCAGGCAAGATTATAATCTGCGAGGGTAGAGGCCCTGTTTATAGGTCAATGAGTCGGTTAGTGTGTGGTGTGCTATATCTCTGTCTTTGCGGCACATCACACAATAGAAGAACAAAACTGTTTAATCTGTTTTTATTTGTCTTCAGATGTGTATACCAGACCTAAGTAAAAAGAGAGAGGAAAATGACGTGCAGGAAAGGAGCATTTGACCAACACAGAGCCCAGGTCACCTGCGTTGAGGATAAAAGCCTCTGCACATGGGGTGCTAGCACAGACACCAGGCTATCTGTGCCTTATTATCCATCTTTTTTTACTTAAAGCACCACAGAAATGCCTTTTTATGAAGACATAAAGCTAAATTTATGAATAAAACACTTCCTCAACATACTAAGGCCCCACACAGTTTGTCACAGTGTGCCTGATCACTAAAACCAGCCCCTTCACTGTGTGAATCTGAGGCGGGGGAACTATTCATCTGTTCAACGTTCCTCTGCATCCCCTCTCCTCTTTATGGGGGAAACCTTTAAGAGGGAGGAGAAAACAACAAGAGCTGATTTATTACCGTTGTTACCGCGCCTATAATTGGCCTATTAAATTTATTGCCTTTCTCTGGTATTGGATGGCAGCGAGGAGAGACAGCTCCTCGATTGTCTGTGCTCTGAAATGGATGAAAACTGTGAAGCTGAGAGGACCTGATTGAGGCTTTTGGTTGTTTGGAGACGAGCTGGAGAGAATGAGATCCTTCAATAGGAGAAGTGCGACACATCTCTCCCTCTGGTTCCTCTCCCTCACTGCCTCCATGCATTTGTCAGTATTAGAGCTTATTGGAAACAGCTCGAGAGTCAGAGTGTTAATCAGTCACTGGAGGGCTCTTTGGAAGGACTGCCCTCCTGAGAGATAAAGCAGGTCTCTTTGCTAATGATTTGTCCATGTTAGTGCGTTACATTTAGCATTTTGCCTTCAGTTTAACACCACCCTGGTCTGCCTGACACTATTATCAGTGCTCTTAAGGTTCAGTGGCATCATTACGGAATAATTTTAGGCAACATATTGACTTCTCTTGAAAGAATATTGATGGTAATCCTCTCTGCATCACTGCGGATGTTTGTCTTCCTGATGAGAGAATATGACAAAGATAAACTGGTGGAATTTTGGTGTTCATAGATAAAAGATTTTCATGTTTAATAGTACCCCCTTGTTATTACAATATCTCCAAAAAGGTTTTGAAGGATTTAATTTTGTTTTTTCAAAAGTGAACACAAATGTCCTCTTTCAATCAAGGATGAACTGTTAAGATTTTTAGGGACAGTGTCAAAGGCACTGGGTCACACATTGCTTTGCGTTGGGCCTTTTCTTTAAGGCTTGTCCACATGGAGATGAAAAACATTTTCTACAAACATGGCATCGTTTTAAGAAATTTATAGGTCCTCATGTTAACACAAAAAATGCCGTAGTATATATGCCAGGCCTGTGAGTGGCGCTGTAACTCAAACACCAAACCAGGGAAGAAGACATGGAGCATGTGATTTTTGAGTTTATTTCGCACATGTATACAAAGAAATAAAAATAGAGAAATACCATTAACGTGCAAAGAATAGAAAGAAAGTATTTATACACATTCGAAAAGGAGTAGGAAGGAGTAAATACCTTTGAATTCCTACCACTTATTACTGTTTCTAAAGGGTCGTATAAAAATATATTCTGCTTTAACATCTATGCAAACATATTATACAGATGTACATTACAAAACATATGATCCATATAAATATGTTTATACACACTACAAAATATATAATAAATATATATAAACAAACAATAGCCTATGCTGTTCTCAATGTCCTCTTGTTGCTCACGTTGGTAGTAGAGGAGCAGAATAATTTGCTGTAAAAGCCACAACAAGCTTAGTAGCTTCTGCAGCATGAACACAACACTGTATTCCACCATTGTTTCTGTTGCTGTCGGGGTTAGCCCATGCAGTTTAAGGGAAAGACGAGGCCATGAGATCATCATCTCTGAAGATGTGTGTATTCATTGTACACACAGAAACGCGAGGGCAGCTTATTTGACTTAGCCACTTTGGGACCCTGTTCTCAAAAATGTGCGTTTTCAGGCTCCCAAAATGTGGGATCTGTGAGGATGAAACCTCCATACAATTAAAAACTTTTGCAGATATGCCTGAACTTTTCTCCATGTAGACAGCCCCTAAGATTGCTATAGTTGCTCAAGCACGAAAACCACCCCTGCACTTCAGTGTATGGCTCTTACCTCATTGAGGCTTGTTGTGGTGTATTAACGTAGCTGGTTAACTCTCTCCTCCTGGCTCACATCCCTGCTCTTAAGTGAGGGTACAGCTGGCAGTGGAGACTGAAACAAGATCAGGGTTTGCTGCTCCAAACCAGACCTTATCATATCTGAACCATATCTTTGGATGGTACCAACTCAACATCAGGATTGACACGAATTAGAAATTCAAATTTTGGAGTAATTAGACTTCTTCCTTATGATCTTGCTTGCATTTTAGAGTCAATCAATCAGTCAGTCTTTATTTGTTTAGGGCCAAATCATAACAAAAGTTGCCTCAAGACACTTTGCAAAATAGTGTGCCATCACCGTACTCTTCATTTAGTCTTCAATGGTCATTTCATTGAGTTTCAGTAAACTGAATTGCCCATTTGGGTTAACTAAAGTTGAATCTCCCCACAGGAGCTTTAAATTGTTCAACCTGATGTTTGACAGACAGATTCTTATCCTTAAAGGGACATCTCCTATACAGCTGACTCAAAATTTTAGAAACTACATTAATGAGCCCTTTAGGTCCATATCTTATGTGAGCAATGAGCCACAGCAAAGAAGCTGGCAGCTTATCTCGGAGGATTTCGATGCTGTAAAAGGTTGAGGAAGCTGCATTAAAAACCGTATAAAAGAGGGAATGTTTTTTTTCATTCTCCAAAACATGACAGCATCTTTTCAGACCAGGCACAGCAAAGGTTGTGAATCTGGAGAACAGAGGGAGTCTTAATGTCTCTTGAAGGTTTGGACAGAACACCACCTCTGCTCTGACAGTGAAGTGAATCCCAGCCCACCATTAAGAGGAGCAGAGGGGGGTTGGAGGCTTTATAGCTGCTGCAGGCTGCAAAGGATGTACAGCTATACTGATGAGACCAAAGACAGCAGGAACTGTAATTATATACTAAAACCCCTCAGGGCCATTTTCCTCCACTGCTCCAGCCTATAACACCATCTTATAACATGATAGAGTGCTGAAACTCTGCATGTGTCCTCTGCGTGTGTCTGACTACAGCTGAGCCTTTTTTCTTCCCTTTAAAAGACACTACAGACCAGAACTGAACACAAAAAGATTCAGAGGCTGCTGCATCTGTGCAAGCAATGTGGAATAAAATAACTGAACCATTATCCAGCATTAGTTACAAAAAATACAATCTTAAAGAGTGGGGACACGGCACTCTGTAAAACGTGAATAAAATCAGAATATTGTGATTTGCGAGGCTTTTATTGCCTCCATTCAGTTGAATGTAGAATAACAACATATCAAATTTTCACAGCCCTAAACTTTGTTATTTTGCAGCAGAGGCAACAAAAGACAGTGACGCCCGGTAGGAAAGTCAGTTGGAAACAGGTGATAGCACCTAAATTAGATAGAAAAGAAGCACTTGTGAAAGACTTAGTTGTTCACAATCACTAACAGGTCTCTAAATGCTTTAGCAAATAGCCCAACAGTTTATAAACTACATTCTTCACAGTGAAATTGCAAGGAATTTACAGATTTCACTTCCTACCATTGGTTATTTCATAAAAGATTCTCAAATCTAGGAAAAATCTCTGCACTTAAGGGGCATTACTGGAAATCAACACTGAATGCCTGTGACCTCCATCCCACAGGCAGCACCACATTAACCCTTTCATGCATGAATTATTAAATCACAAAGGAAAACTTTTTTAAATGTTTTTTTTTACTTTTAAACAAGTAAAAATGTTTTATAAATTGTTATTTAGTGGAACTTAATATAGATCAACAAACACTTGTCTTTGACAAACATTTATCGAGAGTAAATTAAAGAAAAAGCAAAATCTGAAGTATATGTGTTATTGCTGTTTAATCAAATGATTCAGTTGTGAATTACACCAAAAATTAAAAATAAAAAATACAAAATCATGTGAAATCTGAATACAGGCATGATAACCAATTTGCCCTTCGTCAGCTATTTTGGATTTATGATGCAATATCTCGATACGATATGGTAAAATTGGGCAAAAATAATATTTTTACGAAACTTAGATAAGGGTTTAGGAATTACCACCTGGTAGTTGGACATAGTACTGCAACCTCAAGGGTATAAAATTTATTCCAATTATCTGTCTACTGTAGTGGACACCATGCATGAAAGGGTTAAAAATGTTCTCTCTGTGAGGGTTTTTGCAAGGGAGAAAAACCAACCTTACTGAATCTGATGCATTTATTTTTATTTATTGTAAAAAAAAAAATGTGGTAAAGGACAAATTACTAAGTAGCTGTTAAGCAGAAGGTTGTCCTGGTCCATCCACCTAGACCAGCCATTGCGCTAAGTGCTAAAAAACAGCAAAAAATACAACAAAACACAACAGAAATACACACAAACTGCTGAGCAACTTTAAATCTACCATCAACTTAGCATGGAAGATGATTTCACTTTTAATACTTAAACAGTTCAGGTCCTCAGTCCCCAGATGCTAATACAGATTGCTGAAGAAAAGATGACGTACACAGCTGTTAACATGCTCTTGTTCCAGCTGTTTCTGAAATGCACAGCAGTATCAAATTCTGTCTTTTGTTGACATTATGGACTGTAGATCTTCAAATCTCAAAATTTCTTGCCATCGCGTGTTGGAGAGCCGATCATACTGTTTGATAAATGCGGTTTTTCTCAAAATGGAGGACCTCTTTCTATTGTTGATCATCAACAACTGAGTCATTCAGGAGGTTTCCTTTTATATCAAATTGGAAAAGTGTTTACAACCAGCCTGCTGACCTGTGGGATGTCTCAGGTGTTTATTTAGCATTCCAGAACTTTCCCAGTCTTTCCTTACCCCTGTCCCTTCTGCTTTGGGAATTTATTGCAGGCTTCTAAATCATTATGTATTTATATATATAAAAAAATACAGTTTATAAGTGTAAATTATCTGTGTGCTGTAGTTAACTGGGGTCAGCATGGTGTAGTGCTTGTGCCTCACAACAAGAAGGTTTCTGGTTCTATCCCTGTTGGTCAGGGCCTTTCTGTGTGAAGTCTGCATGTTCTCCCTGTGCATGCATGGGTTCTCTCCGGGCTCTTCCTCCCACAGACCAAAACCGTGCTTATTAGGTTGATTGGTAACTCCAAATTGCTGTAGGCATGACTGTGAGTGTGAATGGTGTCTCTGTATGTGGCCCTGTGATTGGTTGCCTAGCTGGGATAGGCTCCAGCCCCCGCGACCCATGTAAGGAATGATCAGTATTGATATGGACAGAAGTTTTAACTGACCATAAGGTTAAAAAAGATATCCCAACTCTTTTAGAATTGAGGTTTTTAAACAGAATTTCCACTTGTCAGACTTCATAAAAGTGGAATAATGGAAGTAATGAAAGGATCCATTACATTCATTAAAAAGGGAATTACCAAGAATTCACTCTCACTGAATTTATTAATAAAGATTCCAACAGCAAAACCCATTTTAATCTTTCTTCTGTCCTCAGATTACTCTGCTCTGGGCATTTTCTGCGTCACATCTGAGGAAAGTTCATTAACATAAAGTCACCTGAACTCTGAAGCCCTCCATAAGGAACTCTGGATATAATTCAGACCAGAGCAACAGCATCAGTGAGCCTCAGTTATTTTAAGGCTTTAGTGTTCAGCTCTCAGTGACATTGAGTGAGGCAGATGGATTTGATTGGGTGGTTGTGGTCGAAGGTTGTGTGTTCATTAATGTGAGAGCTGCTCCCTCATTTGCATGCATGAGGAGGGGAAGTATCTGAGTGAGATCGGTGAACGTGAGGCGCTCTGACTGTGGCGCACTCAGATAGTGTGCTCCGTAGATAAAGAAAAGTTGCAGGTTTGAGCCCAGTTCTGGCTGTCACATGTTGATGTGTGTCCTTTGGTAAGACACTAAACCTCATGTTGCTCCCACTGCTGCATCAAGGGCCTGTAAATGGGCATGAAAGGGTGTGAGTGTTAGCTCAGGGATCGCCAACCTTTCTGGACCTGAGAGCTACCAAAAGATAAGGAGTATTACAGAGGGCTACCTGTTTGATTTGATGTTTCTGGCTGATATAAATTTGTATTGTTCACCTCAAAATAACTCATATTGTGCACTTAGGAGGCTACATATGACACTGAATGTTTAATTTTTTACTGTAAATGACAATAAATATTACTGATGAAGAAGAAATAGAGAATATTATACTTAAATGTATTTTTAACAATGTAATTTATGTAAAACTTAACCCTTTAAAGCCTGAAAACCCAAATTATAGCCAGAACATTTTTTTGGAGCTGAAATGTTTATTTCACTTTCTACTGAAATCCAAAAAAAAAATCAAAATTTCCATGAAATTTATATATATATTTTTTGTACATCATTTGTTACATTAGGTGCTTTTAGCAACTGATAATCCACTTGAGGACATTTTTGTCATTCATCTTATTGTATTTAGATGTTTTTATTAATAATTTGTTGATCATATTGATTAGATAGAGGTATCATAAAAGTATGTATCAAAACAGGCTTTAAGGAGTAAGCTTATACAGGAGGTTTGTGATTTGTTTTTGTATAAGTGGCACTGTAAGGGCTCTAGCTCGCAGAAGTGGTGATAAAGAGTGGCGTCAGTGCAACAAAATAAACTTTGACTCTGCACGGGCCATAGTTAAAAAGAAAAAGCCAATCATGAAACATAACACACGTTAAATTAGTTGGTTTTTGTATTGATGTAGGTATGATTTATTTGAAAAACATAATAGAAATTAAAGGCTCCTTTAGAGCTACCAGGTGCTTGCACCCTGTTGGCTACCCTTGTGTTAGCTTATACTGATGGACAACTTACAGAGAAATTCTAAATCAACAGTGAGTGAATGTGAGAGTGAACGGGTATGAATGTGCAGATGTGACCTGTGGCGTAAAGCCGCTATACAAGTTCAAGTCTGTTTACCTCAAGTAACAGGAATAGTGTGCATTGTATATGTACCAGAAGTATTGTGAAGAAAATTGCATTCAAACTGATTTTGCCCAATTCACATGCAAAACCAAGTCAAAATCTTAATCTACACCATAGTTCAGCAAGGTCCATTGTGTCAAGAAAAGACACAAAAGCAGCATTTTGAATTAGTTTTATTTGCATTTTCAAAGGATTCAAAGGAGTTTTATTTGTCATTCCAGTCTGCATTTACATGACAAAAGAACAAACTACCGAGTTTTCCGGACTTATAAGTCAGATCGGTCAAAAGTTTTGTCATGAAGAGGAAAATACATACAGTATGTAAGTCGCACTGGACTATAAGTTGTGTTTATTTAGAGGTGATTGCATTGCACCAAGCGGTTACACCTAGAAAGCACGCCTGCAGTCATTTATATCGATCCCCTTAGGAACTACCAAGGTGTGGAGACGTATCTGCACCGTTGACAAGCCTCTCCCGGCAGCACGTTGTTCACGTGCCCGTCTGTATACTCGTTCCTCCAGCTCTGGCCATCTTGCTTCAGCCCGCGATTAGCTTTCTTCATTTTCAGATGCACATTTTACTACCTGCAGTTTGTTATCTGCAAAATAGGATTTTCGTTTGGGGGGAATTTTGTTTGTGTTTAGTCTTTCTCAGTTGTCTTTAATTTAATGTTTCAGTAAATTTTTTCAGTGGTACAGGAGCAGAATATTTATCGCAAGCCTAGAGCGCCCTCTTGGGCTGTAGACAGTAATGTTTGCTCCTTGGTTCATGTCAGTCGGTATGAATTGACATTTAAAAACATGTTAAATTGTACATATTTTGATATATAATTTGCACCTAACTATAAGTCACAGGAAAAGCCAAACTATGAAAAAAAGTGCGACTTACAGTCCGGAAAATACGGTAGTTACTGAGGTCCAGGCATCAGTCATATAGAAACAAGTAATAAGCAATAAGTAAGACGGTAAGCGGCACAGTATAAAAAGTAAAAAAAATTACAAAGTAAGAATATTTACGTTACCATAATCTAATTCTAATAGAATCTAAGTAAAATCTGAATAAAAATAAGGATAATTATTTACAGTACTAACATAAAAATTAAATCTCATTAAAAATAAGGATAATATTTACAACACTACATAAACTAAGGCACAGTATGCACTGGAGTACAGAGCAGCAGAGTAAGTGGTGTGCCAAAACATCAACAAGTAAAGTGACTCAACAGATCTGTACGATATGGTGCATTGAAGTAGCAGTCTAGTTTTTTTTGTTTAGTGATTGTCATTGTTATTTGCATAATATTTATTTGCATACTTAGTTTGTCAGTATCACTCTGATGGGGGCTCTCCTTGCCTCTCCACACCACGATAGAGGACGCATTAAGCAGGAACAGCACATTTTCCTTCAACTTTGAATGAAATACTGTAAAATGTAGTTTTGGGTAACATCCGTCCAGCAGGGGGCAGTGTTGGAGCCATTGACTTCAATGTTTACATACAGTATCAGGACAGTGGGTCTCTGGTGTGGAGGTCATTAAGGGCACTGCATTGAAGAGACAGGAACTTTGCTATAAGATAAGTGTTATAATTATAGGATGTACTGTTAAGAACTTAATACACACGGTGTAAGAGACTTTTAGGAGAAAAGTTGGGCAGTAAGCTTTAGAGAGAAACATCTCCTGCATGTGAATCCACCTCCAGATTCCCATCAGGAGGTGAGTCAGTCTGGCTTCACAGTTGGGAGTCGGGACTTCCTGGCTTCCTCTGTGGCTTTGTTGGGGCACATTGCTTCTGCTCCTGTGCATCTGAAGAGGAACAAAGGATTAGGAGGGACTTATGGCCCTTTTCTCTCCTTTACTTACAGGAACCACCCCTCTTCATCACGCCTCATCTCCCTCTTTAACTCTCACCAAAGCCAGCCAGCGACCCTGCAGGAATGCCTGGCTCCAAAAGCTGTAGATTCCTGCTCACCCCCCACCTCAGTACTGAAACACTGTGATACACTGGTTTTGGCTTATAGCTGCATGTACCTTTGTCTTCTTAAGCCTCTCAAAGAGACCCTAATGCTGCATGCAGATGGTCTCCACACTCTCACTGTTGACTTCTTCTCCCCTGAGGTTATACTGAACTCTTGATACTGTGTTAGGTCTGGTGAATCACACAGTGGAAGCTGCACTGTTGAATAGAAAGCTTTTTACTTTATGTATAGATAAATGTTTGTTCAGGTGAGCATTGTACAACCTTGAAAAATAGACTTTGGTGATTAGTAATTCAGTCAAATAACAAATTAATTTAGGTACAAAATATTTAACCCAACCTTGATTCTTTTAAAGTAACTGTGAAGAAGTAAATCACTCATAGACTATAACAATTAAAGAAGCTGTCATGTGGCAAATATTTGCAAAAAAATACTCAATTTAGTATGTTTTTAATCTCAATATCACCTCGCTTTATTTATTTCCTTTTGATGTTTTGCTCGAAACGAAATCATACATATCCAAACTACCCGCATATTTCTTCACAAATAAATCAATTTTTAATCGAATATTTGAATCATTTCCAGTAAGTTTTATCAAATTACCAAAAATTACTTCTACTTTGAACTGGTTTTCACCAACAATCTGTATTTCATATACTGTATATTATCTGTATTAAAGATAGAGTTGCATCCAGAAGGATCTTATTAATGGCATGGTGTATCAAAACTATCAAAACCAACACAGTAATATAAACACACTATGTATAACTGCATTTTTTAAACTAGAGGTGCTTCAAGAGCACAACCCTCCACCAAGACATTTCTGACATTATTTTCCCTACTGTATCTTGCAATGTTGACAAACCATTTGAAAATTGTTGGATTCTTGTCAGGATTTAACCTGGTGCACCAGATAGACAGTGGGTTTTTATGCATTTTTAATCACACTGTAAACATGTTTATTCTAGCATTTTAATCAAAAATAATTTATAAGGGGACCTAAGATTGTGTGGCCTTTGGATCCAAGAAGTGCACAAGTGAGGAACTGTGAATTATTTTGCTCTTTTAAATGCTGCTTCAAGGACTGAAACCTCTATATTTTGGGTGTTCGCTCTGCATTTAACCCCTATTATTTCCACCAAGGAGGTTGTGTTTTTGTGTGTGTTGGTCAGTTTGTTTGTCTGCTCTCAGGATAACTAGAAAAGGTACAGAATTTAATGAAATTTTCAGGATTGGTCGGAAATGGGCCAAAAACCAGATGATGAGATTTTGGTGGTAATCCAGATCCGGGTGGTCATTCAGGATTTCTTAAAGGATTTGTTAACATTGAAAGATGCAGAAGTTTTCGACATTTTTGCTAATTACTTTGTAAGTTCTGAACTGATTTAGATGACATTTTCAGGGGATGTTGATCATAGTACAAGGGACAGGTGATTAGATTTTGGTGGTAATCCAAATAAGGATATGCATCCAGGATTTCTTAAAGGATTTGTTAACAGTGTCAGACAGGGCAGTTTTCAACATTTTTGGCGATAACTTGCAGACAATGTTGGAGGTAAGGATACTTAATTTGGTGATTTATCATGATTCTCAATCTTGAACAATCAAAAAGGGTGAGATGGGAAATGTTATGTAATTATAAATGTATGTTCTATAAATAACTGCCTTGGGACTTCAGGAAATACCACCCCCCACCCCCCTTATGTTTTTTAATAAGGCTATAAAGGTAAGTATACATCTGCTGTAAAATTCGCATTTTCTCATTGATTTTTGGGATTAAAAAGGGTTGAATGAATGAATATTTTAACATGGTACCAAAAGGAAATGTTCGCACCTTTCAAGACAGCCTCTAGTGGACACTTGAGAAACTGCACGTGAATGCAGTTAAGATTATATAATGAGTGACAAATTAAGATGTAACACTGTTTGAAGTCATTATGATATACTGTGTGATATCAATACAATGAATGAAAAGTGTGGAAATAAGAGTTCTTTCATTTAAATCTCTTTCAGAAAAAACAGTCCTTTCACTTTCCAGTGTTTACCTTGAATCCTTGCTCCTATCCTGCAGAAATACTGTTAACAAATGTGTCACTTTGCCTGCCACCAGATGGCAAACCTACAACTCTTCATATGAGATTAAAAACTGTATCAAGCTGGGATTTTCTAAAGACCAAAACCCACAAAGGATTTGGATTGAAATTTCTTGTCATATTTCCAGGCTCCTGTCCATCAGGCTTCCTGCCGTGTGAAAATGGCCGCTGTTATACTCCGGGGCAGAGCTGTGACTTCACAGACGACTGTGGGGATGGCAGTGATGAAAAGGACTGTGGGACTTCCTGCAGCTTTGAGAGCGGTAGCTGTGGCTGGAAGAGCTCCATCGCCGATAATTTTGATTGGACTCTGGGAATGGGATTAGTGAGAAGCATACGGCCTCCATATGACCACACGCTGATGGATGAAAATGGTGGGTCTTACTTTTTGTTTATAGTACGTCCACCTCCTTTAAAAGTTGTGAAACTTTGTTGAGTCTCATTAAAAACGAGGATCCTGTGCAGTTTCAACTGCCCCTCTGAATTACCATAGTGTAATTGAACAAGCGCACGTCCACATGTGGGTGGTTTTGTATAATCAGAGGAGAAGAAACTGAGCTGACTAAAAATTTACACCTGTTCAGATTCCAGCGTCTGCTGTTGTTTTATTCATGTTTCACCCACTTCTGTGACAAAATCAATGAGCTTCTACCCAGGAGGTAGGTGTACAGCAGGTGAGCTTCGGGGGGGTTGATGCAGGGCTGTAACTCCATTATACGATGTGGAGGGTGAAACACGACACACATTAAAAATTAACTCATATGCAAAGGAGACCTTATAGAGGTGCATCCTCGGGGCAAGTTTAAGACATTATGTAGCAGATACAATTCTTGTTGGTGTGTGTCACCCATGGTTCTTGGTAATGACAAGATGCATGATTTAATACCAAAGCCACAAAAGAATAAAAGCCCTGCTGGGATGTAAGACCTTAACCCCTTCAAGCCTGGTGTATCATATTTGATACATACTTTTATGATACCTCTATCTAATCAATATGATCAACAAATTACTAAAAAACATATCTGAATACAATCAGATAAATGATAAAAAAAAATGTCCTCAAGTGGATTATCAGTTGCCAAAAACACCTCATGTATCAAATGAGATACAAAAAATATATATGTTCAATTTTATGGAAATTTAGATTTTTTGGGGGATTTTAGCCTGAAAAATTTTTTATTGCCTCCACCAAGAAGGTTAAGTTTTTGCATGTGTTTGTCTGTTTGTTTGTTAGCAAGATTACACAAAAACTACTGGATGTATTTTGCTGAAGTTTTTCAGGAGATGTTGGTAACGGCCCAACTTAGAAATGATTAGATTTTGGTGGTGATCCAGATAACCGCCATTTGTCAATGATCATTTTCGCTCAATAGCTGTCTAACTAATAATTATATCAACATGACTCCATGAGCAAGGTGTGGATTTTCAGGGTCAAGGAATATTATGAAGGTCAATTCATTATGGAGCTACTGCTCGTTGGTGTAACAGCAATATGGGAGTTACCTTGGCGAAGGTTCGTTTTCCTGCTGTCTAGTTTTCTAAAGCTATTGGGATATGTTTTGTGGTGTGACAGAGCTGCCATGACAAGACACATCAGTGCTGTGGAAACACAGTATTTTACAAAAAAAGACAGCTATTTGTCCATTCCAGTCCAGGACTGGACTCCTATTGTGCAACTTTAGGTGCCCTTTTAGGGACAGCCATCTCCTCCTGTTTTAGGGTCAGTACCAACCCATTTTAGGTTATAAATGCATAAAAGAACCACTTAATATTTGTTTATTGCATCAAGGCTTTATGACTTTGTCAGGAACCTCTATTTAAACAAAAAAAAGAAGAACAATAAATTATAAGTGCTCTGTTGAAATAGTGTCATCTGTGTTGTTAGGGTCAGTTTTGACCCAGTTCTAAAAATAAGATTATAAAGCAATAATTAGAGCCAAAATCATGGTGCATCTATGGAGAAATACAGATACATGTTTATAAATGTTCACAGATGTTCATGCTCAGAAAGTTCTCTTGCTAAAAAATATTGTTTTGTCTTTTTCTTGAAGTAAATATATTTGAGTTGAAATATATATGGGTTGATATTCACACCATAGATGTTACTATAGTTAATAATGTTAGAATAGAAAAATGTATATACATATACCTCTACAATATGTGTTCTAACACCCCCTAATTATAGTGAGGTAACAATACAACCTTTTATTTATTCATATGATTCTCTTGAGGTTCATTTTACATTTTTTTACTGAAATCAAGGGGATACAGACAAAGAAAGGCCCAAAGGCCCACACCAAAAGATATTAGAATTAATATTTTCATGGATCATGAAGCCTGACAAGGTAACCAAGAGATAAGAAAAAAAAAGCAAGATAGATAATTGATTTTAGTGTAATTTACAGGCGATTGAAGGCACGGGTCAAAACCGACCCTAGCGTGGAGCATGTATAGAGAAAGCTAATACAGTGCAAGGGCTAGGCATAGTGTTGGATCACTGAGACCAGCTGCATGTGGTGAAATGGCATGTACTACATTCGCTTTAAATGCTGTCACTGAGTGACTCACATTTGTGCAACGTTCAGCAGCACCAAGCTACGTTAGACCAAAGTTCTCCTAAGCTGAACATGTTGTTTATGCGCTGCATCTACATTGCTGAATATTTGAAAGCTGTCCACAATTAGTTAGGCCAAAAAGCAAAACTGAGCTTGACTGATTCCAAAAATGTGTGTTTTTTTCTCTCAAAACCAATTATTAAATGGCCTGTGGATTGAAATGACACCTGTGTTGTGACCCTTAAAGGTCCCACGTCTTGCAAAATCTTTTTGCTTTTTGCTTCAATGTTGTTAGAAAAGACTTTTAGAGCAAAACGTGAGACCTTTCACTAAACTCCCATTTCACTGAGAAATGCTCTTATGCCTAAAGAAAATGCCCCTCTAAACGCTCAGTTTTTTACCTCCTGGAGTTTATGATGTCATAGCAATACAGCCTCCTCCTTCGTGTTTGTTTTCTGCTACTCACGTGCAGACACAATGACTGTTTTGAAAGTCTGATTCACTGCCTGTGACCCCTCCTCCCCCCTCCCATCAGACTTTGTTTAGCCGGCTAATCAGCGCAGAGCCCCCTCCCCTCATATCTGAGCGTTTCCAAAGTGGAGGAAAAAAGAGCTGCATCTGATCCTCTTCTAAGACAAAATATTTCATATTTTTTAATCAACTTAAATCAAATCCTTGCTTAATAGACACCAAAGACATGATGTAAGTGGTCAAACACACCAGGACATGGGACCTGTAAATACTGTTTGATTCCTCAACATGGCATCTGTGTATATAACAATCATAATTATTGATCCTGCTTGAGAATTAATTATTATTAAATGCTCAATAACCATACAGAGATATCGATTTCACACTCAAGTCTGGTGCGATTGCACATTGGTCGTTCACCTGAAATATGGCCTGTGTTCCTGTTTGTTCCTGTAAGATGGAGTACATTCGACAGCCACTCACTGATTAATTCCTGTTGCCTTAATAAGAGACATTTAGCTCATTCTATCAGAAACAAATTCATACTTAATAAATAAAAGCCTCTCATTATTTTGAATTAGTGTTTGTCCTTTTATAGTATAAGTATTAGGTATATGCTACATTACCATTAGTTCAGGAGCGCTAAAATGATATTAAGAGGGTCTTCAGTGCCCTAAAAATGGTCTGAAGTCACAGATGGGCGACAGAGAGAACAAACAAAATCCCCTTATTGATATAGAGAGAGTCATAGCAGGAAGTAAGACATCCCTGCCACCACTGGTTTTGTATTTATATATCGTCCTCACGTTTTCTCCTTTCTCCACGAGCCTCACTCATCTGAGAACCTTCCAGAGTGCTCCCGTGGGTACCAAAGGCAGTGAGATATTAGACGATGTGTCAAAGATTACTCCGTGACCCCGAGCCCCCTCTCTCCCCTGCCACACTGCTCTGACCCCGCTGTAATTTGTCACCGGCTCCAAGAGCTCCCCATACAGAGATAGTTATCAATCCCCCCCCCCCCTCCATCACTCATCTCCATCTTTTCTCTGCAGGTCATTTCATCTACCTGGAAGCAACACCTGTGGGACTAAGAGGAGATAGAGCTCACATTGGGACCTCTGTTTGGAAAGAGTCGAGCGCCATATGCAAGCTGTCCTTCTGGTACTACATTTCCCACAAGGCCTCAGGAACGATCCGCCTGCTGATCAAGGTAAACTGTCGACAAGTGTGTAAGTCACACAAGCATGAAATAAGTGTTGCTGTTCAGACTGGCAGCTGGAGACGGTATTGCAGGGTAAGGATAAGACACCATAATACACTGTACTATACTTACAGTATGTTTTAATGTGATGCATGATCCAATTATACATTATGGCCTTGGTTTCCAACCTGGGGTCCGGACCTCACCAGGGGGTCTCAGGGGGGTGCCTGGCATTGTCAGCTTTGAGGTGGTCAAATTTGGTTAGCTTTAAAACAATGATGAAACAGTGAGGAGACACTTTGTTCAGAGGTATTTTGCCCAAGAATGTGTATGTTACCCCATTTTATCTAAAGTTTGATCATGAAAATAATTGAAAATATTTATTTTGCCAAGCAACACATCTTTTTTTTTTTTTTTTTTTTTTTTTTTCCGTGTAGATCCCAGGGGGGCCTGAGGGAAAAGGGTCAAGCACCACTGCATAACGGCATAATTTGACTTGATAGTTGATAATCGCAATTCAGCATGATACTGTGTGATATGATGGTGTGCGATTTGTTACGATACAGATGAATCATTATGATATGGTGAGGTATAATATAGAATAGTATACAACAACAACAACATATATGTAAACCAGTAAACACATATAAAAAGATCCATCCATCTTCTTTTGCTTATCCAGTGCCAGGCCATGGAGCAGGCCAAGCAGGTCAGCCCAGACTTCCATCTCCCCTCCCAGGTTTTCTGGGTCCTCCTGGAAGATTCAAAGGCCAGATGGGACGTATAATCCCTCTAGCACGTTCTGGGTTTACCCTAGGGCTGGGAAATATATCAATTAAATCAATTAATTTTCTGCAAAAGATTTAAAAATTAAAAATCGAGATTTTTCTTGACTTGCTCCAGTTGTAAGTTGTTGCAATGTTTGAAAAATTAAATACTGAAAATGTACAGTTTTCATGATGGTAGGCCCTGTCAGGTTTTGCACAAGCACATATTAAGGCTTGTATTTGTTTTTTTATTTAATGAGATTAAATATTAATCAGAGAGATTCATGTTAATTTACTGTAAAAATACCCCAGCATTCAGTTTTTATGTAGACAAACCTGCCTACGTTTGAACTACATAATCAATATTTTATGACACGCACTTTACAAGCAAAACTTGATTCATATAATTTTTGCGTCACTGGGAGTTTGTTTTTATTTTTGAGAGAGAAAAAAATCTACTTAAATCGAGTGTTGTGGAAAAAAATCAGGGGTTTTATTTTTAGGCCATATCACCCAGCCTTAGTTCACCCCGAGGTCTCCTCCCAGCCCCTCCAAGAATCACCGCCTTATCGGGGTGGAGGGGGTTTGTGTGACCCTGACCTGGTCCAGATCAAGTGTGGTTCAGATGATCCCAGTGAACAGGCAACTTCAGTCCGCAGCAGCATCACCCAGAATAGTGAAACCGGGGCACATGTCTGGAGCCGGTTCTCGGGGGATCTCCACAGTGCATGTCTGGTGGTCCGGCCTTGCTCCACGGGATCTGGCCAGTGCTGACCCCTGTTAACAAAGACTGATAAAGAAAAGACTGGGATGCTGAAACACAATTTGACTGGGAAAATTATAAACTATTCACAAGCTAAATAAATTCAGGTGAATAATAAAAGATTGTTAAGAATAACAAAACAAACACAGCTAAAAGATATGATTCAGTTAAACACAGTTAGATCTGAAATTAATAAATACATAACTAGAATTACCTCAGTTAAATTAAAGGTTTCTAAAAATACTCTGTGCTGCCCTGCAGGTAGTTTATTTTGGTTATGAGTTGTTATTGGAAATACTGTTGCCACGTTTACAGTCACTTGAATCACCTCTCTTCTCCTTTTTAATGCTCAGTTTGTAAAGGTTAGCAACTTTCTGCTACAGTTGTTCCTGCTGCTGTGTAGGTCTGTCACATCCCCTCTGTCTCTACGCTGATGCTTTCGGTCATCGGTACACTACGCCGTGTTGATGCAGGTCAGTGTGCAGAACGACCCACCTTTAGACGCAGGGAGTGTATCCCTGGCCTAAGTCAGTCAGGTATGGAGTTGTATGATTGGGGTCTTGATCTGCCCTCATGCCATCTGGGCACACACAGCTCCGCCAGTCCTCAAGGCTCCTTGCTTGTTAGGCACTCAGCCATCTAGTTTGTGTATTCATGCTTGACTTTGAAGGATTAAGACTTCTGCTGCAGTTTTTTTTCCACTATTGAAATTCTGCTGTGATTCTCTGCCTCCGCCCTGCCACCCACGTGCTCTCTGCTTCTTTTCACTTTGTGGAGTGCGACTCAAGGTCAAGGTGCAGGAGTAGATTCATTCCTGGGCTGTTTGATTGTGTCTGATGCTGCAGATTTTTCTCATTTACTCACACCACACAGCAAACGCAGGACTGTGCGAGCGTCCTTGTGTGAACTATCAGAGGTGTTTTATTCAGTTTGCAAGACATGTCAGCAAGTTTTAATGCAAATTTAAATAAAAGTAGTGGAGATGGTGTCCCTATGTTGGTTATTTGCATATCAAAAAATGCAAAATACCACACAGACAGGGATTCCCACTGCTGCAGCAAAGTCATAGAGGTGACAGAGCTGATGATGTGACTAAAACAATCAAACTATTCTGTTCATTCAGCCTACATCAGCACCTGAATCCAAAATGTTCCCTACAAGGTGAATATGTGTTTTTCTTTTTCTCACAAATGCCCTGAAAACAGAGCCAACCATCTAATAATTAGTCTAGCCAGTAAAAATGTTCATTTCTAGAGCTCATTTCATACAATTAAGAGATTCATGTAGACTTTAGATATTACTACTGCACAACCTTACATACATTTTGTGTGGAACAACTCTTGTAAAAATATCAAAGATGACGAGTGATTTTCAGCTTTTTGACTACGAGGTAATTTGATCTGGTTACTTAACATGATTACAATCCCAAACTACACAAGGACAGGCATACCACTTGTGAGCATGTAGAGAAAATGGGTCAAAAACAAACATGAAACAACTCTTGAAACAAATTAATGCGTCAAGGTTTAACCATGAAGGCAGAGTTGAGGCCGGCCAATTAGAGACACGGAGAACTAATCACACCGACATTAAGGGGAGCCCGTCTAATTTGGAAACAATAGAGGCCATAGAAACATTTAAACATTTGATTTGTGTACTTAAATTGTAATTAGAGGCTTATGTATCTTACATGTGTGCAACTGACTGCATAATTTATATGTATTTGTATATATGCATTTATGTTTATCTGTAAAAAGAAGAGTACGGCTTCAGCCTGCTCTATCATAACACTTGTTATGAACTGGCGCTACATAAATAAAGATTGATTGATTGATATTTGTTCAAAAAGTATAAATTAGCTCTCGTGATTGGCTTGATGATGATTCTGTGGACATGTAATCATACATTTAAAAAAATCCTCGCTGTAAATTCCCATCATTCCTTTAAATACATGCAGGATCTTTCTGAGCAATGTTTGCAAAAATGGTGTCCAAGCCATCCTTTTTTATGAAAATTGTTTTTCCTAAGGGCTTTTCAGACATTAATCAAGCAAGTTTATCCATAGAGTGGTGCAGGAATGATGTAGTTTTGTAGGCCAATGCTGAATCTCTGGACTAAAACTAAGACCAAATTAAACTGTAAGACCTCTGCCCTCCATGCAGGCCAACATCCTCATGTATGTGCTGGATGTGATCATTCACTGCTCCAGATTAACCTGATACAGCTCACTGATGTCTCTCTTACCATAGATCACAATACTCGCTTCCTGACATGAAGCGTCTTGTCCATCAAACTGCACATCTGGCGTACTATAGTGAGAGAAAGAGGAAGACTGTTAAGTAGCTGCATTGTGGTTCAAGCACAAAATGAGACACGGAAAATGTCATTGTGAGCAAAAATCTGAAATATTAGTTTCACTGACAAACAAATGTGCTGCCAAAAAGCCAGTGTGACTGTGTTTAATCATTTAGTGGGCAAATTATGCATAGCCCTAGATGAAATCATAAGAGTATATTATAATTCAAGCCCAATATCCACTGATTTTACAGTTTTTAACTTGTTGACAGCATCACATTCTCTGCCTGGGCCGAACTCTTCTCTTAAGGTTGCTTTAAAGAGCCCATGTTGTGCCTTAACTTAGGGTCATATATTCAATTTAAATGACTTCTGGAGTCAAAAAACATTCTAGTTTCCATATACCGAGAACCCCTGATCCTCCCGTACTCTCACTCTATCTAAGCTGCTCCTGGCACCCTTAGGTCCCCTTCTCCATGTAGGTCCAGACCACTCTGATTGGTCTGACTAGTCTACTCTGTGATGTTAGTGAATGAGTCGCTACCTGTGTTGTCAGCAACTCTGCATTCATTCTACAGTCTCTGTGCTGTACTGGGTTTGCTAGCAATGACAAAACAATGGCATGATGTCACACTGGTAGGTCTATTCGAGGTGCTGATGAAGGGGAGAATTCTTGATGCTGCAAAGGAGATTTAGAAAGCCCCCCAAAGGGTGGATAAAACTCCAAAAAGCATTATTTAGGCTCTTCAAAACTTACAAAATTTTAACCCTTTAACGCCTGTTGTATCATATTTATACATACTTTTAAGATACCTCTATCTAATCAATATGATCAACACATCACTAAAAAACCTCTGAATACCATCAGATAAATGATAAAAAAAAAATATCCTCAAATGGATTATCAGTTGCAAAAAACACCTGATGTGTCAAATGAGATACAAAAAATATATATGTTAAATTTTGTGAAAATTTTGATTTTTTTGAATTTCAGTAGAAAGTGAAATAAACATTTTAACTCCAATAAATTAGAATTTTCTGGCTATAATTTGTGATTTTAGGCATTAAAGGGTTAAATGTACCTTTAAATTATCTCACTAGTTGCTCTTTTTTTTTGATTAAGTAAGGCCTTAAACCCTTACAATTATATCTGACTAACCTTTAATTAAGCCATAATGTCATCCTGGTCCATGAGCTCTTATATTGTGAACAAACAGGATTACTTACAGAGTAATAGTACATTTTTTTGTTAGTGTGAGGGTTATTTTAATACTTAATGTGAATTAGATTTTTATATAACTTAAAATACACTCTGTGCCTTCCATATTGCTTTCTGGCACCTTTGGATGGAGCTCTTATATTTATTGATCCTATTTTGTTTTCAGTTATCACACAAACACTCAAACTCTCCTGCTTTATTGATTTTACATGAAGTCTGGTGCAGACTGGAGAAACACGCTGTGAGAGAGTCAAATCCGGCGATTGGTCCAGTTTCTCCGCCGGGCTCACTGGTTATGTGATTGATTGTGTGTCGGTGTGAGCGGCTGCTGGCGATGAATACATGTGGACTGTTTTACATGTCCTCCATGTTCACGCTGGGACTGGAAATGTAAAAACTGGCCTTTGAAGAAGGTTAGAGCTCGACATGAAAATGAATAACATGCTCAGATGGAGGGCGGTGTTGTGTGAGGGTTTTACTGATTGTGTTTTGGGTTTTTTTGTGTTTTTTATGTGTACGTTTGAGAACGAGAGAGGGAGAAGTCATACATCAGCTGAGCTTTGCGTCCCTATTGTCTTCCATTATGCACAATTGAAGTTCATGTGTGACCTCTCGGGTTCAAAGACATTAGCACTTAGACGTTATTGCTTTGTGCCATAATTCATACCATTATAGCATTTTTATTGTGTTGATGTTGCCTGTGTCAAAGTGACAACATAAATACAAACATGGAAACGCACTCAGACAGGCGTGACCACAAACACACACTATGAACATTATAGTGTAGATGAAATGTGTTGTAGTCATCTTTAAAGGTGGACTGAAGAACAAAAAAGCAGTCAAGTTAATGATACTGGACTCTGAGTGGAAAGAAGATGGCCAGTCCTTATGTCTAAGTGAGCTTCTTAAAGGTGTTTTTGTCTGACTGATAATTATCATCCATTATCCAGCAGTAGCATTTTTATGCTGATGATATTGCTATTTATTACTGTGCACCTACGCCTCCACAAGTCTTTGAAAATCTTCAGTGTGCCTTTGATTTGGTTCAAGATCATCTCTGTCAGCTGCAGCTTGCTCTAAATGCAGATAAAACCAAACTCACGCTCTTTATATCTTCAGGAACAACAACAGGACTCTGACTCTTGGGTCCAGGCTTTCAGTGTGAAACTGTTTAAGTGATGATTTTATTACTGATCCTGTTCAGTGTCAATGTTGACATCACTTTTTAATTTAGTTTTAGTCTTTTGCCTTAAATATCTTTTAATTTTAGTCATAATGTAGCCATCTAAATTGTTCTTATTTTAGTCTAGTTTTAGTTGACGAAATTACACATTTTAGTCGACGAAATCTACTGTAAATTTAGTCGACTAAAATATGAAGTGTAAAGGGTAATGCATTTTTTTTGTGTTTCCTTGAATGTCTGAAGTCGTGTTTAACACTTGGATCCCACCACCATGAAGCTAAGGCTGTTGTGACTGGATGTCCCTCTTAACTCATCCAACCTTTCCACACAACCAAAGTAGCTGTGATTGGATATATTCCTAACTCGTCTCTACTTTCTACGTGACAAAACTTAGGTCTGATTGGATTAAACCTCTGTCAAACGTTTTAGTCTAGTTTTTATTTGTTGTCGAAAATGCCAGTTAATTTAGTTTAAGTTTTTGTCCATGTGCGCTGGTTTTTATTAGTTACTGTCTAGTATTGATCAGGGCTAAAAGGTTGTTCACGGAAACTATGACGAAAATAATTAGTCAACAAAATTGACACTGATCCTGTTATCTCCTGTGTATTTAGGAGTTTGTGTGCTTTTTGCTGTAAATGTGTTTCCGCCATTCGTGGTCAGGTCTCTTTTGAAAAAGAAATCTCTGATCTCAATGGTACAAACCTGGTTATATAAAGGTTAGATAAAAAATTAAATAAATAAATAATATTATCAGACTATGCAGACTGTGGCATTAACAAAACCAGAATTAAACTAAAACTACAGCCCTGTGGTTACGGCTCCACTCGTGTCACTGCTATACATGTAAAGAAAAAGCAGAAAATATAAAAATGTGAATGAACTTTAAAACAAAAAATTAAAGGTAATAGATAGAATATGTACAAGATAATTTTAGTTAATAAGTTAGAGTTAAAAAAAAAAAAAAAAGCACACGCCTTAAAGTGATAAGCCAACTTTCTTTTTTTTTTGTCTTTTCGTGTCTTGCCTCACTCTCCAGTCCATGACAAGCATGTAGACACCATTCTTTCAACTCTGTGTGCAGTAACAAGAAAGAGACGGGCAAAGCTCGCCCACTTGTAATGAACTCGTGAGTGAGGTAAGACAAGAAAAGACAAAAAAAAGTTGGCTTATCCCTTTAAATGATAGTAGTGCAATGGTGAGCAGTGCAAATGATGCCTTAAACATTTTATTCATTAAAGTAAAAATCTACTTCAACCAGTGTCCATGGTTCTGTTGGAAAGAAGATGATATTCCTTCTCAGGCATTTCTCATGTCTTTCTTTTTTATATCTTTTTTTTTTTTTTTTAATTGAACTATTATTATCTTTAACATTATCTGTAGCATCTTTGTCTTTGCTTAAATTTTTTAAATAAAAAAAAAGGCTCAATATTTTTGTCTCATCATTTAAAATCAACAAACAAAATAAACCAGCCTCAAGAATGTTCATCTTAAATGAAGCATGCATTATTTGTCTTTTATTCTTTTGAAAAATAAATCATTGCCAAATTAGCCAGCAACTCTTAGCAAGCTATAATCTGTGGCCATGGGATTGTTTCAAGACCAGTTTAAAAAAAAAAAAAAATCTGTTCAGAGCTTTTTGCATAATCCTGCTAACAAACAAACAAACAAACAAATGCAGGCAAAAACATAACCTCGTTGGCAGAGGTAAATGTTGTGATCACAAGCAAGGTAAGAAAATGAGGCGCAATGGCCCTGAAGTTTGATCCAACAAAACTACCTTCGAGACATTTTGTACATTTGTGCAAATTTTAAAGGAAATCCTTCGGAGCATTTGTTAGATATTGTGTCCAAAGGAAAGGACTGAACATTAGGCTCACTGATCCATGTGTTTTTCACTCTGACACACTTATTACACACTTTTTCTTATATTTTATTATGAGTCACAATATAACCAGATTCTGAAATCACTTATTGGTAACACCCCTATACAGGACCACATCTGTCAGCATACCTTCCATTTACAGTGAGATAAGTTTAATTTCTGAAAACTGATTGGACTGATGACAGTGAAATGTTTGCTGTTGTTTTTTTATTTTTATTATTATTCATAAAAGTTATCTGAAGCGTCGTCGCAGACACTTCATGGAGAGCTTCCTCCGAAGCCAGGCCATGAATCTCTTGCGACGAGACCGTGGTTTATCACTGCAGGCCTCAAGGGCGTCTCCACAGGATGGTGATTCGGACAGGACATCCTCTATGGAGACTGAGGGCCTGACATTATCCTCCAATAACACGGTCTGAGGGTGTTTTGGAGGTGGTACCAGAGCTTCCACTGGCTCACTGGTGGGCTCATCTCTTTCCACCTCTTTCTGTGCAGCTGCAGTCACATCAGTGCAGTGGAGTGAAGGTTTCTGATTGGCCACTGATGATGAGGTTGCAGGTGGTGCTGGTTCTGGTCCCACTGCAGGCTCTGGGTCAAGACTGACCTTGCCCTCCAGGACCGAAGATTTATCACCTTCAGCTGCCAGGGTGAATGTAGTTATTGGAGCTGGTTCCTCATCCAGCTCTTCTGACGGGCGGGTCTTGATCCTGAACAACTCACAGATGTGCTCCACTGCAACATCTGTGATGATGCTCATGATCTCCGCCTCAAAACTGTTGAGCTTCCTCCTCAGTGTCTCCGGAGGAAACATCTGATTCAGCTGTCCATGTATTGAGAGGACCAGGTTGTCTCTCATGGAAGGGGACAGGATTACCCATACCAGACAGTCCTTGTACAGAACTGCAGAGACCTGGTCCAGAACAGCCTTTGTGAGCCCCACAGCCATGTCACTCAGCTGCCTGGAGGGCATGGTGCGCGTGGTGTTCTTGTTGGGCTTCCACAGGCTCTGAATCACTTTGGGCATCACAGTAAGCACCACGTCTTTGGCGACTGACTTTCTGGGGATCGATGCCTCTACTTTTTCCTCTCCCAGGATCCTGGCACAGTCCTTGGCCTTCTTAAGCATCCTGGTCTGTCTGTAGAGCAGAGGCAGGTCTTTTGCTGAGTCCAGCAGTCTCCTGGCCTCAAACTCCATGTCTCTCATCAGCAGGCTGACGTTGACCTCCCACACCAGCTCCAGGAGGGACTTGGTCTCTTCCTTATCGAAGCCGGCCAGTTGGTGCTCCCAGCACTGATGTCTGATGATCTCCCTCCTCTCCTTCATCAGAACATCAGCCATTGCGTCAGCAGTCACATCCGATGGGAGCTGCTTGTCGTTCTGAAGCCGGAGCAGTTCAACCATGGATCCAATATTTCTGGTGTAGGACTGGTCGTCCCAGCAGATCTGGAGACAGCGCTCATACTTGGCTGTGGCAAATAACGGACTTATGGCTCCGTAAATGCCTCTGCTGCCTTCGATGAACGCCATTTGAAATGTTTTCTGTTGCAGATCAGAAGACATACACAGAAACATACAACTCCAACAATAGACTTTTGCTAAGCAAAAAACTCGAATACAATACAACCGCTATCTCAAAACACTCTAATCGCCAACTCAAACCCACACCGAAGAGCTGATGCTCCGTGCTTAAATACTGGAGGGATTCTAGAGCGTGTTTTGATTCAAAGCCAAAGCCAAAGTCAAATTGACCAATGCCTTTGATCTTGATGCCTGAAGGCTGTGGTTTCCATGGCAACATAATAAACAACTGAAAGTCTAACAACAGCTGTGGTGAATGCACATGTTTAATTACATTTTTTTACAGATTATTAAATAATGATAAAAAAAATAGGTGGGGCTCTGAACTAAACAGAAGCAAAAGGCCTTTAATTCATTCATTGTTGGTAGTTTCCCCAAAATAAAACAAAAAACTACACTGGTCATTTTTTTTTTGTCTAGATTGTAAATTCATTATAATTCCAAAGTAGAAGTGCTTTGCCAAGTTATTTTTGACATTGTTAGCTGAGTTAATATTAAAAAATAGAGCAGTTTTCCACATTTTCGCTTATAACTCTTGAAGCTCTCTATTGATTTTGATGAAATTTTCATTGAATGCTAATCATGGCATTAATGAGGAGTGATTAGATTTTGGTGGTGATCTGAATCCAGATGCAGATAAAGGAATGTATTTAGAGGATTCTCATCAATAGGCCATAGGGCAGTGATTCATATTTTTGACAATAACTGAGACAAGAATGCCAGAAAAGCAATGGCAGAGGTTAGTGCTGTTGGAGCATTTCCAATGATGAATTTTTAAAGGAAGTCACACCTGACAGGTTCATCACCCCTCATTTTAACCCTCTTTTCAGATAAAGTCTTTATTAAATCCACATATCTTACAGAGGGGTGTGAGGGCATTTAAACCCAATTAGGGGTCACCAGTTAACCCTGTGATTCCCAAACTTCTTCTGCTGGACCCACTCCTACCCCTCACCACACACATTATCAGAAGAAAAGATATTTTGAACATATTTATGAACAAGCAACAGCCAAAGAGACTGTTGTACATGAAATACTGAGGGTGAGACATGGCTCACATAGTTTTTTAATTTAAATGTAAATTGATATAATTGGTGGACTTATAAATTATAAACTCATCATAGTTCATTGATTTGAACTCAAATGCAGGCATTGATAGTTTATCAATGCTTTTGTGGAGGCTGCAGCGGTCTGGTACGCTGACAAAGGCAGGCTATAGCGTATCATTCGCCAACAGAGAAGCTGATCAGCTGACTCTCCTCCTGAATCTTTAGTTTTATTATAATTTAACAATATGTTGATTGTTTTTTACAATTTGATTTTGATTCCAATTAATGGAGCTTAATGCATAATTCAAAACAGTTTAGCTACTTCTTTAAGTTACAAGGCAACACGATCATTTTATCTACGTTTCTTTTACTCTTTTCATTGCAGATGTTTTAGTTAGGCAGAAAATATTTGTCTAAAAATTTGGTGATTTGTACATTTTTTCTTAAATTGTGTTTCTGATGTCTTCAAGGCAAACTTGGTGAGATGATCTCCATGTATATACATTTAAAATGTGTAAAAATGACAGGCCACTCTGAGGGGCTGCATGTGGCCCCTAAGCCACTACTTGCCCACCCTGTCCTTGATCAACATGGAAGTCATCTTGTGAAATTTGCCAATGCTTTGCTTGCAGTGCATAACAGCTTTCAATTATTTAATGTTGTCATGACACAGAGCCCTCAACATAGCAGCAGGACCGTCTAGGGGCGATGGGCCCTGCTTTGGTCACCACTGACTCTCCCTAACAGGCATGTTTTTGGTTTGTGGGAGAAAACCAGAGAACCTTGAGAAAATCCATGAATGCAGCGAATCCCCCAACTTTGACCAGCATCAATTATTATATATGTTTCTGTATTATTTTATGAATTTTTATTCAATAAATTTGAGTTTATCAGAAATCTGCATAAAACCTTCATGGACCATGCAAATGACTTTTGCAGCTTCAGCTGAATTTTCTGTTTTGCTCCAAAAGTTACTCTAAGAGGAAACTTCAACATTAAATATTATGTAACAAAAATTGCATCTCAACGTCTTCTTTAATAATGTTTATTTAATATCTCATTTCTGTACCTTGTTGGAATACTGGACAACTTTTTTAAGCCATAATGTGTTTTTCACTTTGACACACTTATTATACACTTTTTCTTATATTTTATTATGAGTCACAATATAACCAGACTCTGAAATCACTTATTGGTAACACCCCTATACAGGACCACATCTGTCAGCATACCTTCCATTTACAGTGAGATAAGTTTAATTTCTGAAAACTGATTGGACTGATGACAGTGAAATGTTTGCTGTTGTTTTTTTATTTTTATTATTATTCATAAAAGTTATCTGAAGCGTCGTCGCAGACACTTCATGGAGAGCTTCCTCCGAAGCCAGGCCATGAATCTCTTGCGACGAGACCGTGGTTTATCACTGCAGGCCTCAAGGGCTTCTCCACAGGATGGTGGTTCAGATAGGACATCCTCTATGGAGACTGAGGGCCTGACATTATCCTCCAATAACACGGTCTGAGGGTGTTTTGGAGGTGGTACCAGAGCTTCCACTGGCTCACTGGTGGGCTCTTCTCTTTCCACCTCTTTCTGTGCAGCTGCAGTCACATCAGTGCAGTGGAGTGAAGGTTTCTGATTGGCCACTGATGATGAGGTTGCAGGTGGTGCTGGTTCTGGTCCCACTGCAGGTTCTGGGTCAAGACTGACCTTGCCCTCCAGGACCGAAGACGCATCACCTTCACCTGGCAAGGTGAATGTAGTTATTGGAGCTGGTTCCTCATCCAGCTCTTCTGACGGGCGGGTCTTGATCATGAACAACTCACAGATGTGCTCCACTGCAACATCTGTGATGATGCTCATGATCTCCGCCTCAAAGCAGTTGAGCTTCCTCCTCAGTGTCTCAGGAGGAAACATCTGATTCAGCTGTCCATGTATTGAGAGGACCAGGTTGTCTCTCATGGAAGGGGACAGGATTACCCATACCAGACAGTCCTTGTACAGAACTGCAGAGACCTGGTCCAGAACAGCCTTTGTGAGCCCCACAGCCATGTCACTCAGCTGCCTGGAGGGCATGGTGCGCGTGGTGTTCTTGTTGGGCTTCCACAGGCTCTGAATCACTTTGGGCATCACAGTAAGCACCACGTCTTTGGCGACTGACTTTCTGGGGATCGATGCCTCTACTTTTTCCTCTCCCAGGATCCTGGCACAGTCCTTGGCCTTCTTAAGCATCCTGGTCTGTCTGTAGAGCAGAGGCAGGTCTTTTGCTGAGTCCAGCAGTCTCCTGGCCTCAAACTCCATGTCTCTCATCAGCAGGCTGACGTTGACCTCCCACACCAGCTCCAGGAGGGACTTGGTCTCTTCCTTATCGAAGCCGGCCAGTTGGTGCTCCCAGCACTGATGTCTGATGATCTCCCTCCTCTCCTTCATCAGAACATCAGCCATTGCGTCAGCAGTCACATCCGATGGGAGCTGCTTGTCGTTCTGAAGCCGGAGCAGTTCAACCATGGATCCAATATTTCTGGTGTAGGACTGGTCGTCCCAGCAGATCTGGAGACAGCGCTCATACTTGGCTGTGGCAAATAACGGACTTATGGCTCCGTAAATGCCTCTGCTGCCTTCGATGAACGCCATTTGAAATGTTTTCTGTTGCAGATCAGAAGACATACACAGAAACATACAACTCCAACAATAGACTTTTGCTAAGCAAAAAACTCGAATACAATACAACCGCTATCTCAAAACACTCTAATCGCCAACTCAAACCCACACCGAAGAGCTGATGCTCCGTGCTTAAATACTGGAGGGATTCTAGAGCGTGTTTTGATTCAAAGCCAAAGCCAAAGTCAAATTGACCAATGCCTTTGATCTTGATGCCTGAAGGCTGTGGTTTCCATGGCAACATAATAAACAACTGAAAGTCTAACAACAGCTGTGGTGAATGCACATGTTTAATTACATTTTTTTACAGATTATTAAATAATGATAAAAAAAATAGGTGGGGCTCTGAACTAAACAGAAGCACAAGGCCTTTAATTCATTCATTGTTGGTAGTTTCCCCAAAATAAAACAAAAAACTACACTGGTCATTTTTTTTTTTGTCTAGGTTGTAAATTCATTATAATTCCAAAGTAGAAGTGCTTTGCCAAGTTATTTTTGACATTGTTAGCTGAGTTAATATTAAAAAATAGAGCAGTTTTCCACATTTTCGCTTATAACTCTTGAAGCTCTCTATTGATTTTGATGAAATTTTCATTGAATGCTAATCATGGCATTAATGAGGAGTGATTAGATTTTGGTGGTGATCTGAATCCAGATGCAGATAAAGGAATGTATTTAGAGGATTCTCATCAATAGGCCATAGGGCAGTGATTCATATTTTTGACAATAACTGAGACAAGAATGCCAGAAAAGCAATGGCAGAGGTTAGTGCTGTTGGAGCGTTTTCAATGATGAATTTTTAAAGGAAGTCACACCTGACAGGTTCATCACCCCTCATTTTAACCCTCTTTTCAGATAAAGTCTTTATTAAATCCACATATCTTACAGAGGGGTGTGAGGGCATTTAAACCCAATTAGGGGTCACCAGTTAACCCTGTGATTCCCAAACTTCTTCTGCTGGACCCACTCCTACCCCTCACCACACACATTATCAGAAGAAAAGATATTTTGAACATATTTATGAACAAGCAACAGCCAAAGAGACTGTTGTACATGAAATACTGAGGGTGAGACATGGCTCACATAGTTTTTTAATTTAAATGTAAATTGATATAATTGGTGGACTTATAAATTATAAACTCATCATAGTTCATTGATTTGAACTCAAATGCAGGCATTGATAGTTTATCAATGCTTTTGTGGAGGCTGCAGCGGTCTGGTACGCTGACAAAGGCAGGCTATAGCGTATCATTCGCCAACAGAGAAGCTGATCAGCTGACTCTCCTCCTGACTCTTTAGTTTTATTATAATTTAACAATATGTTGATTGTTTTTTACAATTTGATTTTGATTCCAATTAATGGAGCTTAATGCATAATTCAAAACAGTTTAGCTACTTCTTTAAGTTACAAGGCAACATGATCATTTTATCTACGTTTCTTTTACTCTTTTCATTGCAGATGTTTTAGTTAGGCAGAAAATATTTGTCTAAAAATTTGGTGATTTGTACATTTTTTCTTAAATTGTGTTTCTGATGTCTTCAAGGCAAACTTGGTGAGATGATCTCCATGTATATACATTTAAAATGTGTAAAAATGACAGGCCACTCTGAGGGGCTGCATGTGGCCCCTAAGCCACTACTTGCCCACCCTGTCCTTGATCAACATGGAAGTCATCTTGTGAAATTTGCCAATGCTTTGCTTGCAGTGCATAACAGCTTTCAATTATTTAATGTTGTCATGACACAGAGCCCTCAACGTAGCAGCAGGACCGTCTAGGGGCGATGGGCCCTGCTTTGGTCACCACTGACTCTCCCTAACAGGCATGTTTTTGGTTTGTGCGAGAAAACCAGAGAACCTTGAGAAAATCCATGAATGCAGCGAATCCCCCAACTTTGACCAGCATCAATGATTATATATGTTTCTGTATTATTTTATGAATTTTTATTCAATAAATTTGAGTTTATCAGAAATCTGCATAAAACCTTCATGGACCATGCAAATGACTTTTGCAGCTTCAGCTGAATTTTCTGTTTTGCTCCAAAAGTTACTCTAAGAGGAAACTTCAACATTAAATATTATGTAACAAAAATTACATCTGAACGTCTTCTTTAATAATGTTTATTTAATATCTCATTTCTGTACCTTGTTGGAATACTGGACAACTTTTTTAAGCCATAATGTGTTTTTCACTTTGACACACTTATTACACACTTTTTCTTATATTTTATTATGAGTCACAATATAACCAGACTCTGAAATCACTTATTGGTAACACCCCTATACAGGACCACATCTGTCAGCATACCTTCCATTTACAGTGAGATAAGTTTAATTTCTGAAAACTGATTGGACTGATGACAGTGAAATGTTTGCTGTTGTTTTTTTATTTTTATTATTATTCATAAAAGTTATCTGAAGCGTCGTCGCAGACACTTCATGGAGAGCTTCCTCCGAAGCCAGGCCATGAATCTCTTGCGACGAGACCGTGGTTTATCACTGCAGGCCTCAAGGGCTTCTCCACAGGATGGTGGTTCAGATAGGACATCCTCTATGGAGACTGAGGGCCTGACATTATCCTCCAATAACACGGTCTGAGGGTGTTTTGGAGGTGGTACCAGAGCTTCCACTGGCTCACTGGTGGGCTCTTCTCTTTCCACCTCTTTCTGTGCAGCTGCAGTCACATCAGTGCAGTGGAGTGAAGGTTTCTGATTGGCCACTGATGATGAGGTTGCAGGTGGTGCTGGTTCTGGTCCCACTGCAGGCTCTGGGTCAAGACTGACCTTGCCCTCCAGGACCGAAGACGCATCACCTTCACCTGGCAAGGTGAATGTAGTTATTGGAGCTGGTTCCTCATCCAGCTCTTCTGACGGGCGGGTCTTGATCATGAACAACTCACAGATGTGCTCCACTGCAACATCTGTGATGATGCTCATGATCTCCGCCTCAAACCTGTTGAGCTTCCTCCTCAGTGTCTCAGGAGGAAACATCTGATTCAGCTGTCCATGTATTGAGAGGACCAGGTTGTCTCTCATGGAAGGGGACAGGATTACCCATACCAGACAGTCCTTGTACAGAACTGCAGAGACCTGGTCCAGAACAGCCTGTGTGAGCCCCACAGCCATGTCACTCAGCTGCCTGGAGGGCATGGTGCGCGTGGTGTTCTTGTTGGGCTTCCACAGGCTCTGAATCACTTTGGGCATCACAGTAAGCACCACGTCTTTGGCGACTGACTTTCTGGGTTTCGATGCCTCTACTTTTTCCTCTCCCAGGATCCTGGCACAGTCCTTGGCCTTCTTAAGCATCCTGGTCTGTCTGTAGAGCAGAGGCAGGTCTTTTGCTGAGTCCAGCAGTCTCCTGGCCTCAAACTCCATGTCTCTCATCAGCAGGCTGACGTTGACCTCCCACACCAGCTCCAGGAGGGACTTGGTCTCTTCCTTGTCGAAGCCGGCCAGTTGGTGCTCCCAGCACTGATGTCTGATGATCTCCCTCCTCTCCTTCATCAGAACATCAGCCATTGCGTCAGCAGTCACATCCGATGGGAGCTGCTTGTCGTTCTGAAGCCGGAGCAGTTCAACCATGGATCCAATATTTCTGGTGTAGGACTGGTCGTCCCAGCAGATCTGGAGACAGCGCTCATACTTGGCTGTGGCAAATAACGGACTTATGGCTCCGTAAATGCCTCTGCTGCCTTCGATGAACGCCATTTGAAATGTTTTCTGTTGCAGATCAGAAGACATACACAGAAACATACAACTCCAACAATAGACTTTTGCTAAGCAAAAAACTCGAATACAATACAACCGCTATCTCAAAACACTCTAATCGCCAACTCAAACCCACACCGAAGAGCTGATGCTCCGTGCTTAAATACTGGAGGGATTCTAGAGCGTGTTTTGATTCAAAGCCAAAGCCAAAGTCAAATTGACCAATGCCTTTGATCTTGATGCCTGAAGGCTGTGGTTTCCATGGCAACATAATAAACAACTGAAAGTCTAACAACAGCTGTGGTGAATGCACATGTTTAATTACATTTTTTTACAGATTATTAAATAATGATAAAAAAAATAGGTGGGGCTCTGAACTAAACAGAAGCACAAGGCCTTTAATTCATTCATTGTTGGTAGTTTCCCCAAAATAAAACAAAAAACTACACTGGTCATTTTTTTTTTTGTCTAGGTTGTAAATTCATTATAATTCCAAAGTAGAAGTGCTTTGCCAAGTTATTTTTGACATTGTTAGCTGAGTTAATATTAAAAAATAGAGCAGTTTTCCACATTTTCGCTTATAACTCTTGAAGCTCTCTATTGATTTTGATGAAATTTTCATTGAATGCTAATCATGGCATTAATGAGGAGTGATTAGATTTTGGTGGTGATCTGAATCCAGATGCAGATAAAGGAATGTATTTAGAGGATTCTCATCAATAGGCCATAGGGCAGTGATTCATATTTTTGACAATAACTGAGACAAGAATGCCAGAAAAGCAATGGCAGAGGTTAGTGCTGTTGGAGCGTTTTCAATGATGAATTTTTAAAGGAAGTCACACCTGACAGGTTCATCACCCCTCATTTTAACCCTCTTTTCAGATAAAGTCTTTATTAAATCCACATATCTTACAGAGGGGTGTGAGGGCATTTAAACCCAATTAGGGGTCACCAGTTAACCCTGTGATTCCCAAACTTCTTCTGCTGGACCCACTCCTACCCCTCACCACACATATTATCAGAAGAAAAGATATTTTGAACATATTTATGAACAAGCAACAGCCAAAGAGACTGTTGTACATGAAATACTGAGGGTGAGACATGGCTCACATAGTTTTTTAATTTAAATGTAAATTGATATAATTGGTGGACTTATAAATTATAAACTCATCATAGTTCATTGATTTGAACTCAAATGCAGGCATTGATAGTTTATCAATGCTTTTGTGGAGGCTGCAGCGGTCTGGTACGCTGACAAAGGCAGGCTATAGCGTATCATTCGCCAACAGAGAAGCTGATCAGCTGACTCTCCTCCTGACTCTTTAGTTTTATTATAATTTAACAATATGTTGATTGTTTTTTACAATTTGATTTTGATTCCAATTAAGGGAGCTTAATGCATAATTCAAAACAGTTTAGCTACTTCTTTAAGTTACAAGGCAACATGATCATTTTATCTACGTTTCTTTTACTCTTTTCATTGCAGATGTTTTAGTTAGGCAGAAAATATTTGTCTAAAAATTTGGTGATTTGTACATTTTTTCTTAAATTGTGTTTCTGATGTCTTCAAGGCAAACTTGGTGAGATGATCTCCATGTATATACATTTAAAATGTGTAAAAATGACAGGCCACTCTGAGGGGCTGCATGTGGCCCCTAAGCCACTACTTGCCCACCCTGTCCTTGATCAACATGGAAGTCATCTTGTGAAATTTGCCAATGCTTTGCTTGCAGTGCATAACAGCTTTCAATTATTTAATGTTGTCATGACACAGAGCCCTCAACGTAGCAGCAGGACCGTCTTGGGGCGATGGGCCCTGCTTTGGTCACCACTGACTCTCCCTAACAGGCATGTTTTTGGTTTGTGCGAGAAAACCAGAGAACCTTGAGAAAATCCATGAATGCAGCGAATCCCCCAACTTTGACCAGCATCAATGATTATATATGTTTCTGTATTATTTTATGAATTTTTATTCAATAAATTTGAGTTTATCAGAAATCTGCATAAAACCTTCATGGACCATGCAAATGACTTTTGCAGCTTCAGCTGAATTTTCTGTTTTGCTCCAAAAGTTACTCTAAGAGGAAACTTCAACATTAAATATTATGTAACAAAAATTACATCTGAACGTCTTCTTTAATAATGTTTATTTAATATCTCATTTCTGTACCTTGTTGGAATACTGGACAACTTTTTTAAGCCATAATGTGTTTTTCACTTTGACACACTTATTATACACTTTTTCTTATATTTTATTATGAGTCACAATATAACCAGACTCTGAAATCACTTATTGGTAACACTCCTATACAGGACCACATCTGTCAGCATACCTTCCATTTACAGTGAGATAAGTTTAATTTCTGAAAACTGATTGGACTGATGACAGTGAAATGTTTGCTGTTGTTTTTTTATTTTTATTATTATTCATAAAAGTTATCTGAAGCGTCGTCGCAGACACTTCATGGAGAGCTTCCTCCGAAGCCAGGCCATGAATCTCTTGCGACGAGACCGTGGTTTATCACTGCAGGCCTCAAGGGCTTCTCCACAGGATGGTGGTTCAGATAGGACATCCTCTATGGAGACTGAGGGCCTGACATTATCCTCCAATAACACGGTCTGAGGGTGTTTTGGAGGTGGTACCAGAGCTTCCACTGGCTCACTGGTGGGCTCTTCTCTTTCCACCTCTTTCTGTGCAGCTGCAGTCACATCAGTGCAGTGGAGTGAAGGTTTCTGATTGGCCACTGATGATGAGGTTGCAGGTGGTGCTGGTTCTGGTCCCACTGCAGGTTCTGGGTCAAGACTGACCTTGCCCTCCAGGACCGAAGACGCATCACCTTCACCTGGCAAGGTGAATGTAGTTATTGGAGCTGGTTCCTCATCCAGCTCTTCTGACGGGCGGGTCTTGATCCTGAACAACTCACAGATGTGCTCCACTGCAACATCTGTGATGATGCTCATGATCTCCGCCTCAAAGCAGTTGAGCTTCCTCCTCAGTGTCTCAGGAGGAAACATCTGATTCAGCTGTCCATGTATTGAGAGGACCAGGTTGTCTCTCATGGAAGGGGACAGGATTACCCATACCAGACAGTCCTTGTACAGAACTGCAGAGACCTGGTCCAGAACAGCCTTTGTGAGCCCCACAGCCATGTCACTCAGCTGCCTGGAGGGCATGGTGCGCGTGGTGTTCTTGTTGGGCTTCCACAGGCTCTGAATCACTTTGGGCATCACAGTAAGCACCACGTCTTTGGCGACTGACTTTCTGGGGATCGATGCCTCTACTTTTTCCTCTCCCAGGATCCTGGCACAGTCCTTGGCCTTCTTAAGCATCCTGGTCTGTCTGTAGAGCAGAGGCAGGTCTTTTGCTGAGTCCAGCAGTCTCCTGGCCTCAAACTCCATGTCTCTCATCAGCAGGCTGACGTTGACCTCCCACACCAGCTCCAGGAGGGACTTGGTCTCTTCCTTATCGAAGCCGGCCAGTTGGTGCTCCCAGCACTGATGTCTGATGATCTCCCTCCTCTCCTTCATCAGAACATCAGCCATTGCGTCAGCAGTCACATCCGATGGGAGCTGCTTGTCGTTCTGAAGCCGGAGCAGTTCAACCATGGATCCAATATTTCTGGTGTAGGACTGGTCGTCCCAGCAGATCTGGAGACAGCGCTCATACTTGGCTGTGGCAAATAACGGACTTATGGCTCCGTAAATGCCTCTGCTGCCTTCGATGAACGCCATTTGAAATGTTTTCTGTTGCAGATCAGAAGACATACACAGAAACATACAACTCCAACAATAGACTTTTGCTAAGCAAAAAACTCGAATACAATACAACCGCTATCTCAAAACACTCTAATCGCCAACTCAAACCCACACCGAAGAGCTGATGCTCCGTGCTTAAATACTGGAGGGATTCTAGAGCGTGTTTTGATTCAAAGCCAAAGCCAAAGTCAAATTGACCAATGCCTTTGATCTTGATGCCTGAAGGCTGTGGTTTCCATGGCAACATAATAAACAACTGAAAGTCTAACAACAGCTGTGGTGAATGCACATGTTTAATTACATTTTTTTTACAGATTATTAAATAATGATAAAAAAAATAGGTGGGGCTCTGAACTAAACAGAAGCAAAAGGCCTTTAATTCATTCATTGTTGGTAGTTTCCCCAAAATAAAACAAAAAACTACACTGGTCATTTTTTTTTTTGTCTAGGTTGTAAATTCATTATAATTCCAAAGTAGAAGTGCTTTGCCAAGTTATTTTTGACATTGTTAGCTGAGTTAATATTAAAAAATAGAGCAGTTTTCCACATTTTCGCTTATAACTCTTGAAGCTCTCTATTGATTTTGATGAAATTTTCATTGAATGCTAATCATGGCATTAATGAGGAGTGATTAGATTTTGGTGGTGATCTGAATCCAGATGCAGATAAAGGAATGTATTTAGAGGATTCTCATCAATAGGCCATAGGGCAGTGATTCATATTTTTGACAATAACTGAGACAAGAATGCCAGAAAAGCAATGGCAGAGGTTAGTGCTGTTGGAGCGTTTTCAATGATGAATTTTTAAAGGAAGTCACACCTGACAGGTTCATCACCCCTCATTTTAACCCTCTTTTCAGATAAAGTCTTTATTAAATCCACATATCTTACAGAGGGGTGTGAGGGCATTTAAACCCAATTAGGGGTCACCAGTTAACCCTGTGATTCCCAAACTTCTTCTGCTGGACCCACTCCTACCCCTCACCACACACATTATCAGAAGAAAAGATATTTTGAACATATTTATGAACAAGCAACAGCCAAAGAGACTGTTGTACATGAAATACTGAGGGTGAGACATGGCTCACATAGTTTTTTAATTTAAATGTAAATTGATATAATTGGTGGACTTATAAATTATAAACTCATCATAGTTCATTGATTTGAACTCAAATGCAGGCATTGATAGTTTATCAATGCTTTTGTGGAGGCTGCAGCGGTCTGGTACGCTGACAAAGGCAGGCTATAGCGTATCATTCGCCAACAGAGAAGCTGATCAGCTGACTCTCCTCCTGACTCTTTAGTTTTATTATAATTTAACAATATGTTGATTGTTTTTTACAATTTGATTTTGATTCCAATTAATGGAGCTTAATGCATAATTCAAAACAGTTTAGCTACTTCTTTAAGTTACAAGGCAACATGATCATTTTATCTACGTTTCTTTTACTCTTTTCATTGCAGATGTTTTAGTTAGGCAGAAAATATTTGTCTAAAAATTTGGTGATTTGTACATTTTTTCTTAAATTGTGTTTCTGATGTCTTCAAGGCAAACTTGGTGAGATGATCTCCATGTATATACATTTAAAATGTGTAAAAATTTCAGGCCACTCTGAGGGGCTGCATGTGGCCCCTAAGCCACTACTTGCCCACCCTGTCCTTGATCAACATGGAAGTCATCTTGTGAAATTTGCCAATGCTTTGCTTGCAGTGCATAACAGCTTTCAATTATTTAATGTTGTCATGACACAGAGCCCTCAACGTAGCAGCAGGACCGTCTTGGGGCGATGGGCCCTGCTTTGGTCACCACTGACTCTCCCTAACAGGCATGTTTTTGGTTTGTGGGAGAAAACCAGAGAACCTTGAGAAAATCCATGAATGCAGCGAATCCCCCAACTTTGACCAGCATCAATTATTATATATGTTTCTGTATTATTTTATGAATTTTTATTCAATAAATTTGAGTTTATCAGAAATCTGCATAAAACCTTCATGGACCATGCAAATGACTTTTGCAGCTTCAGCTGAATTTTCTGTTTTGCTCCAAAAGTTACTCTAAGAGGAAACTTCAACTTTAAATATTATGTAACAAAAATTACATCTCAACGTCTTCTTTAATAATGTTTATTTAATATCTCATTTCTGTACCTTGTTGGAATACTGGACAACTTTTTTAAGCCATAATGTGTTTTTCACTTTGACACACTTATTATACACTTTTTCTTATATTTTATTATGAGTCACAATATAACCAGACTCTGAAATCACTTATTGGTAACACCCCTATACAGGACCACATCTGTCAGCATACCTTCCATTTACAGTGAGATAAGTTTAATTTCTGAAAACTGATTGGACTGATGACAGTGAAATGTTTGCTGTTGTTTTTTTATTTTTATTATTATTCATAAAAGTTATCTGAAGCGTCGTCGCAGACACTTCATGGAGAGCTTCCTCCGAAGCCAGGCCATGAATCTCTTGCGACGAGACCGTGGTTTATCACTGCAGGCCTCAAGGGCTTCTCCACAGGATGGTGGTTCAGATAGGACATCCTCTATGGAGACTGAGGGCCTGACATTATCCTCCAATAACACGGTCTGAGGGTGTTTTGGAGGTGGTACCAGAGCTTCCACTGGCTCACTGGTGGGCTCTTCTCTTTCCACCTCTTTCTGTGCAGCTGCAGTCACATCAGTG
This sequence comes from Cetoscarus ocellatus, assembly GCA_037902135.1. Classification (NCBI taxonomy): domain Eukaryota; kingdom Metazoa; phylum Chordata; class Actinopteri; order Labriformes; family Labridae; genus Cetoscarus; species Cetoscarus ocellatus. The sequence goes on along the minus strand of JBAMNC010001424.1, from coordinate 294,719 downwards.
CAGTGGAGTGAAGGTTTCTGATTGGCCACTGATGATGAGGTTGCAGGTGGTGCTGGTTCTGGTCCCACTGCAGGTTCTGGGTCAAGACTGACCTTGCCCTCCAGGACCGAAGACGCATCACCTTCACCTGGCAAGGTGAATGTAGTTATTGGAGCTGGTTCCTCATCCAGCTCTTCTGACGGGCGGGTCTTGATCATGAACAACTCACAGATGTGCTCCACTGCAACATCTGTGATGATGCTCATGATCTCCGCCTCAAACCTGTTGAGCTTCCTCCTCAGTGTCTCAGGAGGAAACATCTGATTCAGCTGTCCATGTATTGAGAGGACCAGGTTGTCTCTCATGGAAGGGGACAGGATTACCCATACCAGACAGTCCTTGTACAGAACTGCAGAGACCTGGTCCAGAACAGCCTTTGTGAGCCCCACAGCCATGTCACTCAGCTGCCTGGAGGGCATGGTGCGCGTGGTGTTCTTGTTGGGCTTCCACAGGCTCTGAATCACTTTGGGCATCACAGTAAGCACCACGTCTTTGGCGACTGACTTTCTGGGGATCGATGCCTCTACTTTTTCCTCTCCAGGATCCTGGCACAGTCCTTGGCCTTCTTAAGCATCCTGGTCTGTCTGTAGAGCAGAGGCAGGTCTTTTGCTGAGTCCAGCAGTCTCCTGGCCTCAAACTCCATGTCTCTCATCAGCAGGCTGACGTTGACCTCCCACACCAGCTCCAGGAGGGACTTGGTCTCTTCCTTATCGAAGCCGGCCAGTTGGTGCTCCCAGCACTGATGTCTGATGATCTCCCTCCTCTCCTTCATCAGAACATCAGCCATTGCGTCAGCAGTCACATCCGATGGGAGCTGCTTGTCGTTCTGAAGCCGGAGCAGTTCAACCATGGATCCAATATTTCTGGTGTAGGACTGGTCGTCCCAGCAGATCTGGAGACAGCGCTCATACTTGGCTGTGGCAAATAACGGACTTATGGCTCCGTAAATGCCTCTGCTGCCTTCGATGAACGCCATTTGAAATGTTTTCTGTTGCAGATCAGAAGACATACACAGAAACATACAACTCCAACAATAGACTTTTGCTAAGCAAAAAACTCGAATACAATACAACCGCTATCTCAAAACACTCTAATCGCCAACTCAAACCCACACCGAAGAGCTGATGCTCCGTGCTTAAATACTGGAGGGATTCTAGAGCGTGTTTTGATTCAAAGCCAAAGCCAAAGTCAAATTGACCAATGCCTTTGATCTTGATGCCTGAAGGCTGTGGTTTCCATGGCAACATAATAAACAAACTGAAAGTCTAACAACAGCTGTGGTGAATGCACATGTTTAATTACATTTTTTTTACAGATTATTAAATAATGATAAAAAAAAATAGATGGGGCTCTTAACTAAACAGAAGCAAAAGGCCTTTAATTCATTCATTGTTGGTAGGTTCCCCAAAATAAAACAAAAAACTACACTGGTCATTTTTTTTTTGTCTAGGCTGTAAATTCATTATAATTCCAAAGTAGAAGTGCTTTGCCAAGTTATTTTTGACATTGTTAGCTGAGTTAATATTAAAAAATAGAGCAGTTTTCCACATTTTCGCTTATAACTCTTGAAGCTCTCTATTGATTTTGATGAAATTTTCATTGAATGCTAATCATGGCATTAATGAGGAGTGATTAGATTTTGGTGGTGATCTGAATCCAGATGCAGATAAAGGAATGTATTTAGAGGATTCTCATCAATAGGCCATAGGGCAGTGATTCATATTTTTGACAATAACTGAGACAAGAATGTCAGAAAAGCAATGGCAGAGGTTAGTGCTGTTGGAGCGTTTTCAATGATGAATTTTTAAAGGAAGTCACACCTGACAGGTTCATCACCCTCATTTTAACCCTCTTTTCAGATAAAGTCTTTATTAAATCCACATATCTTACAGAGGGGTGTGAGGGCATTTAAACCCAATTAGGGGTCACCAGTTAACCCTGTGATTCCCAAACTTCTTCTGCTGGACCCACTCCTACCCCTCACCACACATATTATCAGAAGAAAAGATATTTTGAACATATTTATGAACAAGCAACAGCCAAAGAGACTGTTGTACATGAAATACTGAGGGTGAGACATGGCTCACATAGTTTTTTAATTTAAATGTAAATTGATATAATTGGTGGACTTATAAATTATAAACTCATCATAGTTCATTGATTTGAACTCAAATGCAGGCATTGATAGTTTATCAATGCTTTTGTGGAGGCTGCAGCGGTCTGGTACGCTGACAAAGGCAGGCTATAGCGTATCATTCGCCAACAGAGAAGCTGATCAGCTGACTCTCCTCCTGACTCTTTAGTTTTATTATAATTTAACAATATGTTGATTGTTTTTTACAATTTGATTTTGATTCCAATTAATGGAGCTTAATGCATAATTCAAAACAGTTTAGCTACTTCTTTAAGTTACAAGGCAACATGATCATTTTATCTACGTTTCTTTTACTCTTTTCATTGCAGATGTTTTAGTTAGGCAGAAAATATTTGTCTAAAAATTTGGTGATTTGTACATTTTTTCTTAAATTGTGTTTCTGATGTCTTCAAGGCAAACTTGGTGAGATGATCTCCATGTATATACATTTAAAATGTGTAAAAATGACAGGCCACTCTGAGGGGCTGCATGTGGCCCCTAAGCCACTACTTGCCCACCCTGTCCTTGATCAACATGGAAGTCATCTTGTGAAATTTGCAGATGCTTTGCTTGCAGTGCATAACAGCTTTCAATTATTTAATGTCATGACACAGAGCCCTCAACGTAGCAGCAGGACCGTCTAGGGGCGATGGGCCCTGCTTTGGTCACCACTGACTCTCCCTAACAGGCATGTTTTTGGTTTGTGGGAGAAAACCAGAGAACCTTGAGAAAATCCATGAATGCAGCGAATCCCCCAACTTTGACCAGCATCAATTATTATATATGTTTCTGTATTATTTTATGAATTTTTATTCAATAAATTTGAGTTTATCAGAAATCTGCATAAAACCTTCATGGACCATGCAAATGACTTTTGCAGCTTCAGCTGAATTTTCTGTTTTGCTCCAAAAGTTACTCTAAGAGGAAACTTCAACATTAAATATTATGTAACAAAAATTGCATCTCAACGTCTTCTTTAATAATGTTTATTTAATATCTCATTTCTGTACCTTGTTGGAATACTGGACAACTTTTTTAAGCCATAATGTGTTTTTCACTTTGACACACTTATTATACACTTTTTCTTATATTTTATTATGAGTCACAATATAACCAGACTCTGAAATCACTTATTGGTAACACCCCTATACAGGACCACATCTGTCAGCATACCTTCCATTTACAGTGAGATAAGTTTAATTTCTGAAAACTGATTGGACTGATGACAGTGAAATGTTTGCTGTTGTTTTTTTATTTTTATTATTATTCATAAAAGTTATCTGAAGCGTCGTCGCAGACACTTCATGGAGAGCTTCCTCCGAAGCCAGGCCATGAATCTCTTGCGACGAGACCGTGGTTTATCACTGCAGGCCTCAAGGGCTTCTCCACAGGATGGTGGTTCAGATAGGACATCCTCTATGGAGACTGAGGGCCTGACATTATCCTCCAATAACACGGTCTGAGGGTGTTTTGGAGGTGGTACCAGAGCTTCCACTGGCTCACTGGTGGGCTCTTCTCTTTCCACCTCTTTCTGTGCAGCTGCAGTCACATCAGTGCAGTGGAGTGAAGGTTTCTGATTGGCCACTGATGATGAGGTTGCAGGTGGTGCTGGTTCTGGTCCCACTGCAGGTTCTGGGTCAAGACTGACCTTGCCCTCCAGGACCGAAGACGCATCACCTTCACCTGGCAAGGTGAATGTAGTTATTGGAGCTGGTTCCTCATCCAGCTCTTCTGACGGGCGGGTCTTGATCCTGAACAACTCACAGATGTGCTCCACTGCAACATCTGTGATGATGCTCATGATCTCCGCCTCAAAGCAGTTGAGCTTCCTCCTCAGTGTCTCCGGAGGAAACATCTGATTCAGCTGTCCATGTATTGAGAGGACCAGGTTGTCTCTCATGGAAGGGGACAGGATTACCCATACCAGACAGTCCTTGTACAGAACTGCAGAGACCTGGTCCAGAACAGCCTTTGTGAGCCCCACAGCCATGTCACTCAGCTGCCTGGAGGGCATGGTGCGCGTGGTGTTCTTGTTGGGCTTCCACAGGCTCTGAATCACTTTGGGCATCACAGTAAGCACCACGTCTTTGGCGACTGACTTTCTGGGTTTCGATGCCTCTACTTTTTCCTCTCCCAGGATCCTGGCACAGTCCTTGGCCTTCTTAAGCATCCTGGTCTGTCTGTAGAGCAGAGGCAGGTCTTTTGCTGAGTCCAGCAGTCTCCTGGCCTCAAACTCCATGTCTCTCATCAGCAGGCTGACGTTGACCTCCCACACCAGCTCCAGGAGGGACTTGGTCTCTTCCTTATTGAAGCCGGCCAGTTGGTGCTCCCAGCACTGATGTCTGATGATCTCCCTCCTCTCCTTCATCAGAACATCAGCCATTGCGTCAGCAGTCACATCCGATGGGAGCTGCTTGTCGTTCTGAAGCCGGAGCAGTTCAACCATGGATCCAATATTTCTGGTGTAGGACTGGTCGTCCCAGCAGATCTGGAGACAGCGCTCATACTTGGCTGTGGCAAATAACGGACTTATGGCTCCGTAAATGCCTCTGCTGCCTTCGATGAACGCCATTTGAAATGTTTTCTGTTGCAGATCAGAAGACATACACAGAAACATACAACTCCAACAATAGACTTTTGCTAAGCAAAAAACTCGAATACAATACAACCGCTATCTCAAAACACTCTAATCGCCAACTCAAACCCACACCGAAGAGCTGATGCTCCGTGCTTAAATACTGGAGGGATTCTAGAGCGTGTTTTGATTCAAAGCCAAAGCCAAAGTCAAATTGACCAATGCCTTTGATCTTGATGCCTGAAGGCTGTGGTTTCCATGGCAACATAATAAACAACTGAAAGTCTAACAACAGCTGTGGTGAATGCACATGTTTAATTACATTTTTTTTACAGATTATTAAATAATGATAAAAAAAAATAGATGGGGCTCTTAACTAAACAGAAGCAAAAGGCCTTTAATTCATTCATTGTTGGTAGTTTCCCCAAAATAAAACAAAAAACTACACTGGTCATTTTTTTTTTTTTTGTCTAGGTTGTAATTTCATTATAATTCCAAAGTAGAAGTGCTTTGCCAAGTTATTTTTGACATTGTTAGCTGAGTTAATATTAAAAAATAGAGCAGTTTTCCACATTTTCGCTTATAACTCTTGAAGCTCTCTATTGATTTTGATGAAATTTTCATTGAATGCTAATCATGGCATTAATGAGGAGTGATTAGATTTTGGTGGTGATCTGAATCCAGATGCAGATAAAGGAATGTATTTAGAGGATTCTCATCAATAGGCCATAGGGCAGTGATTCATATTTTTGACAATAACTGAGACAAGAATGTCAGAAAAGCCATGGCAGAGGTTAGTGCTGTTGGAGCGTTTTCAATGATGAATTTTTAAAGGAAGTCACACCTGACAGGTTCATCACCCCTCATTTTAACCCTCTTTTCAGATAAAGTCTTTATTAAATCCACATATCTTACAGAGGGGTGTGAGGGCATTTAAACCCAATTAGGGGTCACCAGTTAACCCTGTGATTCCCAAACTTCTTCTGCTGGACCCACTCCTACCCCTCACCACACACATTATCAGAAGAAAAGATATTTTGAACATATTTATGAACAAGCAACAGCCAAAGAGACTGTTGTACATGAAATACTGAGGGTGAGACATGGCTCACATAGTTTTTTAATTTAAATGTAAATTGATATAATTGGTGGACTTATAAATTATAAACTCATCATAGTTCATTGATTTGAACTCAAATGCAGGCATTGATAGTTTATCAATGCTTTTGTGGAGGCTGCAGCGGTCTGGTACGCTGACAAAGGCAGGCTATAGCGTATCATTCGCCAACAGAGAAGCTGATCAGCTGACTCTCCTCCTGACTCTTTAGTTTTATTATAATTTAACAATATGTTGATTGTTTTTTACAATTTGATTTTGATTCCAATTAAGGGAGCTTAATGCATAATTCAAAACAGTTTAGCTACTTCTTTAAGTTACAAGGCAACATGATCATTTTATCTACGTTTCTTTTACTCTTTTCATTGCAGATGTTTTAGTTAGGCAGAAAATATTTGTCTAAAAATTTGGTGATTTGTACATTTTTTCTTAAATTGTGTTTCTGATGTCTTCAAGGCAAACTTGGTGAGATGATCTCCATGTATATACATTTAAAATGTGTAAAAATGACAGGCCACTCTGAGGGGCTGCATGTGGCCCCTAAGCCACTACTTGCCCACCCTGTCCTTGATCAACATGGAAGTCATCTTGTGAAATTTGCCAATGCTTTGCTTGCAGTGCATAACAGCTTTCAATTATTTAATGTTGTCATGACACAGAGCCCTCAACGTAGCAGCAGGACCGTCTTGGGGCGATGGGCCCTGCTTTGGTCACCACTGACTCTCCCTAACAGGCATGTTTTTGGTTTGTGGGAGAAAACCAGAGAACCTTGAGAAAATCCATGAATGCAGCGAATCCCCCAACTTTGACCAGCATCAATTATTATATATGTTTCTGTATTATTTTATGAATTTTTATTCAATAAATTTGAGTTTATCAGAAATCTGCATAAAACCTTCATGGACCATGCAAATGACTTTTGCAGCTTCAGCTGAATTTTCTGTTTTGCTCCAAAAGTTACTCTAAGAGGAAACTTCAACATTAAATATTATGTAACAAAAATTACATCTGAACGTCTTCTTTAATAATGTTTATTTAATATCTCATTTCTGTACCTTGTTGGAATACTGGACAACTTTTTTAAGCCATAATGTGTTTTTCACTTTGACACACTTATTATACACTTTTTCTTATATTTTATTATGAGTCACAATATAACCAGACTCTGAAATCACTTATTGGTAACACTCCTATACAGGACCACATCTGTCAGCATACCTTCCATTTACAGTGAGATAAGTTTAATTTCTGAAAACTGATTGGACTGATGACAGTGAAATGTTTGCTGTTGTTTTTAATTATTTTTATTATTATTCATAAAAGTTACCTGAAGCGTCGTCGCAGACACTTCATGGAGAGCTTCCTCCGAAGCCAGGCCATGAATCTCTTGCGACGAGACCGTGGTTTATCACTGCAGGCCTCAAGGGCTTCTCCACAGGATGGTGGTTCAGATAGGACATCCTCTATGGAGACTGAGGGCCTGACATTATCCTCCAATAACACGGTCTGAGGGTGTTTTGGAGGTGGTACCAGAGCTTCCACTGGCTCACTGGTGGGCTCTTCTCTTTCCACCTCTTTCTGTGCAGCTGCAGTCACATCAGTGCAGTGGAGTGAAGGTTTCTGATTGGCCACTGATGATGAGGTTGCAGGTGGTGCTGGTTCTGGTCCCACTGCAGGTTCTGGGTCAAGACTGACCTTGCCCTCCAGGACCGAAGACGCATCACCTTCACCTGGCAAGGTGAATGTAGTTATTGGAGCTGGTTCCTCATCCAGCTCTTCTGACGGGCGGGTCTTGATCCTGAACAACTCACAGATGTGCTCCACTGCAACATCTGTGATGATGCTCATGATCTCCGCCTCAAAGCAGTTGAGCTTCCTCCTCAGTGTCTCAGGAGGAAACATCTGATTCAGCTGTCCATGTATTGAGAGGACCAGGTTGTCTCTCATGGAAGGGGACAGGATTACCCATACCAGACAGTCCTTGTACAGAACTGCAGAGACCTGGTCCAGAACAGCCTTTGTGAGCCCCACAGCCATGTCACTCAGCTGCCTGGAGGGCATGGTGCGCGTGGTGTTCTTGTTGGGCTTCCACAGGCTCTGAATCACTTTGGGCATCACAGTAAGCACCACGTCTTTGGCGACTGACTTTCTGGGGATCGATGCCTCTACTTTTTCCTCTCCCAGGATCCTGGCACAGTCCTTGGCCTTCTTAAGCATCCTGGTCTGTCTGTAGAGCAGAGGCAGGTCTTTTGCTGAGTCCAGCAGTCTCCTGGCCTCAAACTCCATGTCTCTCATCAGCAGGCTGACGTTGACCTCCCACACCAGCTCCAGGAGGGACTTGGTCTCTTCCTTATCGAAGCCGGCCAGTTGGTGCTCCCAGCACTGATGTCTGATGATCTCCCTCCTCTCCTTCATCAGAACATCAGCCATTGCGTCAGCAGTCACATCCGATGGGAGCTGCTTGTCGTTCTGAAGCCGGAGCAGTTCAACCATGGATCCAATATTTCTGGTGTAGGACTGGTCGTCCCAGCAGATCTGGAGACAGCGCTCATACTTGGCTGTGGCAAATAACGGACTTATGGCTCCGTAAATGCCTCTGCTGCCTTCGATGAACGCCATTTGAAATTTTTTCTGTTGCAGATCAGAAGACATACACAGAAACATACAACTCCAACAATAGACTTTTGCTAAGCAAAAAACTCGAATACAATACAACCGCTATCTCAAAACACTCTAATCGCCAACTCAAACCCACACCGAAGAGCTGATGCTCCGTGCTTAAATACTGGAGGGATTCTAGAGCGTGTTTTGATTCAAAGCCAAAGCCAAAGTCAAATTGACCAATGCCTTTGATCTTGATGCCTGAAGGCTGTGGTTTCCATGGCAACATAATAAACAACTGAAAGTCTAACAACAGCTGTGGTGAATGCACATGTTTAATTACATTTTTTTACAGATTATTAAATAATGATAAAAAAAATAGGTGGGGCTCTGAACTAAACAGAAGCACAAGGCCTTTAATTCATTCATTGTTGGTAGTTTCCCCAAAATAAAACAAAAAACTACACTGGTCATTTTTTTTTTTGTCTAGGTTGTAAATTCATTATAATTCCAAAGTAGAAGTGCTTTGCCAAGTTATTTTTGACATTGTTAGCTGAGTTAATATTAAAAAATAGAGCAGTTTTCCACATTTTCGCTTATAACTCTTGAAGCTCTCTATTGATTTTGATGAAATTTTCATTGAATGCTAATCATGGCATTAATGAGGAGTGATTAGATTTTGGTGGTGATCTGAATCCAGATGCAGATAAAGGAATGTATTTAGAGGATTCTCATCAATAGGCCATAGGGCAGTGATTCATATTTTTGACAATAACTGAGACAAGAATGCCAGAAAAGCAATGGCAGAGGTTAGTGCTGTTGGAGCGTTTTCAATGATGAATTTTTAAAGGAAGTCACACCTGACAGGTTCATCACCCCTCATTTTAACCCTCTTTTCAGATAAAGTCTTTATTAAATCCACATATCTTACAGAGGGGTGTGAGGGCATTTAAACCCAATTAGGGGTCACCAGTTAACCCTGTGATTCCCAAACTTCTTCTGCTGGACCCACTCCTACCCCTCACCACACACATTATCAGAAGAAAAGATATTTTGAACATATTTATGAACAAGCAACAGCCAAAGAGACTGTTGTACATGAAATACTGAGGGTGAGACATGGCTCACATAGTTTTTTAATTTAAATGTAAATTGATATAATTGGTGGACTTATAAATTATAAACTCATCATAGTTCATTGATTTGAACTCAAATGCAGGCATTGATAGTTTATCAATGCTTTTGTGGAGGCTGCAGCGGTCTGGTACGCTGACAAAGGCAGGCTATAGCGTATCATTCGCCAACAGAGAAGCTGATCAGCTGACTCTCCTCCTGACTCTTTAGTTTTATTATAATTTAACAATATGTTGATTGTTTTTTACAATTTGATTTTGATTCCAATTAATGGAGCTTAATGCATAATTCAAAACAGTTTAGCTACTTCTTTAAGTTACAAGGCAACATGATCATTTTATCTACGTTTCTTTTACTCTTTTCATTGCAGATGTTTTAGTTAGGCAGAAAATATTTGTCTAAAAATTTGGTGATTTGTACATTTTTTCTTAAATTGTGTTTCTGATGTCTTCAAGGCAAACTTGGTGAGATGATCTCCATGTATATACATTTAAAATGTGTAAAAATGACAGGCCACTCTGAGGGGCTGCATGTGGCCCCTAAGCCACTACTTGCCCACCCTGTCCTTGATCAACATGGAAGTCATCTTGTGAAATTTGCCAATGCTTTGCTTGCAGTGCATAACAGCTTTCAATTATTTAATGTTGTCATGACACAGAGCCCTCAACATAGCAGCAGGACCGTCTAGGGGCGATGGGCCCTGCTTTGGTCACCACTGACTCTCCCTAACAGGCATGTTTTTGGTTTGTGGGAGAAAACCGGCGAACCTTGAGAAAATCCATGAATGCAGCGAATCCCCCAACTTTGACCAGCATCAATTATTATATATGTTTCTGTATTATTTTATGAATTTTTATTCAATAAATTTGAGTTTATCAGAAATCTGCATAAAACCTTCATGGACCATGCAAATGACTTTTGCAGCTTCAGCTGAATTTTCTGTTTTGCTCCAAAAGTTACTCTAAGAGGAAACTTCAACATTAAATATTATGTAACAAAAATTGCATCTCAACGTCTTCTTTAATAATGTTTATTTAATATCTCATTTCTGTACCTTGTTGGAATACTGGACAACTTTTTTAAGCCATAATGTGTTTTTCACTTTGACACACTTATTACACACTTTTTCTTATATTTTATTATGAGTCACAATATAACCAGACTCTGAAATCACTTATTGGTAACACCCCTATACAGGACCACATCTGTCAGCATACCTTCCATTTACAGTGAGATAAGTTTAATTTCTGAAAACTGATTGGACTGATGACAGTGAAATGTTTGCTGTTGTTTTTTTATTTTTATTATTATTTTTAAAAGTTATCTGAAGCGTCGTCGCAGACACTTCATGGAGAGCTTCCTCCGAAGCCAGGCCATGAATCTCTTGCGACGAGACCGTGGTTTATCACTGCAGGCCTCAAGGGCTTCTCCACAGGATGGTGGTTCAGATAGGACATCCTCTATGGAGACTGAGGGCCTGACATTATCCTCCAATAACACGGTCTGAGGGTGTTTTGGAGGTGGTACCAGAGCTTCCACTGGCTCACTGGTGGGCTCTTCTCTTTCCACCTCTTTCTGTGCAGCTGCAGTCACATCAGTGCAGTGGAGTGAAGGTTTCTGATTGGCCACTGATGATGAGGTTGCAGGTGGTGCTGGTTCTGGTCCCACTGCAGGCTCTGGGTCAAGACTGACCTTGCCCTCCAGGACCGAAGACGCATCACCTTCACCTGGCAAGGTGAATGTAGTTATTGGAGCTGGTTCCTCATCCAGCTCTTCTGACGGGCGGGTCTTGATCCTGAACAACTCACAGATGTGCTCCACTGCAACATCTGTGATGATGCTCATGATCTCCGCCTCAAACCTGTTGAGCTTCCTCCTCAGTGTCTCCGGAGGAAACATCTGATTCAGCTGTCCATGTATTGAGAGGACCAGGTTGTCTCTCATGGAAGGGGACAGGATTACCCATACCAGACAGTCCTTGTACAGAACTGCAGAGACCTGGTCCAGAACAGCCTTTGTGAGCCCCACAGCCATGTCACTCAGCTGCCTGGAGGGCATGGTGCGCGTGGTGTTCTTGTTGGGCTTCCACAGGCTCTGAATCACTTTGGGCATCACAGTAAGCACCACGTCTTTGGCGACTGACTTTCTGGGGATCGATGCCTCTACTTTTTCCTCTCCCAGGATCCTGGCACAGTCCTTGGCCTTCTTAAGCATCCTGGTCTGTCTGTAGAGCAGAGGCAGGTCTTTTGCTGAGTCCAGCAGTCTCCTGGCCTCAAACTCCATGTCTCTCATCAGCAGGCTGACGTTGACCTCCCACACCAGCTCCAGGAGGGACTTGGTCTCTTCCTTATTGAAGCCGGCCAGTTGGTGCTCCCAGCACTGATGTCTGATGATCTCCCTCCTCTCCTTTATCAGAACATCAGCCATTGCGTCAGCAGTCACATCCGATGGGAGCTGCTTGTCGTTCTGAAGCCGGAGCAGTTCAGCCATGGATCCAATATTTCTGGTGTAGGACTGGTCGTCCCAGCAGATCTGGAGACAGCGCTCATACTTGGCTGTGGCAAATAACGGACTTATGGCTCCGTAAATGCCTCTGCTGCCTTCGATGAACGCCATTTGAAATGTTTTCTGTTGCAGATCAGAAGACATACACAGAAACATACAACTCCAACAATAGACTTTTGCTAAGCAAAAAACTCGAATACAATACAACCGCTATCTCAAAACACTCTAATCGCCAACTCAAACCCACACCGAAGAGCTGATGCTCCGTGCTTAAATACTGGAGGGATTCTAGAGCGTGTTTTGATTCAAAGCCAAAGCCAAAGTCAAATTGACCAATGCCTTTGATCTTGATGCCTGAAGGCTGTGGTTTCCATGGCAACATAATAAACAACTGAAAGTCTAACAACAGCTGTGGTGAATGCACATGTTTAATTACATTTTTTTACAGATTATTAAATAATGATAAAAAAAAAATAGGTGGGGCTCTGAACTAAACAGAAGCAAAAGGCCTTTAATTCATTCATTGTTGGTAGTTTCCCCAAAATAAAACAAAAAACTACACTGGTCATTTTTTTTTTGTCTAGGTTGTAAATTCATTATAATTCCAAAGTAGAAGTGCTTTGCCAAGTTATTTTTGACATTGTTAGCTGATTTAATATTAAAAAATAGAGCAGTTTTCCACATTTTCGCTTATAACTCTTGAAGCTCTCTATTGATTTTGATGAAATTTTCATTGAATGCTAATCATGGCATTAATGAGGAGTGATTAGATTTTGGTGGTGATCTGAATCCAGATGCAGATAAAGGAATGTATTTAGAGGATTCTCATCAATAGGCCATAGGGCAGTGATTCATATTTTTGACAATAACTGAGACAAGAATGCCAGAAAAGCAATGGCAGAGGTTAGTGCTGTTGGAGCGTTTTCAATGATGAATTTTTAAAGGAAGTCACACCTGACAGGTTCATCACCCCTCATTTTAACCCTCTTTTCAGATAAAGTCTTTATTAAATCCACATATCTTACAGAGGGGTGTGAGGGCATTTAAACCCAATTAGGGGTCACCAGTTAACCCTGTGATTCCCAAACTTCTTCTGCTGGACCCACTCCTACCCCTCACCACACACATTATCAGAAGAAAAGATATTTTGAACATGTTTATGAACAAGCAACAGCCAAAGAGACTGTTGTACATGAAATACTGAGGGTGAGACATGGCTCACATAGTTTTTTAATTTAAATGTAAATTGATATAATTGGTGGACTTATAAATTATAAACTCATCATAGTTCATTGATTTGAACTCAAATGCAGGCATTGATAGTTTATCAATGCTTTTGTGGAGGCTGCAGCGGTCTGGTACGCTGACAAAGGCAGGCTATAGCGTATCATTCGCCAACAGAGAAGCTGATCAGCTGACTCTCCTCCTGACTCTTTAGTTTTATTATAATTTAACAATATGTTGATTGTTTTTTACAATTTGATTTTGATTCCAATTAATGGAGCTTAATGCATAATTCAAAACAGTTTAGCTACTTCTTTAAGTTACAAGGCAACATGATCATTTTATCTACGTTTCTTTTACTCTTTTCATTGCAGATGTTTTAGTTAGGCAGAAAATATTTGTCTAAAAATTTGGTGATTTGTACATTTTTTCTTAAATTGTGTTTCTGATGTCTTCAAGGCAAACTTGGTGAGATGATCTCCATGTATATACATTTAAAATGTGTAAAAATGACAGGCCACTCTGAGGGGCTGCATGTGGCCCCTAAGCCACTACTTGCCCACCCTGTCCTTGATCAACATGGAAGTCATCTTGTGAAATTTGCCAATGCTTTGCTTGCAGTGCATAACAGCTTTCAATTATTTAATGTTGTCATGACACAGAGCCCTCAACATAGCAGCAGGACCGTCTAGGGGCGATGGGCCCTGCTTTGGTCACCACTGACTCTCCCTAACAGGCATGTTTTTGGTTTGTGGGAGAAAACCAGAGAACCTTGAGAAAATCCATGAATGCAGCGAATCCCCCAACTTTGACCAGCATCAATTATTATATATGTTTCTGTATTATTTTATGAATTTTTATTCAATAAATTTGAGTTTATCAGAAATCTGCATAAAACCTTCATGGACCATGCAAATGACTTTTGCAGCTTCAGCTGAATTTTCTGTTTTGCTCCAAAAGTTACTCTAAGAGGAAACTTCAACATTAAATATTATGTAACAAAAATTACATCTGAACGTCTTCTTTAATAATGTTTATTTAATATCTCATTTCTGTACCTTGTTGGAATACTGGACAACTTTTTTAAGCCATAATGTGTTTTTCACTTTGACACACTTATTATACACTTTTTCTTATATTTTATTATGAGTCACAATATAACCAGACTCTGAAATCACTTATTGGTAACACCCCTATACAGGACCACATCTGTCAGCATACCTTCCATTTACAGTGAGATAAGTTTAATTTCTGAAAACTGATTGGACTGATGACAGTGAAATGTTTGCTGTTGTTTTTTTATTTTTATTATTATATTTAAAAGTTATCTGAAGCGTCGTCGCAGACACTTCATGGAGAGCTTCCTCCGAAGCCAGGCCATGAATCTCTTGCGACGAGACCGTGGTTTATCACTGCAGGCCTCAAGGGCTTCTCCACAGGATGGTGGTTCAGATAGGACATCCTCTATGGAGACTGAGGGCCTGACATTATCCTCCAATAACACGGTCTGAGGGTGTTTTGGAGGTGGTACCAGAGCTTCCACTGGCTCACTGGTGGGCTCTTCTCTTTCCACCTCTTTCTGTGCAGCTGCAGTCACATCAGTGCAGTGGAGTGAAGGTTTCTGATTGGCCACTGATGATGAGGTTGCAGGTGGTGCTGGTTCTGGTCCCACTGCAGGCTCTGGGTCAAGACTGACCTTGCCCTCCAGGACCGAAGATGTATCACCTTCAGCTGCCAGGGTGAATGTAGTTATTGGAGCTGGTTCCTCATCCAGCTCTTCTGATGGGCGGGTCTTGATCCTGAACAACTCACAGATGTGCTCCACTGCAACATCTGTGATGATGCTCATGATCTCCGCCTCAAACCTGTTGAGCTTCCTCCTCAGTGTCTCAGGAGGAAACATCTGATTCAGCTGTCCATGTATTGAGAGGACCAGGTTGTCTCTCATGGAAGGTGACAGGATTACCCATACCAGACAGTCCTTGTACAGAACTGCAGAGACCTGGTCCAGAACAGCCTTTGTGAGCCCCACAGCCATGTCACTCAGCTGCCTGGAGGGCATGGTGCGCGTGGTGTTCTTGTTGGGCTTCCACAGGCTCTGAATCACTTTGGGCATCACAGTAAGCACCACGTCTTTGGCGACTGACTTTCTGGGGTTCGATGCCTCTACTTTTTCCTCTCCCAGGATCCTGGCACAGTCCTTGGCCTTCTTAAGCATCCTGGTCTGTCTGTAGAGCAGAGGCAGGTCTTTTGCTGAGTCCAGCAGTCTCCTGGCCTCAAACTCCATGTCTCTCATCAGCAGGCTGACGTTGACCTCCCACACCAGCTCCAGGAGGGACTTGGTCTCTTCCTTATCGAAGCCGGCCAGTTGGTGCTCCCAGCACTGATGTCTGATGATCTCCCTCCTGTCCATCATCAGAACATCAGCCATGGCCTCAGCAGTCACAGCCGATGGGAGCTGCTTGTCGTTCTGAAGCCGGAGCAGTTCAACCATGGATCCAATATTTCTGGTGTAGGACTGGTCGTCCCAGCAGATCTGGAGACAGCGCTCATACTTGGCTGTGGCAAATAACGGACTTATGGCTCCGTAAATGCCTCTGCTGCCTTCGATGAACGCCATTTGAAATGTTTTCTGTCGCAGATCAGAAGACTTACACAGAAACATACAACTCCAACAATAGACTTTTGCTAAGCAAAAAACTCGAATACAATACAACCGCTATCTCTAAACACTCTAATCGCCAACTCAAACCCACACCGAAGAGCTGATGCTCCGTGCTTAAATACTGGAGGGATTCTAGAGCGTGTTTTGATTCAAAGCCAAAGCCAAAGTCAAATTGACCAATGCCTTTGATCTTGATGCCTGAAGGCTGTGGTTTCCATGGCAACATAATAAACAACTGAAAGTCTAACAACAGCTGTGGTGAATGCACATGTTTAATTACATTTTTTTACAGATTATTAAATAATGATAAAAAAAAATAGGTGGGGCTCTGAACTAAACAGAAGCACAAGGCCTTTAATTCATTCATTGTTGGTAGTTTCCCCAAAATAAAACAAAAAACTACACTGGTCATTTTTTTTTTTGTCTAGGTTGTAAATTCATTATAATTCCAAAGTAGAAGTGCTTTGCCAAGTTATTTTTGACATTGTTAGCTGAGTTAATATTAAAAATTAGAGCAGTTTTCCACATTTTCGCTTATAACTCTTGAAGCTCTCTATTGATTTTGATGAAATTTTCATTGAATGCTAATCATGGCATTAATGAGGAGTGATTAGATTTTGGTGGTGATCTGAATCCAGATGCAGATAAAGGAATGTATTTAGAGGATTCTCATCAATAGGCCATAGGGCAGTGATTCATATTTTTGACAATAACTGAGACAAGAATGTCAGAAAAGCAATGGCAGAGGTTAGTGCTGTTGGAGCATTTCCAATGATGAATTTTTAAAGGAACTCACACCTGACAGGTTCATCACCCCTCATTTTAACCCTCTTTTCAGATAAAGTCTTTTTTAAATCCACTTATCTTACAGAGGGGTGTGAGGGCATTTAAACCCAATTAGGGGTCACCAGTTAACCCTGTGATTCCCAAACTTCTTCTGCTGGACCCACTCCTACCCCTCACCACACACATTATCAGAAGAAAAGATATTTTGAACATATTTATGAACAAGCAACAGCCAAAGAGACTGTTGTACATGAAATACTGAGGGTGAGACATGGCTCACATAGTTTTTTAATTTAAATGTAAATTGATATAATTGGTGGACTTATAAATTATAAACTCTGACTAATCAGCACTGACTTATCCTTGAATCAGAATGGACAAAAGTTAAATAAAATCCCTCTTCTTTGTCTTTTGTTCTTTCCTCTGTCGTGGGAAACATTTTCCGTTTGTGCAAAAAGTTATTTTCCTTCCTAGACGTAATTTTTCAAAACCAATTGAGAAAGATCTGACGGTTTCCAGGCCTCAGTCATTTGCAAATCCCTTAAGATTAGCTTGCTCTTAAGGTAGTTGAGATAAATTGCTTAAATTGAGGCTGCACAGTCTGCTATTTACTAATTTCTTTAGCTGGTAAAGTGTGTTCCAGTGTAGTCTCATATTATGGTTAACCAAATGCCTGCACGGCGGCCAAAAGAAGAAAGTAAAAACGTGAGTAAAACATGGAAATGACGGGGCTTGTAATTAGTTCTTGTCAATGGTGTGGCCATGCAAACATGTCTAACAGTGAGACGGAGCAGAGTGTGCAGAAAAAGCCTGTATGAAGGTGAGTTGACACAGAAACAGCTGCCAGCGGTTCCATAAAACAAAATGAAAATCCATGAATACAAATTGGATTTCAGCTGCGTGGAACATTCAGAATATTAGAAGACGTCGGGGGGTTTTGAGTTTTCAATAACAGAAAGCACTTTATCGCGATCGTGTGTTCTTTATTCTTCATTGTCGGCCTCTTGACGTTCACCAGGGGAAAAATAAAACAGCAATGTTAAAGTATACCCAGTCTTCATTTTAAGCAAACTGAATTTGTGGCTGCATTGCCTTGATGGCGAGCTCGAGAAATGAGCCTTCAAATTGATCGAATAAATGCCTCTGCCGATCAGCCACTGAGGCATCAAACGTGAGCGAGGTGTGGCAGTATCACACTCGTCAGTCGCTCTTATAGATCCAGCTTTTACGCCGTGACATAAATCTGGATAAGTCCTCCTGTAACGCTGCCTATTAATCTATGCTCGACGCTCGCAGTAACAAGATTATTTCAAGCCACAGCTCCACCGGCGTTCAACAGAGGAGACAGCCTATGCATGCCTCACCCAAGGGTGCATTTTAATAGGCTTTAAAGTGCCGAGTGGTGTGTGACATTGCTCGTCCTCTGCTTTCGAGTACATTAGTCCAGGTCTCTATTACTGCAGTCAAGCCTCTGGCCGTATCATGAAACTTTGACTACAGGAAGTTGGATGTCGTATATCATTAGAGGGAATGGTGTGAGCTTAGAGTCCAAAAGGTTTAACACATCTCAGACTGATCCTCATTGTGACGAGAGCCTGAATTAATGATGTGATGTTGTAGACCTGCAGTCACCTTTATAGAGAACAGAGGACGAGGTAGACGTTATGAATTACTGCAGACTTAATGTTACAATCCTGAACTTCAGAAGGATGGCCTGTTAAGTCCTGATGACTCTGATGTTCAGCACTGAGCGGTTTGAAGCAGGAAGTTCTCCTGTTCTGGAGTAAACATGAAGTGCTTTTCAAAATTTATTCAAATCTTAAGTGAGAGATAAAAATTGCAGAAAGTTTTACTCTGACATTTAATGCTACTTGAAGTGTTGATGGAAACACTTACTTCGATTGATGCTGTAAAATGGCTGGATGTGGTGATAGCACAAGATTCAAGATTCCTTTTATTGTGATTTTACAATGGGTATCCGTGTACCCTATAAAAAAGACATGCAATTCTCACCAACAGTGCAGTGCAAGGTACAATATAAAGATAAATTATAGAAAAATTAAGAAGAATTATAAAAGAATTAAGAAGAACTAGATAAAAATTAAGAAGTATTAGATGAAAAATGATGAAGAATTATATTAAAATTAAGAAGAGGGTCACGGGGGCTGAAACCTATTCCAGCTGACATTAAGTGAGAGGCGAGGAACCGATCGCCAGCCAACTGTAGGGCCACATAGAGAGATAGACAACCATTCCTGTTCACACTCACCCCTAAGGGCAATTTAGGGTGAATCCCAACTGTACCCCTTAGCCCTTCCCCTTTTTTTACCCCTTCCCCTTGGCCCTCTGTTTTGAGGGCCAAGGGGAAGGGGTAAAAACACTCCCCTAAGAAACGAGACGCCACTCGATTCATCATCGTCATCACCCAGAGCTGCTCGCTCTCTGTGCTGTAGGCAGATGTGACAATAGCTGTGGCTATAGCTGCGAAAGCCAGCTCGTTATGACGAGGAATTTTAAAATACGACCAACAATTCGAAACATGATTAATATTTACTTGATGATCTAATAATTACTCATAATTTTGCGCTTCCTTCGGTCTCCGCTCTGCCTTCTTGTCTGCGGGTGTGGTGTATTATGGGAAATTCTCATACCCCTTCCTTTCAAGTGAGGTCCCAGTCTGTCTTCGTTTCAAGGGCTGTGTAGCCCTTCGTCTTAGCTCTTCCTCTTAGCCCTACGGAGAATTGGGATACCCCTTCACTAGATGTAAACACGCAAAACCAAGGGCTGAGGGTTAAGACAAGGGCTAAGAGGTACAATCTGGATTCACCCTTAGAGTCATCAATTAACCCACTGAACATGTTCTGAGCTAGGGCCATGGCTGATAATATTGCAGTCTGCACATTGTAGCTGTTTATCAAAAGGCTTTAAGGGAAAGTTCAGTTTTTTAAGTTTGTGACGCAGAACCAGCCGCAAACAGGGAAGTATTGTACCAAATACAAAGGGTATTTTCTCCACCTACAAGAACTCCCATCAAAAAATAATACCACAGTTCAAGAGTAAGCTACCTATAAATTTTTGTAAATGCATTAACTTTTAGGAAATATAAAGTTTATCTGGAACTAACCGACTCACGTCATGTATTCCTCTGCACAGTGCTGCTGCCATGCCAGATAAACTTTACTTTAGTTTATCTCTAGTTAATGCACTCAAAAAAATTTATAGGTAGCGTACTCTTAAACTGTGGTGTTATTTTTTGATGGGAGTTCTTGTAGGCGGAGAAAATACCCTTTGTATTTGGTACAATACTTACCTGTTTGCGGCTGGTCCTGCGTAACAGATTGATAGAAATTGTGGCTCACTGAGGGAGAGGAGAGAACTTTCTACTGCATCTAATGTACTTAGTGGCCACATGGAGCTCATACAACCCCACTTCAAAAAAACTGAACTATCCCTTTAAGTCCTACTCCAATGACACCTCCTTGGGTCTTTGGGGATTGTCCAAAAGTTAGTACGGGACAGCGTTTTCAATGTCCGGACTGCTGTGGACTGGACTCTAAAGCCCCTCTCAGTAAGACGACTGTTGGTGTCACGTAGGACTTTGTACTACATTTTCCACAGTCTTTAGGCCACACTAACCGGCATCCCCTTGAGTTCATTTAACTTAATTTTGGCAAGTACCTGTACATTAAATACTGAGATGTGAGTGGCTTCTTTGGCCTGCAGATAGTTTATTTTTTAAATTTTGTGCTTTAAGGTTTGTTTATCGGTGTCCTGGTTTGCAGATCATAAAGAGTTTTTCTTCCTTCTTCTACTTTTCATTTAAGTTTAACATTTTATTTTTGTATTTAGTTGTTTTTATTTTGACCAGAGGAACAAAAAACCCCACTTCAAAAACGCATAGCTGTCCTCTTTGACTAATTCAGAGGAATAAAATACAAAACATGGATCATTTTATGACTTGAAGAGGTCTCTCTGGGATTTTTTAGAAAGGATAAATGTAGATTATCACCAGCCTTATCCTTCAGTGCCTTTTGTTTTAGTTTTATGCTCTGCTTCATTCTTTTCTTGTTGAGTTTCTGTTTTACTGTTGAGCCAAGCAATAGCTGCAGAGAGGCTGATATCATTGTCACAACGTGTGTGAGGCTCAATCCTATTTTATTTTCTTTTATCCTCTTTGGAAAGGATTTGTCCGGGTACTTTTTTTAAATGTTGCTCTGCCAACCATGATTTATTGTCTCTCTGATTCGATGTTCTTACTTTAATCTTTGTGCCTGTTCGTTTATGTGATTTTAAACTTCAGCGGCATAGTTACATATGAAAATAAAAGACGTACAGCGAATAATAAACTCTACAAGTTATAATTTCCACACCTTCGCCAATAATTCAGCACAGCTCCTCTCATATTCTTGAGTGAAAACAGTGAATCTTTAATGTGATGGGATATGACTGAGTTAAACTCTCATTCATGCTCTCGACACGGCATTAAAAACCACTGGTGGGATGCTGGCTCGTAAAATCCTTTTTCAAAGTCCCATTTGTTGTTCCAGAGCTGTACCAGCCGTGATTTAGTGCCTGTGAGGTGCATGGGAAAAGACGGAGCAGACTTCCAGAGGGAAACTCATCAGTCTGTTGCTGAATATATTCCACATGTGGCAGGAGACAATCATTAGCATAAGTCAGAGAAGCATGGCTGCATTTTGGATAGAGGGTCTGCTAAAAGGGGACTTATTACTACAATGATATGCTAATGACACTTTAATGACTCCTCTTTACTGGCGCTCACTGGGCTGAGAGTTAATTTCAGTCCATTTTTACTTCATCATTTTAAACTCATTCAATATTTGACTCATTTTCCTCAAACTGCAGCACTTTGAAGCTCTTTGGATCATAACCAAAGCATCATTGTAACCAGAAATGTCCACCCTGTACTCAGTCATCGCTGCTCTTCTCCACAGACGGAGAACCATCTCCAGGAGGTGTGGAACAAAACAGGGAATCAGGGGAACATGTGGAACAGAGCGGAGATCCCTCTGAGGAAGCTGAGGAACTTTGAGGTGATTTTCGAGGGGATTCGCTCGATGGATGTGAGCGGAGGAGCTGCACTGGATGACCTGGAGTTCATCGACTGTGCCCCAAGTAGGTGAAATCAACAGTGCACAAAGTTCAGATCAAAATAAAATATTAAATATGAAACTTAGAATAAAGCTCTGAACGAAACTCAGGCTACTCCAGCAGCAAAGACAATCATAAAGAGAATTCCCTCATGGAGCAATACAGGAATTTTCATCTTTCTCTGCTTATTTTGTTCGAATAAAGATCCTTTTCAAAACCTTGGATTTTAGAATCTTTGGAGAAACTGTGTGTTTTGACAGCAAGAATCAAGGTCTTATTGTTCATCCAATTAACATTATAACTTGGATGCTAGAACTCAAGATGACATTACATCAGATTTGATGTAGTTCTAGTCACTAGCTGTGACTTATGGGGGTGTTTTGGTAGCCATATCCAATCTGTACCTCATAATTTCAGACTCACAAGATCAAGCAGGGTGCACTTTAAATTTAGTTCCAATATCAGTGATTTACCTCTGAAAGCCCTGCTCAGGGGGCAGTGCTTCCCAATCACCCAGAAACTTTCCAGGCAGAGCCTGCAGATTAAGACCTTTCAGATTAATTGGGTGCTCAAAACCTTCATTTACACCCTGGATTAGGGTTAAAAAGGGGTGGAAAACTTCCAGCAAATTTCTGGAAACTTTCCATAAACTTTCCATGGAAAGTTAAGCTGGGAAATTTTGGAAATAGTCCAAACTGGAAACTTAGCATGGGAATTAGTGGAATTTCTGGGAATTTCTGAGAGTAACTGGAAATTGAGGGTAATTTAAACAACATGTAGCATATCAAGCATAAATATAAACATTTGTTTCATCATAGGCAGACAGCCATGCACATGAACACTATTAAAACATTACAACAGATTTATTTTTAAGTATGAGTTTTTCAAGTTTTAATCATTTTATTTAACAATCGATTTCAGCTCTATTTTATGTCCACAGGCTCAAAAATGTGTCCTCAATAGTCCAGTGTTTTAGAAAATCATCTGTGCGTGTGATGGAGAAATGCACAGAGCAACAGTGCGTGTAGGGGGCCTGAATACTCCTGCAGTGAGCAGTGTGCTGTGTGTATATGATTGAGGAATAACATAGATACTCTCAAGTATACTTGCATAAAATCTGGTTGATTCTAAAATATATGCTCCCTACTATATCTAAAATCCCTACTGACCAACCTTCAGTTTTTTCATTTCCAGGTGTATTCCCATTTTTACATTTGTTTTGATGTAAATACACTAACCCAATCAAAACCATCAGATCAAGCAAAAAAAAAAACTATAAAACAAATAAAATTATCAAGTGCTTAAGGTTCCAAATTCAGGGCGAAAAAGAAATATCAACTCATAAAACCATTGAAAATGACAAGCTATTCAATACTTATATAGTCATATTCAGTATGCAACACAATGTCTTGCAGTTATTAAAGTTATTTTTTTATTTGTGCCAAATGTTAATTTACTGTAACTCTAAATACTAAAACGAAAAGTTGGTTCTTTCATCACACTCCAGCTCTTTTTACACAACATACAAAACATAATCAGAATACTTGGATTTTTAGTTTAAATGAAATATTTCAGTAAACTACTTTCAGATTGCCGCTTTGCTTATCATTAAGTACATTTTTCATTGAAGTTACTGTACTTTTATATGAGTGTGATATTCGTGTACTCTTCCCACCTTTGGTCAATCTATCCTATATAACATCTGTTTTCAACCAACAAAAACTTCCATCAGAGGACTTATTTCATCACTTCTCTTCAAACTCAGTCTGGGATTCATAAAACTGGATTCATCCTTGAACCCCAATAACTGTAACACTTCCCTCTGTTTCAGGTGTTAAAAATATAAAAGGGTTAAAGGAAAAGATGGGAAATGTGTTAAAACAGGGTGACTGGAGTGGAAAGTTTTTATAGGTGGAAATTTCTTCACCTGGAGGAGTCATCTCACAGTCAGTTGGTGTCTGTTAAACATCTTTATTCACATTATGGTACATGTAAAGTGGAAACTCACCTTCAACTTCCTACGTATTTGTATTGAAATTAAAACTGTTCTCACACATGCCCTCCCAAAAAAACTGACACCCAGTCTCTAAAAGCTTTGAATTGCTCATTCATACATCTCCCTCACTGTGTGGGGTTTTCTCTATTGAACAGGAGAGGACCACAGGAGGCAGAAAAAGCACCATCATACAGCTGGTGCAAAGCATTTTGGCCTGCAGCACAGATGTCTTTCCTATTTTCTACCTCATGCAGATGCTATTTTGATACACATTGATGAATAGTTAACATCTCCAGTTAACATCTTACATCGAGGAGTGGTCAGGTGCAAATCTTGCATGTTTCTAACATGAGGACACAAACACGGCTGTGACTTCGACTAATAGTTCCCTGTGTGAAGGTTGAGAATCCTGGGGGTCACGAGACACCAGCCCTTCTCATAGTGCATTTATGCAAAAGTGCTGTGACAAAGCCATCATCATTACACCTTAAAGGTTGGCCCTTTACATCATGTCTTGAGTGTGTATTAGGAAAGGATTGGATTTAAGTTGACTAAAAAATGAAAAATATTGTCTCTGTAGAGGATCAGATGCAGCTCTTTTTTCCTCCCCTTTGGGAATGCTCAGATCTGAGGGGACAAGCAGTTTTAATTTTGTTGACTAACTATTTTTATCATAGTTTTCGTCAACAACCTTTTTTGCCCTGACCAAAACTAGACAGTAACTAATAAAAACAAGTGCACATGGACAAAAACTTAAACTAAATTAACTGACATTTTCATCAACCAATATAAACTAGACTAAAATGTTTGACAGAGACTAAATCCAATCAAACCTATTTTCGTCATGTAGAAAGTAGAGACAAGTTAGGAATATATCCAATCACAGCTACTTTGGTTGTGTGGAAAGGTTGGATGAGTTAAGAGGGACATCCAATCACAACTGCCTTAGCTTCATGGTGGTGGGATAAGTTGGGGAGCGATCCAATCAGAGCTACCCTTTTTATGAATTGATATATTCATGTAGAGCAGGTTCACTGTTTGTTGTCAATTCTGGTATTGTAACTGAGATGCTTTGCCAGGTAGCCTGAATAAAGGTGACTGCATTTCACACAAAAGTTCAATTTGTGTCTGTTAATTTATACATTCAAACTTTACTAGCATTCAATAAAGGGTTATTAGATGTTTCATTTTATCCAAGGGTGAAACATGACAAATTCAAGGACACATAAAAACGCCTTACACTTTACACTTCATATTTTAGTCGACTAAATTTACACTAGATTTCGTCGACTTAAGTGTTGTGAAATTTCCTCAACTAAAACTAGACTAAAACTAAAACAATTTAGATGACTAAATTATGACTTAAACTGAAAGATAATGTAGGCAAAAGACTATAACTAAAATTTAATTAAATGTGCTGTCAAAATTAACACTGGGGACGAGGAGGTTATGATAATGAGCTCTGTGCTGATCAGTTGTCACAACGATGTCTGATAGGAGGGGGGAGGAGAGGTTACAGTCCACAGAGCAGACTGTGACAAGCAGAAAATACACATGGAGGCAGAGGCTGTATAGCTATTACATCATAAAACCAGGAAGTAAAAAACAGAGTGTTTTAAGGGGCATTTTCTTTGTGACCTGAGAGCTTAGTAAAGTGTGATAGATTCCTCTGCTCCCCAAGACCCTTCCAACAACACTGAAAGCAGAGAAAACGGTTTTGTTGGACTTTTAATACATTCATGTTAGTTACCTGTGAATGTGACACAGGGGATTTTGCTTTGGAAGTGCACAAGAGGGAGCTGCAGACTGCTTGCTTCACATCCAAACAAAGGCAGACACACACATATACAGTGCTACTGCTACCTGCCATGCTTCCCTCCTCACACCAATATTAGGCTTTTGATATGACCTCTGAAATCAGAGGAAATGGGGTGTCAACTTGTTGAATGGTCTTAATTTTTTCCCGAGTGAGTCACTGAGGGATATGCTATCTGCCACCAGACAGGAGATGCTCCCAGGTGTTTGTTTGGCTTAGCTAAAAGGTGTATGGCTGGGCATGCCTCTGCTGCCACAGTAAACATTAGAACACAGCGATGGACAGCTAAAGCTTAATTTGTGTCTTGACATGGGCATGGTAGGACACGGTTCATGAGGATTTACAATAAGCATGCCTGTTCTGAGCTGGGCTGAAATGCCAAAATCCAATACCAGAGTTTATTTTAAGGCAAGAAACTTCAAAATGACCTTCACTGAATACCATGGACCAGTTTGAACTAGTCAAGAAGGAGTATGATATATGACCTTTAGATTATGCTTCATTACACACCTTTACTCCTTTTTTTGGCAACGAAATCCAACCTCTTTGTGCTCAGATTGTGCGCTGTAGTCACACTATGCTCACAGATATTCCCTGTATCACTTTGAGCCTTGTGCTTTATGCTTTTTGACAGGGCCCAAAGGCTTCAGCTTTCACCGCCAAGACTTCATTTAAAAATGTTTCTAAGCATAAATGAACCTTTAAATTAACTCTGTCTTTGTGAATGCAGGAATAAAAGTGCTATTAGTGTCAAAAACACATGTGCAATTAATATAAAGCTTCAAATCCAAGGCCAATGCCTCATAATGTGTTCAGGTATGTTATCTGAAAAAGTAATTACAGCAGTAAGAGAGACCTGGAAAATGAAGCGTCCCAAGTTTTTTGATCATAATAAGAACTTAAAGACATTAAAAGTCACTTTTGCTCTCCTCCATCCTCATTTTATCAAAGTATACTTTCAGCAGCCTACATCAGTGAGATATAAATGTGCTGTGAAATTATTCTGCGATCTCTTTAACTGATAGTGTGAGGGTATGAAATTGATTCTGCCACTGGAACTCGAAGGAGAAAAAGCTGGAGAAAGAGCGAGAGAGTGAATCTTAGAGGGAGAAAAGTTTGATTTACTTCACTGCAGACGGACGCTGTTTGATGTTTACGTCTGAAACAGATGTTCCACATTAGTCTGGACACCGTGTGGGAGGTTTCCCCTCTTCGACACACAAACATAAACACGCTCACACGAGGGAGATGTAACCATAGACTGACCCACAGACAAGTCCAGAGGAAAGAAGGCAGAGACACAAACAAAACTAAATGAAACTTGTGCAGATTTTCCATCAAATTGAAGTGCAATATAATTAATTTCTGGTTTATTCTGTGATGGTATTAACCCCCTGACCTCCAGAAAAGAAATTCAACTCTTTGCTCATTGGAGACATGATTTTATGTCTCAGTGTTTGAAGTTTTTCAGAGAAAACTCACTCATAATGTTAATATGTGCTCTGTCTCCTTTTTTCTTCCCCTGTGTTCAGCTTCAAACAGAGCTGGAGGGAGAAGGCTCTGGTTTTACTGACAGGCTGTTGTCTGATGTTGTTTACCTCCTCCTTTGCTGCTTGTCTTCTGGTACAAAGAACAGGAGGGTTATAATAAAACACAGTTGTTCATTGTGGCTTTTCGCTCATTTAAAGCAGAGTAGAAATGCTTTTTTTGTCAGCAGACTATTTTACATCAACACCAGAAGTGCTTCTCATAATGTGCACCACATCTAGACATTCACAGTTACAGAAACACCAATTCAGGATATATAGAAATATATACAGAAAAAGGATGTCATAGCAGCTACTTTTCAAGCTAAGATTAATTTCAACCTTGTAATTGAAATGGTAGATTTACTCTGTAAAGTTACAAATAATTTCACAGGTAGCAACATATTTATTTCACAGGTTGATAAAACAATTTTATGAGAACAGATATGATTTTTTTCACAGGTCAAAAATGACATATTATACAGGTTAAAAAAAGTTTGGTAAATATGGTGTTCTGAAAGTCAAGTGAGATTAGCATACATGCTAACAGCTTCAGTAACAGTTTTGTCAGATCTGGACCACATTTCTTTATTAAATGAAAAAAACAAATATCAATACTATAAACTTCTCTATGGTAAGGATATTTTCGCTCCAATTCCGACATGTTTAGATAAGAGTTTGTTTTACGAAGTGGCTCACGTTCTGTAATAAATGTAGTAAATGTTGATTGATGGAACGATCATCCAATCACATGCTGGATATGCTTCTGAGATGTTCAACCCTCCCCAAACACTTTCTATGGGCTCTTACCCAGATGGATTAGTGAAGTATATTGAACAGTCCGTCTGATGTGTCAGGATAAAATTAAAAAGCACTGGTTAAATATAAGGGGCAGCACAGTGGCACAGCAATTAGTGCACGTGCCTCACAGCAAGAAGGTTGCTGGTTCAATCCGGAATCCATCAGGACCCTTCTGTGTGGAGTTTGCATGTTTTCCCCGTGCATGTGTGGATTCTCTACGGGCGCTCCTGCTTCCTCCCACAGACCAAAATCATGGCCAATAGGTTAACTGGTGAACTGGTAAATTGCCCTAGGCTTTTGCGAGGGTAAAAAACAAATGTACACATAGATAAACATTGAAACATACAGATGCAGAAGTTTCAAGTTTCCCCTCCCAGCCAAATACCAGCAGAGTTACAACCAGTTACCAGCCACTGGGAATCTAAACAAGGTTTATTTTTTGCTTGTATTTGTTCTAAATTTCTTCATAGTGGCATTTTCCATGCTAAGCAAAATGTACATTTATGTATCCTATAAAATACAGGGGGTAAGGGTTACATGTTTATCACGTAATTGCGTGATCTAATTGAAACCATTAAGCTGCATTCACACCGAACGTGACTTGGCGACCAAGATTGCGTCGCCCACCCAAGTTGCGTCACCTGTCCATAAATAGCTTATTTGGTCGCCATTGCTTCGCTCAGTGATGTCACGCCCGCCCGACATTCACCACGATCATTTCACATCATATAATGGGATGTATTAGCTGACATTATTCCAACTGTATCCTTTTCACTCACCTATCAACCACAAAACAATGCAGCTGACGGCCCTGCAGCACCATCGTCTGTCTCCTCGAGTAGGGAGTGTTCTGCGACGTTGCCTGAAAACTTCAAAGTTTTGAGCTTTTGTGACCGAGCGTTGCGACCTGGTCGCGCGTCCAAAGCAACCCAGTTGCCCAGATCGCGTCCGTCACATCGCGGGTTGACCTCGCCCCATCGCGGCTGTACATTGTGGGTTTAGGGTGGACAGGTCCTAGCACTTTCCGGTCATTGACCAGCCAGGACTCTGCCAAGGACGCTGGGGAGAATTTAAGTGGCTCCATCTGTACAAGAAGATAATTAGTTTTGCAGAGGAAGAAACAATGTTGTAAAATTTTCAAGTTGTAAATTGAAACTGTACAGGGAAGGAGACATAAAAGATAGAAAATCATGTGTTTCAGAGGGAAAAGTCATGAAGGATTTGTAGCAAAGCTTGAACAAGTGTGAAATGTTTCTCTGTTACATTTGGTCTTTATATTTGTTTGCTTGTGTTGTGTGTTTGTGTTGTAGATGCTGTGGAAACAGTCAGCTGTCCTGCACTTACAGACTTTGTGTGTCAGAGCGGTCACTGCATCGAGTCCCACCTGGTGTGCGACAGCAAGGCCGACTGTGCTGATGGATCAGACGAGACAGACTGTGGTGAGGGATCAATCTGCTTTTGGATTTAGGATCGAAGGAGACTAAAATATTTACTCCAGACCCAGACTCTCAAACTTTTCCCTCATCTGTCTTTTGTAGATCACTTTGGCGCTTGTGATTTCAACATGGATGAAAGTCAGTGGGAGGACATCTGCCAGCTCTCTCAGGACACTGAAGATGACTTTGACTGGAAGATCGGATATCACAGTCAGACACCAGGGGCTGGACCTCCTGCTGACAACAGTCCAGGTCAGTAACTACCCTGGGGCAAAAAGTTTTAAACCTTTTTATAACAGAATATGCTTCATTATTCCATGAAGAACTAGAAAGCACTCGGAGAGAGCAAGCCTCCGCCAAGGTAGCTCACATATTGCTGTTACATCTATGAGCAATCGTTCAATGATAATGTTACCATCATAATATGACCCTAAAAACCCACACCTAGCTCTCAGAATCATGTTGATATCATTATGAGTTAGACAGTTATGAGCAAAAAACAATTGTTCACTAATGCCGGTATCTGGATCACCACTAAAATCGAACGATTCTTAAGTTGGGCCATTACCAACATCTCCTGAAAATTTCAGCAAAATCTGTTCATTAGTTTTTGAGTAATTTTGCTAAAAAAACAGACAAACAGACAGACATACGCTGGCAAAAACATGGCAGAGGTAAAGACGAGCAGTTGGACATCCCAGCTCTCACCCAAAACTAAGAAAAAGTCAAGATTTTTCTCTCTATTTTGTTTTGTTTTCATATGCCTTGTAGTGCATCTAACATCTACCTGATAGAGCATCTCTATTCACAAGACAGAAGTGCGGCATCCGGACCTCTCCCTCTCCCATTTTTTTGATGCTAATAGCTGCTAAAAATGGCTTATTCCACGACCCTGAATAGACCTACCAGTGTGACGTCCTACCATTGTTCTGTCATCAGTTGAAGCCCTTTGGTACAGGATAGCAAGCCATGTGCAAAGCAGTAGAATGGATACAGAGTTGTTGACAACATGGCGCCAAGCAGCACTGAGCCAACCAGCTACCATAGAGTAGATCAGTCGACCAATCAGGGGACTGGGTCCACATAGGGGAGGGAGCCTGAATTGAGGTCTAACAGAGTGTCTCAGACAGACAGGTGGATCAGGGGTACTAAGTATGTGAAAACTAGAGGATTTTTTGGACATTAGCGGTTGTGAACATAGTCAAGCAGTCATCAAAAATCAATATATGAAGCAGAGTTAAGACAAATGTGGTCTTTTTAACTGGAAGCAACAATCTGTGACTTCAGTCCTCGTCGAACAAAAGTGTGTTTGCTTTCCGAATCTCTCCACAGGATAACGGAATTTCTACCACTTTGAATCATGTGTTCTTAATTTACTTATTATCATAGTAAAGACTTAATTATCTTATTACTGCAGCAAAACCACACTTTCCCATGCAAAGATACTGTAGATGGTTAAAACTTTGTACAAGTGTTTCTGTCTTGTTTTCCCTCACAAAGATTGATAGCCCGCCCCCTTAGAGATCTCCCCAAAAAGAAGAACAAATATCTAATGCATCCCCCTGACATCCTCCATGTTTTCAGCTCAGAGGCAGTGCAGCTTCTTTGTAATTACAACATGACAGCTGGGAAATTGGACTTTCCGACAGGCGTGTGAAGGCGGGGTTAATAACGTATCCTGATCAATGTCAGCCTGAGTCAAACTGAGCTGAGCAGCGTTGGACTTGTTTATCTTGTGTGCAGATGCTGGTGCGTCAAAACAAGATTTCTCTTTCTGATAAATGAAAATCAGTCCTGGAGAACAGATTAACTCGTTGGTGTTAGTTTCCGCCGACATTCCTCCTCTCAGGGAAATTCAAAACTTTATTTTATGTGTCTGTGCTTGTTCATGAAGTCAAAAACCACCTTTACTCCTTCTGTTTGCCGTCTAAGATTTCACTCCCACTTGTGATTGGCCGGTTCAGTGTATCGATCTGAGAAATGAATGTGGACACTGAACTTATGATCCCAGCACAGATCTATGAACACACGGAGGACAGAACAAGGATCCATAGATATGATTCATGTCCGTACATGGATAAATGGACTCGCCTTTTATCTAAATCGATGCGCGGACTTGGCTCTGTTTTTCACTCTTTTGTGTCAGAGAAGAAGAATTCAGTGTTCCGATTGTGTGACTGTCTTTTTGTGCTCTGGGATTATCGAGGCCTTAAATCCTCTTTAACTCATGTGGAAAACTTTCACTTGGTCCCAGCCCCACACAGATGTTGTCTCCTTTCTGAGCCGGGGACACTCTGCAGCTTTTGGCTTCAGGCTGAGAGATTTCTGAACAGCAAAAATACCTTTTTTTGTCCAAATATGATGCAGCATGACAGGAAAGCTCTCAGAATTCTTCGAGTCTTAACTGTGGATATTTTTTCAGTTTTTATTGAATGTATCTACATTTAATTTTGAGGCAGCTTTGTTTTTGAATAAAGTGAATCATATATGACTGAATCATATCATATCTAACTTCTTGTGTTTTGTAGTGTAGTGCTGGATTATTACAGATTGTTGTGCTACATAATACATCAGTGTCATTGGTGGTGCAGTCTGATAGTGCAATTGGTTCATAATTGGAAGGTTGCTGGTTCGAGCCCAGCTCCGTCTGTCACATGACGATGTGTCCTTGGGCAAGACACTTAACCCCAAGTTGCTCCCACTGATGAATGTGTGTGTGACCTGTTTAGTAGTCAAAGACTAAAAAAGCGTGGTATTAGCTCAAGTCAAAATTTTTCATTTACCATAACTTAACTTAACTCGGGATGCACAATATTTTTTGTGTAAACAATTTTTTTATTATTATTCATCTTGATTATTTAAAATAATGAATACATTGTCTTCTGGGCACAACAGCAAGAAAAAAGAGAATCAGGGTAAAGATCCAGAAGTTCACAATTTCACTGAAATTACAAATGTTTGTGTCAAACAAGAAGTTAACTGTAATTAAACAGCCATCCTTCTCTAAAGGTAACATGAGCAAACGAGTTAAACAAACAGCAATCGATGGAGTAAGAGTAATAGTAACAAAATATTATTTGTATTATATCGTTAACAGTTGGTAATTGCTTCAGATGCTAGATGTGGGTATTGGCAGATTCAAAAGTTCTGATGATATTTATGTGAGCATTAAGTTTGATCAGCTGATCAGTTTTTCATATTAATTTTGAACAAAGAGTGTAACTCCATAAACTGGGCTGATTTTCTGTCAGCAGGTAAATAAATCAGTACCTTTGAAAGGGCAGATGAAGCTTGATTTTATAGTTTCTGTAAGAAATATATAAAGTATTGCATATAATGTAGATGTTATCCAAATATACTACTGTCATTTATATATATTTGCAGTGCTGGACAAATTTAGAAAGCCACCTGATGTACAGTTTATGCCACAGCTCCCCTTAATTAACAGTATTCATGATCACCAGAATTATGTTTTAATGTTTCGGTAATTGTTAAAACACCAGTGTGTAGAAGCTCTGTAACTAAAATGGTATTTTTGATGCCAAAATATAATTACTATAGTTATCCTTGAGTTTTCAAATTTGCTGTTTTAAAAAATACAGAAAAAATAGTAAATCACATTATTGTTTATTGATCAAGGTGTCAAATTATAGCTATTTACTTGCACTCCTAAACAGGAAAAATAGTTTTAATGGTTAATTGTTATGATTGATTAATTTCTGACTTGACAGAGAAGTCCAGTGAGCGGCTTATTTTTGGGTTTAAAAAATAGAAATCAGTTTGAAACTCCTCATTCCTGTTCAAATGTCCAATAACAAAGATATGTTCATTTTTAACAAGTTTTCAATGATTTCTTAAATATTTTTCAATGTTGTTTTTATGACAGGTAGTCTGATAACTTTGTTAAGCACTATTTATAGAAATTATTGACAGTGGTGTATTTGGATTAAACTAACTTCATATGCATATATGTTAGCTAAAATAAGTTTTGAAATAAAGTTTTGAAATGCAAAGAAACATATTACTGCATGTTGTATTGTTTTACAGCATGCTGTAATTTAGGATGTGTTATGAAGCATCTTGTATTGCATTGCATGGTATCACAGCATGTTTTAATTTTTGTATTTATTGAACTGCAGCATATAATATTGCAGCATCACACTGTACTATACCACAGGGTCTCACATTGAGGCATAAAGTATTGTGTTTTACTGTGTTATGCTTTATCGACTTATGTCCTTATAAATTGTCTTCTTTGTTTTATCATAACACCTATTCCCTCTCGACTAGCTTATTATTTTTCTTAAATTTGACTCCAGTGCCTTTCTAACCCTACATAAATGCATTTGTAATATTAACACATTTTTAATCTCCACAGGCGGTGAAGGGAAGTTCCTGTACATACACACGGCCCCTCAGAGGGAGGGCGACATCGCCAAAGTCACAACCAGGACTCCTTTCCCGGCCAGCATCGGCCTGTGTCACCTGCGCTTCTGGTTCTTCATGCACGGCTCTGACAGGATGGGAACGCTCAAGGTGATTAAATCAGAGCCGCATTTCCATAAATAATTCAAAGTCTCCCTTTGTGTGCCTGGCTTTCAAGCATTTTTGTTGTTTATTGTCATTTTGTTGTCAGATGATCCATCACAGTCAAGCTGAAGGCTTAATTTGGTTCTTACTGTTCGGCTCACACCATTAAACTCTGCTCTCTGTCAATCAGCTGATGCCCAAAGGATGAAATGAAAGCCCCTCCTGACAGGACAGGATCGATCAAAGCGTGACAGCTCGCAAACTTGATTAGCATTTCCATCTTTTAAGTCTTTTTTTGGCGTCTTTGTTGGTTGTGTTAATTTCAGGGCAACAAACAATGAGCAAATATATTTGATTTTCTGTAATGACAGTCACAAATGGTAGCAGTTCTCTTCTATTTAGTGCAGATGAACAAGAATCATGATATTTAGAATATATGTGGAAATATATTAGAGTGCATGTGAGAAACGGATCTTTTGCGAGGAGGTATTCACTGGTTGTAAATCAGACTAACATTAATGCTAATACCTCTTTATGAGCTACAGCAGCATGAAGCTTAACCTGACACGCCAGACTGGCAGTTCCATATATCCACCATGGAAATATTTCACTAGTCCATTCGAAGAGCCAATGTTTTCAGGGGCTGATCCTTCAAAAACAACTGCAGCTGGTGATTGGACGATCGTTCTGCCAGTCACACTCATCACAGACCAATCCATATCAAGCTACTGTATGACGTAGCAACTAGACCCTGTTGTTAGCAACTAGCTTAAACCACATTTCCTTCCTTGGACTGTTGTCTTACACTAAATTATACCACACAGATGTATCATTTACCACTTACCCCACCAAGTTATCCCAGTAATTCTGAGGAGAGCATATTTCGCCAGGATTTTCACATTCTCTCCCAGTTTCCAGCAGTGATCCCCAGCTTCCTGGATTCTCTGATTTGATCGTCCATGCGGAGACACGATTATCACAATAGGATTTGGAGACCCTCCCATCTTTTTCCCGACCAGAGGACCCAGTTGGTAGATCAAACTCTTACCGAAACCATTTGGGAGAAGAGCAAAAACATTGTATCCCTTAGAGAAAGCTTTAAGTGACATTCTTTGCTCTTCTCTTAAAGAAGAAATTGAGTTATTTTCTGATAAAGCTGCAGATATTGCCTCATCCACGGAGATCGCTTCACACGCCGCCATTGTTTTCAAACATGCAGTCACTTCCCGCTGTCATCACGTCTGCAGCTCCCATCTCTTTCCCCTGATGGGTTGTTGAGCTTTGAGCCGAGTTGTAGATGATTGGAGCTTGGCAAGATGGACCTGCGTGATTTCAGACAATGAATCAGGCAGGTCCATTTGCTCTGCAAGCTTACATGGAGATTGATTCCTCCTAAATTGTAATTTCTTATGCTTCAAAGCTCTGCCACAGGGTTGATGCCAAGCGTGAGGTTTAGAAACATGCTGCTTTTGTATACCATTTACAAAAAGAAATGACTGGTGATGTATTTACTGTATTTACCAACAGAAAAGCAATCAAGGTCTCCCTCGTCCTGAGAGGTACTGATAGACCGTTTCACTCTACTGTTCAAGCCGTAACATTTACATCACTGTGACACTTGGCTTCCACCATAAACGTCACGAACACAGAATGGGGAACAAGTTGATCCCCTCTCTTCTCCTTCTCCAGAGATAGCAACAGAGGTGAGACAAAAGAGGACTAGACTACTGTGAGCCACCTGAGTCAAGAAGATGGGAAAGATGTGACTAAGGGTTTGATGTTTGGTAAAGTATTACTTTAGCGACCAACATCTGCTTGGGTCTGCAAAATCTGGACTCAGGCAGCTCATCCGCCGTCCTTGTTTTGATAGAATATCGGGTGCTATTCGCTTATCATGTGCGTCATTCCCTCGACGATGAAGCCCTCCTGAATCTTCAGGTATTCACCCATTTTGGTTCTGCAATGTCACAACCAATGAGAATTGAGTGACTGAGGACAACAATTATGGGAATCGCTCTAAGCGCAATGACAGTGAAACATCAGCTCAGAACATTTGTCTGAGTGCAGTATAAAAAGGTCTTACAATGGCAGTCCCTATTCTTCATATAAAACCAGCGCAGCTTTGCTCCATTTTCACTCACTTAACGTAGCTAGTGCAAAAATGGCCTTAGCACCAGCTGTTTTTGTTGGATGTACTAACAACACTCAGTTGAAAATTACTAAACTCTAAGAACACTGCCACCCTCATTAAAGACTAATATGCACTTCAAATTTCCTAACACATTACAGTAAACCCCGTGATATCGCGGTTCAGTTTTCACTGTCCCAGTATTTTGCGTTTTTTTCTGTAAGACCTATTAATTTTGATATTGCGTACATTTACACTATTTCGCAGCATTCTGCAGCATTGTTTATGAGTTTAAATCTCGCGTGTCACAATATAATGCCCATATGTACCAATTCAGCCAATCAGAGTGTCTGTATTTTTTTTCTCAGCTGCTGATTGGCTGTTGTGCAGGGAGGAGGGATGCTTGCTTGCGTCTCTCTCTACAGTGATCAGTGTTCTGCAAAACGTTAGTGTTTTGTGCATTGATTTTGTGTTTGTGTGTTATTGATATCCCCAAGGCTGCCACCCAAATGCCCATTATCAATGTTTAAAGACCTTAAAATTCTTTTAAAAGTACCGTAAAAGTCATAAAAACGTGCCTAGGGTATATTTAAATTTTTTCACTTATCGCGGTTGGGTCTGTAACCTAACCCCCGCGATGGAGGGGGGACAAATGTAAAACAAAAACTTGCGTGTTAATGTCTGTTATATCTTGCCTCACCCTCCATTTTACAATTGAAGCTTTGGATTTTGTTATTTCAAAAGCACAAGAGTCTCATGCTGCATACTGCTTTTATTACCTCCGCCAAGGAGGTTATGTTTTTGCTGCCGTTTATCCGTCTGTTTGTTTGTTTGTGTTCAAAATAACTTGAAAAGTTCTGAATGGATTTGGATGAAATTTTCAGGA
This sequence comes from Cetoscarus ocellatus, assembly GCA_037902135.1. NCBI lineage: Eukaryota > Metazoa > Chordata > Actinopteri > Labriformes > Labridae > Cetoscarus > Cetoscarus ocellatus. Next base: position 257,708 of record JBAMNC010001424.1, on the reverse strand, counting down.
ATTGTTGGAAATGGGATATGGAAGAACTGATTAAATTTTGGGACTGATCCGGATCACCTTGGCGGAGGTCTGCGCTCTCTGAGTACTTTTCTAGTTTTCTGTATTATCATTAAAGCTGCAAAAACATGGCCAAGAGTGCTTTTTATTGGTTATGTATATGCTGAAGTGGGCGGTGTTGGACACATGTTCGTCTACTAGGAAAAAAGAGTTTGAGAACCATCGGCTTATGTCATCAGAAGTTGTCATGTTTGTTTGTTTACCTCTACAGATCTTCACTGTTGGACCCAGTGGCACCAGACTTTTAATGTGGGCAGCCACTGGAAACCATGGTAACCAGTGGACATACGCCAATGTCATACTTTCCAACCCCGCACCTTTCAGAGTGACCTTTGAGGCGGAGGCAGGTGGAGACATGTGGACAGACATCGCCTTGGATGACATTTCCTTCACTCCAGACTGTGTGGAAGAAGGTGGAGCTGAAGTTTTTCCCCTTTTGTCACATTTTTATAACGGGGTCGATTAAGTTTCTTGATTTCCCTTCATTTCCTCTCCTTAGAGCTCCGTCCTCATTTCTCATGCCTTTCCCTACAATTTCACTTTCTCAAATTTCCTCTTTTTCCACATTCTCTGTCCACCAACATCCGTGCACCTCTGTTCTGTTTCAAACTGTGTGGACCCTCGGGGAGAGTGGATCAGTTAATGGAGCCTGTTGCCCTGTAGGTCTGTATGAATTCACTGTGGAGACTGGAGCAGGGCTGGGGGACGGCACAGAGGGTGCAGAGGGCTGAAAGCAATTACATTTATATTGTGTTGTATTCTCACTTCCTGCCTGCTGTTCTTTTCTCACCCCAGAATCACCTTCTGCTGAGTTTTTTGTAGAGCCGGCTTTTGATAAATCTCAGACAGACCATCAACACACGTCCTTCTGTGTCTGAGAAAAGCTCTCTGAGGCGTCAGGCTCAAGCATGAGTGTGAGCAGGAAGTTGAAAAATGAAATAATGAGTAATGGATGTTTAGATACAAATACAAACACATGAAAATAGAGATGTTAGAATAAGGGGCTGAAAACAGATTTGTCACTTGAGCCATTGGCAGTTGCTCAAGGGCACCTCCGTGGGGCCCAGTTAAAGAACTGGAACCTCTCCAGTCCCCGGCCTTCTTTCCAGACTTGGGTCTAAAAGGAAACTGAATTGATGAGCCCTTTACTCCCAGCCCAAGTCTCTACAGACTGAGCTACTGCTGCTTAAGGTAGACAGATAATTGAGTGGAGCTGAAATGGAAAATGTGATAATGGGATATTTTTAACCTTTAGCTCCTTCATTTGGGAACTTTTCTTAAAACCTTTAACTTTCAAATGATTGTATGGGTTCAAGGCGAGTTCAGCCATTTGCATACAAGTGTTATTGATCATTTGTGTCCCCTTTGTCTCTCAGGACCCATAACCCCTCGACCTCTGACCTGTGCTGTGGACGAGTTCCGCTGTTTGTACTCCCACCACTGCATCCCAGAGAGCTGGAGGTGCGACAGAGAGCCAGACTGTCCCGACCGCTCCGATGAAGAGTTTTGTCTCACTGTGGCTCCGGGTACTCTTCCTCCTCAGGACCGCTGTCCTCGGGGACATTTCCAGTGTTTGAATAACACCTGCCTCCCGTCCATTCTGCGCTGTGACACGGTCCCAGACTGCCTGTATGGAGAGGACGAGTACGGCTGCCGTAAGTATTCAGGCCTTTGTGTTAAAGTTTGAGATTTAGCAAGAAGTTTGTTATGAAATACAGCATAGAAAAAAGGTTGGGTATATTTTTTAGCTTAATTCTGCTATGGTACTGTTAGTTCTGTTTATTTCGTATGCTTTTTTCCTTGTGTTCCTTGTTAGGCCTCTTGTGTTTCCTGTTTTACTGTCATGACCCTGTTCTTGGTTTTCGTTAAGTTACCCATTTCGTGTTCATGTTTTGTGTCTTGTCTCTCATGTTTCCTCCTGTGTTCCTTGTGGTGTAAGTCTTGAGTCTCCAGTGTCCTTCAGTGTGTTTGTAGTTTGTGTTCCTCCTATTTTGGTAGATAGTTTCTGTTTTTTGGTTGAGCTTTGCAGTGATTTTGTTTGTACTTTGGGTTTAGTTTCTGTTGTTTATCTTCCTTTGTTTGAGCCTGTTTTTCTTTGATAATTTGTAGAGATTGTTGTTTTGTATTTTGGACCCTTTTTTGTAAAAGACTAGTTTTATTTTTTGATCCCTTTTTGTTAGTTTTTCAATAAAGCCTTTTTGTTTGCTCTGCATTTGGGTCCTTCTCTCTGTTTTTGTTAGCTTTTTTTATATAGTTCGAGCTACTTCAGTGTTTCTCGTGTTTCCTTGTGTCTTTAGTTGGTCTTTTGTTGAACTTTTTTAGTGACTTTGATTCTGAGTTTTCTTCTAGAGTTTTCTGATGTTTGTAGTTCATTTTTGTTTTCTTTTGTATAGATTTTGTTCAAGATTTGGTTTGGTACTTTGACTTTTTGTACAGGCGTAGTTTTTGGTTTTTGATCTTGTTTTAGTTGTTTAATAAAACCTTCTGTGTTGATCTGTATTTGGGTCCTCATCCTTATCCTTGTTTCTTGTTAGTTTATTTTTATATATATACTTACCCTGGCCTATGACTAATATTTCCAACAGTAATAGTTAATATCATATAAGGACACATATAATGCAAAATACAGTATTGATTACAGTATGATTTTTTTTAAATATGTGACCATGGCCTGTCTACAAGCTGTCTAACATGGGAAAAATCTCTCCTTTCTTCTGCTGCAGACTCAGGTTTTTAAGAAAATGTGATCTAAAACAGTCCACGTGAAACTTTCCCCTCGTGAAGTCATGAAGGAATATGCCACCTCTTATTGCTAAGCTAGGTGTTTGTTCAGCCCACATACAGATACAGTTACGGGGACATGTCAAGGCATGGCCATGCAAACGCAGTAAACAAACAAAAGCTCAAGACATTTTATAAATAGCTCAGAAGGATTTACACTAAAACAGCTTGTTTTGAGCAGGGCTGAAAAGACATATTAAAATATTATAGGCATATTAAAATCCAATATCTAAGTGTAAAATCAGGCAAAATAAAAATGATATATAGTATCTTGACATCAGGTGCTAATGTAAACTTGTTGAAAAAAGGTTTAATATGTGACCTTAAATACATTTATGGTTCAAATTCCATTTTAGTTTAATAAAACTTAACAATTTATTTGTCAATTTGTTGATATATCTCTGAAAGGTAAACTCTTGAATGATATTTTTTTATTTATAGTTAATTGTCATTTTAACACTGCTTTTTGTTCAAGCCCCCTCCCCCTTTGTCTAATTGGCTATTTAATGCTGTTATAGGTTGTAAAATGTCATTTTTGCTGCTACACAGGGCTGTGTGTCTGGAACGGAGGGAGAAAACATCACTTAAATTTTCTATAATTTAAAGTTTCTCATTATATCTTAAGGTTAAATATCTGCCATTGTTAGCAGAATGCATTAAACCATCTCCTGTCCTTTAACAACAGTGAAAGTAACAAGAATTATATTTTGTTAATAATGCCAAAATAACAATAATTACACTTAGAAAATGACAAATGTGCAAAAAAAACTGCAAATCATGAATGTCATTAATAATCATCTTACGCTGGATTTTTATCACTCTATTAATTCACTTAATTTTGCACATTATTGAAATTCACGTTTGTACAGTGAAAGTAGGTGAAGATGCACTGTCCATCTTTAAATGTATTGAATTTTTTTTTTAAACCCTGACAAGAAAAATAGAAGCTGTGTGCGGGTTAATCCTCAAGCTGTTAGCATGACTAATTTGGATTATAATTTGGAGGCGTAGATTTTTTTATAGGGTTTCAGTGAACATTTTTGGGTTCAATCTTTTAACCAAAATCTTTGCCGACCTTTGCTCTACTAAGAATTTGCTCTCTTTTCCCTTGTAGTTCACTCAGATCTATGAAAAAGCCTCTATCACGCCCTGTTCTCTGTGTTTCATACTCAATAATTTCCCTGTTTTTCATTTTTACCCCCCACCAGCCCTGCTGCAGTGTGAGCTGGGAGAACTGGTGTGTGAAGGTTCGCAGAGATGTATCCCTCTTCAGAAGCGCTGTGACCGCTCTGACGATTGTCTGGCGTTTCACTCAGACGAGTCCAGCTGCTATGGTAACGCTTTTTTTTTTTTTACCTGCAATTTCCTTTTAAGCCTCCTGCCATTAACCGTTTTATGATCCCTGACCTTGATGCTCTGACCCTGCTTCAGAGATGTAGTGATCCTTGTTCTTACCTCTGTTTGGCTTCACTTAGATCCTAGGATTAATGGTATTCATGTATGTATGCATGCATCTTTAATATGTTTGGATTATACACCCTTGATAACTGAATTATAAATATGAGACCACTGCTCTTTTTTTTTTTTTTTTTTGAGGGGGGGCAGGCTGAGTCTGCATCAATGTTGGGCCGACACCCTCTAATTGGTCTGAGAATCTGTTTAGTCAAGTTATTTATTTTATTTATCTAACCCTTTTGTCTTTTTTTGTTTTTTATTATATTGTTTCAGTAAAAAACAATAACAGTGGCTGTATAGATGAATATTGAACAATTGCACTTGAGAATTGATATTATTAGTCTTTTTGCCTAACAATACCCTGCTGTCATCAGAGGCAGTTTGCCCAAAGGATGTCACAGAAGTTCTCATTGGCAGGCAGGAGACAGAAACAGTCAAAAGTATGGCGTAATAATACTTAATAGGACACCTACTTCACAACATCCAGTGTGATTTCAATCAAGGGTGAAAACACCAACAACATGGTGCTTTTCAGAATATCACTGAATTTCAGGCGGTCCGTGATTTTGGTGTTGTTTACCCTGGAAACCCGTATGGACCTGCTTTTTGCAAGCAGAAAATCCACATCAATTGATCAGTGAATCAATAAGTATTGGATAGATATGCATCCCTAAAGGAAAGTGAGAGCTAAAACTCTACATGCTCACATCATTTATTTGGGGAGTAAATCACCAGATTTATTACCATATGATATGAAACAATATCCTTTATCTGGATAACAAAACGATATTTGCCGATATTACGAAGGCTGCCACAATATGATATACTGACATGTCAATATTTCATACAGACAGAAAAAAACTAGAATTTTATTGGTCAGTGCCTTATAATTGATGTTCAAATATATTGTTTTCTTCGGCATTTTGAACTAGAAGTTCTCAGAGAGCTCAAACCTCCACCAAGGCATTCCTTTCATTCTTTGCCGAGTTCTTGTCAAAAATGTGGAAAACTGCCCTGTTAACAAATCCTTTTTGAAAATCCTGGACCAGCAACCAGATGTGGATCACCACCAAAGTCGTATCACTCTGTACTTACACGATGACCAAAATTCCCTAAAATTTCCCTCAAAATCCATCCGAAACTTTTTGAGTTCTTAGTGAAAAATGTGGAAAACTTCCCAGTCTTGCACTGGTAACAAATCCTTCAAAAACTTCCTTGATCTGCATCTTTATTTAGATCACCACCAAAAGGTACTCACTCCTCCCTTCGGTCACGACCGACATTCCCTAAAAACTTCATCCATATCTATCGAGAACATTTTGAGTTATCTTGCTCACATGGCGCTGGTCAGTTCAGTGCCATGTTTTCAGTGGCTCTGCATTCTTTCTACAGTCTATGCCTCATAATGAGCTTGCCACCCTGAGCAAATGGGCTTCGACAACAATTGCAACACCTGTAGGACATCACTGTGGTAGGGGGCTGAGGGAGTCAGCTGTTTCAGGCAGGGTGCTGGAGAAAGAACTCCAGATGCTGCAGATGTTGATGTCTTGTGCATAGAAGTGCTCTATCACACAAAGGAGACGTGCTTAACATACTGGAGGCCACATTAAACTGGAAAAAGCATCATATGGAGTCTTTTAAAGCTTTTGAAAGATAATTACCTCTGCCAAGGAGGTTATGTTTTTGCCAGCGAATGTATGTTTGCTTGTTTGTTTGTTAGCAAGATTACACAAGAACTACTGGCGAATTTTGCTGAAATTTTCAGGAGATGTTGGTAATGACCCAACTTAAATGATTAGATTTTGATGGTGATCCAGGTGACCGCCATTAGCGGACAATCGTTTTTGCTCAGTAACTGTCTAATAATGATACAAACATGATTCCGAGTGTTGGGTGTGTGTTTTCAGGGTGAGGGAATCATATTATTCCAACACTCTTTTTATTTGATTTTTGGCACTTAATCAACAAAAGTTTTTCCACTTGTTACAGTGAATGTGTGCATCCTTGCATTGGCAAATCATGAAGCTAACAGAAATAATAAAGTTGGTCACAATGATGATACCAGAGACTAATGAAAACTGAAGAACAACCAATGCAAAAAATAAGTAACTGAATAAACAAATAAATAAGCAATGAGACAAGTAAGTACCAAATACCTGATATACAATAAAAGAACAAATGAAAGGAAATCATAAGGACAATAACAGTAATCATTATGGGAAATATACATATACATACACATATGCATAACCATACAACCTAGAGGCATACATATACATACATACATGAAATAAAAATGATGTTTAAAAATAAATAAATAATATAAAAAATAAAAACAATCTAGCAAGGATACCAAGAAGAATGGGAGAAATCAAATGGTAAACCAAGAAAAGATTAAGGAATCATATTATGATGGTAACTTTATCATGGAGCTATTGCTTATAGATAAAACAGCAATATGTGAGCTACCTTGGTGGAGGTTTGTGCTCTCTGAGTCCTTTCTAGTTAAAATGATTGAGTCACTTGATTTATCACACTTATATGTACTAGCATTGCCAGCCCTAGTTCTTCATGCATTCATATTTCGATATTTCATAGCCACAATTACATCCATGTTTCATTTCCCATGAGCTATCCCTCACCTTTGATGGTGGCATTTCCAAAGTTCCTCCATTTCTGCTCAATCCCAGCACTGACTCCCAGGACAAATCCGCCTGTTTATTCTTCAGCGCACACCTCAAAGGTTACCGCGAGCTGCCAAGATCCATTAAACGCTCCTGCTTTCCTGCAACTTCAGGGAGAAGGAGGGACCCTCACATTTAGCCTGCATTTACTCCCAGAGTCACTTTATCAAGGCTGAGCAGGACTTCAAGGTTTCATAATGGTGTTTCAAACATGATGATTATTTAAAAGGCAGCCCTGATAACCCTCACACAACCTGTGGCTGCCGGCGTATTTCTCAACTGCTGCTCTGAGGGGGTTTAATGCACATGCTGACGCTCCCTGTAGAGGTTAATGGATGATGCTCGATAGTGCGCTCTTTCCCAAGGCGGCATAATTCACAGATTTCATGTTTTGATGTCAAAGCAGCCATCTTCAGGGTACGTCTGTTTCCTGTCAGAAGAGGAGGGGTATGGCTGCAGGTGAAGAAAAGCAGAAAAAGCTTCATCTTTCCGTCATACTCAGCATTCATTCTGTGTTTTGCAGATTGCCCTCTGCAGTATTGCCTGAATCAGGGCTCATGCATTGTGGAGAATCACGGGCCTGTTTGCATGTAAGTTCACAAACACACCTTTAACAAAGATAAACATCATGTCTCTTCTCCTCACTCCTCTTCCCTGCCTTTATCTCTCTTTGTTGGATTTAAGACATGGAAATCCCGTTAGTCGTGTTTTTTTTTCCTTCTGGAGAAGACACGGTCCATGAAGCATGTGGGAATCTGCTTATCCCCCAAAGCTTAACCAGGGTGCTTCTGCCCTCATTTATCCACCGGCACAAACGTGTCCTGGGAGTCTTTTATGAATTCCTCTGGTCAATATTTACACACCACACATTCTGCCAATGGTCTCACCGGGTAAACCACAAAAACTCATGCGTGAGATGCCTCCACACTGGCATAAACAAAACTTATTCAGGGGGCACGCTGTGACCGCTCTGTTGGAGTTTTTTTCTTTCAGGAAGCTCATGAATCTAGTTGTCCGCATCAGCAGCTTGGAATGAATGAAAAGCAATATTTCATTATGAAAAGTAAGAATGCAATGATGGGACTTGCTGCTGCATCTGCTAACATCATTATGCAACACAGAATCCTCCGTGAAAGATTCGCTTTTCTTCGTATTTGTGTTGGGAGGTTGGTTGCTTTTTTCCACAAAAATGGATGTGAAAAGGGAGGATGCTTTTACAAAAATCATAAAACTAACTAACGTTTTCACAGTTCTGTCAGGAACACTTCGTCAAGAAAAGTCACAAGAGCAGTTTTTTGAATTAGCTTTATTTGTATATTTCTAATTTGGTGGTGTGGCTCTGATGGGGGCTTTCCCTGCCTTTCCTCATGGTGATTGTGGAAGCCCTAAGCTGTCCGCCTTATAGCCCACAAGGAAAGCATAACGCAGAGAGAGAAGCAGCAGGATCCCCCCAGAGCAAACATGAACATCAGCAAGACATTGATTAAGTCAGAGGTTAGAATAAGGGAGGAGGTGGGGTGGAGGAGGGTTGCAAAGCAGCTTGCAGTGGGAGCAGTGGAGAGTAGGCATGCTAGAGCAGCTGAAGTAAGGCGGTCTGAGGGCATTAGCCAATGACAGCTTAGAGGCAATCAGATGGCTGTCAGCAGTGTTGGGCTAGCTTCGAATAGCTATTAAACAATGGTTAGCATGGTTAGCAATCTTGGTTCTTTGTCTTGCCAGAACTAATGCTATGCTCCGTTTATGGTGTCAGATTAGTCTTAAGGACAGGAGAAGAATTTATTCAACTAAACTCAGATGATAAAGTTCAAATATCAAAAAAACCCTCTACAATATGTCCTTGGCACATTTTAACTTTAAGGGACATTTCAGTATTTTTTAAGTTGGGTTGTACGCGGTACTTTGCAATAGTCTGTGAAGTGGCTGAAAGTTCTCCCAGCAGCTGTGCGTGTTTAAAAAGTACTGAGACTACTGATGAAATACACTGCTGTTGGTGGGTACAGTTATTTCATGTTATTGTGTTTGTTTAATGCAAAAAGGAGCCACTAAACTATGTTGAGTCAAAAGTAGGATTAGGCAAAACACTTCAGAGCACTTTATTTTGTCCCTTAGTGGGTCTCCGTGTTTGGCACTATTTTACACTGCAGCAAATGGCTATGAGTTCCTCTGCCTGTGAACACATCAACCCCAAACCAGGAAAGTAAGCACTCAGAGTTTCTTGAATGTGAAAATACAGCAGAAAATTACTGTCTGGAAAGCAAAATATTTACACTAGATATCACTAGATATCTTCCAGATATCTAGTGATCTCTAATGACTTTGTGAAGTTGTGGTTTTCTTGTGCTCTACATTCTCATTTATCAAGCTAATCAGGACTGTACTCAACTGTGCAACAAGTTAAATATGTTTTCAGTAGACAAGGGTATGAACCATCGGTCGGAGCGACAGCACGAAAACAGAACACTACACAGATGGACTGTGGAAATTCAGGGTCAGTATGGCAACCATGATGACTGGGACTCAAAAGTTCCATTTAAAAAAGCTCCATTTTAACCAGCGACTGGATAACATCCTGCTACACAACACAGGAGCAGCTGTGTCATGTAGCTACTTAAGCATTTTGAACAATAACCTACTTTGGTGTTAATATACAGTGTTGTTATGTTGTTATCTGCCACACATAAGAGCTTAAGAGCTCCTTAGCTGCAGCTCAAGTATGTAGAGGTACTTGGAAATGACTTTTGTCACTTCAGAGCGCTTCTGTAGTGGGCCCAAATATTAAAATATCAATATGTTATCATACTGCCCTGTTCCTGCAGCAGGTAGTGCAGGTGCAGGCGTATGAAGGTTGCTGGTTCAGCTCCCTGGAGTCAAGAGGCCTTTTTAGTGGAGTTTACCTGTTCTTATGTGTGGGTTTCCAAGGGGCACTCCAGTCTTCTCCCATCCAGTGTTAACTGTTGACAAATTATTTTTGTCATAGTTTTTGTCAACAACCTTTTTTCCCCTGATGAAAACTAGACTATAACTAATTAAAACAAGTGCACATAGACAAAAACTAAAACTAAAATAACTGACCTTTTCATCAACAGATGAAAACTAGACTAAAATGTTTGACAGAGACTTAATCCAATCAATCCAATTGTGTGGAAAGTTTGGATGAGTTAAGAGGGACATCCAATCACAGCTGCCTTAGCTTCGTGGTGGCCAGATAAGTTGGGGAGAGATCCAATCAGAGCTACTCTCTTTATGAATTGATATATTCATGTAGAGCAGGTTCACTGTTTGTTGTCAATTCTGATTAGTAACTGAGATGCTCTGCCAGGTAGCCTAAATAAAGGTGACTGCATTTCACACAAAACTTAAATTTGTTGTGAATATGTTAATTTATACATTCAAACTTTACTAGCATTCAATAAAGGGTTATTAGATGTTTCATTTTATCCAAGTGTAAAACATGACTTCAGAAATTCAAGGAAGGATAAAAAATGCCTTACACTTTACACTTCATATTTTAGTCGACTAAATTTACAGCAGATTTCGTTGACTAAAACTAGACTAAAATTAAAACAGTTTAGATGACTAAATTATGACTAAAACTAAAAGATATTTGAGGCAAAAGACTATAACTAAAGCTAAATTAAATGTGCAGTGTGTAGAATTTGGCAGCATTTCGCTGAACAGAAATGGTGAATATAGGATAAAATGTTTCTATTTGTATGTAAAGTCTGTCAAAATAGGAGTACAATCATCCCCATCTTTATTTAGTTAGAAAAAGCTTCAAAAATTTACATTACCGCGGGCCGCGCTCATGTAGGCCGACATAACGATCCGCCATGTTGTCTCCGGGTGGATTTTAGGGACAAAAAGAACTAAACGTGAATCTGTCCGCCGGTTCTGAAATCTACCTGGAATGCAGACGAAGAAGAGGAGAGAGGATGGCGGTGGATGTAGTTGTTACTCTGCGCTAGGGATTTAAATTGTGTGTATTTTACAGTTAAAGCTTTGGAAATGGAAGACCACATTTATTCGAAATCACTCGAGAGTCAACTTCTGTTGAAAAGAAGAAAACATGATGAAATGAAACAGAATTGTGACAGAAAGCTTGATCTGATTAGCACTAATGCGCTAATGTTTGTTTGTGTTACTACAAGTTTACAAAACCTACAATCGGCTACTAACAACTGACCTATAATCTATAAAAATAATGGTTACGAACCTTGTCACTTTAGTAAATGATGCCGTGTTCACAATCCCTTTTGGTCTTCACAGGCTTTCGTTGCTTAGCGATGTGGCGTTTTGGTTACAGTTGGGCTCATTCTAGAATCTGAACGATAGATGTCACTCAAATGCCAAATTCTGAGCTGGATGATAGCTTTAGAACTAATTATTTAGGAAACTTACCCTACATGCTTAATGTCCAGGATAAATACATTCTTAAAATATTACTAGTTGCAAGCAAAAAAGCAATTACCAAGAAATGGCTTGTCAAGGAACCACCCACAAAAACAGAATGGATAACAATTGTAAAGGAATTGTATGACTGGAGAGGTTGACCTTTTCATAAAGACTATGTTTAGATACATTTAGTAAGTATTGGTCCAAATGGATAACATTTCTGAATAAAAATATAAAATGGGAGGTGGTTAATGTATGTATTTCTCTTGGTTTAACTCCATGTATGGTTTTGTTAGAGCCTCTTGTCTTTTTGATGAATAATTCAATGATAATGATCGATCTACATGTAGATGATTTGTGGGGGTCCTTCCCCAGATGAACTTTCATTTGGACTATCTGATGAACTAACAATAACTATACCTGAACACTGGAGGGGAAAAAAAAAGCAGAAAACCCTGATTTAACCATATTGAAAATGAACTGTATTGTATTTCCTTTGATGACCTGTTTGTTTGTTTGTTGGTTGTTTGTTTTCTATTGTTCTGTTATATTTATAAAAATCTTTAATAAAAACATAGTTAAAAAAAAATGCCAAATTCTACACACTGCACCTTTAAAAAGCGCTGTCAGAATTAACACTGCTCCCATCGACCAAACACAAGCTTGTTAGCCACATTTTATCCTGTTGTAGCATTTCATTTCATGTCCTGTCATGAGTTACTCTTTTGTTTTAATATCCAGTCCACATACTGGAGCAGAAAGACGCTATTAAATATATTATTTTGTAAGCTACACGTGTTTGTTTATGGCAGCCTGCACATGGGCAGTAAATCAAACAAAATCAAGTCCACTCTGCTGCAGAGTCGACAAGAATTATTTCTGACCTTACCTCAAAATCTTTTTCATCCTCTTCAACCAACGACTCCTGACACTAAAAACACAACTATCGATTCTAGCTTGACTTGACACGTGTCCTGCATTAGATTTCACTGTGTTAGCTGAATAAATACTGCCTCTCCTGCCATCATAAACCAAGCCTTCTGCTCTGTTTGATTCTGCTTCAATATCATCTCTCTCTGCAACGCTCCCCAGCACCACCACGCCCCCCCCTCATTATGTAACAGGACCTCACTGCTGTTATTCACAGCTCACGGTGGTTTACGGCTCCTGTAGCTGTTCCAGTATCGATAACGGCCCTGCTGTGGCAGAACCAGAGGCCAGCATTGGAGGGCATCGTCGCTGCTTCAGTATTTTTGTCACGTCCCTGCACTCTGCTGAGCAGGATGCACCAGGGAACCAGGCCAGAGACCTCCTACTGCCACGGCCAGACCCTCACACAATATATACCCTGACCCCCTCTGAATGATAATGACAGTCGGGTTTTGCTGAGAGCTGTGTGCTTCATATTAGAAGGTCAGTGTTGCTCAGAAATCAAGCTGTTATCGAACAGATGTGGAGTTGGAGGACAGACTCAGTTTCAGAGAAGAAGACAAACTTCAGGGCCAAACTGGTGCTGGTCTGTTACCATTTGAATATGCCCCATTTTGATATTGAATGTTTTAAGAGATGTGATGGGGAAGTAAATCATGATTTATGCATTCGAATTATTTTATTATTAATTTTTCTCTTTATTACTGGGCTTGAATTCTAAAAGAAAAATTAATAATCAGTTTTACAAATTACAACCAGGAACAGGAGTTGGAAATTAGCAGTAGCTCTCTGTGCAGCACATCACCCTCATGTCTTTAACTGAAACTATGTTCAACTACATTGTTCCTATAATATTAAAAATTTAATCTAATTCAACAAAATTTGCTGCAACATCTGGACACAATAGTAATGAGGAAGCCAAAGGCACTTCAGAGGATTTATTTTTTTGGAAGTAGCCCGACTTAATAATGTATTGCTCAACCTAAAAAAGGAAAAAGAGATACATTTTTGATCAGGGAAAGCACAATCATAGCTAGGATTGTAGATGTGTTGCAGTAACAGGCTGGAAGGCCTAATTGTACTTATTGTACTAGATTTATAGATATACTACTACTACTACTAACAATAATAATAATGAAAATAATAATAACAATAATAATAATGTGATTTACTATTTTTTCTTTATTTTTTTGTAAAACAGTACATTTGAAAATTCATGGATAACAATAATAATTATATATTTATGCATTAAAAATATTTCAGTTAAAGAGTTTCTACATACTGATGTATTAACCATTACAGAAAAATAAAAATAATTTTTGGTATTTACAGTTGCTGTTACATTAAATCAGCTGTGGCATAAACTTTGGGTTGTGCAAATCCAACTAAGGGGCCATTATTAGCCCATGTTTATCTGGTAATAATTTAAGATATTTGCCTTGCTCTGGTAACAGTGCAAAATGGTGTGTATCATCTTTATTCTGCCTTGAGATGAATGTTGGGTTTTTTTTACCCAACAGCTGGATTAAATATTTAAGTCATTGGGTATTCAACCCATATAACCCAACATAGTGGTAAAAATGACCCAACATTTGGGTTGAACTGTTGGGAAGTAAAGAACAACTCTACTTGTTGGGTGAAAATAACTCTGTATTTAGTTAGTTCTGTACTAACCCAGCTGTTGGGTTAGAAATGACCCAACTTGGTTTGTTTTTAACTCAACGTTTTTTAGAGAGCATAGTGCTTGTCAGTGTATTGATGTACCCCAGTTTTCAGAACTGTAACCTGAGAAAGACTTGTCTCAAAATTTGATTTACAAACAGCATTAAAATTCCAACACTTGGTGGCTCTCAATCAAAACAAAACAGATGACAGGAGCAACACTGTCAGCTCTTCCTCCTCCACTGTTCAGTTTAAACTCTAAAGAAGAGGAACTACACAGCGCGTACCACACAGTTGTTTTATGACAATTTGCACATAATGAGAGGAAAGCTATTAAAAGTGCACCTACACCAGTGCAAACCAGGAAGTCTAATATTAACAGCTTTTCTCCCTTGTTTTATGAAACTTATCCAAGAAACAAGAGCAATAGTCACTTTGGGGGTTTTTAATACTCCCTACGGTTTGCAGTTTTCTTTAAAAACAAGAGAAAACAACAGTTAGCGGAGGTGGGCAGAGTAAAGCATCTCTGCTTGACCCAGCTAGGTCGAGTTTGGCTACATCATTACAGGGGCAGGTCTTGGAGCAGGTCCTCCCTCCTTATGTGGCAGATTTTGACTTAACAGGGTTTGAAAACTGTTGGAAGTATCTGAGGTCATGTAAAGTACTTAACTAATCTTACATAGTCACACCTTTCTTTTAAATCAAGGCATTAGACTATATTCTGTATATTGTGCTTTGTAATATTTTTTCTGGCTGCTGTTTTTGAACTGGCCTGCCTGTTTGACGTGTTTATGTGTATCCACCCTCCTTCATAACGTCAGCATCAGTGCTCGAGCTGTTGATCATTTCTTGTATCTGATCACAGGTGTCATTCAGGATGGACAGGAAACCGCTGCCACTTGAGGAAGAAGCCGACTCTCTCCACCCCAACACCAACGCCAGAGGACACACAGCTGGGTAATAAACAAACGCACCTCCCCGCTCATCTCTATTAAACTGTCTCACCTGGATTTATTCACTGTATCCTCATTTGCCCTGTTAATGTCCGAGCAGTTAATTAAAAGTCGACCTCCAAACAGCACTCAAATGATCCTCCCTTTTGTTTAGTCGCTGTGTACGTTGGCATCGGCATCGGGCTGCTGCTGCTCGTGTCTGGAGTCGCCGTCTGTATCCTGGCCTTGTTTGCAAAAAAATGCCATTTAATGTGAGTTTGTCTTCAATAAAAACATCCTCATTTAGCTCAGTTTGATTTCATTGATGATGAGTGCCTTTTTTCTCTATAGAAAGCCCCAACTGATGAACTACGGGGTGATGGATTACCCGGCCTGTGACTGCAGAGCAGAGGTCAGAGCACAAAAATGTCCAATCAATCATCAGCTAATTCTTTTAAGACAAACATTAGGATTCTCAGCAATACAAACGAATTTATCTACCACGTTTATTCAATAAGAGGATGTAACATTAGAGGAGGTCAGGGGGGATTACCTGGCCTTTCTGCTTGATTAGATTTTTGATTTAAGATCATTGATTTTGTGGCTCGTGGGCATTTGTGCGTCATTCTGTGTTTTGTGCACATGCTTGGAGAAGCACATAAAGCGAGAAGATTTGATAACAAAACAATAAGAAATAAAAAATAAATGGAATGGTCAAATGGTAAAAACAGGTAGCCATGGGAGAAGTATTTGCCTATTTATGGGGACAACTGAAGTGGCTGGATGTGTATCTCTTGAATTGTTGACTGTATTTTTACAGGGACAACTGTTTTATGAAGCTCGCTCTTTATCAATTCAAAACAGGCTTCAGGTCAAATATGTCCCCACCTGAAAGTTTTTATTTTGGCCTTGAAGTGCAGAGTTTTGGTGCTTTATTTCAGAAATTTGGTATTTGTGGACCCACAACCGAAAAATCTATGATACATGATTTTCAAAATCACATTTTCTTGATAAAAATGTAGCAGTGATGTTTTTAGATATTTTTTTTTAACTCTCAAAGAAAGTGACAACTTCCTGTCAGTCCTATGAGCCAATCTGATGCACCAAAGTTCTTCTTCTCTTGTTTTCTTGCCAGTAGCATCAAATCAGGAGCCATCAGCAAGAGAAGAGAGAGTTACTTGTCACTTCCTAAAATAATCAAAAATGAAATGTGAGTGATGTGATGTGGTCCTTTTGAAATATTTAAGGCATAAATTGAATTGAAGAAAGTTTTTTGGTTTTTCCCCTGATACCCTAAAGCTTGAGGGAACCTGATTCAGATGTGAAAAGGCTTGTTCACAGTTGATCAGTATGTGATTTGTAAAAAGGTAGAATTCTTTATTGTCACTCAAAATATACACAACATGTGCACACATGAACACAATTTCGTTGCAAAATGTGTCAGATAGCAACACTTAAGGCAGGAGTGCTTAGAATTAAGTAAATGTATAAAAACAAAAAAAGTATTTTAAAAAATCAGAAGGTAAAACAGTCATAAACATATTAAAGTGATAAGAATATAAAACTAAACCAGTAACCAGAGAAAAGTGCTGGAGCACTTAGAACAGGAATGAGAACAACTGGATTATTGCACTGAAATTTTCTGAAGTTATTGCAGAATAAAACTGGATTTTTGAATTAAATTTGCACAGTTGCAAATAAACTATTATTATTAAGTTATTGCGCAGTTATTTCACCGGATTTTTCATCATCCAGAGACCTAACAACAGACTGCAAACTGGTTACTGTTGAGAAGTCTTGCATCTTTTCTAGACCACTTTCATGGCACTAACCTGCTATCAGTGCAGCATAAATATTCTGATAGCCCAGGTTGTCTTAAAAAGGATGTTTTTAGTGTGATTGTGCTTGGCAGGTTTAAGGTTTACATGCAGCATTACAAGTCAAAGTGGACAAGAAATCAGAAAATGTCTTGGAGTTGCAAGGGTTAATTCATTTTATTCATACCGTCCAAAGTCACACACAGCTGACATAGAAACTCAGGGTTCAGGGTCTCACTCACGGACACTGTGACAGTACAGGAGCTGGGTATCAAACCCCCAACTCTCTGGATGAAAGGCATCTATCTCAACCAAAATCACGGCCGCCTGATACACAACAGAGCCAATGCTGCCCAAATATACAGATACATGGCCTCTCTGAGTATCTGTAAAAATATATTTTACAGCCTAAAATCATAAATCACATTTTCCTTGAGGGACATTATATCATCACACACTGTTAGACCCTCAAACTGAGCAAAGAAAAACTCCCACAAGAAACAGAAACCATCACACTTAACATTTAAAAAAAGAGGAATTCCTCTTATTGTGCTCAGTCGTGTGCACTCAGTTCTGGTGCTATTCCTGCTCTCACAGAAAAAACATAGTAGCTTCAGAGACACAATCACAGCTCGTCTGTTTGGATAATGGCTTATAGGAGTGTGTGCGTCTGTTTCTAAAAATGACAAAATGTCCGAGTTCGTTCATGTTTTATGTGCGTGGGCGTGGGCTGAGTGTCATCGTGTGTGAAAGGGAGAGTGTGGCTGATGGCAAAGACTTTTACGACTCTGATGATGGAGATGATCATGGATTTAATGCTGCTGTGTTTTTAAGTGTTTAATCTTACAATAACATGTTTGTTAATAAAGAAAAACTTCATTTATTACATTATTAACTTACTCTGTGCACAGTTTCCAAGCAGGCTCTTGGCCCCATTGTTGAAATTCACTCATCAAACAAACATTAATTACTAAATTTAAGCTCCTGTGATAAATATTTAATATATGTTGACTTTGTCGCCCTGAAATGTTTTATCATGTTTCTCTGATAATCCTGCCAGTGGCAGAGTGTGATGTTTCCTGCAGCAATATCCTAATGTGCCATATTTTACCAGTCAAAAATACATTACAATGCCGCTTCTGCAGCATTCTGTTTAAAATAATGACAAAAACTTTGTTTATGTAACACTTTTAAAAATATAGATTAACTAGAAAAGCACTCGGAGAGCGCAGATCTCCACCAAGATACAATTCTGGATCACCACTCTCTCCGATATGATGGCAGTCTCCACTCATGTTTGTCCATGTGGAGAAGTCCTCCGCTGGCATTGCTAGGCAAGCTGGGTAATGTAGTGACATCGGCTTGAAAAATGTTGATGTGAGTTTGCGAATAAACTCCAATTCCTATAATGACGTAAAGGGGTGGAACCCTTCCAGCAGCCGAGGAGAAATGAATGTGATTTGCCATTATAAACTTCAATGGTTTCTTGTGACGTCAATCTGGATCGAATCCAGATGAAATTTATCGTGATGATAGAGTTATATGATACATATTATCATGTAAATTTTGAAGCAAATCCATCAACTGATGTCAGAGATATGCTTTTTTAAAATACAGCCCAATGTTAAATTGTGATTTTTCGCAAATTTTGGGAATGTTTTGCATCCAGACAAATATGCGGATCACCACGAAAATGTAATGGCTTCTTCCTTGGACCAAACCACACCTCTGGTAAAATTTTCATTTTCATGTAAATCCATCCAGTAGTTTTTGCGTTATCAAACCAACACACAAACAGACCCTGGCGAAAACATAACCTCCTTAGCAGATGTAACAAAGTGCTCTGACAAACAGAAACATACAGAAAACAAGCACAAAATGATATAACAAGCACAATTTAAAGAAGAGAACTTTTACAAATATACCAAAACAGAGTAATAAACCCAATCACAATAAAATCCATCTTTATATGTAGTAAGAACCACAGCAACACAAAACCCCAGCAACAAAACAACATCATGAGCACCAACGATAAAAGATAAACATAAAAAAATAAGAAAAGAAAAGGTAGTAAAAAGGGGTAGAAGCAGGAGACAAGATATTAAAATTAGACTGAGTCAATGAGCGATAAAAGCAGTAAGACAAGAAAATGTGACAATGAGCCCCTGAAAGCATTTTTAAGGTATCACACGTATGAGAAAATGATTAACATAGGGCTCCATGACCTTAACGTAGACCTAATTCTTTTTTATTTGGTATGGATGTTAAGTCACATTTATAATAATCAGATGGACATATTGACTGGGTGAAAACATATTTTTAAGACAAGCTATCAAACTTATGTTCCATCGTAACGTTTTAATTGTCCCTTTAATTTAAAATATTAAGTGATGGGGATTTTTCTACAAAGAGTAGACTACCTCTACAGCTGAATTAGCTATTCAAAAATGAATACTGGCACAGCTGCGTTTACCTTCAACATGTCTGCAGTTATGTAGCCACCTAAAGACAAGTCAGAGAGACAGAAATGGTGCACCTGTCACACCAAATGAATAGCCTGAGTACTTTGCTGCATTTTTATCCTAAAACTGATGTTGTCTGAACATGTTAATTTGTTTGGAAGAGAGCTGTTAATACCATCTGGTATCTCCACAATAACAGATAAGTTTTGGCACTCATTTAACTGAGCTGCTTCAACAGTGTGTTTACTCCATCCCTGACAGACAGTGAGATGTCTGATTGAGGTTAAACGTCTGATTATGGATGTATAATTGGCCATTTTAATTTTAATTACACCTCCGTCACGCGCTCTCACACACTAAAGCCCAGTGTACATGTTTTCCTTCCTTCCAGCCCTCGTCACCGTCCTGTTGTCCCGGAGTCAACCCCACCTGGAGTGACGGCCGGGGCCTTTCAATCAGCGTCTACCCCTGGAGGAGGGAGGTGGAGGTGAGGTGCATCTGCTCAGCCTTTTGGGGCTTTACTCTAATTATCAGTGCAGGAGTCAGCGACGTGATGTATGTCTCTTTGTGTGTTTATTCGTCCACAGCAGGCCTCGACCTGGAGAGGAGCCAAGCTGTCCTTCGCCAACCCATTGTACAACCAGCCCCCTGATGCTAAAGGCGCTGACTGCAGGAGCTCCGACGCATAAAGACAATGGACTTAAAGTATTGACTCTGCAGTGCATTTGGGTCAGATGGTGTGTGCACATACTTGATGAGTTTGTCTTGACCTGCTGGGGCGATAAGTGAGAGGGACAGAGTCAAAGACAGTTCGGATGTTTTTAAAGGAGTTGTTTAAATAAGTTAAAAGCTGCTTGTTGTAATTGAAAATGTGTTTATTAATTTATCAAATAAATAATGTATTACTACCAGACCATCTGCCACTCAGTGTGTAAGAAGAGGAAGAGGAGGGGTACACACTCACACTTGATCGTTGAATCTCATCTAACCATGAGCCCAATCGAGCATATATATACATATATACATATATTATATGATGTTATATACACATATATACAGAGATATATCCATTCAGGCAGAGACAAAGGGACTTAAAATAAGAATTTCAAAAATCAATCAGTATTTGTTAGCACCATATTTGTCTCTGTTGAATATGGATTTATTAAAGGTTAGCCCCTTGAGATGTGGCATCTGTTTTCAAGAGGGACTTCGTGTCTATATGGTTGTAAAGATAGTTACGATGCATGTATAATCAACATAGAGATCAACCTGATGTTAACATAAACATCTATAATGAATATAATCTGGAGAGGAATGATGTTGATTAATATAGCAGCATCTAGCTGAACTGCCATTAAAATAAGTCGAACTGGTCTAAAAGTAAGAATTAATGTTGAATGATGTCATTTCTGTTGACGGCTGATACCAGTGTTAATTTTGTTGACTAATTATTTTCATCGTTTTTCCCCTGATAAAAACTAGACTATAACTAAAAAAAAAACAAGTGCACATTGGCAAAAACTAAATTAATTGAGAGTTTTGTCAACAAATAAAAACTAGACTAAAATGTTTGACAGAGACTTAATCCAATCAGACCTAATTTGGTCATGTAGAAAGGAGGAACAAGTTAGGAAGATATCCAATCACAGCTACTTTGGTTGTTTGGAAAGGTTGGATGAGCTAAGAGGGACATCCAATCACAGCTGCCTTAGCTTTGTGCTGGCGGGATCCAAGTGTAAAACATGACTTCAGAGCTTCAAGGAAACATAAAAATGCCTTACACTTTACACTTCATTATTTTAGTCGACTAAAGTTACAGTAGATTTCGTCGACTAAAATGTTGTGAAATTTCATCAACTAAAACTAGACTAAAATTTGAACAATTTAGATGACTAAATTATGACTAAAACTATAAGATATTTTAGGCAAAAGACTAACTAAAACTAAATTAAAAAAGTGCTGCCAAAATTAACACTGGTTGATACAGGATAGAGCACATGGAGTCGAGCAGGTCCACAGCAGCAGGTCATCCATGATTGTTTGTTACATTCATACTCATATATGTGTGCTGTTTGCAGGAACTATCATATTTAATTCTGTTGATCTCCCTAAAGTCAATATCAGGAACTGTAATGATACTGGAATGGAGCTGAAGGAATGGACACATATCTGGAATTGTAGTTATGGAAGCTATTATGTTATTTGAAAGAGACATGAGACACATTAAAGAGCTTCATTGTGTTTTTTAGAGTTTTAAGTGCCCCTTTGTGGATTTTGCATGTCAATTTCGACTGATAGCGTGCTTCTATGCACAAAACAAAAAGTCTGCAGCACCATGACTTCTCCCTCTCACCCTGTTTACAGCTCTAGTAGCCTCTCTAATTGCACCACCCACACTCCCAAAAAGACATAGCAGCGTGACATACTACCATCGTTTCACCTGCAGTTAAAAACCATTGTTCCAGGGTACATACACCTAAAATGAATGCAGAGTCATTGACAATATGCGCTAACCGATCACCACAGCATAGACCAGAAAACTAATCAGAGTGTTACTGGGCCCATGTGGGAAAGGGAGCCTTCAAGGGGCAGGAGCTCTAACAGAGTGTCTCAGACAGACTGAGAATACAGGTGGATCAGGGGTACTGAGTATACTAAAACTAAATTAAATTAGAGGATGAGGGATGGTAAACATACTCCAGCAGTCACTGAAATCAAGTGTGTAGACCTAAGTCAAGCCAACATATAGGATCCTCAAAGAGTGTATAAAACTTGAAAAAGCACAATATAAACTCTTTAAATGTAGTATTTTTACAACACTTGCACTACTTTGTTTTAATATTCAATTGTATAAACTATTACGAGTCTCAGAAAAAAGAAATGTACAAAATGGCTGTCTTAGTCATGCTTTGAATCACTTTGTCTCACTAGAGCAGCAGAATCTGGATATTAAGACATGATCAATCTTTACCAAAATGCTCTTATTAGATTTTGAAGCCCTGAAGTAGGATTCAGTATCAATCCCAGTCTGTTTTATTACAAGCTGAAAACTCCAAGCAATGCTTTAAATGGGCTTAACATTAGGCAAAGCAAACTGAATCATCCCTTTAGATGCGTTTAGAGAAAAGATGTCAACTTCCTGCATCAGAAGAATCTAACAGGATCAGAGCTTGTCTGAAAACGTAATGATGTCCACGTTATTTTAGCCAGCAGTTAATAAAGAAACCCATAGTACTCCTAGCAGCAGAAATGGTCGTGGCTGCTTTGTGAATGGTGATTAAAGCTTTTCTTTAGTGCTGGCAGAAGCAGAAAACATCCAGTCCACCCAAGTGAAAAGCTCTCAGGGCCTGAAAATGAAGTCCTGACTTCATTAGAGATCTGTTTTAATCCCCACAAGTGCAAATAAAATAGTTTGCCCCCATTTTATTCGCAAATGAAAATCCATTACAGGTCCATATTCTGCAGCTGCATTTTGTGTGGTGTGAGCTAATTCCTGCATCATACCAGCACAGAGCAGATGGAGTCATTAAGAGCAGAGTTGAACCAGTTCGTTATAGACCTTCCATGTGTTTAGTCATGGCCTCCTCTCTGTTGTATATCATCGCATATGACGTCACGAATAGCCTCTTTATTTGACAGCCAACATTGTGATTTACAAGACCCGGCCATGTTTGCGATTTGAATGTCAAACTGTTACCATTACGCTCGCACATCCAGTCTGTCCACTTTTAATGGACATCCTGCAAGCTGTTACACTGCAGTTTCAAACTTGGGGGGGAATTAAAAGTCCCATCGCTTTTTTTTTTGTTTTTTTTTTTATTATTTTCTTTTGTTTTATCAGCCAACCATTAAAAAGTCATTTTCATTTACTTTTCATTCCCTCCTGATGAGCCCCCTAACCCCAACAACCAGCTAAGCTACTTTTGTTTTTGTCAGCTTTGGCTTATTTTTTGGAAATTAAAAATGTGATGGCATGGCACCGTCCTCGGCTGGCTATTAAGTTATTTATTCATGCAAGACATGTTCTGACCTTTCTGAGTGTAAATAATAAAATTCCTGACAGCTGAATTCCAAAAAGCTGCCCTAGTTTAAGAGAATTAAGATGTGTATTAAGATGGACAGAGGAACACCTGCTTGAAAGTGAAGCAAAAGGAGTTTGAGCTGCTGCTGAATGGCTGCAGCAGTGGTACCCAGCCTTTCTTATAACGGCCTGGTTTTATGTAACAGGATATCGTCGTGGACCAGTCTTAGCAGGGAAGTGGCGTGGTGGTGGGGCAACAACGACAAGCAATCACATGCTGTACACCATGATGTAGGATCAGAGAGCCATGGGCTTGTTCCAAAACCCTAATAAAGAGACATTCATGAGGCCTCACTCTTTTGGTATCATCTGTTTTACAATGAGGTTTAGTAACACAGTCGAATGAATCTCACAAAAGTAACTTATTGAACCAAACACCCTCTGAGCACAGAGGAAGATCCTTCCAAACGACTCGTGAAAATGAATTAATGATGGGTATTTTTTAGTTCTTACCACTGAAATATGCCTTTACACCCAATTTCCACATAGTCTGCCTGCGCAACATTCTGTAAGCATCGCCCTCTCCTGCTGCTCTTCCTGTTGTCTCACAAACTCGTGAAGTTGTGGTTCTCTTGAGATGGTCTCGTGTTTCATGCTTTCTGGATATTAGGGGTTCCACATCAGAAAGTTGAGCGCTCTGTTGTGCCTTTACTGTCATCCAGTTACACAAATCATGCAAAGTCAAATATATAGAGTATGTTAAAAAAGAGTGCATGAGTACTAGGTTGGACCATAAGTTTATCTCAGGTTGTACTTTTTCGTTCATCACATCAGTGACAGGGACAGAGAGCCAGAGTGTAAAGTCGGCACAGTCAAGCTACACGGACATGCGAGGATCTGGTATTTACAATGTATCAGTTTTATTTCTCTACAGCTGGCACCAAATGATCTTAGGCCCCTTAACAAGTCCACAGCCTGGTGGTTGGGGACATCTGAGCCGCAGAATCTTAAATTGTAGTCTCACCATCTCTACGCTCAAAGATGATGCGTGGGTTAAACTTTAATTTCAAGCTTGAAAAAGGGAAAAAATGTGAGGCAGATTATTTGCAAACCATTAAAATGCCATTCGCTATTAAATTTAAATATTTATGACAAAGCAGAGACTTTAGAAATTTACAAAATGAATCATTTAGTGAAATCATTTAGTAATGCAGGATCTTTTGAGCTTTCACAGTTCTAAAAAATGCAGGTGTAAACAGAAAAGCGATGAGGGCTGAATTCCAATAAGCTGCCCTACTTTGAGGTTTCCAGTCATAAACTGTGTGTTATGACGGTTTATGATTGGCTGTAGTATAATGTCAAAGCCCTGCCTCCATGAAGTGAGCAAAACTGTAATTTCAAGCCTAACAAAGGGGATATGTGGAAAGCAAAAGTCCTTGTTTTCTTTAAAAAACATTGAAAAGTCATTTTATGTTATATTTTAACATTTATGACAAAGCACAGACTTATGCAATTCACTAAATTATTCATTTAAAGAGGACAGTTTTTGTTCTTTCACAGTTATAAAAAGAGCAAGTGTAGATCATACAGTTCATGATCACTGAATTCCTATAAACTGCACAAAGACTCTTGTCATACTAAGATGGACAAAGCAACAACTGCTTGGGAGTGAAGCCAAAAAATGAACAACTCCTACTCTTTGACTGCAGTATAGGTCATGAGCATGGCTTTCTATGTGTGGGACATCAGCCGTGCAATAAGGTAAAATAAAGCTTCAATACATTTTTGTTTGACTGCTTCAGCTGTGACAGTCTGTCTTGAAGATAAAGTCTATGTGTTTATCTTTAAATTTTGTTTTGATGAGACTTATATTTGATTATTTTTTTTATTTTGTTATGACTAGCGGCTCTGTTGACAAATATGGCTTCTTGCAGCATTTTTTACCTGATTAGCAGGATGATGCTAATGTCTTGATTACATATTCCAATCTGGCAGTCCTTGTGTTTTTGGATTGGCTGGCCTAACCTTTTATACTGTAGTGTTGCAGGAATTCCTGAATCTGTGAAGTTTATCTATGAAGATGAAGAAATCTCTGAATGTCTTTCTCGGATTTTATTTCTCGCAAGATGGAGCAATCAGCAAGAAGTGTGATGACTGTCTGAAGATCAGCTGATCGACATGAGCACAGTGGATCTTGGGTGTAGTCATATGACTTACATTTTGCCCAGTACCAACCTATCAGACTAAACCAGACAAAGGTTTCTATCTAAAGGGTCAAATGAGGACACATCTGTGGGGAGACATGAGGAAGAAGCAACAGCTACTGAAACTTTCTGTGGTGAGAACATGCTGTAGGTGGCAGTAGTCATGAGTCAAAAGGTCACATGAACTGAGCAGGTTACAAAATACAGGAAACATATTATTCTGTGGTGTGAGTCAGACAGACAGCCAAACACAAGGCACGGCTCCCTTTTACAAATTAGAGAAATACAACTACAACATTTATGAAACAGTGAATCATAAAAAAGTAGCACTATAGTGTCAACCTTAGTATTTTCACTGATAATCAAGGTTACATCTTGGATGCCCCTCTACCTCCTGACAGAAAGTCAAGCATGTGATTTTCTTTTTGCCCTTTACAGTTTGTTTCCTCACAGCACAAAACACGCTGCATTTGCAAAAACACAGGCATTAACAAACCAAACTGCAGAGCAAAACAAGAATAAATTTGGTTGTGCTTCCTCTTTTCCAACAGTGGCAAGGTAGTACCCCAGAAGTACTCAATGCAGCATTGTTCTGTGAAGACAGCAGAAGTCATAGACAAGCCACTTCGATCCACTGGTCATGTAGACATGGGGTCAGTGTGCTCAGCACCTTAACAGAAGGGTGCCAAAAGAGTGAGACGGCATGGATCAGTTATTTTAGTACCTCAGTGGAAGTGGTAACATCTGTAATTGTGTGCCATTCCAAGATGAACTGAACAGAACCGTTTGGTTGAAATGTAGCTAGAATGCTCAAAAGTTGGTAAGTCCAACTTCAGCACAAAGGACACTAGGCAAGAATACTCAACAAAACTGACAGACTGTAAAGGTTCCATGTCCTGAAAACTGTATTTTCTCTGCTTTTAATGTTGTTAGAAGGAGCTTGAGGGGCAGAGGAACATGACACTTTTTACCAAAGTCTTGATTAGCCTCTTGCAGCCTCCACGCTCCCTCAGAGCTAAGCATATCCAAAGGGGAGGGGAAAAGAGCTGCATCTGATCCTAGAGAGAGACAAATCTTTCATTTCTTTTTTATAACTTAAATCAGATCCTTGCTTACTAGACACCCTAGATGTTATGTCACACAAAAAAATCAATAGAAGACTGTTTAAGTTGGTAGTGCATTTATTTTGAAATGCAGGCTTTATTTGATAACTTCCTGTCAAGCATTAGTGGTAGCCATTTTGTTTATGATGACAGGGCATAGATTGAGGAGGTTGACCATCCTCTTGCATCCTTTTCCATGCTCTTCTTGTGGCATTGCCAGTGAGTACCATTTGATTTGACAACCTGAGGAACAGATATACGTTATTATTTGATGTAAAATACCATGTTTAATAGTATATATGTTTATGTTTATGCACTTACCTGTTGCTGGCTAGCCTGAGTCACATGTGAAGGGAAAAATAGTACCTATACCTGTACTTACCTGGATCCTTGTGTTTTTATTGTCTTATTTCAGTTTTACCTTTTCTCCATTAAAATCCTGCCAAGTACAACACAAGGCCTGTTCATCGGAGGAGCTTTGTGGAGGAAGAGTTAAGCTAGCTGTTTCGCTCAGATGAGAACAGTATACTAGATGTGATCTAACTGGTCAAACATACAAGGACATGGGACCTTTAAATTTCTGAGAAGTGAATGTCTACATCAATCTGTGTTTTTTGTTGACTGGGCCAGTCCAAGAACTCCCATGTCCCACTTGTAACTTAAATTTGCGCCTTTGTTCATCGCAGGTGCAGAATGTCAATTTAGGAGATCCACCCGGTTAGCTCCATCCCGATCACGTCTGTTAAATGTTGTTACCAGAGCAGTATGTCCGCTGTTGTGGCATTTTGGCCTCAGTTTTGTACAGTGGAAGGGTTTTGACATAAGCTGTCCATACTACAGTGCAGCCCGTGGCTCTGAAAGCCTAATGTATGACACAGATCTTTGTCTAGGGGATGAGTTACTTACTCATTTATTTCTGGATGTCTTTGCCTTCCCATTCTCTCAAGGAGGGGACCAAAGACAACAATATTTGTATTTTTCTGTCATTGCTCTTATTATCTAATATAGTGGCATTTCTGGCTTTTAAAGGTACCTGATTTGGTAATGTTCACCTCTAAAAGCAATGCCGTCTCCTTCTCATTCATAATAAATGTCAGGTAAATCCGTGGGTTGTGTGAGTGCTCTTAGAGCGATACACTTTAACTCCAAAACACATCAGCCTCCACCCTGTTCTTTCATAGTGGTTCAAGTTCAAGTTATGAATCTTTAATCTTTAGTCCGTGGGCCAACACAATCTCCAGTGTCAGGACTCTTTAGACTCGTCCTCCATCACATTGGGTACTCTCTGAGTTTGTAGGTAGATTCTGGGTCAGAGATTTATTAGAGGGCCAGAGGATCAATTTCAGCCTTTGAGCTGCCTCACAGTTTTATTGTCTGTGCCCTCTCCTTTATTGGTCAGGCATCTTTTCCTTTGACATCTACTCCAAAAACAGTGAAGAGTACTTAAACTTAATGGAGACGAAGGGTCTAACTTTATGAAATCTGCTGTATGATTAAAAAAGAAAAGAAGTCACACAAAGAAAAGTTATTTCAAGATGGACCATTCAGTATATCTCACATAAACATGTCAGAAGTGGAGCCAAAATATTTCTACCGAGAAACAGTGTTAATTATGTCAACTAATTATTTTCGTCATAGTTTTCGTTAGCAACCGTTTTTCTCCTGACGAAAACTAGACTATAACTAAAGAAAACAAGTGTACATTGACAAAAACTAATTAACTGACATTTTCGTCAACAAATAAAAACTAGATGAAAATGTTTGACGGAGACTAAATCCAATCAGACCTAATTTCGTCATGTAGAAAGTAGAGACAAGTTAGGAATCACAGCTACTTTGGTTGTGTGGAAAGGTTGGATGAGTTTAGAGGGACATCCAATCACAGCTGCCTTAGCTTCATGGTGGTGGGATCCAAGTGTAAAACATGACTTCAGAAATTCATACACTTTACACTATATGTTTTAGCGGACTAAATTTACAGAAGATTTCGTCGACTAAGATGTTGTGAAATTTCATCAACTTAAACTAGACTAAAATATAAACAATTTAGATGACTAAATTATGACTAAAACTAAAAGATATTTTAGACAAAAGACTAAAACTAAATTAAAAAGTGCTGTCAAAATTAACACTGCCGAAAAATGCTTTCAGTGTTGTTCAAGCTCCATTTGATTAAGAATGCAGTCCAGATCTCATAAAACTGCTATTGAAGCTGTTAGCATCTTTGCTAATCTCTGTATTGAGCGGTCACTTCCTGTTAATGTTAGCCTTCCCAGTGGCTATCACTCAGTCAGAGAGCTTCCACATTAGCATAGCTAGCCTTCCAAAGAGCCACAGCTATCAATAGCTGACTAAACAAAACGTTACCAGCTGCTTTTCTCTCACTGCAGTCTGTCAATAAATTTGTTTTGATGAATTGAAAATAAAACAACTTTTGTTAATGATAGCTAGCTTAGCCAAGCAGCAGGAATGCTTGATAACCTAAACCCTTCATTAATCTGTTCATTAGCTCCCATTTTTAGTTCAACTAATGTTGCTATATCCTGCCTGTGTTGAAATTAAGACTTCTTTTTTTGGAGGTTGTTTGTCTTATAGCCTTTAATTGGTTATTTATTGCTCTCTGTTAAAAGGGTATTATCAGTGCTAAAATTAATGACTGCATGACCTTTAAAACATCAGCTCAGCCTTTTCACAGCCTCTTCATCAATGTTTGCTTATCTGAACCCTGTGACATTTGACCGTAGAAAACTACAATCAATAGCCCCCTGCAAAAACCTTTAACACTAGCATGACAACGTAAACAAACACTTACTCTCGCCTTGCCTAGCTTGCACACTCTGACATGATCCCCTGCTGACTGAAAACTATCAATGCTTTCTCTTTTTGTCACGTTTTTTCTAGAAGCCCCGTCATTTGTGCCGTTGAATAGCACACAGGAGAGCTGCAACACTCTACCAGCTTTTGTCCTTGTGTTGTCAGTGAAGTAACATTAGTCAGCTTTTCTCACCAGAGCTATTGTTGTCTCCGTTTTGTTAATCACACAGCCGAGTCCATCTAAAGGTCAGTGTTTTGTTTGCACGCCTCTCAGCTCGTGTAATGGAAATGCTCCTATTGAGTTTAGCAGTGACAGACTTTAAGGGCTCCTTCTGTCAAAATAAGAGTCAAGCTTAATTTAAATAACTGCTCAGCTGAGGCCAGGGACGGTGTTAGTCATTTTGAGGCCCCTGGCAAAGACCAGGACAGTGCCCCTGTGCACTTGGCTTGATGCATTCACGGAGAATGAGCAAATTATTTTAAAATGTATTTAAAGGCTTTTAAGGTAGACAAACTTTGTAATCCTTAACAAAGCATTTAACCAAAAGGGCAAAAGCTCTGCCAAAAAATACAAAGAAAAGTGTTCATGTTGTAACACTGCCGATTTATTCAGGCTTTTTCACAATGTCAGGAGTTAGATTGAAATTTTCCGCACCTTGTGACTAATGATTTTCTCATAAACTCTGGTTAATTTATTCTTTGCTTGGTCATTTCAGATGTCTGCACATTGTTCAAATTGTATAAATTTGTTGGCGAAAAGGGTCTGTAAATTCCCTTGCACCTCTTCAGTTTCACCCACTTGTATAAGCATAAGCCCATGGTCTTTGTTTTTTTTCTATAATGACAATTTGCTGGCCTTGTCAAGTCTCCTGTCTTCTTTAGAAAGTTAGGTTTAAAAAGATATTTCAAAGCATTTCCTGTCATTACATCTTAAAATTTTGGAAGTTTTTCATGTTGCAGGATTACCTTTCACTGCTTTTGATAATCTGCTGCTTGGTGTTTTCAGATTGCTGTCACATGCCAAAATGCTTTTTGTTAAATTTTGCAGAAATATCCTTTATAATCTTTTGGCTTACATGCAAAGAGCATGACTGACTTTGCAATTTGCATTAAGTGATTAACATGTATGATGTGTGAGGTGAAGGATGAGGAGGCTTGAAAACATCTTCATTTGCCAAATGGGGCTCAACATAAAAAGCTTGGGAAGTACTGATCTGACTGGACATTTGATCAAACTTGATAAACAATCCCACATACAATTCTGAGATATCACTTTCTGAAGAATCAGCCCATGTGCACGAATGTAAAAACAAACTTCAGCCTTTGTCTGATGGTGCTGAGGTATCGAAAGCCAAATGTGTAGAAAAAAATATTAAATTATTCAAAAACAAAATCTGGACTTCATGAAGTTCATGAGAGTGGCCGGCCTATTTGCAGTTAAGACAAAGCAGAATGCTCAAAATACACTTTTTATCACTACACTATTATATACACTACACCATTTCTTATTCAACTCACCTATAATGTGCAAACCTTCATGCCTTTCATTTGGCTGATGGTAAAATCCCCTATGGCTGAGTTCTTCCTTGGTTGTCAACTGCTTTGACAGCTTCTGGCCACGTTCTCCTCTCTCAATGCACTTTGGAGATCAGGGGTTACCCAGCAGGCACAGCCAGGTCAGGGTGAAAATTTCCTTCGATAGCTCAGCTCAGAATTGTTTTTTTTTTTTTTTTTCTTTCTCTCATCTGCTGGGGCTGTGTGTGGAGAAAAATGTCTTCTTCTTCTCTATGTGTACAGACAAAGCTGATCATTAAACTCTTGGACAACATTGGAGAACTACTTGCACAATGTTTTCATGTTTTGAGGCTGTAAAGGTTTTTCTGTTCTTTCTCCCTCATTTGTTGAACAGTAAAAGGTTAATTATGACCCAAGAGAAAATGTGAAGGTTTTTTTTTTTAAACTAACCTTGTTCAACCAATTACACCTTTTTCTGATCTGCCATAAATATCAACTTGCCTCACGCTCTGCTGCTTTTCCTCTTTGTGAAATGATGCCTGATTAAGTTTCTAAATACAAGAGCAATTTCATCAAGCATGCTGAATTAATGAAGGTCTAAAGTTTATTGTTTTCCCTGTGAGATACACTAACGTGTCATTTTTTTCTGCTACTTAAAGGAAGGACACAGACTTACTGAGCGAGGTTTTGATGAATATACAGTACCCTCTTGACCCTCTTTTGCCTTCAGAATTGCCTCAATTCTTTAGCATAGAATCAACAAGGTGCTGGAGACACTCCTCAAAGATTTTGCTCCATACTGACATGATAGCATCACACAGTTGCTTCAGATTTACCTGCTGCTCATCCATTATGCCAAGTTCTCATTCCACCATATCCCAGGGGTGATCTATTGGATTGGGAACTGGTGACTGCAGAGGTCACTGGAGTTCGGTGAACTCATTTTCATGTTCAAGACACCTGTTTTAGATGATTTGATTTTTATGACATAGCATTATATCCTACTGGAAATAGCCATCAGAAGATGGGCACACTGTGGTCATAGAGGGATGGACATGGTTAGCAAAACTCAGGTAGGCTGTGGCATTTTAATGATGCTCAGTTGGTACTAAATGGCTCAAAGTGTGCCAAGAAAATATCCCAACACCAGCCTAAATTATTTGTTGCAAGTCAGGATAGATCTATGCTTTCATGCTGTTTCCATTGGCCTCACCATGTTGCATTAGAGATTGAGATTCATCAGACCACGCAACATTATCTCAATCTTCTTTTGTCCAACTTTGGTGAGTCCCCCCAACCCTGTGTGAAATGCAGCCTAAATTTCCTCATGTTAGCTGACAGGAATGACACCCAGTGTGGTCTTCTGCTGCCATAGCCCATCTGCTCCAAGATTCCACATGTTGTACATTCAGAAATGGTCTTCTGCATACCGTGGTTGTTCCTGGTGGTTATGTGAGTCAAGAATCACCTTTCCTCCTGTACAGGAGTTTTCATTATTTTGGCTTTGACCATCTGGTTTTGAAGCCTAACAATGAAAACCACCACTCAACCTAACCCCCATTTAACCTTAAAAACATAATAAGATAAAGTTGAAGAAGGTCCTCCGCTTCCTGGCAAACACCTACAACACATTTAAATGTCAGTCATACTAAATGCCACAATTCATTCACAATGCAGTAAGAAAACTCACATTTGTCCAAGTTTGAAGCGTTCATTACAGCAGTGGAGCATAGTTTTACTTTGGCACCTGCAAGATTTATTTGACATGCAGAATTTGGGAAGAGATTAAACTATATCGTGACCCCCTATCAGAGCCTACAGGTAGTTGTTGGGTTACTGGAGCGATAGGGCTTATGTCCACAGGGAGCTTTTTTGTCCTATTGAAAGAACACTTAGGGTGAATCCCAATTCTACCCCTTAGCCCTTCATCTTACCCCTTCCCCTACCCCTTCGTCTTCGCCCTCTGTTTTGAGGGCCAAGGGTAAGGGGTGAAAACCTATTACTTAAAAAAAAAGACGCCACTCGATTCCCGCTATGTCATCACCCAGAGCCGCTTGCTAGCTGTGACGTAGGCAGATGCGACAATAGCCGTAGCTACGGCTGCGAAGGCTAGCTCGTTATAACGAGAAATTTTAAAATACGCCCAACAGTTCAAAACATGATTAATAATTACTTGATGATTTAATAATTACTTATAATTAAGCGCTTCCTTCGGTCTCTGCTCTGCCTCGTGTTGGCGGGCGCGGTGTATTATACGAAATTCTCATCGCCCTTCGTTTCAAGTGAGGTCCCGGGCTGTCTTCGTTTCGAGGGCTGTGTAGCCCTTGGTCTTAGCCCTTCCCCTTAGCCCTACGGAGAACTCGGACATCACTTCACCAGACGTGAATGCACAAAACCAAGGGGTAAGGGGTAAGACAAGGGCCAAGGGGTAGAATTGGGATTCACCCTCAGTCTCAGTTTCAGAGCACTTCATGCCTGCCTGAATGTTGCAAGGTAACGAGTTAACGTCTGCATGTCTCAGTAACACACGTGTGGCAGTGTAAAATCGCAACATGCGCATCACATTTCTTGAATCCATCATAATATCACCCAGACAACATAAACATAGAGTCAAGAAATCATTTCCTACCACTGATATAAGCTGAAATAGTTTCCTTGTAAATATGAGGCATCTCATTTTCACCACTGTAAATGACTGAAGATCCCCCTCTTGACTTTGATTGGTCAATGAGGAAAAAGTGACATTGACAGGCAAGGTATACTCTCCGAAGATGAACTATTTTGCGCTTCTTTACAAGTTTTTTTTTTGTTTCTGTTGCCTTTCTGTAATCTCAAACCACTCTGATCGTTCTCCCCGAAACTCTGGTGTCAACAAGACACTTTTTGCTAACTGGATCATTTCTCTTTTTCAGACCATTCTCTGTAAACCCCATGATGGTTGTGCGTGAAGATCCCAGTTGCTCAGCAGTTCCTGAAGACCACCAAGACCAGCCTTTTAAAGCCGCATGAAGGGGTAAGTCACTGTGACAGTGTCAAATGTTGTGTAAATGTTGTGTTGCTTTGATTCTACCTGAAATTTTGTACAACAGGATTTCATAGTGAAAAGGTTTTTCACCATGAAATCAGGTTCAAGCCTGCAATTGACCACAAACCCTCATGTTGGACTGACATGGCAGCATAGACACAGTTAAATGATGAAAACCTGTCTCTGAAACCAAAAGGTTAGAGGTTGGTGTGTTTCCCAGGTCCTACAGATCATACAGTCCAGAACCAGAAGAAAAATGTAATATTGCTCTGAGGTTGGGAAAACAATTCTGTCTTCTCTATCTTTCACTTCTTTTTCTGGGGGACTTTTTCTAAGAAGTTTAATCATCACTGCAGTCAAGACTCAGCAACCACATCTCTCCACACCGTCTGCTGCTCTAATCACCGTGTTCCACTACTCCAGCAAAAAGAAGCCAAGCTGTTCCTCTGTCAACAACTTTGAAAACCTCTCTGAGCATCTTCTTTCACTGCTCTTTAAGACTTTATTGCCCTCATTCTTGATTCCTTCCATTCCTGACGTAAAGCAGGACCAGTCATGGATGCTGTTAGTTGAACTTTTGCTTGGCCGGTTACCACACCGCACTCCCGTCTCCCCTGCGTGACCTTAAGAGCATCAAACATCTGTGATGAGAATTAATAAAATGGAGAGGGGGTCTTCCAGAAATATCAAGGCAGATCAGTTTGAGGGTTTTAGGGGGTAAGTGTAAATTCTCCATAGAGGTCTTGAGTCTGGATTTGGGTGCCTCTTGTTGAGTTTCAGAGCAGTATGTCACGGCAGCATTTATGACACTTGGCTGTTCAATAGACGGAGAGAAGAGGGAGGTGGAGAGGCAGCTGTGAGGTGAACAAGCTCTGCTCTGTTTCTTTTTCTTCCATTATGGTGCTGCCCATTATTAGCTTTTCCATTTCACCATAATATTAACAAGACCTGAAAGCTTGCAATCATTTGCTGTGCAGTGAGTGGAAGACTGAAAAAGGTTTGTTGTTTTGGGGGCTATATTTAGCAGCCTGGAGCTAAATTACTCCACAAATGCAATCTTTTATTTTGGTTTAACAAGGAAATCAGGTTTGGATGAGCATAAAGAGGGTAGTGAAATAGTAAAAAGGAGCAAAAGTTCAAAGCAGCAAATATGGCATAAAAATGAGAATACTGCCTACAAGGAAGTGTAACAGACTGCAGTTCCTCAAATGTCCACTTGAGGCTGGCTGCAAAAGCACAGGAAGATATTTACACTCCATGAAAAATGCCAGTTTTTGCAGCAGAAATAAACACATGTATAGTCTGGTTCCAAAACTGTTTTGGTCTGAATAGTTCATGTATTTGTTTGCACACACTCTACTGGGAGTAATTTTCCCACAACTTGTCAGTTTTAATTCATTTAGGACTTACGCTATGCATAACAATGAGCATAGCTGATATAAGTCAGGGCATTATAATAATTTTTTAAGACCTAAAAGATAGTTCAGTATTTTTGAAGTGGGGATGTGCCCGGCTCATGTCAATAATACTTTAGGTTTAGCGATTCTGGTTAGCCTTGCCCCCGTAAAAAACAAACTGGCACAGGAGCTAGCTCTTGTGTTACTACAGCAGGGGTCAAGAGTTCTGAGAAATTTGATGAATTTTAGGTGGAAACAAACAAAATGAAATACATCAGAGTGATTGTACAATTAAGCACATTTCCGATTCTTGACTTTTCCACTAGCAAGCTGATTTGTTGCGGTATCTTGCACTGCATAGCCTTCTTGTCCATTTGCCTGGAATGAAGTAGTACCAAAACAGAGGGACACGCTAGCAGAAAAGTAAAGCTTTGTGTCAAGTGCAGTGCAAAATCAACATGATGATGTTTCTTGGTTTAATTTCACCTGAAGTTTGCCAAATTTACAGAACTCTAGGGCTTTGCTGCAGCAATGTATAAGCTGGCTACTGTGCTGGTTATCTCCATGTAGAGCTGAATCCCATCACAGCTTTTGTATTAACAATTGATGGATTAGTCATATAACCCCAAACTACTGAGCCATCCCTGTAAGACACGTCTCTGCTCCAACTATTTGATTGTTCTCTAGGTTAACATAAAGTGAGTTTGAGACAGTATTTTCAGAATCGAGACTGCTTTGGCTTAGCTTCAAAGGCCCCCCCAGTAACCAAACAGCTAACAGCTCTCAGACTCATTCAAACATTTTCTACAGACTTTGGTCCAGGCACATTTTTGTCATCTCTCTTCCTTTACTGGGATTTTTGTTTGTTTTTGTGGCTTCAACCTCCTTGTTTTGGTGTGAGTTTTTTGTCAACTCCAGCATTACAACTTGTATCAAAAGAGGTGTTTTTAGGCCCAACAGCGAAAGCCACAATGTTGGAAATGCTCACTTCACCAAACTTTTGATCAATTTTGAAAACAGTATGTCTTTGCACCCTTAAAGGTTCAAAGCAGCTGGGTTAACCAGACTTTATATCCGTCATCGGGAAAATCCATCTGGCAAAGCTTGAAGTTGATACGCTTCTTTAGGGTCTGAAAATAGCCCTGGTATTCAGCATGTTTTTAGGACAAGGAGCTGTGAGTATGGCTTTACTAAATATGTAAAGAGACTACAAGCCTTCCAGTTTGGTATTACAGGTTCTGCCTTTCCCAAACACAGTCTTTAGGATGTTGCCTCGATGGATGTCGATTATTTCCCATGAAGATTTGAAACATTTCCTTTAGTGACCCAGCTTTCTGGGAAAATATGACAACATACAGCTGCCAGTCAAACCAGTCATG
Organism: Cetoscarus ocellatus; assembly: GCA_037902135.1. Lineage (NCBI taxonomy): Eukaryota > Metazoa > Chordata > Actinopteri > Labriformes > Labridae > Cetoscarus > Cetoscarus ocellatus. The sequence goes on along the minus strand of JBAMNC010001424.1, from coordinate 221,078 downwards.
CTCCTAAAACTGCTTATTTATCAGACAGATGAGCTGTTAAAAACAATTATCTTACCTGTTTTTAGTAGTAACTAAGGACTGTTTCCTTGGCTATTGGAGCCTCAAGTTGACATCTGAGGAACTGCAGCTGAAGTTATCAGACCTCGACCACTGAACCAGCTAAATGATTTAATGGTTTAATACTATATAGCAAGCTAAATGATTTAACGGTTTAACGGGTGTCGTTATTCTGTCAATTTCCTTTCTAGAAAAGTTGCTTTAAACAGTTAACTTCAGACAAAACCCAAGGACTCGCATTCACTTCATGTTCATTGACTCCTCTCAGGCCTGGCATAGAGCTGCTGTCTTCATTTTATGCTGAAAACATGCCCGTCATCACCGCTGCACCCTCTTTCATTGGCAGCCAACGCTCTGTACAGATAATGGAACAGATGACTTTCAGTGGCCAGTGAAGATAATCAAGGTAATGACTAATTACTGACAGAGCTACAGAGATAATTGCTATTTATTGATCTGTTCTCATTTTGAGAGCCAGAATTGTGTACTGCTTGACATTCACTGAATATTTGTTCCCAGGAGTTTGAATTTTGGCAACTTTAATGGCAAATTTGTCGACTTCCTCAAGTTTAAAAATCAATGTAGTGCCAAGTTTGTAGCCAAGGCTTTCAATGTGCATGTGAACCAGCATACTACTTTTTAAAAATTGGTCCTACAAGAAGAAGTTTCCTCCCATTGTTGAGCTTTTCCATGACTGCTGGCTGCTGAATTCCCACAGAGAGTGTCTTAATTGGAACAAGCATGTGGTCCAACTTATTTTTTCTCATGCAAAATGAGAGCAAGAAAAAGTAAAGTGAGAGCTGAGAGAGCTGCTACTGGAAAGAAAATGTTTCCCTAGATGAGGTTTCCAAGCCTCGTCTTTCAAACATGTCGGCCTTATTCCTTCAGACAGTAGTTTTCTTTCTGTGCATAGCATCTCGAATTCACATCCACCCATTATTTAAAGCCCTCTGTTTTTCTTTGTTTCTCTTTTTCATGATTACCACTTAAGCTAGAATTTAAACAAAATACATGCCAAGGAGGTCTTACACAGGAAATTGTGATTCACAGTATATTCTGATTGATTGCAGTATATGAACTCTGTATCCAGACAATTTCTGCTATATTTTGTGCAGCTTACTGAGCATGTTTTTGGTCTGAGGGTGGAAGCTGGAGTATCCAGAGAAAACCCACACTTACACAGGGAGAACACACAAATTCCACACAGAAAGGCCAGAATCGACTCAGGAGTCAAACCAGTAACCTTCACTCTGTGAGGATTGAGCACCAACCTGCTGCGCCACTGTGCGGCCCAGTAACAAAATTGGCTTCCCACAATCATGGAAAGAAGATAATCAACATTAAATGGCCACAGTGTTGTGTGTCATGTTGTGCTTGTTTTATCCATAGGTTTTGTCAAATGGTGAGTGTTTCAAGGTTGTAAAAATTCTGCCACAAATCTACATCACGATAATTTCATGGTTATTTTCTCTATTGTTTTATTTGTCATACTCAGTGCTAGGCAGTGCTAGCAGTGCTATTTGACCACAACCAAGTTTAAGGTGTATGCCATAGTTTCCCTAGCATTGGTAATTACCAAAATCATGTTACATGTTCTACTATGATTAATAATATTTTTTTATTGGTAAAATATTATTATTATCATCCATGATTATTCAGATCTGCTGTTTTACCAAAAAAAAAAAAAAAGGAAAATTTGTAGAACACTTTATTATTTCTTCGTTAGGATGTCAAGTTAAAGTTATTTACTCAGATTCCTGAACAGAAAAAGCAGTTTTAGTGGTTGAATGTTATGCCGCCTCAAATTTGGGTATAAAAAGGTGAATTCAGATTGAAATTCCACTTCGAAATATATGTCCAATAACAATCATATACGTTTTCAACAAGTTTGAAAGATTTTTAAGAAATATTTAAGTTTTGATGTTTTTATAAGAGGTACTCTAATAAATGTGTCAAGCACTGTTTGTAACACTATTATTGTCAATAAGTAGTCATTCTAATAATCATGATCTTAGAATTAATCTAAAATGAAGTGATGGTGGGCTTTGCTATGCTTGAACAGCCCTACTTTGAAGCATCTTAAGGGAAACTGGAGAGATTTTTAGTAAACATCACCTAAATATGTATAGGAGGATTAAGGGTACTGCTTTGTCCACAGGAGGGTGCACAAAGGGCAAGTTTATCACTGGAGCTTTCAAGAAAACCAAAAAAATAAGTTTAAAGCTCCTTTGATAAACTTGCCCTTTGTTCCAAATTTTGTCCACTCAATTTCAGCACAAGCGCTATAGGTACAGCTGTCTCCACAGGGCGGCGCTAACATTAACACAAAGCAGAGGTCAATCAGTCGAGCTTTGAAAAGATTGAAAACATTAAATAGTGTAAATTTCATCCACAAAATGATGAACAGTTCATATGAGACATAAACATAGCCTTTCCATCCATCATGCCAAGTGAAACAAAAGTCCCGGAGGAAATCCTGTGAGATATTGAACATCTTGTGTCTTTTCACTAACGGGAAGGAGGCGAACAGCAGCAGCTCCTCAATGCGTCTCTTCACATCACTCTCAGGCAGCTTGTCAGACACGCTGCTCACAATATCCCATGGCAAGATATCTTAAAGTCTTCCTGGCAGCTCAAGAGATGCTTTGTGTGTTTATTTCTACTGCTTCCTCTGGCGGCTCAAGTAATTCAAAGACCCCAGTCCAAGACCGTTCTGAGGCTCTTCCCCATGTCTGTAGGAATGTATTGAAATTTTCCTATCATGAGAACATGTTGAGGCTATTGAGGTCCTTTTTGAGTGCAGATATTTCCAATCGTCAGTTGTATTGTTAACCGAAAAGAGAAGGAAACACTAAAGTGAAAACATGTTGGCAAGTTTGGACAAGTCCCTCTTCTCCAAACAGTGCCAACTTGTTCCAGGAGTTGATGCGCCATTTTTAGGTTATATTTTTTAATTAGTAAGAAAATTGTACTCATATGTTTTCAATTTGTTCAATGCAGACAAAATATGAATGTAAGTTAGCTTGATGCAATGTGGGCATACACTATTGATGTTAAATACATATTAAATAACTCGGTGGAACGCAAGCGTATGCTGCTTAATGTGGCATACACATAAAATAGCTTGAAGATGTTTTATCAAAATGACCACAAGTGCTAGCTTACTCTGACGTGCTGAAACACAGCTTATTGTATACCTTAATATAATATGCAGACATGTTAGCTTATAAAACATAAATCAATGCTTTTTAAATGTAATGGGGTGAGCTAGTTTATGCATTAGTGTAAGCTGTCTATTTAACATGGATGGACGTAATCTATCTTAATGTTTGTCTAACTTAATTATCTTGATAACAACATCCACAAGAGTTATCGTACTGTAACATTGACATTAATGTTCCAAAAGCTATCAAGAGACACTGCAGGGAACAAAAATGACCAGACTTTCTAACAGAAATAGATAAAACTAAGAGAAGGGACACCCACTCTAACAGAGATACAAAAGTAGGCATATGTACGTTTGCATCTTTGGCAAATTGAATAAGTTGGTTGCAAACTAGTTAAATATAATGTCTTTACTTGTGGTTTTATCATGTCAAAAGGATGCAGATTAACTTGATGTGACATTAATGTAAGCTCACTAAGTGTAACGTGGGCAAAAAATTTCATATAACAGTTGGCTTAACATAATGAGCACATCAGTAGCTTAATGTAAAGACCATGCTAGTGTATTGTTGCATGGACGCCTGTTAGCTTAATGTAACTATTAAGTTAATGTCACAGGGCTAGTTTGTCATAAAATGGATTTCAGTTGCTTTGATGTAACTGGCATAAGTTTGTGTAAAGTGGACCTTTAGCAGCTTGGCATATAAGAAACCTTAATGTTACGTGGATACGTGGTAGCTCACTTTAACTTAGTTGTACATTAGCTTAAACAACTTTCACACTTTAATGATTTGGTCAACTTTTGCCAATATAGAGGGACATGTCAAGTTGCGTTGAGCAAAGTCAGGCCATGCAGAGCAAAGTTAACATCAGTTTGGCGATGCTGATGTTCATTGGGTACATCGAAAAATTTAACACATACTTACATTTTTTTTGATGTTTCATTCGACAAGCTTGTAAACGCCAGCAAGGGTTGGCCTTCGCTTACCTTCACTACCCACAATTACAGCAGCCTTAATCTCTGTTAGCTTCAGCTCCTTCCTCCGCAGGCCTGGACTTGTACAACTTGAGACGCCACTTTGGGTATAGCAGTCTTTTGTCCTCTAGGCAAGGTGTTGCAATTCTGATACCAGTTGCAGCTTATTAAACTATTTATGAAATCCATAAAACACGAACTATGATGAAAAAGAAGATGACAAAAGAGATGAACTCGGCGAAAATATGGCAAAAGAACGGCAAGAAAATACTCCAGAATGATACTGTCATTATTCACATTATGTTTCATTATTTATACAGAAAATACTGATAAATGACTCACATATTTGTCTCTGAATCCTCTGCTGTCCGCCTCAGTCTGCTCACGACTAAGGCTATTATTTACAATATTTTTACGTCGTTTACACAGATATTACTGATAAAACACTCACAAGATTCTCGTGATGTGTCATGCTCAAAAGATTTGATTTCCTACACACAAACTATTGATTTTGATGAAGTTAGGGCTACAAAAGGTCCTAGATCATGAGCTGTCGGGGAGTTGAAAGAGCCTGCTGTTCTCTGGGAGTTGAGCCAAAAGAGCCTAATTTCCCATCACTACAAGATTTGCGTTGAATCCCCTTACTCTGCACTCTTGCTGCACTCCGGCGCAGCACTTCCTGGCCCTCCAGCCTTTACCGTAATGTACTGTAAATTACTGGAAAGCTCTGTGTCTCAGCTTTCCAAATCCATTGGAATTTTTTGGATAGCGTGGATACTTGAAAAGTCACGGTAGTTTGAATCATGCACATCTTTTTCTGTCACCTGTGACTGCTTCGTCTGTAGAACAAGCTGAGCAAAACCCAGACATTTTAGGGAATTTTAAAAAATCCCCCCGACATAATTTTATGACCAAAAAGGAGGACATGTCTGGGCAAAAGAGGATGTATGGTCAACCTAAATATATGTAAGTTAAACATATTAGTGTGCCAGTTAGCATGGAAGATAGTTTAATGTGCTGTGGACGCTAGCATAACTTGACATAAGCTGTGTTCGAAACGCTTCCCTACCACGGATACAGTGCACTATATGTGTTCGCCATTTCACAGTGTTGTTCAAATTCTCAGTGGTTAATTTCATTCACTATATAGTGCGCTATAAAATACCCACAATGCACAGCAAATGTGAGTGTACATAAGATGTACCCTATATTGTACTCCCGCATACCACAATGCAATGCAGTCGTGTTTTTCCAGGGGAGAAGAAGAAGAAGAAAAAGAGGAAGATGGCTGCAACGGCACAAATTGGTGCTGCTTTTGTTTGTATATTTATGGGTGTTAACTTAGCTGAAGTTAGCTCGTAAGTGAACTACAACCAACTGTTACTTCGCTAGCTCGCTTCAAGTAGCTGTAGTTAGCTCATGAACTATTGAGACACAAAACCATAGATGGCAAAATCAAACTTCCACACCATTGACATTTCAACAATTTATTGACATCAATACAACCATTGTTATTCTCCTGAGTGCCCGTTTTGTTTACGTGATACTTGGCACATCCACTTGCGTCACAGGAATATCCAGAGCATTTACTGACGGAAAGATGTTTAGAAAATTTCAGTGTAGTGTCCTATATCTCGTTTGGTCATTCCCTATGTAGTTCACTATTTCACTAAATAGGGAATACTGAGTGAGTGGATGAGAGAACGGTTTCGAACACAGAGACGCAAGCTATAGCTGAAAATTTCAGTGTAGTGTCCTATATCTCGTTTGGTCATTCCCTATGTAGTTCACTATTTCACTAAATAGGGAATACTGAGTGAGTGGATGAGAGAACGGTTTCGAACACAGAGACGCAAGCTATAGCTGAAAATTTCAGTGTAGTGTCCTATATCTCGTTTGGTCATTCCCTATGTAGTTCACTATTTCATTAACGCTATATAGGGAATACTGAGTGAGTGGATGAGTGAACGGTTTCGAACACAGAAGACGCAAGCTAGCTTATTATGCAGGGAAATCTTTGTGCAAGTACATTAGCTACATAGCTAGCTAATTTGATGCAAGCTAGCTTAATTTAATGTGTAAATATTTGAAGGGTGTAATAAGATTTTTATATAACTTGAGACACATTTGGACACCCTCTACCCTATAGAGATATTATAACAGGGGAAAGAGGAGAGGGCAGTTGAATATAAAACCAAAGAAGAGGAATACACATTAGAGAGGGGCTGCATGGTGTGACTGTGGAGTCCTGAAGTCCCCTCAGACTTACAGGTGTATGTCTGACCATCCCTGCTCTTCCACACACACACCAAGCATGAAACAGACGAAGGAGAACCATTGGCCGAGGAGGAGCTGATGACGGAGGGGAGCGCACCGTCTTCTCCAGGAGCGCAGCAGATCACACACTCTCAGCACCTCCGAGCAGAGCAGCAGCGGGATGAGAGCAGTCTGTGGAGCTGGGATGATCATTTAACTTGGGGAACTTTTCTTTTTTCCGCCTCTGCTGGGACTGTTTCGTGTGTATTCCTGAGGTGGAGAGAGCAGTTCGGACGAGCGCGTTGTCTCTCCAAGAGCGCGCTGCGTGGCGCACGCTGGACAACAAAAACAGCTCGGTGGCAGCGAGTGCAGCGCAGGCAGGTTTCCCGTTTTAAAAGCAGCGGGAGAGGCAGAGGAGTTACGGAGTCCGAGCAGGGTGAGAGCGGTGCAGGAGAAACACGGAGACCCTTCTTTGAAAGCACACGGAATATTGAGAGGACACCAGAAAGCTGAAGTTGGATATGGCGACTTGGAAGACGTTCGACCTCCTGATTGGAGTTGTTTTAGTTTTGCAGTGTGTGGGGAACGCAGGAGCCGAGATTTCATCCACAAACGGTAAGAAGCAGCACCTCATGCAGTCAGCAGACCTGCACTGACTGAGCTTTAGCTTTGTTTTAATGTGGAAATCAGATATTTTGCAGAACATGCAGAAGAAACATGTCCCCTGTTCGCACTTACAGGTGGAGATTCGCGTGTTTACTTCCTTCCACACTGAATGCATCATTCACACTTCTATAACACCACCCTATGATACAGTAAATGTTGTTTTTGTGTGTGAGTGAGATAAAAAGCAACACAGACACACTCCAGACTCTTTCATTGTCTTATTTTTAGGCTATAAACGAGGCAGTGTTGACCTACTAACTTCCTTTTTTTCTGTCTGGATCAAAGACTTTGCTACAGTCCAATTATCATATTTTTACTACTATTTCAAGTTAGAATTAATTGGCTTGTTTTATTAATATTTGCTCATGCATATTCCCCTCAGGCTTGGGTAATTATACAGTGTACTGTACAGTAAAGCAGTAAAAGCAGTCAGTGGTTGATAGTAAGGCTGGGCAATAAAATTAATACTGATTGAGCTTATTTGAGATAAAGTACATGGTCTATTGCTTTATAAAAGCATTGTTTAAAGCAGTGTTAACTTTGTCGGCGAATTATTTTCGTCATAGTTTTCGTCAACAACGTTTTTTCCCCTGACGAAACTAGAGTATAACTAAAAAAAACAAGTGTGCATTAACAAAAATTAAAACTAAATTAATTGAGAGTTTTGTCAACAAATAAAAACTAGACCTAAATGTCTGACAGAGACTAAATCCAGTCAGACCTTATTTTGTCATGTAGAAAGTAGAGACAAGTTAGGAGTCACAGCTGGTTGTGTGGAAAGGTTGGATGAGTTAAGAGGGACATCCAATCACAGCTACCTTAGCTTTGTTCTGGTGGGATCCACGTGTAAAACATGACTTCAGAAATTCAAGGAAACATAAAAAATGCCGTACACTTTACAATTCACGTTTTAGTCTACTTAATTTACAGTAGATCTCGTTGACTAAAATGTTGTGAAATTTCATCAGCTAAAACTAGACTAAAATTTAAACAGTTTAGATGACTAAATTATGACCAAAACTAAAAGATATTTTAGACAAAAGACTTAAACTAAAACTAAATTAAAAAGTGCTGTCAAAATTAACACTGGTTTAAAGTAAGAACCAATATAAGTAAAATGCTTACTGACCACGAGATTAGCCACCATAAACATGAAATAGGGAGTAATACTGTATTTTATCAACACTGCACAGAGCATTTAAAGCACCAGTGAAATGGTACTGATACAGCAACAAACACACACATCCTTAACAACTAATTCTGGACAATTAGTGGGGTTTTTTATAATTAAAAGTAGAAGCCAAACTCCTTTTTACTGTCTAAATTGTCCAAATATGTTGGCAACATTTGGAAAAGTGATTGGAACTGCTGAGATGCAATGCTTCCCCTCACTTCCACTTTTTAAATGTTGCCAATAGGGATGGGAAACGAGAACCTGGTTCAGGTGCAAATTGCTTACAATGGGTTGTAGGAATCTATATCATTTGCCTTTATTGCTTAATAACCACCATGTCAATCCCTTTCACTTAGTACTTTGTAAATCCCAAAACAATGATGTCATGCTCTTGTGAGAGGCAGTCAGCACAAATGACAAGGGTGTCAAGGGAGTACTCATGAGAAACAGGGATGGAAGAGGTCTGAAGTGTGGTTTCATTTCACTCAGGATGACAGCCCAACATGCTGTGTCATTGTGATTTCAAAAAGACTGAGACACCAACAACATGCTGAAGCATTTGCTGATGCTGCACCGTATATGATTTTGAGGAAACCATGTCTTTGATGTTAAACAGAAAGCTTGTGGTGACTTATTTTTCTGCCGTTGTTAATAATGTAGTGAGACAGAGGATTAGGAATGAGAACTGATAAGATTTTATTAATACAAATTCCATTAACGATTCTGCTTATCACTCCAATTCTTAACAGCACCCTTATTGATACCTCCCATCCCTACAGAGGATAGAGTCAGACACTACGAGGGCTGATTAGTAAGTTGTGAGCCTCATATTTTAGGGTTTGACTTTTGGCGGACATATTGCATTATTCTTCAACATAATCCCCTTCTGTATCAATACACTTTTGCCAGCGATGTGTAGGGGCCTCAATGCCACTTTTAAAGAAGTCCTTTTCTTGACCGTTCAGAAAGTCCTCCACTGCATGTATGACGTCATCATCTGACTGAAAGTGAGTACCGGAAATGGCCTTTTTCAATTTTGGGAATAGATGAAAGTCTGATGGACGAGATCAGGTGAATAAGGCGGATCCTCAATCAATTCAAAGCCACAATCTTTAATGGCAGCCATGGCAATGACAGACTTGTGAACAGAGGCATTTTGTCCATTTCTGCAAAAGTCACTTGCCTTGTTTACTTTAGAGTGCTATCTCTTTGACATAAACTGACCAAATGACACCAGTCTTTGGGTACACAGCCTTAAATAGTCAGGGAATAGTAGTGCTGAAAAGGACATCCCTGCTTATCTTCACGTCACTGAGGAGTCTTTCATTTTGACAGCCTCAATAAACATTAATGTCGCCAATATTCTTGTACTGTTTAGTCAGCGAGGTAAGCAATTTCTGATGACAAAAAGCGAAATGTTTCCAATATTTGGTGTCTAGGACTTTTATTATTGTTGCTGTGATATGTAACTGGTTTCAGCAGAATCTTATAGAAGTTATGCTTCCATGTTTACAGATTGATTAAACCCAGTCTTGATGTTTTTTAATCGAAACAGGCAAAAGATTCTGGCCTGTCTTAGGTGTTACACAGCAGCCCACTATTGGTAACCACTGTAGCTCTACCTAATAGGTACATGGTACATAGAAGTACTCTCCAACCAGGATGTAAACAAAGGTTGTTGAATAAATGCTATCACACAAGCAGAAACCATAGGTAGGGTCTTGTAGGAGCAGTGCATTTAAGCAGTGTTTTGATCTAAAAAATAAAGAATAAGTTACAGAAGCTATTTTGTTTTGCTTGCATTTTAACTATTTTCTGAGTGCTTCATTAACTCTTAGGCTAGTCTACCTTGTCTGTTTTCACTTGCTTTTATCTCAGTCTTTAAAACCCAATTTAAATGTTCCACCTAGAAGCATCTCTTATGTTGAAGGCATTTTTGTCACTGTGGTATCAAACAGCTATCAAAACTGTTTGATTTTCACTACAATGATAATGACTTTTACAATTCTAGTGCTGTTGACAGTAAAAATATGGACACATCATTCAAACCTCATTTAATAGAACAGAGTTTTTGTTACTTTTCAGCTTGTATAAATTATAATGTGATGGTTTGGTCTATTTCCAGCTTGATTGGTACGCCAAACTTTTATTTTTTTATATGGAGTGATGTAGCACTTGGTCAAAAATACCAAGATATGGTCTATAATCCTAAGCCTTACCACAAAGTCATTCTTGAACTAATTTGCACAGGTGCATTTCTCAGTGAAACTCCATCAGTGGAAATGCATCCATCCTCCTTTTTATGTCCTTGTGGATCCTTCCTCCTGCAAGGTGAACAGTATCTCTACTGTAAAGCCTGAAAGTGCAAACCTACCGTCTCCTAATCTCAAATCTAGTTCATCCCCAGTACACGCACTTACACACACTCACACCCTCTGACAGTCGGTGGAATAAGTCCATGCCAAACGCTGGTTCTGTCCGCACAGGCGAGCTCTTGTTTCCCAGCACTTTTATTGCTGGCTGCAGTTTTTCATCACATATCAGATAGTGGTTAGAGAAATGTTCGGCTGCTGACAGTGACTGTAAATTAAACCAGCGTGTGTGCGTGCATGTGTGGCCGCAGAGTTACTGGAATGTACGGCTTTGTTTGGGGGAGATGGTATCGGCCGCACACACTTTCAGGTTTCACACAATTTTGAAATCAAATCAATCTGCTGCCGCTGCTGCTGGTCTCCTGCTCATTTGTGCTTTTGTGGAAAACAACAGCTTGTGTGCCGCTACATAGCCTGGTTTTTGTGTTTCTCATGGGAAAACCTTACAATGGAGGAGGCCTGGGAAAGAACTCCAGGTTTAAACTCTATAAATAAGATATCAAATGAGATTAAGGACATATGCTTTCTATATATTATGTTAAACAATGTGTGTAGTATAACTTTAAGGCCAGTGAGCCCATTGCCTACAGCCTTTCCTCACCTATTGCATTCAACATAGAGGGGTCTTCTAAGCCTCCCTTAATGAATGCAGATCTGTACCATCTGTGGGGTTATGTGTGTTTGTTTGACTTACCACCAACTATGCACATGACAAAAAGTCTGTGGTATCAGTTCTACCCACTCTCCCCTTCTTTGCAATGCCAGTATAGCCTCAAGCAGCTTGTTCCCCTAGCCCCCTAGGATAGACATACCAAAGTGACATCATAGCATTGTTTCATTGTCACTGTAAGCCCATTTCTGCATATGGTGAGTTCATTTGATCTCAGAAGTTGGACTGTCTGAGTATGTCCATAGGAATACCCCCTTTGGTCAGAATTTCCCTCTTGGAAGTCGGATGATTTTCAGGTACCCTGACTTTACCAGCTTGTAACTGGGGTGTTTTTAACTGGAATGTGATCTAACTCCCACTTCCCAAGTTACAAGTTAAATGGAACGCACCAATTGACAGCCAAATGAATGCAGAGTCATTGGAAACATGGTGCAGAGCAGTCACCAAATCACCAAAGGGTAGTACGGTCAGCTAATCAGAGTGGACTGAGCCCGTGTGGAACAAGAGCTCTAACAGAGCATCTCAGATAGACTGAGAATACAGGTGAAGGTTTTTAACCGTTATGTGCTTTGTAAAGATCACATATTAAGAAAAATACACTCTAATGGTTTTCATATAAAAGCATGTTTCCATGGCCTGTCCCTACTCTCCTTCTGTTGATTGTTTTTGCCCAAAGAAAATGTGTCCTCAAACTGTCTTGTTGAAATATGTTCCCTGATGATATCAACCTGAACCAGGTGTCTGTTCAGCCCTCTGGCTCAAGTGGAAGGAAAATGTCTTGACATGATTGTGCAGCCACAGTAAACATTAGAGCATATCACTAAGAAGCCAGAGTCACTTCCACTTCTTAAAAGAGACGTGGCTAGACACAGCTCATAAAGATTTACACTAAAACAGCTTGCTTTGAGCAGGGCAGAAACAGAGGGGTTTGTAGGCACGCCAAAATCAACTATCTGATTTTTAGGCCTGAAACTAGAAAAACAAAAAGCATGTTAAAGGGACTAAAGGAATCGAATCAATTCTATTTTTTTTTAAAAAGTGTAAAATATGCAACCTTTATTTTAGAAAAGAGAGCTCTGATACCCTTTACCCTTGTTCCCACCCATGTGTTTATGCATCTTTAGCAACGGTGCTGTACTGTTTAGCAGAGAAGGCAGAGAAGGTGCTGCATCTTTGGCCCTGATGACAAGTGAATGGTACTGAAAAGAAGCCAAGAAATCTGTGTTGTGCTGGTTTCAGAGCCACATAAGTACCAGAATTTGGTGGTTATCATAAATTGGGTATATAGTGCTTCATTTTTTGTTGCTGTGGAATGTTTTATTGTTTATGTTATCAGGTAAAACTTTGTGATTTGGGTATTGTGACAATCACATGATATTTCTGTTGAGACTTTTTAAGATATATATTGTGCGATGTGTGATTTTATTCTGTTATTGCCCAGCCCAAAAGTGGGGCTTGTTTTAGACTACTGTAAACACAAGCAGAGTTCCCCCTTTAAAAGCTTCTTCCCTCACTCGAGCTGGACACTTTTAGCATGTAGGACAGTATTTTTAGCCACCCTGGCGTGGTGCTTCCCTCGTCGTGGACTGACCTCCACTCATGCTGCTCTTAGGAGTCCACCCTCAGATTATTAATAGATGGCAGATGGGAGATAAAATGCTCTTATTTCCACAGGAAAAGCTTCCAGACTTTTACAAAGTGCCTGAAAATGTGCACACTGCTTGAAGCCTTCATTCCCCTCCTTGCATTTATTAGTTTGATGAGCTGTGGACCACATCTGGGCTAAATTACGCGACATCCTGTGAGCTCAATGCATCATTTTTTTTAAAAGCTTTCAGCCTGTGATGTTAACCGGCTGATGCTCTCACCAGTGCACATATTCGAAATTGGGGCTGATTTCGGGGGTTAATGCACGCTCTGTTGGAAAAAGAGATGTTCCACTAGAGTCTGGAGTGTGTCTGCATGCGAGATACGGAGAATGAAAAGAGAGGGAGAGAGCGTGAGAGAAAAAGACCCAGCTCACATAATGAGGTGGTTTGATTTAAAAGCCTGCTTCGAGGCCTGTTAATGTGCTAAGATTGTGGTTGTGTGTGGAATGACATCGGTTGTGGATGCTTGTGGTGTTGTGTTGCTCTGCAGACTCATTGGAGATCGGCACAGATGGTTGATACTAGGCCTGGGAAATATGCACCAAAATTCATATCTTGATATTTTTTTAAGTTGAATGGCATTAGACTTTTTCTCTGACCTTTTGGACCTCCTGCTCAATTGGGTCTTCTTCCAACCACCTGACCGTATCACCCACCTGCTTGCCACTGTGGGATCTACAGACTTCAGCTGCTCTGCTTTCCATCTCTGGAGCTCCTTTCCACTGGACATTCAGAACATTTACTCTATCTTCTTTTTTGATTCCCATTTAAAATCCAGTTTTCAAGCTGGGGTATTCAGTCTGATTGTTTTAATCTTGTCCAGGTTACTTATTTTTTTTAACAGTTTATTCTTTATGTGTCTTTTGATATATTTTTATTGATTTAGCTCTCCTTTAGCTCCTCTGCCACCATGTTTTAGTGTTTTACTCCAACAGGTTTGATGACATTTCATTATTATTACCTCTGCCAAGGAGATAACATTTTTACAAGCATTTTTTTGTTTCTTTGTTTGTTGGTTTGTCAGACGGCTGTGATTTATTACAGCTAATACTCTGTGATGATACCATCACGTCCGTCATAGTGCGCAATTGTACTAAATATTGCTGTTAGTAAAAAATCAGACTTGCAGGGGAAATAACACATATTTACCTTTTTGTTGTGCATTTGTTTTTCTTCCTTGTAAATACAAAGCCCTAAAAACAGGGTAGAGAGCCCTTAAGTATGGAAACATGCTAAAGATGGGGCTCAAACTAGGCTTCCTGTGTCACACATCACTGTGTTATGCTACTTCTATTTTCTTTTCACCATGGCTTGTAGTTTGAGGGTATGAGTTATAGATTGTGAAACAATTTAGCTTTGTGCGTGCACTGAATTGCAGTGTGTTAAATCCAGGGATGTCATCTATACATTTCTTGACAGAAAAGTTACTGGTAATAGTATCAACACTGGATAACCACCCAGCTCAAGTAATTCTTCCTGTAAATAATCTTCATATTTAGCATAAGGCCTGATTACTGTTTTTTAAATCAGTTAATTAGTGATGCACGATATTGGACTTTCGTTGATATCCGATATGCCAATACTTTTTAATTCACTATTACCAATACCGATATTTCTGGTCAAGAGCACAAGCTCTGTAGTTGACAAAAATGGACTTGTTTCTTTCAGTGTTACAGAATAATTTTGCGGGGAACAGATGTAAAACAAGAAAACCTGCATTTAAATCTTGCAATAATGAAACCCTTGATTTCTAAATGCATCCATGCAGTGATGAGAAGGTGCATCAATATTGTACATTTATGTAATTTGCAAATATTCCAGCCGATATATGGCCAATATGTGTGGCCGATATATCAGCTGTAAATATCTGCAAAAATTTCAATATTGGCCGATACCCATATCAAACAGATAATATCGTGCATCCCTACAGTTAATTCATTATCAAACTCACAGCTAGCCACATTAAGTCAAAAAACTTACAAGACATGCCAACACAAAATACAATTTTTGTACATTTACAACACTATCTTATCTTATATGTTCTCCAAAAATACTAACACATATTGATCTTAAAAACTTGGTATTTTTCCCAGCCCTAGTTAATACACTCACAGGCTGCAATGTGAACATCTCCAGCTCCGACGTGCTTCTCCTCATCCATCATACTGCCAGCAGCTGCCCCTGCAATCATAGAAACACACACTCACTCGCACATAATCATACAAGCACAGTCAGAAGCACATTGGAGTGCGAGCTGCAGACAAAGATGCCAATTGACCTTCGTCTTAAGAGATTGGTTCTGATAGCCTGTGGTGGTTTGAATTCAATCGATGTTCAAAAAATACTCTCTCTGCCTCAGCTCAGGGACCAACAAATCTCCTATCCAGCCATCACTTCATGCGTCTGTAGAGGAAAGAAAAAGAACTGATGGTGTGTTCAGAGGTGGCTGTATTTGGCTTCGGTGGTGCTGTTCAAGTTTTGGTCGAAGCAAAATGTGACTAAGAGCCAAGAAATGAGACATTGTGGCTTAATCCTGAGGTACATTAGGCATGGAACATAAACATCCACTGTTAAACCGAGCCAGATGGAAAAATTTGGCCGGAGATTTTTAATGTCAATCATCCGGACTGAACTTTCACTGTTCATAGGTGTGAGCCCCCAAAGTCTGCACTAACCTCTCCAATCTGTGCACAAGTATGGTACACCTCCTTGGCCATGGCACAGCTGGAAGACGGCTGCTTTAGCTCTGTTAGTTTGTCACAATAGCCCCATATTCGCTTCCGTTGCAAGCAGTATTATTGACACCACTCTGAAGCTTTGCCTCCACTGAGGCAGACAAGAGGGAGCAAGTTGACCCCCCATTTGTGCGCAGGTGGCACGTGGACTCAGTGGGATACAGGAGCGCTGTGAATGTTTGTTTCTGCCTTTACATGTGTGGGAAGCATGCATTGACACAGATAGTACGTCCTTATGAAAACATCGTGAATGTCTTGATGTGCCATGGTGATATTATGGCACTTTTACGTAAAGGCACTGTGAAAAGTTTGGGCCTATGTTAACATAGTCTAGGCCATTTCTTACAACAAGCTTAATTAGGAAGAAAGTTTTAAGCCTGATCTCAAAACTAAAGGGGGTGTCTGACTCCTGCACCCTGATTACCAAATGTTTCCAAAATTGTTTGACTTATAATTGAAGGCTCTACCTCCCATACTAGGACTAGACTGAACTGATGCCCAACTAAAATGTATTGTTTTCATTTTGGGTAGTGTGAAAGGCATTATGCATTCAGAAAAATCGGATTTAAATGGTGAAATTTGTGACTTGTTTGGGAAATGTAGATAAAATTTGAAAGTCTAAGTCTACGCAGGGTGACAGACTGGTCTTTGCCAATCTTAGGCCAACTCCATGGTTAAAGGACATTTTCAAGCCTGATCTTCAAACAATAAAAGGTGCCTGCTTTCCACTCCTTGATAGGGTCTTGGGAATATGGATGCAGTCCAACATCCATCCATCTTTCCATTACCTATACCTATGGAGCCTATCCCAGCTGACATTGGGCGAGAGGCAAGGGTACACCCTGGCCACCAGCCAATCACAGGGCCACATAGAGAGACAAACAACCATTCACTCTCACACTCATACCTAAGGGCAATGAGGAGTCACCATTTGACCTAAGAAGTAAGTTTTTGCTCTGTGCTCAGAGAGAACCCACGCAAACATGAACCAGCAACCTTTCTTGCTGTGAGGCACATGCACTTCCTGCCATTCCACCGTGCCACCCTGCAGTCCAACAGTAGAAACTTAAAGCAGCACAGGATCCAGTCTATGCCAAGCTTGAGCCAGCCTCAGACAGCAGTTTATGAAACTGATAATCATAATCCTGCTCTTAAATCTAGAGAGGATTTTTAACTCTTATTTAAACCTCAAGATGCTCCAAAGGTGCAATTCCTGTATTTTAAGGCTCCACCTCCTGTACAAGGGTTAAACAGAATTTGATGTTAAATTAAACCGTTCTTTTGGGTCATGCTGAAACCATTAGTTATGTAGAAAAATGTTTTTTATGGATTTCATTTGTTTTTCTTGGGCTTGTCTCCACCTCATATGCAGCTTCTGCAGCATCATTAAGATCAGTGAGGGGGAACACAGTTTCGTATTTTCCTTGGCAGCGATGTTTCAGACAGAGTTAATAAATGTCATGGAGCACTGACGAAATATAAGGCCTACACCCTTTCCACACGTAAGAATCTCAGTTGTCAACATTTACGGTTAGCACTTGGTGATGCTTTTTTTCCTCCAAAACTAACTACTTTAAAAATCCATTACCAATTCTGCCATGTCATTCGTTATTTAGTCAGATTACTCTTGACACACACTGTCTGCACAGAGGTTTCCCCGCTGAATGGGAGGTCCAGCTCCGTCTCCTTTAGTGAGGAGATTGTAAGCCCCCTTGGAATCTCACCCCCACTGGCCATGCCTCCCTCCCTCTCTTGTGTCTCCCTTCTCTTTCTGACACTGCACATTTCAGGACGGGCAGAATGAGCTGGCCTCTTTATTGGCCCTCTCAATGACCTGCTGAAAGGACCTGCCATGAATGGACGGTGGGGGTGGGGCGCTTTTGAGAGCTAGGGAGGGGCAGCCGTGGAGAGAAGAGCTTATATTCAACCACCGTGGGTCATGCCATACATCGAGGATGCATAGAAGCAGGGCTGCATCCACCCCCCAATACCAGCATGCAACAGCAGCACCAGGCTCCTGCATTAGTCACGCCCGGCCCTGGTCCCTGATCTCCCAGCCCCTTTTCACTCCCTGAAGAAGCTCGGTCTGACGGCTTGAGCAGCACGCAGAGTTCAATAGGTTCCAAGACAAAGAGCGAAGAGGCTTGTAGTTAATAGAACACAGCACAGTTAAGCCTTTAGCTTTCCCTCATTGTCTTTCATGTGGCTCAAAAGCTCCTGCACTTCCAGTTGGAGTAATCAGTCTCTAGCATTTTTTCCACACATTTCTGCGTGATTTTGTTTGGCTTATTGAGAGCAGCAGAAATGTGGCTCTAGTCTATCAGAGTAAGCTGGAAAAGGTCAAAAGCGGGAGCAAGAGCCTCGTTGCAAAGTGATACAGATCTGAATGTCAGAGATGACAGGCATTTTCCGTACATGATAAACTGTAGATCCACAGCTGCTGGTAGACCGCAGCGTCGTCTGCATACGGGTGTTATCTGCTCCTCCCCATGATGTCTCTGCTGCTGCCAGAGGAGAGGTTTGATCATCAGCTGAGGAGTAAAGTGAGGGGAATATTTTAATTAGGAAGGGAGGAGTTGATTTTCTTTAGGATGGATGGAAATTTGGAGGGCAAGAGTTGGAGGAAAGAGTTATAGCAACTTAAAGCAAAAATAAAAAGCTTTATAGCAGTGATCCTCAACTGGTGGCCTGGGGACCACATCAGGCCCCCTACAGCTTCCTATCTGGCTCCCAGGGTTTTATCATACAGAAAAACATACAAGGAATATTTTGTTTTATTTATAGATTGAAACAATTTAATCATGCATAATAACATGTTGCACTTACCTTCAAAAACCAACTTGTCAGCTAATTTTTGCCATAATTTAACTGGAAAACAATAAAATTTTGGTCAAACCCTGTGATAGACAACATGTCCACCCCAGAAAGAAACTAGAAAAGCACTCGCAGAGCGCAGACCTACGCCAAGATACAATTCTGGATCACCATGCGTTCGACTGGACTCCACTCATGTCTGTCCATATGGAGAAGTCCTCCGCTGGCATTGCAAGGGAAGCTGGGTAATGTAGTGACATTGGCTTGAAAAATGTTGATGTGAGTTTGCAAAGAAACTACAATTCCCATAATGCAGCAGCCGAGGAGAAATGAATGAGATTTGCCATTATAAACTTCAATGTTTTTTTTTTTGACGTCGATCTGGATCGGATCCAGATGACATTGACCATGATGATAGACTTATATTATATATATTAACGTGTGAATTTTGAAGCGAATCCGTCAAGTGAAGTCGGAGATATGATTTTTTTGAAATACGGCCCAATCCTTGAACCAAACCACACCTCTGGTGAAATTTTCATGTAAACCCATCCAGTAGTTTTTGCGTAATCCTGCTAACAGACAAACAGACAGATAGACCCTGGCAAAAACATAACTTCATTAGCGGAGGTAAAAAGAAGTATCTGCCCCATGTGACAGGCAGCAGTGATGGTAAGATGGTAATGTGATGTAACGTATAGATCAGAGTCCCCTATTTAAAGTAACAAGTAAGCAGAGGAGGTGGGCATAACAGTGCTTATCCCTCATTAGCTTTTGTTACTGTTTTGACTTTTAGCCTGTTTTAGGCATATTTATTATTCTGTTTGTTGGAGGTAGAGAGTGGAATCTATGAAGGAGAATTATGAGGAGGGAGGAGGCCTTTTAGTGGACCAGAGGAAAGAATTACTGCAGCTTCGGTGCAAAAAATATAACACTTTTATTTTAGGGAGTAATGATGAACAACAGGAATAACAGCAAAATGTTTTATGGATGTGAAAAGCTCTTCCCCTGACACTTTTGTTCCTGTCAAGATTGATGTACAGTTATTTTAGAGGAGCTTCAGAGCCCTCTTTCTAAAATGCATTAAATCCCACAAAGTGCACAGTATCAGCATGACGTAGTCCACAAAACACTTGAAGTTTTGCTGCATATTCAGCGGTATCTCAAATATGCCAGATATATTCTTAACTTCCTGCGGTTCTGTTGTGTTTGTGTACTTAAGCTCACATCGCACTGAGGGCACGGAGGTAAACCAGTTATGCCAAGAAATCTCAGTGGCCCAGTTACAGAGGGAGACTGCTGCAGGGTGAAGGCAACAAAAGATGGCTGAAGAAAGGAGTCAAGGAATTGTTTTAATCAGGTTTTGCACTCAAGAAACAGAAATGGGTGGCACAATTTGGGAGAATGAGAAAAATAGTTCATCAAATGTGGACAGAAAAGGGGGAGATATTGCCTGAGGTGGTTTAGTGCACAGTTTTAAAATGTCTAAGGACGGACATTTCTTTTTAAAGCTGTCTAACTTGGCCTATTTAATGTTATGACCCTTTAATTAAAACCTTTTTATTTCTGGCCATGCCCATTTGTGAAGGACTGCTGGACCTTTGAGTAAGTGCTCAACAAATTTCTCCACTTTGGCAGATATAATATTTGTGCTGGGTCCTCTGAGAGATTTTCAGTCTTAGGCCAGAAACTGCATTTACTTAGATGTTTTAGGATTTCAGAGTCTCTTAATAGCCTTGGTAATGTAATGCACATGTCCATTAAATGAAAAGCAAGGCATCTAGAAAATATACCTACAAAAAGATTTTTATTCTCATATCAAGTTTTCTAAATATTATAACTCCAAGTAGTTTATTAGATAAATCTAGTGTTTCTATAGGTTTAAACAACCATAAAGGTGCCAATGGCAGGCTAACAGAGTGATAAGATACTATTGATTCTTATTATCGTTTTGCTACTTGATCCAATTCTTTAATGATTCTCTTATCAATTTTTATGGATTTTATGTGTGAGCAAAGTTGGTCTAACCTCTACAGGTTGCTGGCATTTCCATCCACCAAACATTATGGTGTAGGGCTCATTTTGTCAAAAATGTCTGGCTGACTGCCTCTGAGTAGATCATACTAAAAGAGCTACACTGCTGGACTGTGACTGCACGTTGTGGATTCTGCTTAATAAGCCCATATTTTATCTTAACTCAGGTTCATATATCCAATTTTGATGGCTAGGGTATGTTCAACGTTGCTTATGTAACAGTAAAAGAAGTTTAACAGAAACAATTAAAGCCAGTTGTTGCATTATATTCTGTTTTTCAATGTTTTCATAACAGCTTTTGTCACTTTTTCTCCGCCCATGTTAACCTTTCGTTATTTTAAATTAACTCCAGTTGCTCAACCCTGTGCTAGCTGATAGGGCTGGCACTTTATCAGAAGACCCACTGGCCCTTCAGCAAGACACACTCTAACCATTTCCAGTTGATCATTTTATGATTTCTTTTCCTGTTTTACTCTACAAAATTACTGATATTCAAAAAAACTCTAGTTTTTCATGAACTGAATACCCTTGATCCGACTGTATTCTCAGTTTCTCTGAGATACTTTGTTTACAAGCCTGAGCCAATGGGCTTAAACTGCCAATAAAACAATGGTAGGTCATCACACTGGTAGGTCTGTTAAAGGGGGCTGGGGAACAAGTCGTTTAAGGCAGGTGCCAGCATTGTTGTAAAATAGAGGAAGGAGAAATCCAGATGATGCAGACTTTGGTGAAGACTTGTAAAACACACAAAGGGGGATATCAAACTGGAAAAAAATCACAACATTGGCTGTTTCACAAAATCAATCATCATCATTGTACCGGGGGCTGGAACTCTTTTCCTCTGAGAGACCCCCATCAGACTGCATCTTATATTCAATATGACCTACACTCTGATTTCATGATTTTATAAGTCAAGTTCACACTTTGATTGTAGAACTGATGCGTTATAAGATGTCTGGCTTGTACCTCATGCAAGAGGCATTTCTTATAGGCCAAAACCATAAAGATATTCCCATAGAGATGTTAAAAGCAGATGGAGGGATATATAGATCCCATAAGCTCAATACACACCAGTTAAAATGTGGTATTTAATGAGGAAAAGTTACTGTACTGATTTTTATGAGTTAAATAGCATAAAAAGTTGAATTTTTAGCACTTTGCTGCGTCTGTAACTGTATTCTGTGCTGTAAAAGGAGTCCCTGTTGGCTGTAAATGGTTCAAACATAAAATGATTTAAGGGGCAGATGGTGTTACTTTGTATTTTCCACCTAGAGGACTAGTTGTAGAGGCATTATTTGTACTTAATGTGTGATAAAAATGGAGATTACCTGCAAGTGCAAGAAGAACAATGTCTTTAACACTCATGCCTTTAATTTTCCTTTTGAATTTATTTAAAAGTTGAGGAAATTTTATTGAATTAAACCATAAATCAGAAACCTTGTCTTATGCAAATGCTGTATCCAAGCATCCTCACCTAAAGCAGCCTCCCTGACCATTTTCTACGCTTTCTGCTGCTTTTCCACACGCCGCCTGCACAGCCATGATGAAAAGACTCAGCTGATCTTGTGCGCTCGCTCGCTGAAAAAAGTTGAAAGAAGCATCTCTCCATGGGGGGAACAAAGTGTTACATGCGTGGCTATCATGAGGGAAGAGCAGGGAGTGTGTTTAAGGCCGTCCAGGCATGCTGAAAGAAGATAAGGTGCCGGCTCTGGCAGAGGAGCCCCGTCGCACCGCCCCCGGAGCAGGCTTCATATCCTGAGCCCAGCAGGAGCGACGGCTAAGCTTTGTCTCGCCGAAGCAAGTGTCACTCACAGGGGTTTACGGCATGCTGCTACATGCCTCTGCCTATATGTGCCTCTGCCTATATGTGCATCTGTGTGTGAAAGTTTCCCCTCACACAGTTTGTCCGTCTGCCTCTGCCATGGAGAGTGTTGTTGTACTTTCTCATATTTCTTATTTTTCTAAACCCAAGCAGCTCCTGATAATGATGTTGCTTCAAGGCTGACTTTCAAATTTCCTTAGCCCTCCGTCAATCCAGCGTGCTTGGATCATTGTTGACTCATAGCTGATATCAAGGTCTTGTTAAATCTCTTCGAAGGTTTGTCTTACTTTGTACAAAGACATGTTGGCTCTTTCTGGAATCTTTGTGTGTGAGTCAGAGAATAAGTTTGGTTTTGGCAGAAATGTGTTGGCTGTTGTCAGAACTTTCTTGTGTGCTGGACAGATGAACAGCATTCCTGTCTGCTGTAACAAAGGTGGCGATGGTTTGCATGCCCTGGCTAATTAACTTACAATATATACAATTTATAAAGTATATATATGCCGATATCTCTAAATTTGTTTGGGTCAACAGTAGGGCTGTGATGTGTTAGTCGACTGGTCGACTCATTGGTGGATAAGTGCTGGGGCGACCAGAACTCTGATTGGTCGACCAGTCGTATTTTTTTTTCCGCTTCAATTTATTTTTGATTTACAGTCATCAGGAGGAACATTGAAAGTGCTAATGGGGGTGTTTTCGGACCACCCCGGTTTCACAGGTAACTTGCCTGTCTCAGAACACCCCCTTGTTTTCACCACTTTGGATTCGCCCACCATCTGGAGACCTGGCTGGAGACAGGAGGGTTGAAGAGTGTCTACCTTAGCCTATTCAAGGTCCGGTGGTTTGCTGAGTATTTATTTTTATTTTGAGCATCCTTCTCTACCCCCCGCCAAGCCAAGCCGTCCCCGCGCAGGAGGGTTTCCCGTCAGAGTCGGCCTCGCCTCGCCAAGACGCGCTCCACCGAGCCGCGCTCCGCCGAGCTGCGCCTTCCCTGCGCAGGAGGGTTTCCCATCAGAGTCGGCCTCGCCTCGCCAAGACGCGCTCCACCGAGCTGCGCCGAGCACCCCCCCCCCCCCCCCCCCCCCCCCCCCCGATTAGTCGATTTTTGGTCGACAATTTCAGTGTGTCAGTCGACCAACAAATTCTTTGGTTGATTACAGCCCTAGTCAACAGGTATTGATGCTGGTACATCAGACTAACTGAAAGTATTTTTTTTTTGGATTACCATAATTTCTCGATTTGACATGCCCTTGATTATACGCACCCAAATTTTGCCCAAATCTTACTCCCTCAGACAACTCAAAAATTACCTTTATTCAAAGTTTTAATCAATGACATTTCAGTATTTTCACAACAAATACACAATTTCCTCTCCCAAACGGATGCGGAAACACCTTTTGCTTCACTCATGCACAGTTACTCGATTTCTACCCGAGCATGCTCAGTCATAGTATACTGGCCAATCAGAGAGCAGCTATCAACTTGCCAATGACTTCGACCAATCACAGCGCAGCTATTTTGCTTCCCTTTGCTCCAAGACGGCAGCGCTCTGTGTTTGCCAGTGAGTGGTAACACTTAAGAATTAAACGATGTTTGCACAAAGGTAAACTAATTAAGACCCAAAATATTTGATTAGAACAGTTTAATAAGAATTTCACAAGTTTGGCGAAAAGTGTTTCGCAGAGATAGAGAATATTTCGGCTTTTTGTATCAGTTGTGTTGCAATTGCGATGTTGGCGAGACAAAATATTTTAAGTATTTTGCTCGTACTCGTAAAACTAGAGCTTACTTAAAAGCAAAAAAGTGCGTGTGGTGTCTTCTGCTTGTCATGGACTCGGGAGTGAGGCAAGGCATGAAAACAAAAAAAATGTGATCCATATATCCATTTAAGCTAGCAGTCTAGCAGTTTCCGTTTACAGATAAGAGGCTGCTGTTGTCTGTCCGATCTTAAGAACAAACTGCTGGAGAAATGCTGAAGAATAAGAAAAAAATGTTACTGGAAAGCAAAGGTAACAAAGACGTTTAGTGGTGCATTTAAAAAGTGTGTAACATATCAACCCTCAAGCTGCTACACTAATTGATCTTAATCTTTTTACTTTTCAGGTAGTTTGAGTCAGCAAGTGCCAGCGACTAATTGAATTTATTGAGTTCAATTACATCTAACCTGACCTCATACCTAAGCTCAGCCTGATCTTTTTATGGGTCTGTTTATCACCTTAATAGCATGCTCCCTTGAAAAGCCATCAATTACACTTTTACAACTTACAGTCATGCTCACTCGCTACTTTAAACCCAGTGTAGCACATAGCCTTTTCCATCATTAGCCTGCTTGTTCTGCACGCCTGTGAGTGTTCAGACAGTGTTCTGAGCCGTGCCAAGCTAACCCTCCCTCACACTGTAGGTCCAACATCACTGCCTTTGTTACTCTGCCCGGAAAATGTCTCCACGTCCCCTGTCCAGAAGTTTCTTTTTTCCCGGCACTAAACTCATCCTGACAAAGGAACAAGCATGCCCTGTGGCAACGTCTTTACACAGCGCAGCACGGGCCGCAAGGGCTCCAGCGGGCTGCTGGAGCATTTTTTGGACTGAAAATGAAAAGATTTAGAGCCACAAGTGGATTTGTGCTGGAGGACGGATGATGGATCGTGACATTGACGAGTGCATCAAAGCTGTTTGTTGTTTTCAGACTTAAATCTATAATTCATAAGGCCTGAACAAATAAGAACTGGTTATTCTGCCTCATGCTGGTGACAGCTAAGACTGGAGGCGTAAAGTTTTGAGGTTGTCCATCCACGCGTCTCTCTGTCTCTACAACAAATTCTTGTAAATCTATATCTTAAGAATGCTAAAAGGGATTTCTTTCAAACTTTCCAAAAATGTCCACTCTGCTTGAAGGATAAAACAATTAGATTTTGGTGGTTGTAATTTTAAGTCAAGGTTATGGAGCCTCATGTTCATCCCTCAAATGTGACAGCAACATGTAAAGAATGCGCCGAGTATTTTCTTCAAGTTGCACAAACATTCTTTCTGACTGAAGGATGAGGTGATAGAACTTCTTAGGACATAAATCAAGGTCCCAGAGCCTCATGTTCATCATTAACTAATGATCGTGTTACCTCAAATAAACAAAACAGGATTTCCTTCAATATGAGCACATATATTCACTCTGACTTAAGAGAAGAGTGATGGGATTTTTAAGTATAAGGTCAAACCTCAGGGTCATGGAGTCTCATGTTCTCCCCTTGCTTGTGAAAGCATCATGTCCTTAAGATGTGGAGGGATTTTCTCCAGACTTGACAAAGATGGCCTCTTTAACTCAAGACTGACCTGAATTGATTTTGGAGGTCATAGGTCATTGCCCTCAGAGCGCTTCTAAGTTGTCAATGTGATATTAGAAGAAAACTTCATTGGCGCAGTTTGTGCTTGGTCGATAATCGGAAGGTTGCAGGCTCGAGCCCAGCTCTGGCTGTCACATGGCGATGTGTCCTTGGGAAAGACACTTAACCCCATGTTGCTCCTATTGCTGTACAAGTGGCGTGTAAATGGGCATGAAAGGGTTTGAATTTGTTAGCTAATACTGATGGACAACTGACATTGAAACTCCAAACATCAGTAAAGTGACTGTAAGAACAAATGGATGTGAATGGGTAGATAGGGCCCTATAAAATCTGTTATTTTTTCCCAAATTCCATTTTAGTTTTTCTCTCATTCCATTTTTTCTCCTGTTTTAATTTTTTGAGAATTCCGTTTTTAGTATTTTAAGCAAATTCAACCCAGAGACACTGTATAAAGTAATGAAATATAATCACTCACTCTTCAGGTGGTCCTCACACGTATCTTTACAGGTTCAGTCAACAGTATGTTGACAAAATTTTCAGAACATTTGATCACCTGACACATAATAATCGTTGGGAAACTGCTCTGCCCTGTACTTTGGAGTTAGCCGGGAGTTTCGTAGCGTCTTTGCTAACTTAGCCGGTGTCTCAGGCGGCCGCTTTGACATGTTTGCATTGTTAATGAGGGGAGGAGGAAGGGGAGGGGAAGTGAAGCGTGTGTTGTTCGCAGCCTTAGCGATCCCCTCGAAGCATTTTCCCTAGAGATATGTTCCTTTTTAGTCAGAAAAAAAGCTTTTATGAAAAATGTAGGCCATTTCTTGGATGTTCTGCGTTTATATTGAATTCCATGTTAAATGTCCAATTCCGTGATTCCGACCCCGATTCTGTGATCGTGGATTTTATCGGGCCCTAGGTAGATGTGACCTATGGTGTAAAGCTGCTTTGAGTAGTCAAAGACTATAAAAGTGCTATGTCAGCTCAAGTCCGTTTACCGTTTAAGAGTAAACTAGTGATTAGACTTTTAAAGTTATAAGGCAAGGGTCAAGGTCTGATGTTTGTTTTTTAAGTGCAATATCTTAAGAATGCTCTGAGAGGTTTCTGTTAAATTTTGCTCTAATGGTCTAACACTCGAGGTTGAACTCCCTGAATTTTAGGGTTTTGAAGTCTTACATCCACCCCTTGCATGTGACTCAAGAACACTAAAGAATTCTCCTCAATTTTTGCACAAATGTTTGATCTGTGTCAGGGTTAATTTGATTAGTTCTTCAAGAAAACCAGTCGAATATCACTGGGCTTAATTTTGATTCCTTTCTTGTAAATTTCTATTGAACTGAACTAAAACAAAAAACACCCTTGCTCTTCCTCTCAACCCTCAACTGCACTTACACTGTCATCATTTTATGCAGTTCATGGAATACCTGGCTCTGCTGTAGGAAATAGCATTGTTTTTGTACTTAGATGCACTTTTTTGGTGCGGTAAACATTACGACTAGTTTCCTGGAATCCCTTAAAAAGACTCAGATTTATGTGTCCTGCTGCATCAGGGAAATAAAACTGGTTTATCTGTCACTGTATTTATTGGAGAGAGAACGGTCAACATTTCTCTGCTGCTGGTTTTGGCTGCTTTACTCCTTGTAATGAAGATTCATCACAGTACTCTTGATGCATCTTTAAGGATTTCTCCGTCGCTCTTTTGTTGATTGCTTGACCATTCAGAGTCAGATCAGAGGGGAAATGGGGAAGTATAAAGAGTCTTCCCAGAACAGGCAAAGGATTCTTAAGGTCAGGAGGATCCTCGTTAAGATGTGTGCATTTCAGGCCCAGCTTGTTTTTAGTGTCCCCCAGCTGTCCACCTCCTTATTCTGCACTGAGCTCATGCTGGAGCTGTAAACAGGAGGCCAGTTGGCAGCTGAGTAGCACTGCGGGACATTTTTACTTCTGTCTTGTTTTTTGACTCTACGCTGACTTGATGAAACACCTTTTTTTAAATATGGAAATAAGCCAAACCTCAAAAAAAAAAACAGAAATCAACATGTGATTGTTGTAAATGAGTTCCAGTTTGTGCCAGGTGTTCAGGTTTCTGTCTCCTCTCCAATGCGTACTTGCTGAGATTTTTCTCCCAGAGCCCCTTGCACTGGCATGAACAAAGACCTTCTTTGAGTCTTTGTGGTGATGAATTGCAAGGTGTAACCACCGCCTTTGTGTGTCGGCATACAGTATGGGAGAAAGTGGGAAACTCTGCCCAGGTAACTAATACTCTCAGGTCTTAATCCGGTGGTATGCTCCGCACTGACTGTGGGAGATGATTGTGTTTTCTTGCAAAAGCACTCTGAGGTCTGTGGATAGAGAAGTGTACACATGTTATAACCCAGAAGGCAACAGTACGTCAATTTAATGGGTGTGATATATCAAAGTCAGAGTGCGGTTTGGCTTGTTGGTTGTAAATTAGCTGGTCTGCAAGCCTTTGCTTGGCTGCTTGCTCTATCTCGATTAAATACAGGTGTGGTAAATGTCCTGTGGGCAAATGGGCGTTGCAGTTTTGGGGGAAAATGGGACTAACGATCCAGAGACATTTATGTAATTCTTGGTGTAATTAAAAACGGTTATTGTAGGGCTTGGTGATATAGCCTAAAAACAAAATCTCTCATTTTTCCATACAAAACTTGATTTCCAATTGTAATTGATTTTTTCCCTCTCAAAGAAATATTCAAACAACACAGAAGTGATGTAAAAGAAATGTTGCCTCAATTTCATTCAGTTATCTTACAAAACTAAACAGATTTTTGCTCTTGGAATGAGAGTGCATGCTGTAGTTTTATTGTCAGAGTACACAATGTAGTCTGGACTTAGGCAGGCTCAACTTCATTGACATTAAAAGCTGCACTAGTTCACAAAACATTAACATAAAACTCTGATCATTATTCAGTGTCATTAAAAAACAAACAAGTCTAAGATGTACCAGTGCTGTAATTTACATGGCTTTATGAAAACACTTTAAGTATTCATTAATTCTGTCTTGGAACATTTCCACAACTTACAATCGGAGTAAAAGTCAAGGAAAAATCTCGATATATGTCCCAGCCCTGTGTCATTGTGATCAAATGAGTAAACATGGTGCTTAACTGGTTATTATACTTAAAGAAACTACAGTCTTTTGAGTAAAACAAAGATAAACTGTAAAAGCTTGAATAAAAGTCCATCTCAATAGACTGTGCATTAGTTAGGAATGCACAGATGCATTGATTCAACACCAGTATTGTCAGAAATCAAACCTTTTTACAAACATGGAATTTCAGGAAAAGGATGTGGATAAACAGATCAGTTGCAGATGTTCTGTTGTGTCACGTCAGTCTAATGCTAGCTTTGAGCACAGCTAACTACTGATTCAGAGACAAGGTTCTTTTCTTTGCAGAAAAATAACCTACCATGTGAGTTACACCCAGAAGGTAACCTGAGCAACATTTTCTTTAGTATTGGCTTAGTTGTTATTTTGAACATCAGTATTGGCTTGATTTTCACATTTGCTGCATTGCTAATACAAGTCGGACTACTTCTTGGTATTTCTAACTCGCTCGCATTATATGAGAAAAGCATGCAATGTGTAATAACATTGTTCAGTATTACGATAATAATATGGCTTGTCAAAATTAAACATAAGATATTGTGCATGAAAGCCATTATTGAGTATCCCAGCCAATGCTATTCTCTCTGTTTTATACAACACCTGCAGCTGCAGTATGTTTTTTTCTTAATCTAAACGTAATCCTGCCACCTAAACCTGCATAAATAAATTTGAAGTTAATTCATAGCCATCTTTAGCTTCATCTGACTGCACTAAAAGATTAATAATCATGCCAGGGCTGTGCTTAAAAAGTTGATACACTAATATATAGTCATAAACCAATTGCAGATACTTGTATCAATACAGACTTTACAGAACTGTCACAGCTCCGAATGCTGTGACAGTAATTGTAAATAACCCCTTGGGTAACATTACCAATGGTGCAGGTGAAAAGATGGCAGTTGAAGCCAAACTACATGATGCAGCTCGCATTCATGATTTTACACCAAGACCTTTAAAGACCTGAAATTTTAGTGTCTTGAGTTGTGGTATCCTTTAACCCTTGTCTTTACTGTAAATTTTGCTGTAATTCTGCACAAAGCGTGGCCAATTTCCTCAATTTATGCATATCATGATACCATTCATGCTGTGGCCTTAGCATCAGGATATGTTTTGTATTGTGAGAATGCTGGAAATACCAAGCCCGACATTATATCACATAGCTTTACTTGACCAGCTAAAAAGTTGTTTGTAATTTGCTGCAATAAAGTAGACTGTTGCAACTTACTGAGATTATATTGCAATAATGATAAAATCACGATTACTTGCTTATTTCTCACCACTCTAGGCCCACAGTCCCGGTCAAACACTTGGTCAAAATTTTAATGAAGCCACCTGCCACTAGTAGCAACTGTAGCTGGTAATGGTGAGTGCTTTGCTTCCACAATGCTCTACAACCCAGATGTAAACAAAACAACTTGTCAGTTCAGAAAGATACAGTCAATGAGTCACACATGTATCGCCCTGTAACAAAATGAATACTGTAAACGTGGTTTAAACAACAGTCATGTATTTGCTAAAACTATGGTGAAGAAGCACAATATTTTTAAGGGGCCAAGAAAACCTAAATTTGCATACATTTCTTGTAGAGTGAAATCTGTTTGTGTAGGTGGTGTTGAAAAGCAGGAGAGAGCTGGTGCAATGTAGGGAAATCTTACAAGGTGGGCTCCTCTTAAAAATTCCCTCCCTCAGATTGATGCTCTTTTTTTTATCTCATCTCCAAAAGTGCAATATTCGCTCTCTCAATGTCATCAAGTATGAATGGTTTCCAGATCTGGGCCAGTCGTGCGAAAGCACTCTGTCACCTCTCCAGGACTGTGTTTCTGCTCTGCTTTAGAAGTGGAACACACTCTGTTTCTTGCAGAGAGTTGTTGCAAAGAAATGCTAAATTAAATCCATTTTATGCTGCTTACGACACCCTGTCCAAAGATTGTGATGAATGGCTCTTGTAATTCCTCCTGTTTGTGGCTATTAAAGAGGTGTTTATGCAGGAGCTCCTTTGTAAGGTGCCGAGAGGGGCCCTAACATCATAAAGAGAAAATTGACTCCCATTAAAGAGCCTTTGTCTCCAGTGTCACAGACTGCTCTAATGAGATGGGGAGTAAATTAGTGCGAGCGTTTTAATTATGAATATGTTGGTTATAGAATAGCACAGAGGTATTAAAATGCTCCCCTTTCAAACAGGTGGGGAGTATGGGTGAACAAGGGAAGCTATGCAATCACAAACAATCAGACAATACAGGACTTTGTTTCTGATTGATGTTCACCCGCAGAGTCATAAAAATACAGCAGCTCTGAGAGGAAAATTAAACAAAACAAAAAAACTAAGCGTAGATAACATCACACAGGAAACTAGAACTACAAGCTGGTGATCTATCAGAAATCTCTTGAAGAGTGCCTGAGACTTTGGCTTATGACCTCCAAGAGCGGATTAATTTGTCTTTAATTCTGAGAAGACTTTGTTCAATGTTTGACGAAAATCCCTCTAAGCATTCTTGAGATATCACATTTGCAAACAAGGGATATTCATGAAGCTCCCTGACATGGAACTTTGACCTTGCATTTACAGAAGTGCTGGTAAGCAGGTCAACAACACAAAGCCTCTGTTTAGGAGTAGAAGTTGGAGTATCCCTTAAATAATGAAAACAGATTATTTATATTCATATAGTTATCAATATATTAGATGATGAATAAAGCGTTATGTGCTTTTGATCATTTATTTCCTTACTGTTGTCTATACTGTAAACATAGTGGCTACTGCACTGAAGCTTGATTTGAAGAAAATTGTGAGTCGAATTGAAATCACGATATCTGCCAGAAAAATCGCATTTAGATCTTTTCCCAAAATGGTTCATCCGGAGTCCTCATGCTCTTGTTGTGATGTATCATATAGGTGTCGGTACTTTCGTACCTTGTCTACCAGTCATTCCTCAAAAATTGCCTCCATCTCTCCAGCTCTGTTCCACCATGTGATGGCGCCGAGTGCAAAATGCACATCGGTATCACATTTAATGCGAGTCGATGTGAAACATACATGCGTAGCAGTGTTTTGTGTGACACCAGTGCACTGAGGGAAGTCTGTGCAGTCGTACAATTTGAGTTATGTGTGCACGGGCCTGCAGACATCTGCAGCAGCCTGAACAGATGACACAAGGCAGGATGGATTCATGCTCTCATATTGTTAATGTCAAATTCTGACCCTGGCACCTAAATGTGGCAGAAGAAACCCAGACTCATCAGGCCAGGCAACATTTTTCCAATCCTCTATGGGGCGCCTGTGTGAATTATAGCTTCATTCTCCCATTCTCAGCCGACAGGAGTGGCACCCACTGTGTTCCTCTGTAGCCCATTTGTTTCAACATTCAATGTTGTGCATTCAGTAACAGTCTTCTCCAAACCTTGGTTGGAATGAGTCACTGTTGCCTTTCTGTCATCTCTATTTTCTGACCTTTGGCACCAGCAAGGCATTTTTGCCCAGAGAGGTGCAGCTTATTGGATATTTCCTCTTTTTTTGGACAATTTTCTGTGAACCCTAGAAAAGAGGTTGCATGTAAATCCCCATAGATCAGCAGCTTCTTAGTAACTCAGACCAGACCTGCTGGCAGCAACGCTTTGCCATGTTTGAAGTCACTTAAAATCACCTTTCTTTCACATTCTGATGCTAGGTCTGAACTTCAGCAGGTTGACCTGACCATGTCTACATGCCTAAATGCACTGAGTTATAGCCATGTGATTGGCTGGTTAGCTGTTTGTGTTAACAAGCAATTTAATGATTGTCAGTGGCTGTGATTGCATTTTCTGTTTGAAGCTCTTGCGGGGTATGTTTAGTGTCTGTCACGTTCAGTGCCTGTTTTGCACCTTGTATTTTCTTGCTGATTTTGTTTCGTGGATGTGTGAGTGATTTACTGATAAGTGTCCTCTGTTTGGATTTTGGATTTTGAATGTTAAATTAAGCTAAAGGCCATATCTTTTGTATGTTTTTAATCTGTTTGCTGGCAGTGGTTTCAGGTTTTAAATATATTGAAAGTAGTCTTGTCCAGTATGGTCTTGTTTTTTTCTTCAGATCCCAAAGAGGCATCAATATTGACATCAGAATGTTTCATTACCAGATAAAACCTTCTCACAGGAGCTTTAATTGCCTTCTTTAGGTTTTTTTTTTTAGATTGGGCATTCTCTGATTTTTGTGTTAAGTACATTAGAGCTTCTGCCCTGACAGAAAAACAGTGGTCCTCTTCCAAACATCCAGCCTCCTGTTGTTGCTGCTGCACCCAGAGGCAGTGTTGAACGGTTTATCATTATGCTGGTGTCCCTCAGCAGCTGAAAGCTGATAGGTGTCTCAGACACAGGAGGTCCAACTATTGATTAAATGTCTGGCTGGCTCTGTGTTCACCCACAGCCCTCTGGTATCACCGAGACTGGAAGTGGTCAATGTGCCAACGCATTGTGCATTATCCAGCTTTGACCTGCTCGCTGCCAACCCAACTTCATCCAAACACTTTTATTTAAGTCATAAATAAAAAACTGCAGGAATGTAATTTGACATCTGCAATGCAATAAATTTTCCCTCTGCTTTGTTTTTGGCCGGATAAAATGAAAGACTAGCTTCCCGGCACACACTGAATGGGGTCAAAAATGAAATGCCCTCTACAGAGAGCTGCCACAGCGGTGATAAATGCCCTGAAAATCCTATCCATCAACAAGGAGCCAAACGTGAAATTGAGAGGTGGTGATATGAATATAAATAAGTCATTTTATGTCATTTTCTTGCCATGGGCCTGCCCCAAATAGCTGGTAGACGTGTTGGTGCTTTGATTGCGTCTACTCCTCGTTCAACCCTTCAATAATCCATTGTTTCAGTGCTGCCAGCTGGACAGTTTGTGACACACGGGGAATTTTATACTTGATCCAAATTAGGGCTGTCAGTGAGTGTTAATTAGTTAATCACAATGACATCAAGCTAGAAAAATCAATGCATGAAATATCTTAAACTGAAGTCATAGAAAGAAAGTCATCCTTCATTAGTCCCTCATGGGGAAATTCAATTCTTTACACTCTGTTGAAAACATGCTACTCAAACACATGCACATGCAAACAGGTCCTATGATCATGCATTAATGGAGAGATGTCAGAGTGATGGCTTGCTGCTCCTGAAGAAGCGCTACCGAGCAGTTTTTGGGGTTCGGTGCCTTGCTCAAGGGCACTTCGGCAGTGCCCAGGAAGTCAGGTGGCACCTCTCCAGCTACCAAACATGGTCCAATTGGGACTTGAACCGGCCACCCTTCGGTCCCCAACCCAAGTCCTTACAGACTGAGCTACTGCCACCTTACAGTGACAAAGAATGGTCTGTTCTAACGGGGTAAGGGGTAAGTATGCGGCCCTCCCGGGTCCTATTATTGGACAGCACGCCCAATAATAGGACCCGGCCATTTTACTGTTCATGCCCAGGGTTGAGCTGCTCTAATAGAATAGCAGCTGGATGTTGTTCGCCTCCAGCTCTGTTGCCACGTATCAGTGCTGTCCCGGCTCGATCTCTCTTTAATACTTTCACCTCAGTAAAGACCCCAAAAAAGTATATTGTCTCTATTTATTGGCTTTACACTTCAAATGCTATGTAGGGAAAAGGGGTGCAAGCAACATGTGATTAGTATAGTTTAATAATGTCTTTTTTTTGCCGAGATTGTTTTCAACTTACAAGCTTCAAAAACAGCTGTAAAAGCTAGTTCCTATGTGATAGTGTCTTTTCACAAGTGCTCTGTGTGTGTTTCCTCTTAATTTCTCCAAAATGGGCTTTCACTTTGAACATTACAAGCTGGATGTGTTATTATACTGTGTTTATTTTGACGGTGACATATATTACTAATGTGAACATACATTGGGGTGTGAGAAAATATCAATACACCAATATATTGCAATATTTTGATACAATAATGTATCCTTATTTCAGTGCAGTATTGTGATATTTTGTTTTACAATCCTTTAGATGTGTAGAAACAAAAAGTCAAATTACAATACATGTGATTAAAGTAGTAATTAATTGTGACTTATTATACAAATTTAGTTATTAAATACAATCAAAAATTTTGATCAGTTAACAGTCATAAATTAAAGTCATATTTCCCCTGAATGAAGACTAACGCCATGGAAAAGCCCCCTAAAATCCTGACAGAGCCTTGTGCATGATTTGAGTTTTGTTTATTGATGTACTTTGTAGTTAATAAACAAATAAAACAGCTTTCAGAGAAAAAAGAAGATTTTATTCATACCAGTTAGGGCTGCTCAATTATGGCAGAATAATAATTATGATTATTTTAATAGATATTGAGATCACAATTATAAAACACAATTACTTTCTAATTTTAAAACATGAACCACCTGCTTTTATTGAGTGTATAGGATTTTGGCACTATCATTTTTACATTGAAGAACAGACAACACATAAAAATATACTTGTAAAATTATACCTTAAAAATGATGCTATTAATAATCATCAAAAAAGACAAAAAAGTTCAACTTGTCATGTAACACAGTAATCTTTTAATATTGATTACTTAATGTTTGCAACTGTAAAGGAAGTAATTGTAATCTCAATTAATATTTGATTAATTGTCCTACTCTTATACCAATGACATTATGAATTTCTCCATCCAATTCTTTACTGATTCCCTAATGAAATCATGTAGGTATTTTTTAGGAAAGAAGACCTACAGAGGTTTTCTGTGGCAACAATGTCAGACTCATGACACTCCTTGTATGTAATGCCATGCTCCATGAACAAATGCTTCTGTAAGTTGTTGGTGTTTCCACCCTTGATTGAAATCACACAGACACTCGATGTTATGCACTTAGTGTCATTTTTTGTACAGTTTAGCCACAGCTGTGACTTTTTCTTTCTCCTGTCTCTTATGGCTAGATATTTGAGTTTTCTGTTGTTGTTTCTGCTGACTGCCTCAGATCAGAATGTGACATTCTTGATCTAAAAGCATGTACAGGAGAAAGTAATTAATAAGAGGGTTTGTTAAGCATTAAACTAAATGATGTTGATTCCTTGAGCTGTTTGTTATTGATTCTCACCTGGAATTGGCTTTTAATTCCCATTCCTAGTCATCTCAGACAGATATGGGTAGGTTTCGGATAGTTTTGATGCTCTTTAAGGAATGGAGAAACATTAGCAAGTAAGTAAAATCAAGTTATTGTAAGAATTACCCCCCAAACTTTTCAAAGCCATCATTGTACTGGATGGTATTTTTTGTGTTTACTGTAAAAACGTGTTCCCTCCTCCGGGCTGTTATGTGTTTTTGTGTCTGGAGCCGGATGTAATGAATTTGTGGGAGTCTACTTCCTCAACAGTCCGGAGGATGAGCTCTGATCAGAGGAGGAGATCAGCTCATCAGATGTTCCACTGAGGCATTTTATTGTTTGCACATCATCTCTGCAAGTGATTAGGCCCGAATAGATGGATGAGAGGGTTTATTCAAAGGTCAAGTCCTATACAAGGTTGCTTTCACTGCGTGTGTGTTTGTTTGTGTGATGTGTGTGTTTTCATCAGTGTGTGCGTCCTGCCTCTGTTTGAGGTTATTGAGCAGCCACTTCACAGCTGCCCATCAGCCGGGGATTGTGTCGCCCATTATGTGTACACAGATGGAACGGATGGTTGTTTTGGGATCATTTTTTAAGAGGGCCTCTTTGATGCAAGAACAAAGATGAAGGTCAGGAGACACTTTAATGTCACAGTGAAATAAAAATAGGACTTAAGCCCTCGTGTTCTCCCAGGGGCATTAACTGTTAGTATGCTGGTGCTAAAAATTAAGTAGTATTGCTGCAACTGTGATGAGAACACAGACAAGTAACCAGATGTCACAGCGACATTATTAAACAAGCTGCCTCTGTGATTTCAGTGCTTCATTACATTTGTTCTCCTGACTGGGTATAAAGTTTTTTTTATTATTTTCCAAAAATCTTACAATGCTTTGCACACTGTTAATTTTGCCACAAACAGGGATGCGAGATATTTTAAGTATAACACCAGTATTTTCTTATATACATATTTTTGCCAGTTTTTACAGCCAATATATTGGCTATATATCAGCTGGAAAATCATCAAAATACACAGATGTCCCATACTCATGCACCTTATCATCACTGCATGGATGCATTTAAAAATCATTTCATTTTTTCAAGACTTAAATGTTTTTCTTATTTTACAACTGTTCAGTCAAATTATAAAAACAAGTCCATTTTTCTAAAGTGAAAAGCTCATGACCAAAAATATTGGTATTGGCGATAATGAATTCAGAAATATCAGCATATTGGATATCGTCAAAAATCCAGAATTGTTCATAACACAACATAAAGTGTTGGTCACTGTGCGTTTTTACGATCTGATCATTTGCTGTTGGGTTAAATACCCCGGTTAAGTAGTGACTGCTTCCTATTTTCCTTTTATATTGTAACAACCACAAAACCAATGTCAGCGTTCATGAAAAGATGGATATCATTGCTAATACCAGGCTGAGCTAACTGGCATCTATATGAGTTGATTTATTTCTTTCTTACTCTCTGCATACTTGCTTGCTACAACTTAGTGAGTGTTTTTAAGGTGTTAACTGACACTTTTTTAGGGGTTGCTAGCTCACCTTTGAATGTAATTTTACTTAATAGTTGAATTTTGTTGGCATGGTTTGCCAATTTTAACTCAGTGAGTGTAGTTTTAGTTTATAAAATGAAACTACTTCCTAGTTCAACAGCTTTGACTGTCGATATAGTTGCAATGTATAATTAAGTGTAGTAGCTAATCCAGCTAACACTAGTCTACTTGCTTTCCATTTTACTAGCTGGTGTTTTTTCCCTACTCTCTCCACTACTCCATCTCTCTACTATCAATAAAAGTATGTCAGAACAAAACAAAACAAAGTTTATAGTTTCTTGCTTTAGATTTCCTGATATCTCAAGTTGGCCTTTTTTACTGGCTACAACTTTTTCTTATTTTCCTTCTGAGTGTAGTTTGCGGGTCTAAATTGACACTTGCTTCAACTAGCTTCAGCTGTCTAAATGTTTTTTTTTTTACCTTGTTGTAGTTTGTTAGCCTAGTTTGCTAGCTTCAACATTTCTCTTGGTTGTATTTTATTTACTTTACTAGCTCCAACTTGGAAAGAGTGCCGCTCTTATTTTGTATGTTAAGACTAGTTTTATAGCTTTAACTTTAGGTATGAAGATTTTCATAGTTGAAACTAATGAGACTAACTTGCTAACTTCACCTTTCATACGGCAAATTTATTTTGATGTTGGCAGCGTTGGGGAATTTTTGTAACCTTATGCCTACTTGTGGGCATTGTTTGTCTGCTTTGACATTATGGATGAAGTTTTTTGGGTACTTTTATCGCTAGGTCAGTCGCTACGACTTAAGGTGTGGTTTAGTAAGCTTCTTTGGACAAACTGACTCCTGCTTATTAGCTTTTACCTGTAAGCCTATTGACAGTTTAAGTGTAGTTCTTAGCTTCTTCTTTAGCCAAAGTGTGCTTTGCTTGTTTGCTTTGACTGTATTCTGCAGTTTTAAGCTTACTTTTTATCGAAAGTGTGTCTTATTCATTAGCCTTCACTTTTTAAGTGTAGTTTAGGTTATAGTTAAAGTTATAGTTAGGTTAGGTTATAAGTCAATCTGTGAGCTTTGACTTATACGTGTAGCTTTAATCATACATTTTTGGCTAGAATTTTATCTTCAAAGTGTGTACAAGCCTACTTTGGTAGTTTAAGTGAGCCTTGGTTGTTTGCATAGATTTCAAAATCAGGTTTTAATACTTCTTTTTTAGCTGTTGTGAGCCTTGGTTGATGGCTTTGACTTTGTAAGGGTAGTTCAAGGCTACTTAATCAGTTATAGTGAGTCTTGCTTGTTAGCTTTTCTTATGAAGAGTATTTTAGCCAACTTGTTAGCCTAAGCAAGTCCTTTGTGTTTGATTTGACTATATAAGTGTAGTTTTCATGCTACTTTGCTTGCTAAGGCGAGTCTTGTTCATATAATTTGACTTTTGTAGTTTTGTAGGTAAATAGTGTAGTTTTGTAGGTAAAAAGTGTAGTTTTTACCTGTTGAACTGAAGCAAGCCTTGTTTGTTCGCTTGTTTGTCTTCTTAGTGGAGTTTCCTACTTAGCTGAAAATAAGCTACAGCTTTTGGCTTCATTTTCTGAGTGTATTCTTTTATCTTTTGTTAGCTAGCTTTGCTCATCCAGAAAGCATCTTTTCTGAGTGAAAGAAAGGCTAGTATGATTTTTTGAAGTGTGAAATAACATGGGCTTAACTTGCTTGATTTTTAAGAGGCTAACAGCGTGCAGTATGTTGGTAATTAATAAGTATCAGATACAGTCATTTGTTTGTAGTTTATGCTCAGGAAATTAGGAAGATCTGAATGAACGTGAAACAAATGCGAAGAGCTGATCTGTGAGTTTCTTTGCACTGTAACATAAATCAGAAACTCTCTTGTTGTACCTTGTGTGGTTCGAGTCTCTCACCTGCACACAGTCCTGACCTCACACTGCTGACTGCATAGCTTCCTGTTAATGTTCCTGTGTCACAGGTGATTAGGCACAGAGCGTGTGATTGGTTGTTTCCTCTGCGGCGGCCCAGAGTGACCCTGAGGACAGACTTAGGATGCTTTTAATAAGCTGGGGGTCACAGTAGTCTGCTTCTCAGACCAGAAGTTTGCCTCCTCTTCCTGTCTTGTCTAACATCTCCCCCCTGAAGTACCTGTGAAACACATTACGGGCATTCACACATCCTGTATGACTTTCCACATGCTGGGTCTCTGCTGCTGCCACTTCATATGTTCCTGTTTCCTTTCTCATTACTCTTCCTGCCCCAGTTTTTATTATCCATGTGAGCTCTGTTAAAGATGTCTTTGGGGTGTTTAGTGGTCTCATAAAGCATCTGCACTCAGTCTTGTGGCTTGTCTTTTACCTGCGGCCTGACCAATGACAAAATTTCTTTCTGATAACATAACCTGAAAGAAGGAAGATTGATACATCGCATTCTTCGTAATATAAAAACACATTTCCTAGCCTATGAAAATAATTTGCATCGAGGGGCATGCATGTGAAAACTAAAGGGCCTAAGGCTATGGAATAGTTTCAGACTCATTTGCCACTCACATGTTTTAGGCATGTTTTAACCATGTTTTGACCTCTAATTTCTATTTTCTTGAATAATGGACATGTTTTCACTGGATGCACAGAGAAGAGCAAACTGGATTAATGATGCCAAATGCTCCAATAAGATGCTCTATGGTCTACGTAGGCCACAGTAGACACTAGCACCGAACAGGCCTCTCCTTATTCTTCTATGAACTATCCTGTTAATTACATTTTTCATGAACATAAATGCCCCAATACATTGTCAAGATATGAAAGCTTCAGCAATCCTAATTCAGTCTGGACCACTTTGTCAGGAAAAGACACAGAGCAGTTTTGACTTAACTTTTATTTGCAGTACTTTTATTGTGATTTCTGCTTGGCACAGACTTAAGGATTTCCCTCAAGACAATGGTTTGACCTCGAGGGAGATGTCAAACAAAGTTGTCTACGTACTTGTGGCCATTAAATGCATCCTGCAGTCTTGTGGAACTTGGGAACTGTCATGCACGTGGCAAAGGCTAAAAAAGTCCTTTTTTAATAATAGACTGGCTATCAGTCTGACACTCAGTGGGATAGCTTTCTGTTCTTACCTTTGAACTTCCTGCTGAAGCAACAAAGAGTTCAGCTTGACTCTGTGGCTGGACAGGCTGTTAGATAAATTCATCCCTGTGTTTGGGCAGAGGGAGGCAAACACATTAAAGCTGTAGTGTCGGCCCATAGCCAAATAAAGGTTTGCCAGCAGACCGGACAAATACCCCTTGGAGACGGCGAATGTAAATACAGGCCTTCAGGCAGTGGAAAGAGTTTGTAATCAATGAGCGAATACATGATTTAACAGGAACGCAACCTTTAACCCCATCGACAATAGTGGACATTTACATTACAGTGAGCTTCTGTGAAGACTCAGTCTGAGCTGGAGAAGGAGCCTCAAAGGAGATGTATCAAATTAGAAGATGAAGTGAATCACAGAAAGTCGAGAAAAAGTTATTTTAACAAACTATTTCAAGACTTTCATACGCTCTGCGTAATTAGACAAGATTTAGAGTCAGACGCTCCAAGGCTTTGAATTACAAATGTGTTTTTCAGTGTATAAATCTGAGCTGTTTACCACTTGTGTCTCTCTTTGGACAACATTGCTTTAACTTTTCATCTTCTTTTTATACCAACTTTTAATATTTGCTGCTGACAGCTGAGGCCAGAAACATCCTGTCTTCAACTCATCTACGTCTGTCTGTGCATCTTTCATCTGTGCGTTTATCCATTCAGGACACTTTTGTAAACACCATATCTCAAAAACAGCCCACTCTGACTCAACAAGGAAGTGGTTAGATTTTCTAGGTCATAGGTCAAAGGTCAAGGTCATGGAGAGACATGCTTATCATTTGAGTAAATGTGTTGTGAATTTGGCAGATATGTTTGTCCCAAAGCATCATGCCAGTAAAGCCCCTCTGAATTTAATTGAATTGAACTGAAAATTGAATTGAGAGGTGTCTGTAGGCCTGTAAAAAATGGCTGCTCATATGGAGATTAGCATGGGTGTTACCTGCTGTAGTGAGAGTTTTATAAGAACTGGACATTATTTTGTCATGACATGGAGGGCAAAGAACAACACGGAAATCATTTCTCCGTGACTAAAGGTATTTTCATTCCTCTACCAACAGGTTTTGACAAGAGTTTAATTTAGGAAGTGGCTCACTTTCTAAACTCCCTGATACCACATGGTTTAATTGATCAGTAATGAATGTGATTGTTCAGTCATGCCTCAGTTATGTGTTTGAAAGTTCTTGCCTTTACCAGACTTTCTGTGGGCTTTTGCCCAGATAGACCACAGAAATATATCCAGAACTGTACTTTCTTTCTGGCATATCGTGTTAAACATTATTAAGCCTTAGATTGTTTACTGGTGTACAAAATATTCCGATTTTTTTTTGAGGGATTATCTCTAAACTTTGCATAGATTTTCATTCTGAGTCAAGCGCAATGTCTCTGCACTAACGCCCCCTCTGAATCAAGAATACACTTCAGGGATTTGAGGGTCAAGAGTAAAAGTCATGGGCCGCGTGTTCATCCATTACTTGTCGACGTAGTGTCACAGGGTTAAGAGAAAATTAACTTTAATTTTTTTTCTTAAATTCTATAAATATACATTCTAAGGAAAGAAAAGTAATTTTGGAGGTTAAAGGTTAAGGTCACAAGCCCAAATGTGTGTCTTTTGTTTGTAAACATGATATCTCAGCAATACTTTATGGAGTTTCCTTCGGCCTTTTCATAAATATTTGCTCTAACACTGAAAAACTCAGATCTAAGTGAGAATATTTGTCCAATTTCAAGATAAAAAAAACTCAATTTCCTTACATGTCTGGATTAAGATCTTAATTGAAGGTATAAAAACTAAAAATAAGGCCTGAGTTGCTTGTATTAATTTGTAAAATAATCTGCCACTAAGACAGGACAAATTTAACTTTAGCAGATATTAAACCTTAATTCAAGACCCTCACTGAGTCAAACTTTCCTTGTTTCATTGGCAGATATTTTCTCTTCATTACAAGCAACTCAATGCCTTATTTTTGTCTTTCATTCCTTAAAGTAAGATATTTATCTCGACTGGTTAAGTGAATGTGTTTTAGAATACGTTTTTTTTATATTTTTGGCTTGAAAATAGACAAACACACATGCCTAGATCTAAGTTTTTGCAGTGAACTTAAGGATGAACTGATTCAATTTTTGAGGTCAAAGATCCAGGTCTGGTGGTCTCATGTTTATCCTATGATTGTGAATGTGAGACCTCAAAAATGTCTAATGAGATTTTGTTTAGCCGAGCACAAATATCCCCTCTGCCATATAGTAACTAATGAGATATTGGGGTCAAATGTCAAGTATTTGTTCCTCATGTTCATCCCTTGATAATCAGATTTCTACCAATCACACCGTCACAAAATCCACTGGGCTCTTCCGCTTGACCCACCACTGTACTTTCATTGTTCGTCTCTTGTATACCTTGTTGAAGCACAGAACAGTTGGGCTGTGGTTCATTTTTTGTCGATGTTACTATTTTGATCCCAGGATGGATTCACAGGATACAGCGATAAATCTTTGTTTACAGCACAATGCCACTGAAGGGGAAAAACTTCAGGGAACTCATAAGGTTGTTAGGTTCAGCAGGGCCTCATAAAGTTGTCATTTTTCTAAGAGAAAGATCGCTCTCCTTCCTTTCTGCTTATGTTTGGATTTGTTTGCACTCTTCACCCCCAGAAACTTAAAAGTGTCACTCAGCTGTACAGTCAGAACACCTTAACCCATAAAACTTTACGGCTGTGCTTTATCAGGGGATAAAGCTGAAAATATGATAAGTAAATACCTTTTCCCCCTGCCCTCTGTAAATGGGTCGTAAAAACTAACTGTAAAAAAAGTGCTCATGTTCTTAAAACAGACAGAAATCCTGCAAGTCAAAAACTGTAG
Source organism: Cetoscarus ocellatus (assembly GCA_037902135.1). Taxonomy (NCBI): domain Eukaryota; kingdom Metazoa; phylum Chordata; class Actinopteri; order Labriformes; family Labridae; genus Cetoscarus; species Cetoscarus ocellatus. The sequence goes on along the minus strand of JBAMNC010001424.1, from coordinate 177,658 downwards.
GTATCAGATTACTTTTACCTACTTCTTTTGGTTTAAAGGGATAGTTCAGTGTTTCTGGAGTGGGGTTGTTGAGCTATTCATTTTTAGTTAAAGCATTTGCCGAAGATTCTCAAATATAATTATCAATCTGCTCAGAGAGATGTGTCTGTGGTGTGCTGACGTAGTGACTTGGTGGTTAACGAGACAGTTTGGGGGAGAAGCAGGAGAGAAATGGGGAGTTTGAAGGTTTGTTTTGTTTTCTTTTGTTTCTTTCTTTGGTCCATCTTGCTGTCTTAGCATACAAAGTACTGAGACACACTGGTTCATTAAGTAGCTAAAATGTTAGATAATTCACTTACAAACTGGTGGATCTCAAACCAGAGCAAATGAGATGTGATGGAACTTAAGTGTCGGTGTAGCTTTATTTATTTATTTTACCAAATTTCGGGTGTGAAATACAGATGCAGCCACTTCAATCCTTTACACCAGAAAAAAAAAATCTTAAATCTTAGTTTGCAAAATCTTTTGGTTCTTACTCTTGAAATGAAACTCATCATTATTGTGCCCCTGGACAAAACACCCCTAAGTGAGTGAGACCATCTCAACATCATAAACACAAAAACTAAGGCCAGCAAACAAAGACAGGTTTCACTTCTGTCACTTGTTTGCATATCCCCACAACACAGTCTATACTTTTTTCAGGATATTTTTAATGTTTGCAGTGTTTATGTTTAGAAACTTACACATTAAGCCCCGAACAAGATCTTAGGATCCACTGTTATAGTGAAATATTTTTTAAAAAAGGTTCAAGAAGAATTCAGAGTGGTACTGGGAAAAGATGTGAATGTTTTGTGTCTTACCCCAAATAGTTTTCAATATCCTGCAGGATCCCACAAGCTTATGAGTTGCCAACTGCATGAATGTTGACAGAATCCACATGGTGAACATCAGCTCAGCTGGCAGTGGTTTTGCTTGGATTCAGTCCAAAGATGTAAAACACTCAAATCTTTTAAGCTCAGGGACAAATCTCCAATCCAATCTGCTTCTTCCAGTCTTGTTTGACTGTAAGTTAAAAGTTTCTTGGCCTGTTGTCTGCTCCTCAGGTTGTCCCTCACTTTAACGCACACGTACTGGCAGGTAAATCACTCCCCTTGACCCCGTTGACTCTGAGTTTTCGGAGCATCACAAGAGGTGTTTGTGTCCATGGCAGATTTGCGGTGACAGCCCACATCCCAGACATGACAGGGAACACATCCGGTCTGATATGAGGCTACAGTCACGCTGACAGGGGGGTAATGAAAGAGGCCAGTCTCCGTGACACCCTTACTGTCCCACTTGGTGCCGGTTGGCTGGGTGATTGACGGTGATAATTTGACCCTGTCAGTCAGGGCGTTCCTCTTCACGGAGTGGCATTGCTACGAGGTCCTGATTGTCTCTGCGGTCACAGGTTATCTGTTTAGATTGCACAGGGACTAAATCTTAGAAATAAAGTGTGAATATGCAGGCCTGAGTAGGTGTATGTTAGGTCCTCATGGTTCGTGCTAAAATGTGAGTCTGGATTTTCTCCAGAAATTGGGATCATGACTCTCTCCCAGGATCATGATCCTCTTACATAGTTCCAATTTTTGTTTAACATATTCATTTCATTCAAGTCTAAACACATGCTTTCCAGGGCTTTTAATGGACGTTATCTACTGTATACACTCACCCGCTGCTTGATTACATTTTGCTAGTATCAGGTTGGACCCTCTTTTTCCTTCAGAACTGCCATAATTCTTCAAGGCAGATTCACCAAGGTGCTGGAAACATTCCTCAGAGTTTTTTGTTAACCAAGTAGTTGATTCAGGCCCCATTTACACGACAACAAAAACAACCAAAAACGGAGATTTTTTGTTGCGTTTTCGCCTCCCATTTACACAAGAACAATGCCCGGAGTGCCTGAATCTGCAAACTTTTGAAACCAGGGTCTAGAGTGAAAAGTCTCCATGTCAACAGGAATCAGTGTTTTCAGGAAAAACGATGACGCATGAACTCTTTAAGGTGAACGTTGCGCGCACACCTAGAAACGACAATAACAACTGTTTTGGCCATCTACCGAGCAACATGTGCTGCTTACTGTGCTTGTTCTGTAATCCAGACAAAAATATCCTGACAGATTTGTTGTCCAGACAAGAAACTCCTGTGTCTTCATGTGTCCGCTCGCCATTGTTGTTTGTGAAAAGTTTGTCTTCACCTGAAAGTGTATGCGTGTTTTAACACCGCTGTTTTACAACAAACCTTTATCGCCAACTGCTGCCCTGGTGTACACACTACAACGTTTTCAGTAGTTCTCACGGATCTGTGTGAACACACATCGTTTTCACAAGTGAACACGGAGCACTTTTGAAAACGCAAGGGAAAAACCTCTCTGTTCCTGGTGACGTTGTCGTGTAAACGGGGCCTCAGATTTGTCGACTGCACACCCATGACGCAAGTCTCCTGTTTCACACCGTCCCAAAGGTGCTTAATTAAAGTGAAATCTTGCGACTTTGGAAGATACTGGAGCGCAGTGAACATATTGTCATGTTCGAGAAACCAGATTGAGAAGATCTGACATGGAACGTTATCCTGCTGGAAGTGTCCATCAGGAGAAGTGTGTGCATGTTTTGCTTAATGCTGTGTAGTTAAGGAGTGCAAGTGAAGCTGAACAGTAAACACCTGAATGCAACTGTTTGCCATTGCAGAGAGAAATACAAAGAAGTGGTCACCATCATTTAGATATGAGATCCCATTAATCACACACCTGAAACTGACCCATTCTTGAAGCTTCTTAGTGATTCAGCAGCTTTAAAGGGAGGCTTCCAGGACTTTATAGGTATGTAACAAATCATTTTAATGACATTTTTTAACAGTGTGTTTTGCACTTTCCGGTCAATGAGCTTCCTCCCTGTCAGCTGTTTCTGTCTCAGTGAAAGTCCTGGTATTCATCAGAAAAAAGAGCAATGGGAATACCATGTGGGACCGAACATCTGTCTTAAAGCATAAAAAACAGGTCTGGCCTTGTGGAAAAGGACAATGAACAGAGAAGGAGATGGAGAGAAGGTTGGAGAAGGATTGGAGGAAGAAATCCACCAGGGTAGAACAGCTGGAGATTCATGTTCGCCAGTGAGGAGATTCACAGCCTCCATTCAGCTGCAGGAGTTGATTTTGTGGGCCGTGAAATCCCAAATGCAGTGCAGAAACTTCAGTGAAATAAATTTTTAATAGCTGCAACTTTTAAAAGGTCGACCTGAAGAGACCATATCGACTCTGAATGTTGCATCAAAGGGAAATCAAAGTTCAGGCTGCAGCCTTTTATTTGTTAGGTTGCTAGCAGAGGGAGTCTGTTTGTTTCTCATATTTCAGGGATATTCCCACACCTGCTTGAATTTCATGAGTTTTAGCTGCTCTTTGTCAGCTGGCGTCCACTAGGGTTAGGCAATATAAACTGAAAATTAGTTTGTTATCCTCGAAGCTAAAACACATTGATACCTGTTTGGTACAAAACACAACAAATCCTAGATACCCAGTATATTTTATTTTATTTACAGACAAACTCTAATACACTGAATTATTTAAGAAAATACATTGGTAGCATCTGAATATATAGTGCAATAATTTATATATATCTTCAGTGGAATACTGTGATATTTTATTGCTCAGTAATTTACAGAAATTTGGGACTTTATTTTGCATTGTAGTTGCTCTCTCTCTGTTACATTTATTGCTATTATTTCTGTCACTTTGACACACAACACAGTTTACACGTGTTGCAGGGACTATGCTTTATTTTAAATAACGCAGATTGATAACTATCCATGCTGTATTGTGGGTAAAATACTTGAAAATAGACATTTTAGTGAAAGATCATATAAAACCATGAAGTATTACCTTTGTTAAGTGTTGAGATATATTGTGAAATATCGTATGATCACTCATGTAAAGCAGCACACAATGTATCACCAGATTCTTGCCAATACACACTCCTATTTTCAAATGTCCCAAACATATTTAGCGGGAGTTTGGCATTTACGGCAGGAGTTTTTCTCCAGTTTAGAGGAATAAAAACAATACATTTCATAATATTGAGTGTTAAGGATTAAATTATTATCAAATATGAATCAGGATTAGCACTCCTTTCTTTTGTCTTTTAATTTTAGGCTTTAGTTTTATTTAGATTTTTACTAATATTGTGAATTTTAATTAAGTAAAATCTAATAGATCAATTATTTATCCAAACTAAGACCAAACAACACTGTAGCCTACATAATACTACAGCAAACAAGATGTAAGCCCTAGACATCCAATAACATTTACTGTAATACTGTGTCCTAACTGAACGCAAGCATTGGATGTCACGCTGCATCGCGCTGCATCGCGCTGCATCGTGCAGCATCGCACACCACGCATGAAACCTTTCCTAGTGCTTTTACTGTACAACTGGAGAAACGGATGTGAAGTGCTTTGCATAAATACATATTAAACTCACAGCTCTCTGTGAGCCAAACAAAGCCTCTCCCTCATTGTTGAAAGTGAAAATAAATCATTTCACTCACCAAAGCAGGTGAATGCTGTGATCGCCGCCATGTTAAACAGGTAAAGTAGTTCTGCTGAGAGAGAACTGTCAAAGAAAAATCCCTCCAACACCTCATCAAAACCCGTCTGCCCTTGCTCCTTGTCAGCGTGGAGGCAAAAATGTTATGGCGCAACATGCAGCATTGCACCGCATCACTCACGGGCAGTTAGGACACTCACATATGATTTATTGTTATTAGCCAGATTTTGTCTCTGACCCTTGCATTGCGTAATGTTAGGAAACTGTGGTACTAAAATTACTGAAATTTTATGGTCTTAAAGGGCACTTTCTAAGTTGCACAAATATGTTGGCAGCATTTGGAAAAGTTGGTGAAACTGGTGAGAACCCTTGTTGGCAAGACAAGCCTGAATTATGCATTTTCCTAAGCCTCATCTCAGAGATAAAATCCAGAGAGGGGCAGATGGTGGATTAATGCTGTCAAATGCTCTTGATCAGAATATTTTTTCCTTTACTAAGGTTTTTGCCTAAAAGCACCAACTGAAAGTGGCTTCTGATATTTTCCCTAATACTATCAATGAATGACATAAACACGCTAATGGTAGCAATATTTTGATGTAGAAACACTTCATGTTTGCTACTTCCCAAGTGGAAAATAATTGGTTTAAACACACAGAAAAAAACATCCATATGTCTGTAGAGTTTCATCCTGGTGTTGGTATGAAGGGAAGGATTCTCCAATATTACCATACTTAAACATTCTTTACCTGCCAAAGATTGTGCTCTTATTTACATTGTCCCAGATGCTGAATAGGGGTCCAAAAGGGCCTAAAGCTCAACATTTATCTTAATGTCTCAGTTTCTCTGCAGTGATGGGAGTAGAGAGATGAGGAGTTAAAAAAGCCTGTGCCTCAGCTCCACACACTGGTCAATGCTAGCTGACACTTCAGCCATCTGTGCTTGTGATGTGACTGAAAGCTTTCAAGCTTTGAAAATACGTCACTGTATCTTAAAAACCCAATAAGTTTCCCAGCCCTAATTTCCACTCTGACTCTAATAAACACTTAAGTCAGACATTCCTTTGTACGTAAACAGAGCCCACACTACAGCTTTTACTGTCTTCATCAAAGCTGAGGTTTTTAAGCTGAATTTCCTGCAGCTGTCCTGTTTGTCTCATTCCTCATTTTTCCACTTCTTCTTTTTTTTTTATCTCCTGCAGATGTGAAAGCTTTTGTCAGCCATTAAACACCCGAGCAGTTCCTCAGCTCCGAAGAGCTTCAGCTCAATTTGCCAAGAATGTTCATTTATTTTTTATAGAATAACCCAGAAACCGTAGGTCTTTCATTATATATACAGTGCACTTGCACGGGTTTATGAAAGGATGGCATCATGCCTGTTTGTTTTGGGAGAAGGGAAAATAAATCTTTTCAAGCTTCACAACCAACTAGTATCTGTTTGAGTGATGTTAGATGTTGGGTACTGAAAACAAGCAGTGGACGCTAAGATGTAAGTATGATGGTAAAATATGATTGAGTTCAGTCACTTTAGTCCTTTTGGGGGCTTTATTGTTAAACTAACTAGTGAAAGTCGCTGTAGATTCTTCGAGACAGTTCAAGCTACCTACCACTGATCGGCTAGCACTTGTATACCCTTTGACATCTCATGCGTATTCTCTACTCTCACTTCGAGGACTGGAGTTTGGAGCTAGACGAGTAGGATAAGTGTTTATATTTAGAGTTCTCTATTCTGATGAGCTATGGGAAACCAACTCGTCTCTCCCTTTTCTCTCTGCTGCTCTTTGTTAGGTGGCTTGTCAAATGTTGTGTGATCTAGTCACCTTCCTCCCTTGGGCTCTAGCTGCAGTCTTTGTACCTGTCAACCAGCCTATTGTTGCATTATCACTCAAAAATACTCAACATGGCATTCATAAATAACACAGCTTAAGTGGAAATCTTTGCCAGTATTTTGAGCAATAATATAAAGAAAAGGCTACATTTAGGTCATCAGGTGACACTTATATATTACAGGGAGCAATGTGTAATCATGTTCCGCATAGTGTTGTAGGCATTAATCTATAAAGAGTAGCGAAGGCTAGTGTGCTAGTGTGTTTTGTTAGCTCAACTTCTGTTAGCTCAACTTTGCAGTGCTGTTGGATTTGCCTGATTCAGTGTCTGTAATCAGATCCATCTTGCCAACCTCCAATCTGTGCTCAGCCAAAAGCAGCATGACCCCATCAGAGTCCTCTAAAACTGGAAGAGGTGGAAGCTTCAAGCTGATAAAAGCAGGAAGTGACTGCTCATACAGAGATTAGCGTAGATGCTAATAGCTTAAGTAGAAGTTTTATCAGATCTGGCCCACATTTCTTTATTAAATGAAAAACAAGCAACATTTCCTCGGTAGAAAGGACATTTTTGCTCCATTTATGACGTGTTTTTGGTGAAAATTTGTTCTATGAAGTGCCTGATATTTGATATTTTGGACCATGACAGTAGCACCTGCCTACTACATTATCTGATCGGCCCGTAATGAATATGATTGACAGAACAATCATCCAAACACCTCCTGAATATGCTTTTGAAAAGTTCCCAGATGGACTAGTGAAAAGTCTTTAACAGTCCATTTGGTGTGTCAGGTTAACGTTAGCTTGCTGACTGTAGTGATGTTCATCACATTCGGGGCACAATTCACTGCCCTTTGGTTTACCTCCCCTGTCTGGGTCATATTTGCTTCAGATGGCTTTCACATCCACCTTGAACCAAATTCTAGTTTCCCCGTTTTAAGGCAGATCAGAGAATGGTTCTTTGGTTTACACCAGAGTTTGAGGGAGCTTTCACACCTCCCCAAATCCGACGAACTTTGCCAAAAAGTAAATCATTGTTTGTTTGGTTCATACAAAACCTGTTAGGTTTGACATTAGAAACTATCATGCACACATGTGAACAATAAACATGATATTATACATTCTGTGTTTCTTATGAGCCTTTTGCACCAGTGTGGGATAATCTACAGGTGAGGTAATTGTTTCCTGTTGGAATCACTTAGACCTCTGAGAAAGCTTAAAAACACATCCTTTTATATTTCCTGATTTCATGACTATAACATTGAGCCCTTTCACTGCCAGATGGGACCTTTAAGTGTTGACAGTGCTGATAGTGAGTTATTTTGAAGTCAAGGTCTCCCTGTCTCCGCTCTGTCTATTGCTGTACTTGAAGAGGGCAGATGGTATCAATACACGGCTGTAAACATGTGCATATGTCTGTCTGGTCTGATTACATGTAGCATGAGTGATATGCTGTTTGGTAACATGTAAAAATGTTTGTGCAGTTGTTTGCAGTTCCTCGTGTGCTGTCTGCAGTCTGGATCTCTGATAATTGGTGTGAAATAACTGACACCAATCACAGCTGCTGACAAGAGAGAAGGCAGACAGTTGATATTCTTCATGTGCTTCAGTATAAGCTTCTTATCCAAGGTCATTTTCACTGAAGACGCCGCAGAGCCGTCTCAGACATGTTTGTACAGGTTTGTTTCGAGGCGATGACCCACTTCTCCAGCTGACAGGGTCATAAAGACAGCAACACACGACGAACTCTCTTTATGGCCTCTGTTAAAGAGCCGGGGGCGTTCCTGTGCCGTTTTACACAATCTCAGTCACGTGAAGCAGTGGGACAGGTCAAAACAAAACCTACCTGGACTCTTTGTCTGCACTTTTACTGGCCTTTGAAATAATGATGCAGAAACACACTCAAACAAAAGAATGCTCTGTACAGAAGTCTGTGAAGGAAAATTACATCCAGGACTTTGTTAGAGTTTATAATTTGATGACCCCCAAGATTTTGGAAGATCATTTTTATTAAGAGCTTATCTCGTGCTTCAAGGAAAAATAATTATTTTAAACAACAAAACTACAAATCCACAACCCAAGTCAATGTGAGGCATAGCTGTAACTGCAATAAAACAGGCATAAATATGAACATTTGTCTGTATTTTCACAAATAATTGAATTTTTTCGTTGAAGTAAACCTGACAGATCAGATGGACCTATCAATATATTTCACTAGTCCATCTGATCAACAGCTAGACATGGGAATTGATGAGATTTTATTGAAACCAATGCCATTATCGACTCTTCTTATTGATCTGATTTAACAGTTCACTTATTGATGCCTGTAGATTTCTGTGTGGGTAAAATGCAGCTTACATAGGTTTTTAGAGGCAACAGCGGCAAACACATGGCATGATATTAAAAGCCTTGGTGCGAGTTCTGATGTTTACACTCTTTATATGCTGCGTCATTATGTCAAACATTAAGCGGCAATCTTGACCACTTCTGTCCCCTGTCTGCTATGAACATGTAAGTTACTTCTCTTTTGTCATTTCTTCTGACTGCCTCTGATAAAAACGTGGTGTTCTTGATTTGCAAGGCGCGCCGAACAAAGCGGAAGGAATTGACAAGCAAAAAGACTAATGATATCGACACTTTGAGGGAGCTGTTGTTGATTCTCCTCTGGAATTGGTTTCAATTCCCATCCCGAGCAACAGCCCATTAAAAAGTGTTTGAGAATGGACAGAACCTTTCGAAAGCATATCCGGCAAGTGATTGGATGACTGTTGAGTCAATCCCGTTCATTATCAGCCAATCAGATAATGTAGTGGGTGATTGCAGCTGCTGTGGTGTAAAATGTCAAATGTAAGCCACTTCGTAGAGCAGACTCTCACCAAAACATTTCAAAAGTGGAGCAAAAATATCCTTTCTATCAAGATGGATCTGCCTGATTGCAGATCAGACTGATCCAGCTGCTGTGCAAGGTTATTGTTAAGCTTGTTTGCACACTACAAATCCGTGTGTATAGAAAGGTACCATTACCACCTTATGTGAAACCAGAAAAAGCCCTGATGGTGCAGCTCTGTCTTTTGTTGTGAACTTTGATTTACATGTAAAAGTATGGATCATGATGAAAGATAACCTCAGTTCTTTTATAAGTGTTTCAAGGGAAAAAGGAAGTCTTATGTTTCAGCTACGTTGGCAGATTGATGTTAACCTTGTGCGTCACATGAGCTACTTCCACAGAATTTCCACCTTCCATGTGGGTCCAGCAGGCTAAAAGCTGAAATGCGTTAACTCTGAAATATTGGTCTTGCCACCCTGATCAATGCTTTTGAAACCATTTTTCATATTAAGCATTAAATCTTTGTCAGAGTATTAAAGAGAATCAATCAAAGAGAGGGATATCATCTCACTATCTGCCAAATATTATGGCCCTATTTGGAGCGCAACCAAAGTGAAGTCTTGTTGATCTATTGTGTCCCTGCCAGCCAGTAATGGCATGCTAATGCTGTAATTATTTCACTTGTCAAACAACAAACTTTGCTGCCTGCAAGGACAGAATCACACTTGAGATGTTTTAAAAACTGGTGAAAGATTGCTAAAATCTCACCCTTGATGGCCCAAGTTACCTCATGCTAATGCTGGTTCTCACTTTGAAGACTTGCCAATTACCTGGGAATAAAAGGATAAATTGCAGCTTCAGAAGTTCAGCAGCTCTGTCAGGTGCCTCCTGTGTGTTTCACAGTAATAGGGGCTGTGTTTTCTGACAGTAAAGCCCCCCGGCGGTCCCGTCCCCGGTGGTTCGATCCTCAGAGACAGCTGGTGTGAAGTTGGAGGATAAGTCTGCTGCAGCTCAGAGTAACACGGTGACTCAGCTCGCCGTTTAACCCCCGCGGGGTGTTTTCCATCCCGTCCATCACAGCCCCTCTGATGGCTACCCATCTTTCTGTTACCCCCCTTCATCATGATCCAACAAGAGCACATTAAAGTAAAAATCAGAGACAAAATCTGCTTTCAGCTCTGCATCATTTTTCATTGATATCCGGACACATCATTGTCAAAAACTTTGAAACAGATCATTGATTTTGTTTTTGTTCCTTAGTCGAGCTGAGAATATTTCATCTGTGTGTACAAAAAGAGGCTGAGTGTTTGTAGGATTGCACTGCAGGGGGAAATTTTCATGTTTTATTCACCACCTCTTTGTGTTTGTCCAGAAGCTATGTTTTTGAATAAGTCGTCTTTACAGCATCCATAAGGTTTTAAGCGTGACCCTTTATTTCAGCACTATCCTAAAGAGAGTTTTTCTGGTAGTTGCATTGTCTTTATGTTATGTTTCCCCGGCCAACTTTCAACAACAGTCCATTGAAAACAGAACAAATATTGAATAATTATACACTCAGAAAGCATTTGTCAACAGCTGTTGGGCACATTTATCTTAAAACAACAGAAAAAAAACATTGATTGCATGTCAGGTAGGGGTGTAAATTACCAGTTTATCATGATACAATATGTTATTGATTTTCTTGACAGCGATATGATATTACAAAGCCTGTCATGACAATTAACCTGGCACACCATCAGTATATTTCCCATCTGAGACAGAGTTTTGGATCATTGCTGATCATAAGCTCTGTATGTGTGAAACTTTCATGTTCTGACCTTTATTATAATCTGAACAAATGAACCCCTTTTTCCATTTATTTATTTATTCATTTAGTTTTTTATCCTACACATAGACTTGTGAGAGTGGAAAGCTATTAGCAAGCTACTGTGAACTGCAACATGGCAGTTTGGCTTAGAAGCAACAAAAATATTTCCAATGTAAGGTCTTGCTGTACCCTCTTCTTTGAGAATTTCCTTTTAATCGAATGACTTGATCAAGGCTGTGGCAATAGTGTGTGAATAACTGATTATTAAAAAAAAACAGAAATGCTTGCTGTTGGGTCCCATTTTTGCCATTTGCCATTTTTGTAGTTCGCAGTTAGTTAGCAACCACCTTTTTTAACACATAACAGTTTAAGATTCAATAGCATGCAACATCAAATGCATTTTATTATTTCCCATTAAACATTGAAATCTCAGGTGTTCACCACAAACCTTACATCAGGCATTTATCCAAAACTGGTATTCCACGTCCCATTTAGTTTTGGGCATGAGCACCAGGAAGTGCTTAGCGCTAACTCACTTCCGTGATTTTGGTCACTGCTCTATATTTCTCAATAATCGAGGTTGCTGCTTAGTGTATTTAAGTTTTATGGCAGGATGACATCGCCATTTACTGAAGCCACAGCCCCCACTAGTGGCTGGAGGCTATATTACAGCTTAGACAAACATTTAATCATTATTTCTGGCCATGAATTGATAAATCTACATCTGTGATTTTTCTAAGGAACAAGTAATGTCGGTGCCAATCAGCCTGTCATTGATTTGGTGGAAGTTTCTCCAGTCCATAGATTCAAAAATAAAGAAAATTTTATTTTTTTAATATTATTCACCGCAAAAGGATCAATTTTACATATTCTAACAACTGCTTTGGTAGTGATGCTTTTGATCACATGATTAATTGATTTCTATTGGAAGTATTGGAGAGAGGCCATTCACATTGGCAGTTTTCCTCAAGCGAGGGAGATGAATACCTTTTCCACCAGAGCATTGTTGATCCATGAGTGCTGCCACCTCTTCTCTCCTCTCCTTTCCTCTCCTATTTCTGGCTGCTTGGAGATGCTAGCCAAGGCTCTGTCTGTGCCGTGGGCCCCTAAGTTTGATCAATGAAGCCCAGAGAGGCAGAACGCGGGGCCCAGTTCTGATGGCAGGGCGCCCAGCAGCATGGCATGAGGAGAGGAGGGGGTTTAAGGCGTACTTGTCACACTTGAAAGTCTCAAAACAGGGAGATGTTCAAAGGCAGAGTGGGTTAGGGGCTCAGCTTTCCCATGAGATGTCAAACTGTTGCAAGTGCACTGCGACTGCCACACAGCACAGCCTATACCCACAAAACCATCTTTTATTTATTTGTGAAAAGATTTTTTGCAGAGTACAATTCAGCAACATATTGACCCCAATATAAAAACTGTCTGAAGCAATTGTCTGACCAGCTTAACATTTGATACATTTAATTTTATGTTCGGATTAGAAAAAGAAGGCAGTAAAAGGTGTGTATTTAAGGACCTGCCATTGCCTGCAGTGACCTTGTACAACAGCTAGATTTTCCTGATTCAGCGTCTGTAATTAGACAGTTACATCTCGCCAATGAGAAGGCCAAAGTGGCACAGCCCAATCAGTATCCTCTAGAGCAATAAGAAGTAGGAGCTACAAGAGAGACGACAGCAGAAAGTGACAGCTGATATAGAGATTAGCATAGATGCTAACAGCTTCAGTAGCAGTTTTTTATTAAGTCTGGACCACATTTCTTTATTAAATGGAAAACAATGATCAACATTACTCAAATAAAGAGGCTATTTTCACTACACTTCCAACATGTTTTGGCAAGAGTTTGTTCTATGTAGTGGCCTACATTTTGTGTTTTGCATACATTATCTTACTGGCCTGTGATAAAATATATGATTGTCCAATCACCTTCCGGATATGCTTTTGAAAGGTTCTGCCCATTCCCAAACACTTTACAGTATATTGAACACAAAAAAATCACAAAGTGTGTTCAAGAGATACAGTTCATGTATTCGTAATGTTTGGATTAGCTGATAATGCAGACACAATGCAGTATGCCATTATCGGTTCAATTCTTTAACAATTCCCTGATCAACTCTTGTGAATTATCTGTGTTGACAAAAGTAGGCCCACCATTGTGAATTTTGCCGTCAAATTATTTTCATCATAGTTTTCATCAACAACCTTTATTCCCCTGACGAAAACTAGACTATAATTTAAAAAAAACAAGACTACATTGACAAAAACTAAAACTAAATTAACTGACATTTTCGTCAACAAATGAAAACTGGGCTGAAATGTTTGGCAGAGACTAAATCCAATCAGACCTAATTTTGTCATGTAGAAAGTAGAGACAAGTTGGGAATATATCCAATCACAGCTACTTTGGTTGTGTGGAAAGGTTGGATGAGTTTAGAGGGACATCCAATCACAACTGACTTAGCTTCATGGTGGCAGTTTCCAAGTGTAAAACATGACTTCAGAAATTCAAGGAAGCGTAAAAAATGCCTTACACTTTACACTTCATATTTTAGTCGACTAAATTTACAGTAGATTTTCATCGACTAAATTTTCCTTAACTAAAACTAGACTTAAATTTACAGTAGATGACTAAATTATGACTAAAACTAAAACAAAATTAATAAGTGCTGTCAAAATTAACACTGAGGCCTACACAGGTTTTCAGTGGCAACAATCTCAAACTACCACTCCTGACATTCATTTCTTGACAACTAATTTGAATGCATATATGAATGCCTCTGCAAGTTGCTGCTGTTTCAACCCACTAAATGTGGTTTGCAGCTTAATTTTGTCAAAAATAGAGGCATAATTTTGACCGTTTTTCCCCCATATATGCAATGATCACTTCTTTGACTTCCTTGTTGTTATTTCCGCTGACTTCCTCTAATGTTGTCTTTTAATTACAAGGCATGCAAAACAAAGTGGAGGGAATTGATAAGGGAGTTTTTGAGCAATGTACTACTGATATCAATTCCTTGAAGAACTTGTTAACGATTCTCAACTAGAAATGGTTTTTTGATTCCCGTCCCTGATGAAGTAGGAAGCACGTTAAAGAATAGAGGTGAATAAATAGATTGATGACCTGAAACTTTCTATGAATACTATTCAGTTTGAATGCCATGAATTTTTTGGACACCTCTACTAAACACTGCCAAGTAAATGATCAATTAAACAGCCTGTTTCACTCAGTATTGCCATTTAATCAGATCATTTCTTATGTCAAAACGACTGCAAAGTAGAACTACAGTAATATCGAAGTATGCGTGTTAAAAGTAAGAGCACCTGTTACACAAGCAAAAAATGTTTTTTCTCTCTTTGGATCAGATAATCTCACCTTCATCTATTCAAAAATGTTGCCTGCACACTCTGTTTTCTTTGTAAATAAAACAGCCAGCAGCTAAAATAGGTGTAATTATGAGTTTCACGCTGACTAAATTTGAGAATTTTTTCCTAGACTTGGAGCCAAAACAAAGCCGGTGTTTCTAGTTCTCCTGGGAAAATCATGAAGGTTTTAAAGTGTGGGCTGAGACTGCCAAGGTACATCCATCTCCCTTTGCACAAGTAACAGCACTCCCCTCCCTCATCCTCCTCCTTCTTCTCCCCTCTTCACCAGACTGACTAAAAAGCAGTGAAGGTCGAACAAAAGGAGAAACAAAGTTGGAGGATATTTTTGTAAAAGTGTGCCCCATTTGCATTCAAAGCCGGCGTCTCCGCGGCTGTTTGTCAGAGGGCACTGAACTGTCCGTTTCTATTAAAGACTCAGGAAGGCCCGGCTCAGCTGTACCAGACAAATGGTGCCATCAGTCCTGATGTGAGCAATTACTCCCGTGTCCTCTGCAGGGGTCACAAATATGTTTGGGTTGGATCAATAGGCCTACTCAAGGGAATCGATGGAGCGCACCGGAGGAACCAGACAGACACAGAAAACCACAGAGCGGCTAATTTCACTTTCCATTAAAGCTAAGAAGCTTTAATGACAAACATGCAAGTCAGCACAAGTAGGTGTGACAACATGGGGTAGGGAGATGAGCATCACAGGTGCCCGTCCAGTTCCCGTTAAAGGCTGGGTGAGGAGGCAAGTGGCAGCATGCAGCCTCGCCTCACCTGTGACTGTTAAAGTCAGGACACACCACAGAGAGACAGAAAGTTTCCTCATGCCCTTGAGAAAAAGGGGATGTTAGAGAGGCAAGTGCAAGTGCATTTGTACTGTTGTCCCTCCTTCAAAATTTACAAACTCAGTGCAGACTGAACGACATTGGATGGAATTTGTTGCTAAGATGCCGGCGTCTTTTTTCCGCAGTATCATGACCTTGGCACGTTATGCCAACATCGTCCAGTAAATTAGCGCGTTCACCCGGGTGTGACGTTCCCATGGGAGTCGATCAGAGGCGAGCCGATAAAAACCCGTGTCGCTTGCAGAGTCAATCGACGCGTGTCTGAATGCTGGTTAGAGCCTTCCCACTGCCGACAGGAGCAGATTGTTAGCGTGTTTAAACAGGTTTTTTGGCCAGTGGGAAAGGGGTACAAGTCAGAGAATAGCATAAAGAAGGAGCCGGGGTGGAGGAGGGTTGCAAAGCGGCTTTCAGTAGGAGTCGTGAAGAGTAGGCAGGCTAGAGCAGCTAAAGTAAGGTGATCTGAGTGCATTAGCCAATTGCTACTTAAGATTCAATCAGCTGGCCATCAGCAGTGCTAGCTTTGAATCAGCTGTTTAACAATGGAATGACAGCATGTTAGCAATCTTGACTCTGTGTCCTGTCAGAACTAATGCTATGTTACGTATGTGGCACTTACCCTCGTAGTTTTTGCAGTAACTCCACATGTAGAGATTGAAACCTCTCCCCTGTTTGCTCTTTAGAGCAGGGCAATGGGCATCAATAATGCCATGATGTATAGCTTCAGTAAGTCTGGCAGGCACTTTGAGAAACTTCCCATCCCAAAGAGCCTTTTCACGGATATCATCTTGATATTGTCCCTGACTTATGGATGGCAGTTCATTTTTTTTTTTACTGATTTAGATTGCTACAGCTGTCTTGTAGTTTCTTGTGTTATTTTCAGAGCCATTACAGTAACTACAAAAAGGGCAACAAATAAAATAAATAAGAAAATTGATGAAATGTGTCTGGCAAAGAGAGAAAACTTTGTGCTCCTCTCTTCTTGTCAAAACCCAAACACAGCCCTCAGATGGAGTATTTTCTTTGCCTAATCTGCATAATAAGATATTTACACATGAGGAAATCTTGTTATTCAATTCACTTTGCAAATATTTGGCAGCGTTCTGTCCCGATTGAATGTAAAGTTGAGTCTTAACAAGATACACTTTTCTACAAACCCTCTGATAATGGGATTTCTTTTTCAGAGAATCAGCCATCTGCTCGGTGACATGCTGCTCTGTAGGTCTCTGCACAACAAAACTCCCAGCACGTTGACAAGATTGTGTAGTAAACAATTTTTAATATTGATTTCCTGCGAGCGGCTGAAGTCTCCATCGCTGAATGGAAAGAGATTGAAGCAATTACAGCCTCAGTGTGACTTGTATGGTCTTACAGTTTGTCAACAGATATATGAAATGTGCTGGTTTGGCAGCTATAAGGGTATCCTATCTCTCTGTGTTTCTCTCTGCTGAGTATTTACAGCAGAAATGATAAGAGACTATATATATTTTTTTTCCCACGGTGCTCCATAGATGCTGTGCTGCACATTTTTAGTATTTTTGCAGCTAAATGTTTATCGGTGTGTGCGCCCTGGAGGCTGTCGAGGTGGGAGGATGTGGGATTTAGCCAAATTTTAAGGAGTCTGTCGTTTTTCCCACATTTTTTATGGATCATTTCTGGGGAATTTGTTTACATTTTCTCGCTGAAAAATCAACCAGATCTTGGCAAAAAGAAAAGAAAAATGCATGTAGGTTGTGTATTACTCACATGTTCTGTATTTAAAACAAATTAACTCGATTATGAGGAATTTCATAAGTGGATATGAGGGCTGCTTTAAGTGCTGGAAAATGGGCAGGCGTACGACCACAGTACGTGTTGTTCGTCCAATTTGTCATGATGGATTAGGCAGTGTACTGACAGGGGAGGATGGATCACTGGCTAAACATTAGCAGATTCATGTCAGCAGTTATTATGGGAAATGAAATGTAGATCCTGAAGAGACAAGACTCTTGAAGCATTATGTAAAGATCTGCTGAAGATCGTATAGGTTTTTCATTGACAGTTATTAAAGCAGCACTGCAGATCTTTTGAGCCTTCAGATATTCTCTCCAAAGTCTGCTCAGTGGAGCTCGGCGCTGTAACAGAAAGCGTGTGAGGAGGACTCTTTCTCCAGATTCAAGAGCCAAAAAGAGACTATCGGACAACGCAAGGAACAAAACTAGAATTAACATTGGAGCCCACTTTGCTCGGTGGCGAGAGCGTCGGGAGATGGAAAATTGCAAGAAGGACGCCGAGCTTGCAAAGTTACTGCTGGAGAGGTAAGTTATGTTTTCGTCGGGTTTTCCCCCATTCAACACTTGGTTTCAGTCGGTGGTTGCTCCGTAGCATTGCATGTTTGTGTAACTTGGCAGAAGTATTTTTGTCACTTAATGCTCCCAGCGGTTATTTGCCGGCGAGTTTCTCAGATTGCTGGAGATATTCATGGCGCCGTGACGCTCGGTCATTCACTATTTCACTATTTCTTCGATGTCTTCGGACGTCCTGTCGACTCGCTTCTCCCGGCTCTGTATGTCAACAAATGCACGTTGCTGTGAGGCGCTGTGTTACGACAGTGCAATTACACCCAACGACCAGAGCGGCCCCTCGAGAGCAGACAAACCTGAATCTTACATAGTGGGGCTTTAATAATAGATGGCATTTCTAAGGGGAAAAAATACAAAACCTTTTTGACAGGGTGTAATAAAGCTTGGCCTGTGACCATTTTTCACTATTATTATGTTATTGTGCTGAAAGTATGTTTTATTTAAAACTCAAATGAAAAACTAAAAAATCTCAATAGAAGACCATGTATTACAAAAGACTGCTACTTTAATTAATCAAGTAAATAACAACTTAGAGGGGTAGTGAGGCCGACAGCAGGATATGATGCCTCCATTTGTGGAGTCTAGATGCTGGGAGTAGTGAGGGATGCAGGGGAGCTGGACCTGGACACTGATTAGATGGACTGGGAGTGAGAGGAGTTGATGTGGATCACTGTGATCACACTGACATGACAGAATGACTCAATGACTGAAGAGAACTGATTTTTAGCGTCAGGATTGGTTAAACAAGGTTGTGGCTGAATCTGGTAGGTTCAGTGTAAGAAATAAACTATCAATCAGTTGGTTTGGTGATTAAATTAAAGCAAATGTTAATGTTAAACTACAGAAACATCTCTGCAATGTCACAAGATTTCAAAAAACACGCTAGCTCTATATGTCACACATCTGTGTGTTTTCCTCTCCCTTGGTGTTTTGTTTTGAGGTTTACAACATAAGCAAAAGGAAACAGCTAGCTTGCTTAGCAGTAGCAAGCTCAAAAACTTGCTAGCCAATGAGTCTTGGAGCTTACACAGATCATTTAATTGTTGGAAATTTAGCCATTTGTTTCAAAGGTCATGTATTTATACTAAATTTTTTTGATGAACTGTTTTTTGAGTGGATTAACTAAAAGAATATATGATAACAATTTGACAAAATCAAGTCATTAGGTTTTTATTTTAGTTTGGTTTTTCCCAAAAGCCTCTGTGTCCGTAACTTGTTAACCTTGAACTTTTCCTGCTCCTCCTCAGACACCCACTCTTTCTTTCTAACCATGAGAACACATGAGAATCCATGTGGCTTGGACCTCACCGTGTCTCTGTGTGTTTATCTAGTGAACATTGGAGTGTGCAGAGGTTTGGCAGGGCAGAGGTGGGGAGACTCGCTGATGCTGATGGATTATCAGGAAAGACGAGGACAGGCCCAAGGGCCCCGTCTGGCCTTGCCTGGTGCCCACAGCCCAGGAAGAAAGTGGAAAGAAATACTGGTTAATACACTCACATGCACACTCAGTCAATCAATCTCCACCTGCAGGAGGAGTCGCACATAAACACTGAACCCACTCGCACACATACACAAGCACACACTTTGAACAGGGCTGTCCACACTGAAGGAATCAGTCCTTGAGGGAAACAGAGCTGCCTGACACTGCTCCTCACACATTCACTGTTGGTCTCTGAGTCATTTCACAAAATCAGTCCCCTTTGCACTGCCACATAAGGGATTCTACATACACAGACCAAAGCAGTCATGCAGATCAAAATGTGTCAAATGACTAATTAAGCCTCAGTTGGTGTTGCGATTACTGTATTAATAAATTAAGTTTCTACTTTTTTCCGCGTTTCATTCTTGAACAGCAGTGATAGAGAAACCCCAAGAGACCTTATGGGTGGGATATGGATAGTTTGGCCTGTTGCACCTCAAACTTCACGCCATGCTAACGTCATTGGTGAAGATTTATGGTCTCGGAGCACATCTAGTTATGTTTATTAAAACCTGAATTACTTCAAAAGATAACAAACATGTATGCTGTCCTGAGAAGGTTCTTTCTATTACACAAGTTAAGCCATTTACTATGTTTTGAAATTTTAATTAATTGTTCTTAATTACATCTCCTGGGGTTGATCACATAACATTCTCTATCAGTTTATAGCACTGGGTCTAGGGATTCATCAGTGTGTTGGTTTAAAGGGCTAGTTCAGGTTTTTTGAAGTGGGTTTGCGCGAGGCCCATGGCACTAGTAAATACGAGTGCTAATAAAGAAACTTGCAGGCTTTGTCCCTGGGGGGAAAGTACACGCGTGGGTTGTTACGAGGCTTTCGGTGGCCCCATGTACTGCTTTGTTATGGCCAACGTCTTCCCCCGGATATCTCCCCGCGGGACAAAGCTTGCAAGTTCCTTTTCCAGCACTCATATTTACTAGCTAGTGCCATGGGCCTCTAGTTTCCCCAATTTAAAATAACAGTACTGACCCTTTAAGTATTGATCAATAATGGCCTTAATGACAAAACTGACCTAAAAGCAAATAAAATTGCATGAATCTATGTTAGTGGCCAAAGTTTATCTGTTGTGTGGTATCAGTTAATGTGGATAGATTTATGACAAACCTCTGTCTCAGAATTAGCTTAGTTGTTAATTAAAGGTCCCATGTGCTGCTGTTTTTGACTGTTTACATCATGTCTTGGATTTCTGTTGAGAAAGTAGAGTTAAGTTGAATAAAAAAGAAAACATTCTATTGAGAAAACAGTCTATGTAGAGGACCAGTGCAGCTTCTTTTCCCTCCCCTTTGGAAATGCTCTAATCTGAGGGGACTGGGAGGCTATAGGACGCTATGATACTGAGCTCTGCGCTGATTGACCGGCGAAATGATGCCTGAAGGGAGGGGGGAGGAGAGTTTACAGGCCGAGAGGCAGGCTTTCCAACCAGTCATGGTGTCTGCCTGTGACAAGCAGGAAACTCACATGCAGGTGGAGGCTGTATAACTATGACATCATAAACCCCAGGAAGTAGAAAACAGAGCGTTTTAAGGGGCATATTTTTAAAGCACCATAGCACATGTATCCGTGGACTCAGAGTTTGCTGAGAGTTTGTCATGTTCTTCTGCTCCCCAAGCCTTCTAACAACATTAAAGCAAAGAAAATTGCTTTTTGGATGACGTAAGACCTCTTACAAATTCATATATGCTGTGATTGTTATTATTACTGCATAAATTCAATTCACCAGGGGGTTATCAAAAGGGAGTAGTTCCAGGGGAAGACACGCAAGATATCAAACACAACATAAGACCAAAGGGTATTTGAGCTAATGCTAACTAGCACTAGCCTCTTTAGCTTCCACACAGCGTTTAATAGCAAAACAATCTGCACTCTGTCAGTTCCCAGCAGAGTCACTTTTGTAGGCGCAGCCTTGTCCAAGATATGAGAGACAGATACAGGTAGACAGTGCGCCATCTTAAGAGTCCTAAAAACTTGTATTAAAAGACATAAAACAAATTAAAAGTTTAAAAATTTACGTCTTCTTCAAGTCCTTTTCATTTCTTATTCCAAAACTTTCCTCAAATACATGTGAATGTAGCTGTTTTAAGGACTCAGGCTAATAGAGGAGTCTTTGTGAGTCACACAAAACTATGGAAGTCCAAAAAGTGATCAACAAAGAAATACTGATCCCTCATATTAAGTGCATTCAAACATGCATTAATCATCATGTTTGTGTACAGATTTGTCTGAGTTCTCACTCTTCAAACAACTTGTGGTGTAAATAAGGGTAATCTGGAGCTCGAATGCTCATACTGCCTGCATGATCCATATGCCCCCAACAATAAACGGTGTTGTGCAGCTGTGGTCGCAGGTGTTAGCCAAACAAGTATTGTGTAAGACACAAGTGAGTCAGTGAGATTGTGAAGCAAAATAATGGAGAGATCATGTCATTGAGAGGGTTTATTGTGCTGAGTCCATCTCAGATGTTTGGGAGTGTAGGTGTTTCTATTCACAGGAGCTTAGCTGAGGAGTGTGTGAACCTGCAGGATCAAGTCGAAGTTATTGTTTATGACGTGGCGTATCTGAATAAAAGTGCAGCCTTTTGTCCTTTCGATCCTGCTCATCCAGCACCTCAGATTTGACCATTTCCAATTTTAAGGTCTGTTGAGCAGGCACTAAGAGGGCTGTGGGAAGAGTGGAAGAACAGATTTAGTGTTTTTTGCAAAAGGATTAAAGCAGAGAGAAGGGCTGCTTTTGCTAGCTGTGGGAGTACAGTAATAGAAGCACAGGCAATGGTCTGCACTGGAGAGAGGAGGAATAATCCGTTGCAGGAGGTCCAGTGTCCGGTGATACATCTCCTGCCAGGCTCCAGCCCTCTCACAGCAGAGAGATTCAGACCCCTTAGGGCTTCTGAGACCTTACAGGCGAGGACTGAAATCAGGGCCAAAAGCAGAGCTTCATGGTTCTGCTGGTAGGGCTGGAAAATATATTGACTTTTTTAAGATATAGCCACACACTCTCAACTGAGAAATGCGGTAAGAGAGTTTCGTACCTGTCTATTTAGTTAATGTTAATGTTCAATAAAAGATTAGATGGGAGGCCTAATGCTGGATAAAAAGACTGTTTACAGAAAGAACCAACAGCAATAATGTGCTTATTTAACACAGTGCAATCTATTTCCATTATTCATGCTAAGGGGAGATTTAGCAATTGAATTTTTTTGATTTGAGGAGGCTAACAGAAGGAGAAGATACCCTCCTTTGGAGAGTCTATATTAGCGTTGGGCATTTTATCCGATGCGCAATCAGTGCATCGTGGCAAGGGTCTATGGTAAATTGCATCGGTTGGAGTGGTGTGCATCGGATTAAAAACTGGGCTGAAACCACAATGCATCGCCTTGTAAAAGCTTTGCATCGGTAAAATCCGATGCCATGTTATTATATGTATATTTTTTAAATTATTATTTTCAGTCAATTCACTTTCATAATTATCTCTCAGCTGTTAAATTCTCTGCTTGAATAGCCTTCTGTAAGTGATCTGTCTTCATTTGTTACAAGCTTCTTAATGATAAGTATGATACTGCTTATGTTCTTGAAGTAACAATAAAGTCGACTTGAATTTGCACAGATTTGCATTGTTTTTGCATCGTGATTGCATCGTGGTAGGAAGATAAATCGTATCGTCCTGAATTGGTAGATGCTTCATTTGAATCGTTAGTGTATCGTACCGTAGCCTACATATAGAGATGCATATCGTATCGTCCTGGAGATGGAGATTTCCATCCCTAGTCTATATACTGGTGGGGGTGATGTTAGGATACAGGGTGACTTGAGGAGTAGAGTTCTTAGGAGCTGTCAGGCATGAACATTCGAGGGGACACACCCATCACATGTACAGCAGCGTCCTGCAGGGGTCCAGTTTCTCCAACCTACACCTTCCTGTACCTGCATGTCTTAGATCCACAACCCAACCTGCAAATTTCCCAACCTCGAATCTGCACCCTCCCAGAACAGTAAACATTCGACCCGTGACTCGGCCTGTGACCTATCAATACACAAAATGGCCTGGGACATCCTCAAATGCCTTCTAGAAAGCGCAATCACTTACACCACTGCACTTTTTCTCTCCCCCTCTGTCTCTTGCACACACACTTTCTCTTCAATACACCCCTAATAACTATGTAAAAGTAAAATTAAAACAGAGTTCTGAAAAAACTCAATAGTTTTGTTGAATATATGCATCAGAAAGTTTATTAAAGGACAAATATGGGTGTCCATTATGCCAAAGAATCCGCTGAAAACATTTCCAGGTTTCTTGTTTACATTTTCAGAATATTAGTGACATATATGTGGAAATAAGACCAATCTCTCACTCTTTTGGTTAAAAATGTGGTGATGCCGATGTTTTTATACCATTTAGACAGTGTATAGAAGTTTTTATTCAACTTCCAATGTGTGAAAACAAGAAATTACCCAATATTTCACCTCAAGGACTTCTAATTCTTGCTACATGGAATCAAACAGGTATGAATATTGTTTGTGTTGTATTATATTCATAGAAAAGTTAACTTTTCAGATGATGTGACAGACATGATGTATGTTCATATTTCCCAGCCCTACCCTTGGTATGCCACTCACTCTCCTGAAATATGAGACGGACGTGCTGTCTGACTGGAATCTTGAATTCCTGAACCTCTGTGTCACGCAGGAAGAATACTTCTCTATGAATCTCTCTGTCTCTTTGCCCTGTCCGTCTGTTTGCCAAAGATTTTTTGTGTCCCCTGCTGCACTGACCAAGACAACCGCCAATTACATGAAGAAAGCCACAGCGGTGACAGCGTGCTCCACCATGGTTAGCTCCAGCACTGTACACCCTGTGTTTAGGGGTTTGATGCAGTGCGCTCGGGTTTGTCTCAGGGTGCTTTGTGGCTTTTGGAGCTTGGATTCTGTGTTCAGTGTATTTAGTTGTTTTTTAAGCAGACACTCTGAAGGGAAATTATCAAAATATGCAAAGGTCGAAAAGGCAGTGATCAGAATTTCTGCTCTAAAATGACAATGCTGATTTAAGAAATGACTGTTCATATGGTTTTTATTCTTAACCTTGTCCTTATATGATCAGAAATTGTTATCCATCAGTTTTCTTTGCCACTTTTACCCATTTGGTGTGCTGAAAGTCTTGGAGCCCATCCCAGCTGACACTCGGCAAAAAAATGGGGTAGACCCTAGACTGGTGGCCAGCCAATCACAGGGCTATTATCTCAAATATTTCCAACAAGTTTTGAAGCCAGAAGAATCCTTGAATTTTAGTCATAACAGTCACTGCAGCGACAGCCAGGATGAGACACAAAATGCTTATTGCTGCCATAGAAAGACAGCCAGAGACTAAAAGTGGGAACTCCAAACAGACACTGCCATTCTGTGGCTGCACGTCCTGTCAACCCAGCTCATCCATGACATGCGTCATGGTTATAGTTTTTGCCACAATCGAGCAGCCCTAGTTGTTATTGAAGTCCGACCTGGTGCTGAATTTTCATACCATGCATTTTTGTTTTAAGCTTAAATTACAGATCGATGGAGGGAACATCTAACCTCCTTCTTTCCCAGCCTCTTTCCTTCCTTTAAAGACACCTCTCCTCTTCATCAGCTCAGTTTTACCTCAGGCACTCTGAACACAACATTAGTCTCCTTCCATGCGCTGCAGAAAGTAATTATCACCCTAACAGAAGAAAATTTGTCTTTTATTTATAGCTCCCTTTTTTTACACCCTCCTCTTTTCTCCTGTGGATGACATGAAAAAGTTGAAATTGAATTTGACTCTTGTTTGTTTTCTTAAATTTTATATTCAATCATTGCACAGTTTGTGAATAATGTGAGAAATCATCCCTTCGTTATCTATTCCGCTTATCCCCTTCGGGGTTGTGGGGGGACTGGAGCCTATCCCAGTTGACAATGGGCGAGAGGCAGGTTACACATTGAACCTGTAGCTAGCCGGTCGCAGGGCCACACAGAGAAACAGACAGCGCATTCACTCTCACACTCATACCTAAGGGCATCTGAAGTCACCAATCAACCTAATGGGTATGTTTTTGGTCTGTGGGAGGAAGCTGGAGTGCCTGGAGAGAACTCAAGATTGCACAGGGAGAACATGCAAACTCTGTACAAAAAGGTCTGCCCGACCCCGGGATCTTACCGGTGACCTTCTTGCTGTGAGGCACATGCACTACCTGCAATGCCATCTTGCTGCCGTAGAGTGAGAAATCAGATTTGCTTAAAAATAATGAAAGCCTTGTACGCACCAAAGATTTCTTTTAAATGTTTATGGGTGTTGAAAATGTGAAAATGACAGATATTGATGGTCAAAACCATTTTATTCCTTAAATGAATGGAGATCATATGTAGGGCTTTTTTGATTGTATGGTTCTCGCTCTGGTTCTGGTTCTCCTCACCACTTCTGTTTCTTAATGGTTCTTCATTCTGATTCCACAAATTTTCAATAGTAACAATTTTTGAGAATAAAAATCTACCAAGGGCAGCACAATGGTGTAGCAGGTCAGTGCACGTGCCTTGAAGCTAGAGGGTTGTTGGTTTTATTCCTTCTGTCGACCAGGGTCTCTCTGTGTTGAGTTTGTATGTTCTCCTCGTACCTGTATGGGTTTTCTCCAGGAACTCCAGTATCCATCATAAAAAGTGAATTGAAAAATTCCAATCAGGATGATTTCAATCTGAACTTGTAAAGCACTCTGAGTGCGCAGACCTCCGCCAAGCAGCTCAGTTACGGCAGTGGCTTTTCCGCTCCGATTGGTCTCCGCTCATGTCTGCCCATATCGAGAATGCTGCGTTCCATTTACATGGGAAGTGAGAAGAGGGGAGTGTGAATGACGTGATCTCCAAGTTATCAGCGTTCCAGTTACAAAGTCGGAAAAAACGTGCCAATCTACCAGGCTATTGTTCGCCGTTGTGTTAGCCGAACTCCTCCACTGACATTGCAAGGGAAGCTGGGAAATGTAGTGACAGTGGCTTGAACAACGTTGACGTCAGTTTGCAAATAAACTACAATTCCCATAATGACGTAAATGAATTGGATTTGCCATTATTAACTCCACTGTTTTTGTGACGTCAATCTGGATGGACTCATCACCAAAATGTAATGGCTTCTTCCTTGGACCAAACCACACCTCTGGTGAAATTTTCATGTAAATCCATCCAGTAGTTTTTGTGTAATGTTGCTAACAGACGAACAAACACACAAATAAAAATGTGCTACAGAGAGATTTGTCAAGGCAGCAACTCATACCAAGCCCCATCTTGTCCCACTCTCACAGTAAAGCAGGTAAAATTAGACCTTGTATTTACTGACCAAACAGACACTGCCTCTTCCAAGCGTCAGAGCGAGTGTCAGTGTTTTCAAGAAAACTAAATTTCAGTACAATTATTTAAAAGGGTTTTTTTTCAGTTTCCATTCAGTGTATGTGTTTAATTTTCCAGAATGTCTCAGTCTGCAGATTGTATTGTTACATCCCTTCAGTGAACAATACAATACAATACAATACAATACTGCAATTTTTTTTTGCAATATACAAGGCACTTCCATTAAAGCCATTGCTCTGTTTTCTCTGACAGTGTTATGTTTCCCCTGAAGTGTGTTGGATGGATGTAATTTAGGAGACAGGGCTGCTATCTATAGTCCTTATCTGAACCTCAGGGATGTTTGTGTTTCAGTGCTTTGACTTGGAAAGATGTGACTAATTGTTGGCAAAACAAGATCTCTGGTGTAATGAGGCATTCATGACAGGTAGGGTGCTCACTTTATGCCCTTGTCTGCTGGGAGAGACAGAAGTAACTTAGCATAAGTTCAAACTTTGTTTAAGAATGATGATATTTAACCGTCTGTCTCCATCTTTACCATGCAGTGATTTTCGAAGACTTAGCTCTGACTTACATTCAGTCAGTTCAGATTCACTCTTCATATCTTTAACCCCTGTTTGAAAATGGATCTCTGTACCTGCAGGTGCCGTCTGTCTATCTGTCTACCTGAGTTTAACTTTCTCCTGCCGTCAGCTTTTATGGTTTGCCTAATGACAGGCTGTGTTTTCAGGGGAGGATGTGTAAAAAGCAAGCTACAGCAGGTTAGAAAAGCACACTTTGCTCTACAGAATAATTTCAGACGGTTTGCTTGTCTGGAATTCATGTTGACTTTGCTTTATGTGGAGGCAGCAATAATGTTTAATGTGTCTGTAAACCCACGGAGACAGGTTTAAAGGGAGTGCAGCTGGATCATTGGATGTCTACCATGCTGCACATTTCAGTATTTCATTACATTAAAAAATAAAGCATGTCATGACTTTGTTGACTAACAGTTATCTAGGACAAAGTATAGGCTGTTAGAAGGACCACCGCTCACATAATCAAACCACAGGACATCTCACGTCAAACTTAGTAGAGCGCATCCAAGATGTCTTGCACCGTGAATTGAAATGGACACACGTGGAATTAATGTGAATGCTCCTATATGTAAATACAGCAGAAACTCGTAGCTCTGTTTTATGCAAAGACACTGTGAACTGGGCCAAGGTAAATTTGGCTGCACAAAGGCCTATGAATTCAGCTTGTTTTTTTTTCTGTTTTGTATTTTTCAAGCATATTTTGGGTTCATTTTTGCCTTTATTTGAAAGAGAGAACCAGTGGTTAGGCTTGTAAAATGTGTAAGAGAGGGCAGGGAAGGACACTTGGCAAATGGGCCTCAGGTGGGAAATAAATCCGTGTTAGCCAAAGTAAATATACAATGTGTGTGGTTTATTACCTCTCTGCCAAACTAGCACGCCATGAATCAGGCTTGTTGATGGGCCAGTTTCTTTCAAACAAAAAATTGTGAACAGAACTTTACTGCAATTTTAAGTCTTTCCATACAAGAAATAACCCAATGTTGAGTGCCAAAAACGACCTTTTCTGATGTAGACAATGATATCACTTTTTTTCATTACTATTACAAGTAAGTTTCAGGTCTAAATAAAGAGGCAGACCTTGTCTCCTGATGTGCATTTGATTTAATTTGAAGTTTTAAAGTAAAAAATGTTGAGCACAGAATAAAAAAATCTGCCTTTCTAACCTTTTCAGCTGACCCAGACTGAGCTTTCTGACTGAACTGTTTAATCTTTGGAAAGACAGTCATGGGATCTGATTTTTGGAGAGTCTAGTTCACTGAACAATGTTCTTCAAGGGAAAATTTGTTTTAAGTGAAAGATCACAACGCTGTTATGACTGGACATGATCATGTGGAGTTAGTCAGCAAATACATTGCTTGTGATTTTTGGTGTGCATGTGAGACGAACCTTTTGAAGATTACACAAGACCTTTTTAATGTGCTCAGACTTTGATTATTTACCAACAT
Source organism: Cetoscarus ocellatus (assembly GCA_037902135.1). Lineage (NCBI taxonomy): Eukaryota > Metazoa > Chordata > Actinopteri > Labriformes > Labridae > Cetoscarus > Cetoscarus ocellatus. Next base: position 149,243 of record JBAMNC010001424.1, on the reverse strand, counting down.
AACTTTTCTCAAGGCGTGTATGTGTGGGGATGATTTAGTCATTCTCCTTATGAATATCCTCAGTACATACTCCATGATGAACAGAACAAGACAGCTGGATAAGGCAAAACTACATTGGAATAGGAGAGGAGCGTTTAAATCACATTGTGTATTCTTTTTGTAAGACGTTTTTGGCTCTAGCTATTGCTCCAGCCCTCTGGATGCAAATGAAGCAAATGAAAATGTGCAAAAAACTGCAGTTCCTCTGGTGTTCACTTGAGGCCCTTAGCTCAGAATGCCATGGAATCACCGTTAAGTTAACCTGACACACCAGATGGACCATCCCATATATTTCACTAGTCCATCTGGGAAAGAGCCCATAGAAAGTGTTTGGTAATGGGCAGAACTTTTCAATAACATATCTGGCAGGTGACTGGACAACCAATACATCAGTCACATTAATCAATCAATATAATCAGGTAATTTAGTTAGTGAGCGCTACTGCCGAAGTTTAAAGGACAGAACTTGAGCTATTTCATAGAAATACCCTGATGAAAACTAGACGATAACTAAGAAAACAAGTGTATATTGACAAAAACTAAAACTAAATTAACTGACATTTTTGTCAAGAAATTACAACTAGACTAAAATGTTTGACAGAGACTAAATCCAATCAGACCTAATTTTGTCATGTAGAAAGTAGGGACAAGTTAGGAATCACAGCTACTTTGGTTGTGTGAAAAGGTTGGATGAGCTAAGAGGGACATCCAATCACAACTGTCTTAGCTTTGAGGTGGCGGGATCCAAGTGTAAAACATGACTTCAGATATTCACTATCTCTCCACCCTATCAATAAAGGCACAAAAATGCCCCCAAAAATAATATTTAAAAAAAAAGAGTAGGTCTAGTTAAGGTCCAGGGCCTTTGATTGAGTATTATTTCCAATATGGCAGCCATCATTGTTTGACATCAAAATGCCTTTTCAGATGATGGATGGATGATGTCACTCAGATAATGTCCATGTTTTATACAGTCTGTGGTACATTTCCAAGTTGCCTGTTATTGGGATTTCCAATTCAAAACCACATATTTAAGTGTTCCAGAAAAACAATATGCTTTTATTTGATCTTTACTTAGAACAGCTTAATCCATTCTGTGTGCATCTGAGTTGATGAGCACAGGCGGTGTTATTAAAGGCTCTGAGAGGGGAGGTCTTGGCAGTGTCTGCTGCTACACTGATAAAGCAGCTTTCAGTGGGCACTACATTAAGTCCTCTGACACCCAGAGACAGAGAGGCCAAGAAAGTGGAAGGAGAGGTGCCTTTATTGTGCACTCTCTGAAATCTTTCGCACTGTCCATGCTCATTTCCAAGTCTGCAAAACTGCAGTGAAGCCTCCCACTGCGTCACGTGTGGCTGTCAGGTCGTCACACTGAATCAGGTGGGAACAGTGGACAGAAAAGATGTGAAAATAAACAGATACTGAATGAAAGAAGGGGCGCATACAGCAACTTTATTCTGCCTTTTTACAACCTCCTTAATGTCCTTGAAAGGTTTTAGGTGGGACCAAATTACAGCCCCACTGGTGTTTGTGAATCAGAGGTGTTGACAGGCCCGAGTCCCACCAACAAGGCTGCTCGACAGAGTCAGGGTGAAGGTATGCGTTGGCTTTCAGGCGTCCTGAAAGAAAAAAAGAGGGGAAAGATTTCCTTTCATACAAAAGCTAAAGGAACAGTCTCACACTGAGGAGAAGCCCTGTCTTTCTGGGGGGTTATTTTAGGTGTCCCTCAGGGGTCCGCCCTCAGCACCCTCCCAAAGCCTTGACAAAAGGAGCCTGAAGTTTTCCCTGGTGAATAAGAAAATGTGTTGTCGCTGATTCACAGAGGTGTCTGTAAGAAAAATGCAAGTGCATGTGCTCCTCTAAAGGGTGACTCATCATGGCTGGTCACAGAGGGACTTCTGGGAAAAGAGCATCCATTAATCCGAGGCCTTTATGTTGTGGTCATGGTGCTTTTCAAATCTGCTTTTTGCCAGCTTTTAGTGGTATGTATGTAGGAATGGACTGAGAGCCTCAACAGGGAGAAAATGGATGTTTGTGTTGAAGTGGAGCGGTGCCTCTTGGATTAGTGAATATAACTGTTGACAGGAAGTTTGCCCCAGCTACTTTGTCTACATAGTGTGACTAATGACCATTAGGGGAAGAGAGGGTGTCAGGAAGTATTAGTGCTATGTGACGGAGAGACAGTGAGTGAATACTGAAGTTCTCAACAGAGGAGCTTTGTCGAGAAAACATGAAATGCTGTCAAGAATCTTACTGTAGCATCTGGTCGAGCAAATGTTGTTTTTTGTGATGTTTTAACCTATAAGTGGGTTAATTACAAGGCTTTCTGTGGCACCATTTGTTGCTATGTATTGGGAGGCGCCTGCCCCCAGGGGCACAGTTTGCAAGTTTCTTTAGTGCCAATGATGAACACGAGAGCATAGGCCTTTAGCAACTCCACTTCAAAAAACCCGAACCAGACCTTTAAACACAAGTGAGGCAGTTGGCCTGCTGACATGGATCAAGTGTGAGAATTCACTTAAAAGAATAAAACTCTGACTTTTATAAACCAGGGACAGCAGCATAGACCAAACACAGAGATGTCTTAAGCAACTTGAACCTTTTTTTGTTTTGAATTTGAAAAGATGGATAATGTTGTAAGAAGAGGCTGTCCCCACGCGTCCTGGAAAACCTGGAAAATGATTGACCACTTTTCTAGTCATGAAAAACATGGAAAATGAGAGAAAGAGCTGCAGAGTTTCTCCACCTCTGGTCTGCACAGCGCCCCACATGACGCTACCAGCCAATCAAATATGCATGTTCCCCCAGGGCAGATTTAGCAACTTTTCAGACCCCAATAAGGTCTTATTTTCCCCCCAAAATAGCCCAAAGCTAGCAACTTTGAGTTCAAGAGTGTTGCTGTATCGTATATCAAATGAGAGGTTTTTATCTCCTCTCTGTCTTCTCTGTTGAGTGACAGACACGTCCTGGAAAGGTCCTGGAAAATAATTTCTAGAAAGAGTGGGAACCCTGTTTAAGGCACTAAAGCAAATTACAGCACAACAACAAACATAAAAGGCTTGAAAGAATATATAAAACCTTATACAAATTAAAGACAGGGGTACACAAATTGAATGAAACTAAGTACATGTGAGAGTGAGATTAGTGTGTTGTTGTTTTAGAGTAGTACCAATAATAAATTAGTGTCATTAAAATGAACTAAAATGCTCCAGAAACACAGATATACATATGCATCTCTATGCTGAGCCCACTGAAAATTAAAAGCATGAGCATGTTTTCATTAGCTCTGCTGAAAAAACGATCTTTTCGTGATTTATTCTGTCATTCCCTTCAGCCAATTTTGTAATTAGTCTTAAAGTGGATGTTAAATTCAGGCCAGAGTCCACATTATATAAAGATTTCTGTCCTGATTTGTGGTCTTTAACATCACTTACTGAAGACGAGGCACTAACTTTTAACTGTTTCTATTTTGGCCCCATAAACAATTAGCTGCATTACCCAGAATCCTCTTTCAAACTCTGTGCCTTCTGCTCGGTGAAATCCCCCTAATGTACATCAACACCTAACTGAAAGAGCAGATCGGTCTATTTGCTTTTTTACTTTGCAGACGCTCATTATAAAGTGAAACTGTCAGCCTCCACTTTGGGTGAATTAGCATCTGAAGCGCCTCCGTTTGCTCTCAGCACCTCTCCACTCGTCTCCTGAGAAGCACTGATCAGGGGCCTAGGAGAGAGGAAGGAGGAGAGGGGAGAGGAAGAAGAAGACAAGAAAGAAACTCAAGAGTGAGAGAAAAGAGGAAGGGGAGAGCGGTGAAAAACGCGCTCTGCTAGTTAAACCCGGTGACCCCCGTCTCATAAAAAAGCCGTATAGAGAAACATTCGAGGAATCAGCAGTATTTTCTAACCTGCAGCCAAAACAATTTGCATAGCTGGAGCAGCGTGTAAGCACTTTGTAAACTTTGTGGTAGGTGGAGCGCAATAGAAATAAAGTTTATAAGTAATTGTCTTTAACTGCTTAATCCTATTAGGGTCATGGGGAGCAGGAGCTTATCCAAGCATGCCAAACGTGAGCCTGGAGGCAGGGAAACAAGTCTGCAGTCCATCACAGGAAAAACAGATAAACAGACCGTCTCTGAGTGCTCACATTCAAACCTTAAGGTGATTTAGCATCGCTAATCCACGTGAGAAAGACAGGAGCGTGCTGCAAGCTTCTGTATGGCTTAGGGTTATGTACCATTGTTATTGTTCTGGGAAGCAGAAATTTCACAGGTGAATGAGGCTAACAGCCATTTCTATAGTTAACTGTAGTGTTTGACTTTTAAATCAGTCAGTTGACTAGTCAAGTCAAGTCAAGTTTATTAATAAAGCACCTTTAAGAAGACAGCAGATAGAAGTGCTGTACACAGGATACATAAAAAAAAGTTAATTAAAAAATACATGGCGTTTTTTGTTTGCGAACAAGCTAACTAAAAAATGTATGGTCAAATCTGTATGACATTTTCAAGGATTGTCGGTCATGGCACAAGGATAAAGAGTTAACATTTTGGCGGGGATCCTCATCCAGATGTGGATCAAAGAATTTTTTTATTTTTATTTTTTTAAGATTTGTAAACAAGATTGTGAAGTTTTACACATTAGTGCGAAAAACTCATTAAAGTTTGAACTGATTTTGATGAGGGGTGCAGCAGGTAATGCTCACAACAAGACGACTGCTGGTTCGATCATAATTGCCTGTAGGTACGAGTGTGAGTGTAAATGGTTGTCTGTCTCTCTAAGTGGCCCTGTGATTGGCTGGTGACCAGCCCAGGGTATGACGTTACTCTTGGCTAATGTTGGCCGGTATAGGCTCCAGCCCTTGTGACCCTGAAAGGGATAAGCGGTATGGATAATGGATGGATAGATAGAAGGATGATTTTGATGATATTTTCAGGGATTGTTGGTCATAGCACAAGGACAACTTTAGTGGTGATCCATTAAGGGATGTCGATCCAGGAATTGGTCGAATGTGATTGCTCAAAGACATCAGCATGTTGATAGCTGCTTTCTGGTTGGTACACGAAGACAGAAATGGAGTAATTGCGAATGCCAGAATTAAAAGGTATTTCCGCATTCATTTGAGAGAGAAAATCGTGTATTTGTTGTGAAAATACTGAAACTTCATTGATTAAAACTTTGAATAAAGGTAATTTTTGAGTTGTTTGAGAGAGTAAGGTTTGGGCAAAATTTGGGTTATATTGGAAAATACGGGGTGCGTGTTATAATCGAGAAATTATGGTACTAATGCAGTACTGACATGCTCTAATGATCGAATGCTAAACTTTATTTCTATTGTGCTCTTTAACAATTTCAAAGATGATCCAAAAACATAAATTTGTTTATTTGTTGTTTAGTCTTGTTACTCTCAGTCTGTGAACCCAGCAGTTGATGAAACATTTGAAGACTGGGAATTTAAAGACGTTATTTTCCTGTTTGATTTTTTGCCTCCTCATTTCTATTCAGGAGTCTCTTTCTTTAATGACATGGTACATTTTTCCCTTTTCAGCGCTCTGTCTCATGCTCGGTTAATCAAGTCAGTATTTACATTTACAGAGTTTCATTTTTCACCTGCTGCCGCCGCCTCGTGTCAGACTGGAGAATGGGGATGAATGTGTATGACTGTGGCCCGCTGGTCTGCGTGATGGCTGCTGAGTCATTCCTCGTGTGCCTCTGCTTCTGCCTCTGCTTCTGCCTCTGCAATAAGAAAAATCAGAGACAGGAAGTGATGGGGGAGTGGCTCCAGATTAACAGCTTAGATAGTCCCTTTCCCTTTTCATCGAAATGAAAAACCTTGAATATTACTGTCACATCTGATTGTGTTTCTTCCACAAGTCACAGAACATGTCATAAAACTGTTTTCTTGTCTCTACAGGGGTTTCTTACGCATATGTGCAGAGGCAGGCCGTAGAGGAGGATGTAGCGGTGGACATGAAGCTGTACAGTCACAGGTGGAGAAGATGGCTCCCTCCTAAACCTCGGAACATGGACAGTAACAGGGCCAGTCAGGAGCAGGACCAGGAGCCGGAGCAGGAGGAGCCTGAGGGTTTCCCCGGCCTGCTGTCAGCGGAGGACACCGACAACAGCTCACAGATAGAGGTTGGTGATGATTTATAGTAGACGTCACAAATGAGATCTTAATCGCAGGGTTTTTATTGTAAGCACAGGTGACATTTTTGGGATGAAATAGGAGGCAGGATGAAATGCTTTGTGCTTGAAGTGGCTCCTAATACTAAAAATACATAGAAAAGCCCAGGGCAAGCACGGCAAGCGCAGCATGTGCAACAACTCCGCAGAAAGGTATGTTCAAGAAAAACGCATGGGTCGCACTATCACTAAAGTTTGAAGTCAGGTAGGGTGCCACAAAATGTTGTCCCAAGGGCCTCAATTTGCCCCAAGCCATGAGTTTGAGACCTATGCTCTAAAATAATTTTTCCTGCACTAAAGGTAAAAAAAGGCAAAAGACATCAACAACCACGTAGGAGAGCACACAATAACATGAAACAAATACAGTATTGAAAATTAGATTCAACAATCACACCACAAATCACATGTAAACACTCAGCGCGACTCTGTTGACTGTTTCAACTGTTTGGTTTTTGGTGGTGCTGGGGTGTGGGGGGGCCGATTATGAGTTCTTTTGTTTTAGTGACATTGAGGTGGAGGTGGTCGTCTTTGCCCCGCTTGGTGAAGTGTGTGATGGAGTGGTTGTCTGTGAGCAGGGCAAGAATGACTGTGTCATCTGAATTCTTGAGGTAGGTGGTGAAGGGGAAGGGCTGGTGCAGTCATCAGTATAGAGTGCATCATTAAAGCGTCATGTCGAAATAGGCAGGATACAACCAGTCAGTCACAGGGCTGACATGTACAGGCAGACACTCACTTACACTTATATGCAATCTAGAGACACCATTAGCCTTACTAGCATATCTTTTGTTAATGGGGAACTGGAACCAGAGTACCCTGTAGACAACCCATGCATGCACAGAGAGAAGATAAACTTTACATTTAAAGACACTGACCAAAATTTGAACCAGCATCCTTCAGTCCAATAGCTATTGGTAGAGATGCACGATATCCATTTCAGAAACTGACTTGTTGCTTTCGATGTGACAGTCTCTTTGTGCGAGGATCAGAAGTAAAACCAGAAAAGCAACTTTTTACTCTCAAAAAGGAAACTATTGTTTTTTAAATGTGCCCATGCAGTGATGATACGGTGAAGCGGTATGGTAGATTTGTGTATTTTGCCGATGTTTGGCTGATTTATAGGCTGTAAATATCAGCAAAAATATGATATTGGATAGGGCTGAATGATATGGACAAAATTTCATATCTCAATATTCATGCCAGATATCGCGATATCGATACGATACGATATGACTACGGGTTCGGTGAAAACCAAGCATTTTTCAGAAAAATAAAAACATCATAATACAAAAGAATGTGGAAAGTGCAGTTTTAGCGCGGGGGAAATCTATATCGTTTATATCGTTGCCATTCGATATTAATATCTTGAATGTTCATTTCTCGATATCGATACGATGACGATATATTGTTAAGCACTAATATTGGACGATACTGTTAGTGAACTTTTTAGGCCTTTTTAGGCATCACTAGTTATCTTTTCATATTATATCATATTATGTTGAATCATCTGAGGTTTTGCCTAGTACTTGTTTGCACCTGTAAACACCAATATTAGGTCATGTATTTCTGTAAAATCTATGTATTTTTATGGTGGGATAAAAAGTGTCCTGAAACAGAAGGGACATTTCCTGTTCTTCTTTCCTTCCTACAAAAGTTACCTATATCAAAACTTTCCCTAATCATCAAAATGATATATATATATGTGAGCAAGCTGTCTCTAACTTTTATTGTTGAGCTCCAACAGGACGAAGTGTCTCGCTCTGTAAACCTTCCTGTCTGGTAGAGAAGCAGACTAATATAAAAAGAATTAATCGATGAAGTCTTCTGTCAAGCTGAACCTAAAAATACTCTTTGTCTCTGCCCCAGAGCAATTACAAATCTCTCATCCAGAGTGGACGTATTGTAATGAAAAGAAGGGGCCTTTGAGGATTAATATTTTATATCAAATTAAAGTCAACCCTCAGGTGATCATCCACCTTTGCAGGAGACTGGATCCTCTTAAACTTGACCTCAGAGCGACCACAACAGGAAATTAACCCGGCCTCCCACGGTTCGGGGAGGGTCCGTGGAGCTGCCGCAGATTGATACCCTGGTTTTTGGCTTGTGTTTGCGTCTATGTAAATGAAAGGCATGGCCCGTGTTGCCGTGTTATGGCGCCTTTGGCCCGCGCACAGCATCGAGTCGTTCATTCATAACGACGGCGGCCGCTCGGGTGCAGACAGCTCGTTAAGTTTTCCTGCAGCTTCTAATCATCTCAGGTTCACAGCCCGGTGTCTCCCAGCGAGGAGGGTGGGAGGCAGCTTTGATCATCAGCTGTAAAAACACACACTCTACACGTCAGGCCTCGCACACACTTCGTCTGGGACAACAATGCACGCACACAACCTCACAAACATCCCCTCCCTCGCTGTTGTCGACCTCTGAGGCTCATTTGTTTTCGTCAGATGGAAAAGCAGTCCAAAGCACAAACACCCTGTCATTCCTGCTGTCATTACTCGCACACAAACACACACACTCCCTCACGTACCACCTACTCTGTGCTGACATGAGAGAAGTCGTCATATTCAGAGGACAGAGACAGTAGAGCTGAATTTTCCCTCCCAGCAGCGGAAATATTCAAAGGCCTGTCTCTGAAGTGAGCAGAGAGAGAGACATCTGAGGGAGCGGGTGTCCACCTGAAGGAAAGATCTACCTGCAAATACTTTAAATGTGTCAACCATCTTGTATACCTACCATGGTAAACACAATTCAGCAGTTATTTTATGCTATGATATACAGTATCTTCCCTCATGCAGGCCATACCTTAACTTAGTTTGTCACTTGCAAACAAATTTTATCACAAGAAAACTACAGTTTCTTAAAGCTTCTGTGAGGAGTGTTTAGTTGGTTATGAAACTGAATGTAATGTTTTTTATATGAGCTAGAGAAGCAAACAAACCATTGAAGACTGATTTTACTTACAGTGTATTATTCTGCTAATGCCTGAAAGTGCTGCAACAGAAACCTTGCAGATTTAGGCTTTTACTCTAGCAGATCCGTTTTGCCAAGCTCCAATCTGCACTGATTAAGTGGCATGGCCCAATCAGAGTCCTTTGAAGCAGGAAGAGGTGGAAGCTACAAGCGAGACAACAGCAGGAAGTCACTACTCATACAGAGATTAGCATAGATGCTAACAGCTTCGGTTGCAGTTTTGTCAGATTTAGACCCCATTTCTTTATTAAATGAAGAACAAACAGCACTGAAAGCATTTCTCGATAGGACTGATATTTCCGCTCTACTTCCAATATGTTTTTATGATAGTTTGTTCTAACTAGTGGCTTATAGTTTGTATTTTACATGGTGGCAGTAGCCGCCAGACAATTGGACTTGAGTCATAGGGACTCGGACTCAATTCGACTCAAGTCGCTAATTTGACGACTTGCAACTAAACTCGGACTTGAGACAACATGAGTCGTAAAAATTGTAGCTTATTTTTTTTTGTTTTTCTTTTTTTTTTTTCACATGGATATCATTCAAGTATGACCAGAGCGGTCTGTGTGCACGCTGTGCTCTCTAGCAGGTTCAGACAGGCTCTGTCTTTTTTTTTTTTTTCATGTAAGCGAGAGGCACTGGTGGGCAGGCAGCACGCATGCACGCACTGTGATGATCTTGTGACTCGACTCAACTGGACTCAACAAAACCTTGTGACTCAACTCCACTTGACTTGCCCACAACAGAAAGAACTTCGGACTTGGACCAAATGACTTGACACTCGCTTGGGTCTCAGATCGGAGGGACTTGGGCAATTGTCTGGTAGCCGTCACCTACCATGTTATCAGATTGGCACATAATGAATGAGACTGACAGAACTATTGTCCAATCTCCAGCTGGGTTTGCTTTTGAAAGGTTCTGCCCATTCCCGAACACTTTCTACGAGCTCTTTCCCAGATGGACCTGTGAAATATACTCAGGGTTCCCACACATCCTGGAAAACCTAGAAAATGATTGACCCATTTTCCAGTCATGGGAAACATATGGAAAATGAGTAAAAAGTAAAATGTCCTATCTTTCTTTTACCTTGTTAGTGAACAAAAATCAAGCATAGGAAAGGAAATAAAAATGTACTTGGTAACTAATGCACACTTAGCCATAAAAGATGAGTAGATAAAATAATGCAAGTTAAGGAATAAAATCTAAAAACTCAAAACAATGGTGACAAAATAAAATAATACAAAATAAAATTTAGGCTACTTAAACAGTTAATCAACAAAATATATTTATGGTGAAAGCAGAGTAGATAAAGATAAAAAGTATTCACCATAAATGTATAATAGTGAGATACTACATAAAATAACAACTGAAAAGATAGCTAGCAGACAATGTTCATACCCAAGAGTTAGAAATAAATAAATTTAAAGGGGAGGGGAAAACGTCCTGGAAAGTCCTGGAAAATAATTTCTAGAAAAAAGTGTGAACCCTGATATTTAACGGCCCATCTGGTCTGTCAGGTTAACTTAATGGTGATTCCATCATTTTGTGAAAAGTGATGCCACAGTTTTGACCGTTTCTGTCATGATCACCTCCCTGACTTCTTTGTTGATGTTTCTACTGACTACTTCTAATAAGAGCATGACCTCCTTGATTTGCAAGGCATGCAGAGCAAAGTAAAAACACTTGAAAAGAGAATTGTTAAGCAAAAAGACTGATGATATCGATTCCTTGAAGCTAGCTGTTTTTTAATTCTCAATAAGAATTGGTTTTCGATTCCCACCTCTGGTCATGTGTCAAGTCTCCCTTTGGTGTTATTGTTCTCAGCTCTGTTCTCACGCTGACAGGAGCATGCTTCCTTCAGTTGTTTACAACCCTCTGTTTGGCTCAAACATGTTTCTGACATGCTTTTTTTAAGCACTGCCTTTCTAGCTGTCACCACCTGAAGGGAAAACAGCCCCTTTCACTCAAGGACTCTGCATGTAGGAGGACAAAGCAGAGTTTTGATGTGGTTTGAGAAAAACAACAGACTCTCAAATCAGAGGGCTTTTTTTTTTCTCCAAGGTACTTACTGTAATAATAAAACCAAATCAACTTTGGGTAGCACATTAAAATGGAGCTCAGTCTGACTAACAATGTTAGTAAGGGGTGGGAGAGGAGGGGGGAATCTGTGCCCTTTGTTTTCAATGTTGAAGCACATCTACTGGACATCTGCCCTGAAGTGTTGAGTATTATACCTTTAAAATCACTTATAAATCTGTTAAAAATGGCAGTAACACTCATAAAGAAGACATTTAGCCTGGTCCATCATTGTCCTGCTCTTTGGTCAGTCTGTGTTTGTTTTAACTGGTGCCATCAGCAGTTTCCAACAAAAGCTCCATCTCACCTTAACATGCAGGTTTATGACTGTGGTCGTACCAGCAGACAGTCTGACGCCCTGAACGACTCTGACTCACCAGGTCAGCCCTCCAGATCATTAAAGCAGATTAAACAGCCTCACTCTCACTGTCCTCAGGTGGCTGAAAGGTAAAATGAGGAGACGTTTGTTCAAATCATGGGAAAAGTCCGTCACTGAATTCACAGTTTCATCAGAGTTTCTGTTATTTAAGTGAGATAAACAGTGCTAGACTGGACATGTCAGTAATGAGTCGTTTTTTGTTTTGGATGATGATCTTTCAGAGTTCTGGTTCAAACTGTGCCTTCAACCTGAGAATTGGGTTAAAGCTTTGTTTTTAGGTCCAAGATGTTTCATAATCACAGGTGTTTGTGGTGTGGTGCAATTTAACTGGAAACTTGCGCAATTTTGTTCAGATGAAAAAGGGAACCTCATGCAAGTGATATTAAAAATCCTTCAAATGTCACTCTATACATATAACACTGAAAATGAAAAGAATATAAAAGAATGTCTGTTTTATTTGATGGAAAATTGCATGTTGCTGTGGTTCGAGGGGTTTCTAGCCCCATGGGTTGAGGGCATTTCAGTTGCTGTGTGCCTGAGCCTTTTCAGGGAGTTTTGGTCATGGCACAAGGAAGAAGTGATTAGATTTTGGTGGTGATTCATATCCGTATGCAGATCCGGGAATTTTTTTATGGGATTTGTCAACATTGAGAGATAGGGCAGTTTTCCACACTTTTACTAAGAACTCATTAAGATTTAGTTGGCATCTTCAGGTAAATGTGGTCCACATTCTCTCTGTTGACTTTTTATTTATGCCCTCTAACAGGCGCTATTTCGTTTCACCAAGAAGAGCAAAACAATATTCTCTCTTCAGAATCAGAAATACTTCATTAATCCCCAAGGGGAAATTCAGTTGTGTCGCTCGCTCTTATACACGGTATAGCAGTAGAAATATCAGGTATGGACATTAAAATAGATAAGAGATTTAACAAATTTAAATAAGCAAGTGTCAACATGCAGAATCTTTAAGACATATCGACTTCCTAATGAAAGAAAAAAAAAGTCAAAGTGAGAGTTTCTGCGCCTTTTGCCGTTCTGTCCACACGAAAGGGGCATTTTAGGTCACTGAAAACATATATTTTTTGGCAAAGATTTTTGAAACACTGTCTTGAATGTCTCCATGTGGACTGGGAAAATGGCGTTTTGGGCCTAATACGTCACCCCTGCACCGACCTCTCTCTGCAGGTTGATGTCACTCTATGTGATATTCTCCATGTTGTTAACATGTGTTTCAGCAAACATTGCTAAGCTGTTGTAGTTTCAAGTGTTGATAACTGGACTGTTTAGTCTCTGAAACACATACTTTCTCCTTCATATGATACTGGATAAAAACACTTGAACAAGACCCGGTGTTACAGTTTCACAAGTGACCTTGTTGAATGATGACCCATGCTGCTTGCTCTGTGGTTGCCATGGTTATAACAGATGTAGAAACTAAACATAGAACCTACAAAAATGTTGAAGAACAGGATTTGATCAAGCTTATCAGATTTGTCTCTCTGTAAACAAAGAAAAATTCACTCAACACATCTGTTGTCACAAGTTAACATAGCCACAAGGTGAACCGTAACAACAGTCGAACATGGTGGTAGAAAAAGATATGAAAATAAAACAGGTTTTGCATAGAAACTGCAACAAAAGGTGCATTTCATGGACAAAGTAACAAGAATAAACAGCGTCCAACAGTGCATTTATGCTTTTTCATGACATAGATTTTTTTTTTTATAAAATGTGCCTTTGTGGATATTTTCCCTCCTCCATTTTTATAAAATCAGTCTACATGTGGACTACACTATCACTACTTTACAATACATATCACGATATGCACAAATTGTGGACATCGACTATGCCTTTAACAAAGCTACCAACAACCTTTGTTTTTTAGTTTTTTTGCAGTACAAAAAGAGCAAGGACGTGGTTTTAAGGTTCTTTATCATTCTTTTTTCATTTAAGGACCTGCTGCATCATGTAATTAAGCTTCAACTTTGAACTGTGCCATTGATAACATTTCCCCCAGTGTATTTAACAGCTGCTGTCACATTGATTCTGTAGAATTCGTATCAATACACGCATCAACAAGGACAAGGCCTAATGTGGACGTAGCCCAAGTTACAGGTACTGACGCTTGAATTATTGTTATTTTTGGTCTTAACACCTGCTCAGTCTGAGAATCAGCCTAAACTCTGACTGCATACCAAGCAAGCCAAGTCAGGGTCATGACCTCAGGTTATAAAATGTGTTCAGAGGTTACGCTCAGCTGTCAGGTGGGGACTTTTTATCTATGCCCTGCCTTTGTGAGCTGTACTTACAACCACACAAACACTCAGAGGAAAACTTTATAGACTGCTCCTTTCTCTAAATCCTGAACCATATTGCAACACCAGCAGAAACCACAAATCCTGAATATTCCCTCTGAATAATGTGAATTCTTGAAGGTGTCATTTTCCACGCCTGGTTATTCACATGTGCAGTAAAGAACAGCCTGTTCTGATCAGACGTGTGAGGTTGCCAATATAAGCAGTCAGTATGTTGGTGTTCTGGGGGTTGTTGTTTGGATAGCGTACTTTGATGTGAAGTATTAAGTGTGTGGTTCACGGAGGAGGCTCTCTGGGACTTACATGCTTCACTAAAGTCACTGTTTATTTGTGGATTTCTTCAGGGAGAGGATTCACACAGTGAGGCAGCCAGCAGCTCGGCTGGCTAATTCTCCTTCCCTCACTTGATTCCCAGCGCTGCTTTTACCCTCAACACGCTCCATATTCTAAACCTGCCACGAATGCAAATGGGTCTTTTTTTTTTTTTTATCTCTTTTGTTTGTTTTGTGTCTCAGTTTGTTAAAAAGACTCCCAGAGGATATTGTGTTTGGAAAGAGATGTTCTCTGTCTTTACGTTGTGGGTTTGCCTGGAGCTGCTCAGATGAACTTCTCCAAATTTCCCCCTTTATTCAGATTTCTTTGGTGCTTTACTCCATCTTTGACTCATCTGCTAAAGTCAGAGTCGTTTTATCAGTGCTTCGGCCAACATGTTGGTTTGCAGTCATTCCTGCAGTTGATCAGAGACAGCAGTGCTTGTGAGTTTGTTTTCTCTGCAAAAATTCAGCCACATTCTGTTTGAACTTTGCAGACAGCCTACAAATCCAGTGTATAAGATCTAAAACCAAAGACCAGAGCACCTTAAATTATATAGCAGCTGTTTGGAATCAAGTCAGAGTGCTTTTTAATTCATTTCCTCCCTGTATTCTCTTTTTTTTCTGAAATTCTCACTCACATATAAACTATTTTGTATTTTTTAAGAGGCTAAATGTCTTGTGAGTCCAGAACTTCTTCAACATCAAATTTGCCATATTTAGCTGCAACAGTAACAAAGAGCTGAAATAACTTCACAAAGCCTTTCCCAGTGACCAGGCTGAATGTCCTTGCAGCACAGTGTGACACATCTCTTGACACAGAGATTTTTTTGATCACCCGCTCTGAAGGGATTTCTGTTGGATTCCTTGGAACCCATTAATCCTGCTCCCAATGCGGTCCTTTTAGCACAGAGCACTGCTTTAGCCCCACGCATGAGCACAAGATGGGGTATGAAACTGGACTGCTCCACTTAGTGATCATTTTTAATGTGGATCTACTGAAGATCCTTTTCTGCAGCAGAGTAATTTCGTTCTTTTCAGAATCTTACTGTATGGTTTAACAGAGGAGCTGTTTTCGACCACAGCTGATTGTTTATTGATCACAGTCTTTTTAGATATTATATCCCTTTTTCTGTTTAGCTCAGGGGTCCATGATCTGAAAATTGAATATTTTTTTGAGGATAGTGTTAAGGCTTAAAATGTCAAACTATTGCGTCTGTTTCATGGAGGGATCTGAAGTCTGTTGGTGTGCAGTCTCACACAGTTAAGTTACACAACACACGTCCACACACAAAAACAAACATACATCACTGATACAAATGAACATATACAAGGAGATAGAGCTGAGCGATGAAAAGAGGCTGATAAAGAGCAGAACATGAGTGATGGCGTCCTTTAAGTGCTTTTTCAAACAGCCTTAAGTGTGATGTAACTGTGTACTGGGCTCTTTCAGTGTGTGAGTGTATACAGACTAATCCCAACACTCTGCAAGAAAGCTGAGTGCTCCTCGTGCATACACTAAATTCTGTTTTCTCAGGAGCAGAGTCATGGGTACAGCTGAGGGGATTATGATTCTCCTTTATTTTTCTGTGAGCATAAATGGATGAAATTTCTTCTGCACCTCAAAAACATTTTCAAAACATCTTCAAGTATAAAACAGAGTAGTCAGTTCAGAGGTGCTCCTCTGTTAGGGGGGCTTCAAAGTGAAAATGTGTCAACATAAGATATCTAGGCTTCAGTTAGCTGAATTATTAATGTGGTGGGCGGCTTGACTAAATGTCTCAGACAGTCATGGGAGTGAATTTGTGATGAGTTTTGCACAGAAATACCTGATTTTTTAAACGGTTGTCTGGGAAACATCACATAAGAGGCATAAACCTTAGCTTAAAAAGGTCTGACATACTTGTTGGTAAATATCCAAAATGCCATGACAGCCAAAATGTAAGGTTCAAATAATTAAATCTATGCTTTGATTGCAAATTGCTCAAAGATAGTGAAATATCAAACTATCCATTACTTTATCTATTAAATTAAAAAGCATGGGGTGCTGGTTTGGTGAAGTGGATGGAAACCATGCACGTACCTCAGTCGCTGTCGGGCTCAAACCTCTTGTCTTCATATTTTATTATTTCCATTTTTTCTTATTAAACAGTGCTATTGGTTTCAATCCATGTTGTGGAATGGGTTTTTATCCAATTTAAACTAATTAGATTAGTAGTAAAAATAAATCCTGATCAGTACAATAGACTGATTATTCACTCAGTAGAAGAACTTTTTATTTCCTCAAAAGTAGCAATTTTGGAGACAAGAAGTTTGTGCCCTACATTAATGTTATATAGATGCTCAAGGCTTATGCAGCAAGCTCGGGTTTGATTCCTTCCTGAAGCCCATTTGTCGCCTGTCCTCCCCTGATCTCTTTCTTCCATCTTAAGTCTATTAACTGTCTCCCTACTATAGCAAGCCCTACCCAACGTGACAGACCCTGGAGGCTACAATGCCCTTAGCATTTGCTTATACCGCCGAATGGGCCAGCTGGCTCTGCCTACTGTCATAAACCCTATAAAGCCTGTTTTATCATATTTGATACATACTTTTATGATACCTCTTTCTAATCAATATGATCAACAAATTACTAAAAAAAACATCTGAATGCAATCAGATAAATGATAAAAATATCCTCAAATGGATTATCAGTTGCCGAAAACATCTAATGTATCAAATGAGATACAAAAAATATATATATGTTAAATTTTATGGAAATTTTGATTTTTTTGGATTTCAGTAGAAAGTGAAAGAAACATTTCAGCTCCAAAAAATTAGAATTTTCTGGCTATAATTTGTGTTTTCAGGCATTAAAGGGCTAAATGCCCCAAAATGTCTTTAAAAAAGAAATGAAAAAGCACTTGATTCTGAGTATTAGCATACATCATACAGTGTTCTGTGTGCGGTCTTTGAGTGTAGAGGCAAACTAAAAAGGAGAGGAACTAAATAATCAGCTGAAATCCAGACCAAACATCTAAACCCTCTGTGTCAATAGTGTAACGCCAGCCACCAGGGGCACACTGTTTTAAAGAGAATGAGATCTGACCCCTTGATTGATTTGATATATGTTCACCTAAAACACAACCATGTGTAGTCAAGGCACATAATCCATCCTCTTTGCACCCTGTGTCTGGCTTTGCACCGAGAATATGCTCCTCAAAATAGCAAAATATAGACCAACATGCCCCAAACCGCCATGCAACAAGTGCCTTTGAAGGATTGGAGCTTCCCAAAAGAACTTGTGACAGAGTCATGCTGAGCAGTTTGTAGCATCACTTTTATTTGCTAAAATTCGGGGAACCAACAAGACCGTTTCTGTCATTTTAAAAGTTGGGATCTTTTACTCTCACAGGCCTCCATTGTTGTTCTTAAGTTTTATGTTTTATGCTGCAAATATTTTCAATGGGTGACAAGTCGGGACTCTTGTGATGCAGTGTCCAAGAGTTTATCACCATAAAGGACAACAGAGAAAAGGCAAAAAAATATGAAGTAGGGATGCACAATATTATTGGTATCAGCAGATATATTGCCTAAAAAGCTGATTATCGGTGTCTGCAGTTAAAAGCATTTTTACAGCTGATATTTTGGTCTTACAAATTTGTCATATATATCACATATTTTGGCTGAAATATTTGCAGAATGTACAAATTTACCACCATGGTTTAGCTCCTCATCACATAATGTCCACAGCTATTAATCAAAAGTATCATGTGTTTATGAATTGTTTGTCGTGCTTCACATCTTTTTCCAACACCGATGGACTGAAAGTATAAAAGGAATCAGTCAGCTTTAGTACAGTGGAGGCTTTCTGCTCTTGACAAAAATATTAATATCAGTGGTAATAAATTCAGAAATATCAGCATATTGGATTTCAGCTAAAATTCAATATTGTGCATCCTTAGTATAAAGTACGGCCAATTTTTCTACAAAATGATACCAACAGCTCCATGTGCAATGTTTGTGTGATTTGATGCAAGAGTGAAAGGCAAACAACGCACAGGACATTTTATACTGTGTGCGTCATGTGTTTGATGTTGCTGACACAGAAAACTACACTGTTGTCCAAAAAGAAAATCCACGGGAATCAATTACAGATCAATAAAAAATGTATCTGTGAAATCTTGTCAATAATAAAAGCCCAAATGGGAGGAAAGGGGGAGTGTTGAATGGTAGGGGTACAATACGCATATTGCAGCCTTGAGTATTGGCCGATACTGATATTGATCCGATACGATATCGGCAGGAATCATACATGCTTTTAGTACTTATTTTGTAGTATGGATTGTAAGAAAAGGCTTGATCAAGTGAGATTACTCAGAGAACAGTAGTCAGCAATAGTACGTATGAGAAAAAACTGACCCAGTTGTTTTTAACCAATGGGTTAAATAAATTTTAACCTTAAACATAAGAATATACTACAATTAAAGTAAAATAAATTAAAAAATAAATTAGAAGACCCTTAAAAATAACCTCAATAAATCCAATAAAAACAAAAACATATATTTTAAAATTGCAAAATACCACTGTGTTTAACTTAAACATAAGCATATTCTACAACTGAACTGAATAAATAAAAAATAAATTAGAATGGACTGCTTATATCGGAGATTTTAGATGCAGGCCGATATAATCCAATATTTGTTTTTTTGCTGATATCGGACCGATATCCGATATCAATATCAGATCGGGACATCCCTATTGAACGGAAACAGTACATGACCTGATGGTTATGCAGCTGTTCAAAATAAGCTGTTGGCTTTTTGATGAACTGGGACGAATCTATTCAAACTTCCTGTTAGGCCCACCTAAATACATCACAAACAACAAAAAAGAAAATGTATAAACAGCCAAACACTTTCATAGTCAACAGTGCCAAGTCTGCTCTGAACAGAGCCAAAGCACAGCAGCAGACTTCACACCAACTTTGTGTTTTCGCACATCAATATCGAGTATCACACCTCTCTTTCTGCCACATTTCAGTGAGCAGCACATTTTCTCCCTCAACCTGCCTCCAAATCTCCCTTCTGTGATTGTGTATTTTTATGAGTGTGAGACTGTTTGTCTGGTGAAACTCCTTCTGCTCTGCGAGCTGCTGTCTTGAAGAAGTCCTCACAGCTTCATATCCACCTCCACCCAGCTGGATGATGGCACCCTGCTGTACTTCCTCCCGAAGAGAAACAACCGCCAGCTGGTCTCTCTCACCTCCTCGGAGCCTCTATCCTTCCTCCTGCGAGCGCCTAAGACATCTTGTGCTGATTAGGAGGAGGCTTTGCTGAGCTTGTATTTGTGTGTCTGCCCCTTTTTTTAACAAGCGCCCTGTCACGATACGTTCAAAATAAACTAACACAAAACAAGAAGACAGACCCAAAATGCAGATTAACAACCAAAGGCTGTAATATAAACAAAAAGGGATCAAAATCCAAAAACTAATCCTTTACAAAAAGTCCAAAATATTAAACAAAAGTCTCCTACAAAGTATCAAATTAAAGAAAGAAAACACTAAAAGCAAAAACTCAAGAGGACAAAACAAAGTCACCAGAAAAGGCAAAGAATAGGGAAAAAACGTGCTAAATAAAACAAAACTTGCCGCACCATAACATAGTCCCAGACGTCCCAAAGTCCAAGAACAAAACCGGGTGGGTGGACGGGGAACTGGAAGAAGAGACCAGAGTTCATAGGGGTGACCGTGAGACCCTCCAAACAGCGCACAGAGTTCATCAGGGTGGCCATGAGGCTGTCCGATCAGAGCACAGAGTCCAGGGGGGTGGCCGGGAGGCCGTCCGGAATACGTGCAAGGGACTCCAGGCCCATGGAAGCGAAGCACTGGGAACCAGGAGCCTGCGCGGCCTCAGACGGAGAGCTGGACGTCTGCACGGCCTCAGACAGAGAGCTGGACGTCTGCAGGGCCTCAGATGGAGTGCAGGGAGTCGGAGCAGGATCAGATCAGACGTGGAACAAGACTAGAAAGAATGCTGGAACGTGACACTGAGGTACAAACAAACTAGCAACAAGACAGGAGAAGACATGAGGTTTAACTACATGAGGGAATTTGGGGTGATAAGACACAGCTGCGAGGGAACAATCAGGAATAAGGTGTAACGGCGCCAGACAGGAAAAAAAACCTATGGAAACAAGGAAAGACGGGTAAATTTTCAAAATAAAACTGTAAGTACAAGACAAGACACAAAACATGAACACAAAATGGGTAACTTAACTAAGACAAAAAACAGGATCATGACAATGGCATGGGTAACTTGGACATCTAAAGAGACTCCAATTATTCAGAGATTTCCATCCAGACTTTGTCTTTTTCAGGGACATCCCTGCTTATTTCAGCACCAAAGTGTCATCAGTTGCAACTGCACTAATTCACAGTAAAAGAGTGTGGATACTGATCTTCCATGGAAAATATTTGGAGTGATATGAAGCACAGTATGCAAAAATGAAAGCTTCATCAAGCCTGTAGAGGAGCTTAAGGTGTTCTTTGAGCAAGAACAGGGAAGAATACACAGTTAATACTTCCATGATTTGTGTTTTGAGTTCCTGGATGTCAACAGAGCGTTGTTAGATGAGAAGGGGATGTAACACTGTGGTTAACAGGCTTCTGTTCCAACTTCTTTTGCAGGCTCTAAATCAAGGATGTCTTCTAACATCTTGTTTTTGTTCTGTGTTCATCACAGTTTTGGTTGATTTGATTTTCACTGCATTTTGTTTTTATTCATGTTTTATAATGTCCAAACTTTTGTGGAATTAGATAGATTACAACCCTCTGAGGGAAATATGAATCCTGGAAACGAAACGTGCAGATCAGGGAATGATTGTGCTTTAATGAATGTTTGTCTCATGGCCTTTTGACAACAGAAGCGCATCAGCTCTGAATAATACCACTCATTAATCAAAGAATCCACAGAGCTGTGTGAGTTCCTATTAGAGAGATCACAGCATTCACTTCTCTGACTCCCAATGCAGCAAAACATCAATTTAAACATGATTTTGAGATAAAGGCACAGCTGTTAGGGATCTCAGGAGACACGAAAGACGCAAACTTTCCTCCTAATTCTGCACAGGAAACAATAAAAGCAGACAGGACCGCTCACATACAGCTTATAAAAGTCCTCGAATGTTTCTGTAGTAAAAGTAATCCTTACTCTGCAGTCTGCGGCTTTTTTAATGCGAGAGTGGAAGAGGTTAATGGGCTTCTTGGTTTTTTAATTTGATTAGTAGACATTTAAACCAACTCTTGGGCTGATTGTGCTTTAATGAAAACCACTGAATGAATGCACACATAATGGGAATGATTGTATTCTAATATAATCTAATTTAGCAAGTTATTTGTCCTGCAGCCAAATTAAAAATACCATATTGATTTTTCATACACACACTTTACAGTGCAGCCGCAGTATTGGATTAGATTTGGCCTCTGAACGGGCAGATGTTCTTACAAATATGTGTTTATATATTCTGCACAGTCTGTAATAACAAGAACAGGCAGTGTCAGCTCAAATCACAGAGCAACACGGCAATATCCAACCGATACAGTCTTCTTTGTTTCAGTATTAACTGACAGCATACATGTCTCTTTTTGTTTCCACAGGAGGACACAGACCACGACTACTACACGTCAAAGACGTACGGCCCCTCAGATCCAATGAGCAAGGACTTGTGGGTAAATATTGACCAGATGGACAAGGAGAAAGTGAAGATCCACGGGATTCTGTCCAACACTCACAGACAAGCCGCGGTAAGTCAACAGACAGCACTAGAGGAGATTTAGATGCTGTTTAAGGAGGTTTGAAATAACACTCAACATCATCTTTGATGGAAAATTCATTCATAATGATCTGGGCCTCATTATTACGAGTGTAGCAGCAGTCTGAAGTGTTGGGTTAAATATTTACTCCAGAGCTGGTTCGTCTTTAAAGATGCAAAATAACAGAAGTCCATACAAACACTTGGCACATTTTTTGCTCTTTTTTTCTTCAAACTTACCTAAAGGTGTATCCATGTATTATCATGACTCACTATGTTAGCATAGTAGTAGCATAGTAGTTATGCATTGTTTGCAAACAAGCCACTTTTAAGAGTTGCCTCTTTATGTAAAAGACAGGGCTGCCTCCCATTTTTAGAGTAGATAACCTTTAACCCCTTTGTTATTGCTGATTACTTCAAATGTAGTGCAATTGAAGAGCTGCTCGAAAGCTGAATGACCATCTCCTTTAACTGTTCTAATCCAAATGTGGCTAAAAATGGCTGGAATTTTCAGTAAGACTCAACAAATGTCACACTTTTTGCTACTTTTTGCTTTAAAGCAGACTACCTCTGATGGTAGCATATAGAAGAACAGTGTTTTAAAGTGTGTTCATCTGTGGTAATGTACAGTATAAACACATTTAGACTCCTGTGCTGCCTGCTGTCGTGTAGTGGCAATTGATGTGAGACTCTAGGGATGAACCTGAGGCCAGTGACTTTACCTTTTAGCTTGTATCTCCAAAATGTGGTCAGATCATCAGCAGGATCTTCTTAACGCAACAGATATTTAGATTCCATTGTACACAGTGTAGTTGTTGAAGTTAAACTGTTTAACACAAACAAGAAGAGGGAAGTAAAAGGGAAAAAAATTATAACTATAGCAATAAAAATGCTTCCATGTTTTAGGATACTGTTAATTTACTCTTCAGGGCAAAATATGATCAAAAACACTGACACATTTACCACACTTGCCAAGAAAACAGGGAGTGAATCTTTAAATCTGTTTTATAATTTAAGAAGGCAAACTTTTATTCTGAATTAAAACTTCAATAATTTCCCTGCAGTAGCGCATAGACTCGGAAAGTCTAAAGAGAGTGGGGAATACGAGTGAAAACAAGGTCCTGCACTGGGTTAGAACCCAAACAGCCCATAGCAAAGACAGCAGCCTCCATATGTGAGGCATAGAGACATAACCACGAGGCTATGGGAGTGAGATTATTTTAGTGTTTGTTTTGTCACATTTTAACTCTGAGGATATAAGAAATATAAAAAGGGAGCTTGAAAACACCCAGAGAAAGGTTGAAATATAAAGTTGAATATCAGCTTAGGGCTCCTGTAGCCTCTTTTGACATTTAATCCAGCTTTAAGAATAACTCAAAGTATTCAAATAGTTTAAGATCTCCTCTGCAAGGAGGTTTCAAAGCTCCCCTCCCTCCACCTCAGCTGAAGCAGGTGACCGATGTGAGGAGCATACCGATGAAGTCACAGAGACCGACTGAAAAGACGGAGCGGCGTGGCAGCCGGGCGGTCACAGACTATAGAGGAAAAAAAAGGAAAGCACCCAGAGTGAACAATAGCCGACGAGGAGATAGAAAGGAGCTCCACATTGTGCATTCTGCTGCTCTACCTTCAGTCATGTAATGATGGATTGAACCATACAATCTGGGGCGAGCTATTCTCTGTAGCCACAGAGCGGCCCGTCTGAGAGGAAGGCTTTTCTTTCACATGTAAAAGAGGGAGCCAGCTCTATGTTATCAATATAGGAACTTCTTTAAAAGCAGGTCAGTCAAAAGCAGATACGAAGATCCTGCCTGGATGAATTAGTCGTAGCACTGGAGAGCTAGAAGAAGTGGGTAAAATACCTCTCTAAGATCCATACTCCATGTCAGCAGACTTGAACAAATAGAGTTTAATATGTTGGCAGTTACAATCCCAGAGAAACTGTATTAAACTCTGAGCACTGAAGCTTGATTGGAAAAAAGCTTCCCCCTCTGGCACCACTGCCAGGCTCAGCTTTGGCCCCAGACACAGAGAGGAATCGGCCAATAAGGTCGTAAAAACGAAACACCGCCACAGAGTTCAGCTTCATCACCGGAGTGCAGAAAAGTTAAGCTCTAGATCAGCTGGATAGTTTGTGAGATTCAGTGTGGTTGGCCTCGGGATTACTCCCACAGGATCACGCATAATAGCTGCGTGTTTAACATGGACGCTTTGTCTCCGTAACAATTTTTGGCCTCTGTGCGATGGGAGCAGCA
Organism: Cetoscarus ocellatus; assembly: GCA_037902135.1. NCBI lineage: Eukaryota > Metazoa > Chordata > Actinopteri > Labriformes > Labridae > Cetoscarus > Cetoscarus ocellatus. Next base: position 124,932 of record JBAMNC010001424.1, on the reverse strand, counting down.
GTTTGTTCAGTTCAGGGATAAAATAACGAATGCATGAACCATCGTTTGTGGTAAAAAGTCTGTTCCTCATCTGGTCCCAGACTCATTTTATCATTCATGGTTTCTTAAAGGTCTTTTTAGTGAGTGATAATTCCTGTCAACATATTCGTACATTATACAGAGGGTCTCTGTGCCAGGAAAAAGATGAATAATAAAGGATGGAAGCAATGGAAATAATGATATACTGTTATAGTTACCGACTTTTATCATCACAATGATGAAGAATCAGTCAAACCTTCTTTATAGCCTATTAGTTTGACTTATTTGATATCATAACTTTGTTGCGCTTATGCAAAAAGTGCCACTTTGTAAGATCATACTATAAATCAGTGTATTTATACTTTTTCCAGACCATGCCATGATGAAGAGACACCACAATAGAGAGGAGGAAGCTGTCATGAAACACACTACATGAGGCAAAAGGCAGGGTTTGTTTGTCAGTCCAACGTTCAGTACACGAGCAGGCAAAAACAATCCAGGCAAAGGAATCAGGCAGACAAAAGGCTTGAGGCAAGGTTCAGGCAAAAACGGGTCTATGACGTGGACAAGGCTTTGAGAGTAAAGTGCTGGAAAGTTGACTCGAGGTTCAACAATCTGGCAACAGGACAGGGGAAGACATGAGGGTTAAATACATGAGGTGATTGGGGGTGATGAGACACAGCTGGAGAAGAACAATCAGGGATCAGGTGTGACAACGCCAGACAGGAAGCAAAATCTATGAAGACAAGGAGAGACTTGTCAATTTTCAAAATAAAACAGGAAACACGAGACAAAACTTAGAAAATGAAAACAAAACGGGTAACTTAACAAAGGCAGAGGCATAATCATGACAAAAGCAGTAATATCTTAAAGATGAAGCCAAAACTTTTCAGATAATTTCCCCCTGGAAGGCATGCCTTTCTAAGATGTTTTCAAAAAAATGAATGAATAAAACAGACGAAGGTGTCAAGAATGGGGAAAAAGAGCTTCATGGGCCCTATTTTAAAATAATAAAAATAGTGTTTTGGCTTGACATGCAGGTATCAGCCCTTGTTTACTCATACACATGTGGCGTTTATACAGCGAAACTGCAAATCATCATGCAATCCCGTTTACACCCAGAGGCGAGTTTGTCTAAAAATGAGGAGTGGTCAAGTGACTGTGCCACAATCCTTCTCATACTAGTCCAATAATGTCTGGTATTTTGATGATGCATCCATAAGATCAAAACACACACTTTACCGAGCTTGTTTCCCTCACAGCAGTACACTTCTACCATTAAATATAGAAGCATTTGTTGGAGCTTTCAGTTCAAAGTCCTTTTCCCAGCATCACGCAATAGAGAACAGATTCCTGCAGGAAAATTGAGAAAATAAACAGCTTAAAACCAACAGTTATTTGGTGAACAGTAAACACGTCTATCATAAACTTGTAGAAGTCTGATCCTGTTGGTTTTAACTGGAGATTTTAATGTTTAATGAGGTTTCTTTCTGCAGGAGTTTCTGAATCCTCTTTTGAGTTGTTTCTTGTGCTCTGGATGCTTCAAAAAAAAAGCACTTGAATCTGAGCATCAAGATATTTCAGGCAGTGTTCTGAGAGTGTTCTTTGGTTGCCTTTTTTGGAACATTATTGCAGTTTGGCTTTTGTTTTTCAGCATCGCACCCCTTGTGTTGTTCTGGTGTTGAAAAAAGCAGAGCTTATCAACATCTCCTGTAGCTCACATTATCATAATTGACTTGTGCCCCAATAAATCATTACTTTAAAAATCTGAACTATCACTCAAGCCTAAGAGTTATACATACATTTGCATGATTTGGGGTTGAGTTGGCTGGCAAGTGGGCCTAATGTAATTTAGTTTTAGTTATAGTCTTTTGCCTAAAATATCTTTTAGTTTTAGTCACAAGTTAGCCATCTAAATTGTTTTAATGTTAGTCTAGTTTTAGTTGATGAAATTTCACAACATTTTAGTTGACGAAATCTACTGTAAATTTAGTCAACTAAAATGTGAAGTGTAAAGTGTAAGGCATTTTATATGTTTCCTTGAATCTCTGAAGTCATGTTTTACACTTGGATAAAATGAAACATTTTTGCTTTACTTTACTGAATGCTAGTAAAATTTGAATGTAAAAATAAACAGAAACAAATTTAACATTTGTGAGAAATGCAGTCACCTTTATTTAGGCTACCTGGCAGAGCATCTCAGTTACAATACCAGAACTGACAGCAAGCAGTGAACCTGCTCTACATTAATAAATCAATTCATAAAGAGAGGAGCTCTGATTGGCTCGCTTCCCAACTTATCCCACCACCATGAAGCTAAGGCAGTTTTAATTGGATGTTCCTCTTAACTCATCCAACCTTTTCACACAACCAAAGTAGCTGTGATTGGATATATTCCTAACTTTTCCCTGCTTTCTACATGATCAAATTAGGTCTGATTGAATTAAGTCTCTGTCAGACATTCTCGTCTAGTTTTTATTTGTCGACAAAAATGTCAGTTTAGTTTCAGTTTTTGTCCATGTGCACTTGTTTTTATTTGTTACTGTCTAGTTTTCGTCTGGGGGGAAAAAAGGTTGATGATGAAAAATATGACGAAAATAATTAGTCAAGAAAATTAACGCTGCCCACTTCAGATCTGTGTTTTTTTTTACTTGTTTTTAGACTGATCAAACTACTGCTAGACTTCAGAGTGCCTCCTCAGAAACAACAGAATAACTCTCCATGCTAATCAACAGGGGGCTGTTTTTAAGGGGCCATGTTTATTTCTTTCTCTTTTTTCTTGAATGTTCTTAAGTACAATAATATGTACATCACAAATCTTTGAAATAACCTTTATTTCAGATTGTTTCCAAAAATAACAGATATTTTTCTCCTCTGAGCAAAGCTGACTGAAGCACCTCTGGGCATGTCTGTATTTTCCTTTCAGACTTTCCTTTTGATCCGGATTCTGTTTTTGTTTCTTAGATAAGAACAGCCTCTCCTCTGATCCTCTTCCTCCTTCTGTATTTCTAACTGAGGTCTTGTATCTGTTTTTCTCCTCACAGAGAGTTAACCTGTCCTTCGACTTCCCTTTTTATGGACATTTCCTGCGTGAAATCACTGTGGCCACTGGTGGTAAGTGAAGGCTGTTTTCTCAATGGTAGTTATTATTGTTGTTATTGGACATGCTGTGTGTGCTTGGCATATTAGACTGTGTGCAGACAGAGTTTATTGCTGTTGGGTTTAGGAGGGAATGTGGTGAGATTTATAAACTAAGTCTGAAGAATACAGAGGCCTTTATGAATCCAATAAAAAAGTTTGTCTGCATCTGCTGCTTATACTTTAAAACCGATATGTTTGATACTTTTTTACTGCAAGTCGTCAAAAATGGCAGCTCTGTTCTTGGCAAAATTAGTTAAAAAAAAAAAAAATTTACGCCGGTACCATCTCTTCATGCTGTATGCTAGCATATTCTATCCAGCTGGCATCCAAGAATGAGACTGAAAAGTTCTTGTTGCTTTTATTTATGGAGGCTAGAACTTTAAAAACTGTCCCGTAAAGGTGGTATACAGTATTTGTGGTTGTTTTTAAACAGAAGAGACCAATTGTTTTTGCACCATCACTGTGTTTTGTAGATTTTAGTTTCTAGCCAAAACCTATTTTTCCCCCTCTCATAATTTCGTTAAAACACATCATGTTCAGGGAATTTACAGGAGTGTAGTGCAGGTACCTCACAGCTACAGGGTTGCTGGTTCAACTCCCTGAGTCAGTCAGGGGTCTGTGTAGAATTTGCACGTTCTCCCTGTGCCTGCATGGGTTTTCTCTGGGCACTGCAGTTTCATCCCACAGACATAAAACATGCTTATTAGGCTTTAAATTGCCCATAGGTTAGAATGGTTGTCTTTCTCTCTATGTAGCCCTGTGATCAGCTGGTGACTGGTTCAGGGTGTACCCCGCCTCTTGCCCCAATGTCAGCTGGGATAGACTCCAGCACATTGCAACCCGGAAAGGAACGAGCGGTGTAGATGATGAATGGATGGACCCCATGTGTAGCTCATTTAGAGAGCTGATTAGCTTTTGTCCTGATGGTCTTAAAGCTGGGGTATGAGACTGGAGTGAGAGCAACACAGCTTACTTTATTTGCAGTCAATCCATTATATTTGTGTGCCTTAAGCTGCTATTAGCATTATGCTAATGTAATCGATGGTTCGAGAGAGGTGTCAAATAAGCCATTTTTAACAAGATAGGGAAACCATCCCTGATCAGAGGTGGGGAACTGAGACACTTTCTATCTCCTACATATAATGCAGTTTTGGATTCCCTTCATAACCAATCCAAAAATTCTATGGTGACACTGCAGGTCCTAAAAAATGCAAAAGCTTAAATGGGCAACAGTTTTCTCTCTTAGTTTTAATCATTAAAAAGATTTATGTACCTATTAGGAACGGAAAATAAAGCAGAACCAAAAATCACGTCCATCATCGCTTCCCTGGATCTTGCCCAAACCTAATAATGTATGGGCGTTCTTTCACGTTTTTGCCAGCTAAAAAGAAGAAAATGCCCAATATTCTGTGGCAAGGACTTGAACAGGTATCAATATTCCAAAGCTTGATCCAAAAAGGGGCATCCAGACTTGGGGAAAGTTCTTTTTTTACCTGAGGAACCTAAATCAGAGTTTCCAAACTTTGAATTACTATGTCTGATTGACTGAAAACCTTCAAAGACGGTTATGGCTATTGCTTAATTTTTACTAGGACCATTCTGAAGTTTAGATATCTAGTATTGTGCACGACATCACTGTCCAAAAGTCAGAAAGTTGGAACCATTTGTGCATCACAGTGGTCCCAATCTAAAGCCTGATTGGTTTTCGGGTGTCTGGCAGGGCTACATCTCACCTCAGCCCTGAACATAAAAAACAAACATTGATTTCTTCAAGTGAGTCTCTTGGAAAATTACACCCGGAGATTCAGTGCTGAAAAGTCTCATCTTGCACAAACCACAGTGTAAAAACACACAAACAACAGTCTGCCAGCCAAGAATTCAGCCAGATAGGAGAACATTTATGACTCTCACCTCCGTGGGATAGTCTGCTAGAACGAGGGGATAAAAAAACAAACCACTCCCAACACTCAGCACCACCAACGCCACACCACACTTCACTGGAAGAGAGACCAGACCATTGGGTTTGGACTGGAAACAGGAGCGTGTGTGCCAAGTGGCCTCGCACACCCTGATAGACACGGATAAAGAGGTGTGTGTGCGGGAGTGTGTGTGTGGGGTTTGCACACGTGACGCAGCAGACGTGTTTGCCGAAGTGTGCAAAGCAATTTTCCACTTGAGTCTTAACGGTAAAACCACAACACCCCAACCAGCTATTATCACATCAAAGAGCAAAGCCCCTGCTCTGATCCAACTATTTCTGAGATGCTGCGTTTAGCTGCCACTGGAAAAATAAAGAAATGTGTCTCTTATCGTTATTTTCATCACTGTCTCCGTTTCCCTCTTGATCCGCCGTCTCTGGCAGAGTTGGTTTTTCTAAGATTGGAGTTGACGGCAGCAGCACCCTGCGAGTGAGGAGGAGATAACAGAAATTTGCATTCCTTCAGACAGAGATGGAGGGACGAGAGCGAGGAGAAGAGCCAGGCCGGAGGAGGCGACTATCTGAGTCTAACAGGCTCTGGGGGGCTTTGTCTCCGAGACACCCTCTTCATATCCCTCCATTTCAGCGTCCATCAGTCATTTCCTCCTCCTTCCTACTGTTTCACCATTCCTTCCTTCATTTTGCTCCTGCGGGTCTCCTGTTTATGCCAGCAAATCTTCCTGTTTCAGCAACAATTACAATCACCTCAGGGACTTCCAGATTCACTGTTATTTCTTAACCGTGCAGCAGCCAATCCTCAAACATGGTATCTGTTGTTATGTCAACATGCACCACTGATGAACAGGTTAAAGGGACAGTTCAGTTTTTTTGAAGTGGGGTTGTATGAGCTCCATATGGCCACTAAGTACATTAGATGCAGTAGAAAGTTCTCTACTCTTTCTCAGTAAGCCACAATTTGTAAAAGTTTGTGGCGCAGAACCAGCCGCCAACAGGGAAGTGTTGTACCAAATACAAAGGGTATTTTCTCCGCCTACAAGAACTCCCACCAAAACATAACACCACAGTTTAAGAGGACACTGCCTAGAATTTTTTTTGAGTGCATTAACTTTTTGGAAAAATAAAGTTTATCTGGAACTAACCGACACACATCACGTATTCCTCTGCGCAGCGCTGCCGCAGTTGTGATTGGATGTCCCTCTTAACTCATCCAAACTTTCCACACAACCAAAGTAGCTGTGATTGGATATATTCCTAACTTGTCTCTACTTTCTACATGACCAAATTAGGTCCAAATGGATCAAGTCTCTGTCAGACATTTTCGTCTAGTTTTTATCTGTTGACGAAAATGTCAGTTAATTTAGTTTCAGTTTTAGTCCATGTGCACTTCTTTTTTTAGTTATAGTCTAGTCTTCATTGAAAACTATGAAAACTAGACGAAAACTATGACGAAAATAATTAGTCAACAAAATTAACACTGGTTCAGCATCCATGATTCACATCCATATAGGCAGATGGATGTGATCATAGACTTCATCAGTGTTGCCTTGATGTTCATGCTGATATTTGTTGATTTCCACAATTTATTTGGTTTGTGTTGTCATAGTGTTTTGTTGGGAAAGTACCTGGCAGTTCCCATCTCCCTTTGACATGTGTTGTTTTTAGTCCTGCTGGGTGTCCACACACCCATTCATTATGGGGCCAATCAGATAATGTAGCAGGCAGGTGCCACTGCGGCGGTGTAAACAACAAAATGTGAACCACTTTGCATAACAAACTATCACCAAACCAAACCATGAACAGTCTGGTCAAACAAAGACATTCCCGAAAGTCAAACAAGAGGACAGGAACAAAATGTAAAGTCAGAGGGTCAAGAAAGTTAAAGCTGATGAAACAAATGAAAGCGGTAAACTGGAAACACTGGAAGTACTACATGAATATAAAATTATAGCATAAAAGTTTTAAAAATAATTAACAAAGGAGACTTAGGAAAATGATGATAGTTATAATAATAAGAAAACAATAATGAAATAAATAGATCAATAGATGAATGGTGATGGCATCACATGAAATAGATTAGAAGTTTGAGTAAATAAGGGAAAAAAGAGGTGAATTAAAATATGAAAAGATGGTCTAAGAGTGATGAGAAACCAGTTAAGATTTTACCAGACATTTGTAGAGATTCCTTTGACAAGCAAGGTATGAACATAAGATCTCTAACTTCTAAAATCAGTTCTTTAAATCGGGTTGGACATTTGTGCAAAGTTTGAATCAAATTGCTCAGAGCATTCTTGAGATAATATGTGTTCAAGCAAAGGATGAACATGAAGCCCAGTGACTGACTTTTAAGTTCATTTAGTCCATGCTTGAGTCAGACTGGACATTTATGTAAAGTTTGAAGTACATCCTGTTAGTATATGTTGTAAGATAGTCATGTTTCCTGAGTATCTCATTCATAAATATTGCCTGGATGAATGAAGATATGAACAACTCAACGTCATGGTTCAGGCCCTGAATGTCACCAATGCAGCGGCATGATAAGTGTCATATGAAATATTTGACCAGAGGAATCGGAGAAACTCTTTTGATTCAGTCTGTCCAGAGCAAGGAGCTCCATATTTTCCAATATTTTAGCAAAGTGAACAACTGGTGTAAAAGCATGAGTACATCATTCTATAAAGAGAAAGCTGTGACAAAATGGACTCCTCTGAGACTGTGGGCTGATCAAGTTAGACTCTTTTCTTAAGTCAAGGTGGCGTTTGCTGCCAATTTGAATTTCCCCAAAGTTGTAAAACATAAAGCTGTGTGCCAGAAGAGTTCTGCTTCGTAAGATTTACTGTGTTGGTTATTGAGCTGACTCAGTATTGTTTTGCATAAAACATAACAAAGTATATCATAAAAGACAGACAAATTCAATTTAGATAAAACCTTGAAGCTTACCTTTTGGAAATATGGAGTAAATAGAGTATAAGAAATGTGTCTTTGATGATGTTTCTGGCTTAAAAACTGCTGCGATAAACAGAAACTATCCAGGGAACAAACGCAGTCTGACACAACAGAAGGAAGACTTTTCTCAGACATGAGCTCCAGTAAAGTGAAGTCTCAATCTTGAAGGTGCAGCTAATTCCTGCTCATGTTTTTCTTGGATGTACACTGACCCGGATTTAAGATCACAGAACATGCAAACATGGCTGACAAAGAAATATTCCACCCGCTACATTTTCTTAAAACCTCATTGGCTCGACCCCAGCATGTGACTTCAGTGTGCAGTGTTTGAGTCTGTGAGGGGAGAAAAATGAGGAATGGGAAACACTAATATGAAATCACCACAGTTCAGATAGAAAAAAGAGGAAAGTTATAACCTGCAGGGTTTGAGTATCTTTTATCAGAGATGTATTTTTTTGTTTGTTTGTTTGTTTTGTTTGTTTTAATGTCTTTTACACATCCATCCATTCATCCATCTTCTTTCACTTAGCCATGGATGGGGGCAGCAGCCTAAGCAGGGCAGTCCAGACTTCCCTCTCCCCTGCAACTTCGTCATTTAAAAAATATTATATATTTTTTTTATTTAACCATTATTTAACCATATAATTCCCATTGAGGTCAGGATCTCATTCACAAGTGCAACCTGGCCAAGAGGTCAGCAGCACACATCATAATAAATACAAATACAAAAAAAGGCATTAAATTACAAACAATAATAAATATGGGAAAATATTAACAATTTAACAGTGGAAGTGTGACAGTTTTGAGGACAGTAGCAATTAAAAACACACAAGTACTACTTGTAGGATTCTCACTGCCTAGTGAGTATAATGGAACAAAAAGCTTTGACTGAAACCATTTCTGATATTTTCAGCTCTGTCCGTACAATTTTTCAAGCGCTGGGGGCAACATAACAAAACAGTTATTCAAAATCAAGACATATGGAGAAAATAGGGCTTGAAAGGGTGACGTAGCAGAAGTGCATCGATTGGAAAATCTGTTTACTCTGTTTACGTTGTGCGACACTGTAAGTGATTCACAATGGTGCAGACTTGCTGTGTGATTCTTTGCCACAAACGGTCTCACGATCAGCACAGAAACCAGATCAATGAGCTCAGATATGTGTCCTTTCCAACAACCATACCATATAATGGCGATTGGATAACCAAAACAACATAGTGCTGCTGTCAAATTTGTATTATGTAAAAGATCTCTGTAAGAGTTAACATTACTGTTGTGTGTTGCAGCTCAATGTCTCGCTAACTTTAGCATCATCACAAAGTTTGCAGACCTCTGAAAAGACGACGGTCATATCATAAAATTTGGAGGTTCATCACCCACCTAAAGCTGGTTTGTCCATGAGCCCTTAAAGACTTAGCATTCCTACATTCATCGCCGGTGTAGTAGCTTGTTCTGTTGAAGAGATAGAGGGCTAGCTCTGCTTCGGACAACAGCGGCAGGTGATTTAAATCCTGACTCCACTCTCGGTGCTCATACGGATCGATTCCGTCTATTTTCTTAATTTTTCTAAGTACCGAGCCTTTGGACCAGGGTCCAGCTTGTCCTGGTACGGTCCGACAGTCATTTGTTTTCAATGATCCATTTTTCTTGTTGTTGTTTTTTTTTTCCTGGCTGTCTCACCACCTCACAGTCTCTCCAACGAATGTAAACTTGCCACTTGCGACCCACAGTGCACTGCGCAATCACCTGACCTTTCAAGCCCTATATTAAATGTAGGTGATCTTTTTTCCATTTGATCCAGATTGAGTTTATGATGTTTGGGTTAACAAAGGTGGCAACAATATGTTATACATATTTTTGTGGTAACTTAAAGAGCCCATATTATACTTAGTTTTCCACACCTGTTTGTGAGTTTTACATGTCCCCCACATGATAGAGTGCTTTTATGCACTAGACAAAAATGTTGCTGCATCTGGACTTCTCTCCCTTCTCCTGTTTGCAGTAAGTAGCTGCTTGAACCAGCTGACAGAAGCGTAATTATGTCTAAAAAAAATGTCCACATCAGGGCCTTCATGCACCAAACAGTTTGACATTAGCACAGTCACAGCTACAGGTAACACACCTTTGGCTTTTATGTACTTCCAGCCTCTCCTTTGTTCGAATCCACTGTGCTCTTCCCTCAGTCCAGCCCCCCCTCTGCTGTAAGTGACGGCCATAATGAATGAACCACCTCTCTATTGAGCGCCCCACAGCTCTCACCTCTTAGCCGTATCGAGAGGGCGTCTGATTTTCTCCCAGGCTGTGGAATAGGCTGCATTATATTTTCAGAAGATTGCTGGTGGAGAGCCGAGGCATAAAGAAAACCCCTCGACACACAGCTTTATGTGAGCGTCCAGAGACGAGCCTGTGTGTGCGTTTTGTGGTTGGTTAGGGATTTTCTTAGCTCTGGAGAGGCTGAAACTGAAAGCAAAGCCAAACAAAGGAAGAAAGAAGGGGGCGAGGTAAAAAGTGCTTGAGTTGAAAGTTGGGTAAATATGTGATGAGATGGAATGTATAGTGGATGATTTGGAGGACGTCGTTCGTGTCGCTGTACAATCAGATTAACTCTGGCATTGTGTTTGTGTTTAGATCAGCACGTTCTGGTAGACGAAACATTGCTTTAGTTGCTTACAGCATAACACAACACAGGGTTGATGCTCTTATCTGCAGGTGTGACCTAAAAAACGTCAACAGCTTTAAAATTATTTTTACGTCTCTAAAGATTTCTATTTCTATGAAAACTAAAGCATAAAATACTTAAAGCAGTCTGCACCATATATATTAAAAGTTTGAGAAATTTACTTGGAAAGAAGAATTACTGCTCATCTCTGTATGATAAATAGGGAAGAGTAAGTTAATGTAATGTAAAGCTAATCATAAAAAACTACAAGTATGGAGGTCAATAGAGCGGTGCAGGCAGGCCCGGAGTGGCTAATCGGGAGGACTGGGACGATTCCCGGTGGGCCGGGCCAGAGCACAGTATCATAAAAACGTACCCCAAGTTGCACCCACTGTAGATGAATAGAGGTCATAGATCTTTGTATGAAGAAACTGTTACGGGTGCGTTGTATCAGACAGAACAGTTTTATCATTTGAAACATCCAGTTCAGAACTATAAGGGAATAGGATGAGAGGAATTTAAAATAATACAAAATATTTTAATATGATTTTTTTTTTTTATTGCTTTAATCCAAACAAGTTTCCATGTTAGATAAAATTATAAAATGCAGTAAGTTAGATAAAGTATCTATCTATTCATCTATCTATCTATCTATCTATCTATCTATCTGTTGTTATACTAAAATTACACCTACAAGTTGAAAGCCTGCTATACTATCAAACTCCAGGGCTGAAATAGAGTCCCAATCCGGCCCTGGGTGCAGCAATGAGTCCAAAAAGCATTTAGCTTGTCCTGGTTCTCAAGCCTGAAACTAAGTGGGATTTAGAATACCAGTTTTGGATAAATGCCTGAAACAAAGTTTGTGGTTAACACACACGCATGAGATTTCAATGTTTACTGGTAAATAAAATGCATCTGATGTTACCTGCTTTTGAATCTTAAATGGTTGTTTTGTGTCAAAAACAGCAGTGGCTAACTAACTGGTAAATGGTAAATGAAGTTGAGCTTACATAGCTCTTTTCTAGTCTCTTTGACTGCTTTAAGCAGCTTTACACCACAGGTCATATATACCCATTCACACCCATTCACCCTCTGATGGTTGAAGTTTCTATGTTAGTTATCCATTAGTATCAACTTACACATTCACGCTTTTCATGCCCATTTGGGGTCAAGTGTCAGTGTCTTGCATTTTGGTGTCCTCCTCATATGATGTGTTTTTCACATTAGCCTGTCTAAAAATGCAGCGCAGTATAGCTGATGATTTGGAGCTATGACACCCTGATAGTATGACATCAGCTGTGATCTAGCGAGACGCAGAGTACAGCCTGGACTGGTTGCCGTCAATCACAGAGCTGACATATGGAGCCAAACAGTCAGGCACACTCACATTCACACACACATGTAATTGAGGTAAACCAGTTAGCCTAAAAAGGCCTGGACCTTCTTGCTGTCAGACAACAGCTAATCACTGCACCACCATAGGTCTCAAAATCTACCTTCAAGATTATTTATCAAATAAACAAAACTGAGAAATCTGTCAATGCTTTAATTAGTAAATTTAGCTTACTTAATGAAATTTTCTTTTACAAAAGATTGCATGATAAAATGTAAGAATTAGTTGCTTGTTCTGGTTAATGTAAGTGTCAATTAAAATCTTTTGGATGTAGCCTTTGGGTCTAAATGGAAAGAGGCTTTAAGACAGCCAAATCATTATATTCATTCTTTCAACCAATTAACTGATAATCATTGCAATTTGGAGCTTTGGACCTTAATGCATAGCTGTATTGTGCTATTCCAATTAACTTGAAATGACTGGATTTTCTTTCATTACTGGGATAAATAGCAGCCCTTTTGAGAGGCCTATTTCATTTGTATAAGTTGAAAACGGATCCTAAAGTTTAACTGTTTCTGTCTCTTTAGATAAATTGAATGAATTAAGACTGACTCCTCTTATGGAGACACTAAAAAAAACAGATATATTACTTAAGTCACTCCTGGTGGATTTCACTCTTCAATCACATCTTCATACGGCTAAATTAAGTCACATCTTCACTCCCATCTCTAACCTGCATGTGCTGACAGTGCTCTTCATGAAGGTAATATTCAGCTGGGAGGTCTTTGGGGAAAGATTGATTCCCCTCCTGATATCCTCGGCTCGTGCTTTCTAAAGTTGATAAATGTGTTTTTACAGCCCGCCTACTGAATAAGAAATATGGTGTCATGAAATGAGGGGTTTACAGGCCTGGCTTCAATGAGACTTTTCCCAAAATTCCCCTTTTTCTTTCTAAGCTGTGTTTTTTTTTCTCCTAAGGCCTCAGGCAGACACATTTTTTACTGTTTCTCTGTTGAACTTTGCAAAAGCACAAAGATCCATTCATACTGTCAGGGAGTGGTTATCGATTGTTTCATTGTGATGTTTTAGACGCTACTGAAAAAAGTGCAACCCATAGACAGAGAAAAGCAAACGTATTAACTGTAACGTCCTCTATAAAGATCTTCCTTCAGGCTTTTTTCTGTCTTTCTCTTGTGCACTCTCAGCCATCCTCTGTCATGTGGAAAGTTGGTACCAGGAGAAGTTTTACTTTATGGTGTTGGGGATGAAGGTATCAGCCATCTACTTACCGTCACTTTTCATACCTAGAGCGCAAACCTCCGCCAAGGCAGCTTATGTATTGCTGTTACATCTATAAGCAATAGTTTCACGATAAAGTTACCATCATAATATGATTCATTGACTCCGAAACCCTCACCTAGCACTCAGAATCATGTTGATATCATTGTTAGTTTGGCAGTTATTGAGCAAAAGTGATCGTTTGCTAATGGCGGTTATCCGGATCACCACCAGAATCTAATCATTTTTAAGTTGGGCCATTACCAACATCTGAAAATTTCAGCAAAATCTGTACAATAGTTTTTGTGTAATCTTTCTAACAAACAAACAAACAAACAAACATAATATATGCCTAACTTTAAGTAAGATTTTGAGTTATAGAGTCCCTAACAATGCAAAGGTCCTGTATCTTGGTTTAATTGTTAGTGATATCATTTAAAAAAAAAGACTGGTATCTATGTAAAATACTGTTTGCTGCATGTAAAATAGCAATAATAAGGAAGTGGTATAACCCTGAGCCCCTAAATCTCTCTGAGTGGATGGATATTGTCAAGGAGGTCTTCTCGATGGAAAGGATAACTTCCTCTTAAGACTTCAAGGGACAATCTTTACTAAGAGGTGGGAGAAATGGACAGTCTTTGTGACAGCGGAAAAGGACGCTACCCTTTTTTTAAGTCAAGGTGTCCCCCACAAACCGTCTTCTCTGTGTTTTTGTGTTCTTTATCTCTGTTTATAAGTAAAAAATAACTAAATAAATTGGACTAAGCCATTTCATAGGAGCCTTTGGAACACTGTTGATGCTCCAGTGGACACTGCCATACTGCACTTTATCCCAACCGAACTTTAGCCCCGTCTACTCACAGACAGAGAGGCCGTGTGTAAGCAGGTCTTGGGGCCGTCTGACCAATAGTGACTGCATTTCCCAAACTGGAAATTCTTAATACATCCTCCATAAAAAAAAACAGGCATAAAATAAAAAAACTCCACCTCTTCACAGTGAGAGTCCATAGATGTGTTACAGTTTTAGACTGAAACTGTTTTTCTGAACCAGTCTGCAAAGACGTGTATTAAGGATGTAAAAACCATATTTTCCCCGCATAAAATCATTAAGGGGTCATTTTTCTGCAGCCAGCCCCAAGTGGACAATTGGGGTACTACAAGCTTTTGGCATTTCCGCACGTGCCGTCATTTTCAGCCCCCGAGGTTGCCACATTGCTAAAATACAGTTTAGAGTCTTGGCACACTGGGAAAAACTCTGATAATCCATCCATTCATCCATTATCCATTATCCATATCGCTTATTCCTTTCGGGGTCACAGGGCCTGGAGCCGATCCCAGCTGACATTGGGCAAGAGGCGGGGTACATCCTGAACCGGTCAAGAGCCAATCACAGGACCACATAGAGAGACAGACAGCCGTTCATTCTCACACTCAAACAAGCATGTTTTTGGTCTGTGTGAGGAAGCAGGAGTGCCCAGAGAGAACCCACGCATGCACGGGGAAGAACATGTAAACTCCACACAGAAAGGCTCTGACCAACACAGGGATCAAACTAACAACCTTCCTCCTGTGAGGCACTACCTGCTGTACCATCGTGCCGCCTAAATCTGATAATGTGCATCCCAAATGATTTTGTTAATGAAAAGTTTTACAGCTGTTCATCAAATATAACCTGCCATCAATTATATGCAACAAAGAAAGTAAGATTTACGAGATAATAAAACATGCGTCTTATGAAGATATGAACTTTACAGTATCAGACTTTTCTTACTTTTAAAGCTGCCTTGAGATTTTGGCTTGGTATGTCTTGGGCCAAAAAGTGGGGAAACCTCTTGTCTATTCTTCACATTTACGTTGTTTTGGTGCTGGTGTTGTCATTCCTTAAAGTTAGCTTTCATGAAAACTCCACATTTTGACATCTGTCAGTCATATTGTGTATCAAAAAACTATTTTTCAAAATCAGATGAAAGCTTAGTTCTATTTTCTTTTGCTTAAAAGAGTAACAGCTGTGTATTTTATATGAACATATCTATCAGATTACATCCCAGTATATGTTGTAAACTCAAATTATACTGGAATAACTTGTCTGTTGCACTCAAATGCTCTTTGTTGTGAGTACTAAAGTATTTTAAGGATACAGGAAGAGGTTTGGAATTTTTTTTTATTCAGGCAAATCCGCTGTGGCACATTTACCCTGAATAAATCTTAAAATAGCAGCTGACTTTGTTAAACTTTGCTGTCAGCAGGGAAATTAAGACTGTGTTTGATTCTGCTGTCATCACAGCTTTGTTCGTTATGCAAAGATCGTTCCCTCATGATGAATTGTGGGCGTTTCCCCCTCTTTTCTGGAGTCCATTAATAACCATGTTTACAGCCTTGGTTTGTGTTAGAGTAGCATGTCTCGCTCCATGGAAAGATCTATTGGTGCCTGTTTGATGGGGAGAATAAATTGAGAAAGTTAACACAGTCTCTTTTTGTTGTTGTTGTTGTGTCTTCGTTAGAGCCTGTGATTGATGACGGGAAGTTAAATCACTCACAGGAGGAGGAAAAGAGTACTGGTAGTATGTAATATAGGGGGCTGTATGGCATCTCACGTGGTGAATACTCCTCTGAAGTCCCTCAAACTCCACCATCTGTTCCTGATAAAAGATAATGGTGCTAATTAATCGCTGTAGCTAGCTGAAGCAGCCTGCAGCACGGGGACAGATACTGAGGGGGAAGTGATGGTCGTGGGTAAACGAGGAGCTTTTAACTGTGGACTGGAGGGCAGACTTGTTGTCTTCTTGAAAAATACACGATCTGATAACAGCTTTTTGAGGAAGGAAGGTGGAAGAGAAGGGAGAGATTGATGCTTGTTTTTACTGAGTTGAGTTGCTAAAGGCCAAAATCCACCTCAGAAGAATTTATCCAAGCAGACGCTTCACTGTAAATTTGACATCCAGCAGCAAACGACTCTGCAGTTAGCATTAAAATTAAAATTTGCAGAGCATCAGTGGTCATTTTTTTGTTTGCTTTTCCTCAGGATTTATCTACACAGGGGATGTTGTCCACCGGATGCTAACAGCTACACAGTACATCGCTCCCCTGATGGCAAACTTTGACCCCAGTGTCTCCAGAAACTCTACAGTCATCTACTTTGACAATGGTAAGATCCCTTTGCAATCTTATTTCTGCTATAATGTGTTGAACTCGTGCCCTCCCACTGCTGAAACTGGCTCTCATGGTGGCTTAAATCTGGCTACGACAGGTCACAAATACAGGGGGGGGCGATAACCCTGTGAGCTCTGTCTGAATCCCACATCTATGGAGGCTCAGACGCTAATAGGAGCAGCCAGGGTTCAATTCCAGTCTACAGCCTCTCTCGTGTGTCTTCTCTCACTGTCTCTCCAACTGGTTAACCCTCATGGTCTGTCTTCTGTCTGTAAGGCAAAACTGCCAAAAAATGACCCAAACAAAAGGTGACAAGTGCAGTGTTATGTATGTTATAAACCAAAAGAGGGTTAAGATCTTAAATTATTAAAATATTTTAAATAATTGTAATTAACAATTTACAAAGGTGTGTACCAATACCTCACAGTAAAAAAAACAAAAATTAATAAAAACATAGGCATGATCACGCATGATCTTATTTTGTTCTTTTGACTTCAATCTTGTGCTGTTTTTTAGTTTAAAAAAATCATTACCCGGGTATCTGCATGATCTTAAAATGTTGTAATGTTAAATGTTTTAATAAGTATTAAAAAGTCTCCAATTCAAAGTGGCAAGGTTTTGAATTTCATGGCCTGTGTTTAATGATAAATTCATTAAAAGAGGTCACAGGCCACACTTTTTTCATCCTTTAATTTGGGAGGAAATATTTCTTTAGCAATTAACAAAATCTCTAATTATACATTTTTATGTTTTTTAGGCTAAATACATTTTTCTTTCAAAAGTTTTGTTTGGTGAGTACATATCGTAATATCCTGTAATAGGATCCATGATTTTCTATTAATCTTCTTGAGCCACCTTTACATTTAATTCTAAAATTATGAACATTTATTATAGATGTGATACCCTCCCTGACTTCAGTGTCCTAAATTGTCTAATAAAACTAAAGAAAATACGACTTGTGGTGTCAGTTTTGCATTGCTGTAATAAATAATTTGTCATTGGTAATTAGAAATATATGTGATCACAAACTAAAGAGCAGATTTTACAGAAAAAGAAGAACTTGAATTTAGAAAAGTTCACACATAATTATGTATTTTTTATATACATTGAGAAACACAGAAAGAACAAGAATGAATTATGAAGGAGTGCGGGAGGAGACCGAAAGATCAGATAGCTTATTTAAGACTTCCACATAAATAACATTAAAGTATCACAAAGTTAGAGACACACAAATGAAAATAAATTAAACAGATTAATGTGCTAAAATATGCAAAAACTTTTATTATCATAGATTTTTTTGGCTCTTAAAGACTCAATTTGGCACATTTGTTAGTATTATGATGAAAAAACAATATCCGCCGCATGTAAAGAGTAGAGATATGACATCAGAGCAAAGTTTAGCTTAACTTGTATTTGTTGTTCTTAGCTCTTTGTTCACACAGACAGGATAGTACGTCAACAAGAAGCTTAAACCTGAAAGAGAAAGAAACAACCCAAAATTAAGATGCATGTCACTTCCCTACTTTGACCACAGAATCTTGTCTTTTGTTGTCTGTCCACACTTTTAGAGCATTTATTCAGGTGCTTGAATCTACCCTGAGAGTTGTATGTTCTAACTGTACTTTTCATAATCTTAATACCAAATCAAACTCTCAGTTGGCTCTCATATTCCACCCCCTCTTTCAAGCTTAATTGATCCCCCTTCTCTCTCTGTACCTTTCAATTACCATATGCTGGTGTTGTTATCCATCACGTCAGTCATTGCTGTCTAAACTTCAGCATCACAGTGCCTGACCAACACTTTGACCTTCTGCAGTGGAGCCCATCAGACTTGAACAAAAGTGGCAGCCAATCGATTCCCAGCCCGCCTGATCCCTAGAACACTGTCCATCAGTCAATGTCCTGCCGATACAGCAGCACGACTGTACTCTGTGTTATGTTGTTAAAAATCAGAGCTTCTCCATCTGACCGTGAGCATTTTCACAGCAGATACAGTAATTGTCACTGACACACAATCAAGAAAGAAGACTTTTGGGAACAGGGTTAGGCTGCTTATCAGACTTTTAAATACCACTTTATTTTGCGAATCATAACCGATTAACAGAAGAACATACAAAAATGGAAAAGACAGAAGTGCTGTGAAAGTAAAGTTTATTGTATTTACTGTGTTTCAGATCTTCACACATCCCTCAAAGTCCTTGTCAAGACACAAGAGAAGCATTTATTAATCCATGCACGATATGAAATGAAACAATACAATTAAAATACTTAAATATTAAACATAATATATAATGGTATAAAGACCATAAACAACATTGGATATCAACTAGGGATGTACAATATTATCTGTACAATATTAGTATCAGACGATAATTCCCTAAAGGCTGATTATAGAAAATGGCAGCTATGAAAATATTTGCTGATATTTTGAGCATGTTTTGGCCACACATATTGGCCTTGTAAATATATCTTCGCTGTAATATTGGCTAAATGTACTAAAATGATTGACCTGCATGGTAGAGATTCAGTGTTTGATGTCTGAATTTACCGATTACCCAAGAGGAGACTAATCAACCAATCAAAAAAAAAAAAAAAAACGGGCCTACATGGTGACGAGGTTCTTGGAGTGACAACAGTCTCAGACGGGGTGAGAATAAAGGTAGATCAGGGGTACTTCATTTATGGACACTTAAAGGTTTTTTTTTTTAACATAAGTGATTGTGAGCGTACTCTAGCAATCATCAAAACTGAATAAATTACCTAAATTAAAGCAAACTATGTCCATTTTAAGACACATTATTTTAATCTTCAGGACATTCTGGTTTGACATGTTTGACATGATGCTGTCTTAAGTTCACCTGTCACAACGGCAGATGGTGCGTCAGAATTTCATCTTTTAAACATTGGTGGGAAACACTGAGGAACTGTTGAAAAAGTAATAAATACATCTGTTGAGGTGAAGCTCCTTAAATAGGAAACACCAAAGACAGAAAATAATTCAGGAAATGCTATTTAAAGTGGGGTAAAACTCTTGTCTTGTGTAATAGAGATGGATTGTGTGTGTTTGTGTTGACTTCATACAGCATGTAGAGCTTGTCAGTGGAATTAGAAACAAGGCCAGTGTGTACTCCCTCCACGCCTTCTCAGCCTCTCTGTATTTTTAGACAGAAAGCCCCAGATAGTACAACCTCCACTCCTGAACTCAATGCATTTTAAACAGACTTATATTAGGCTGTACTCGAGCTGACTGAATGAACATGGTGTACTGCGAGCAAGCAGCAATTTAGTAATCTGCTCCTCCCTCCCATATTCAGTGTTTTGTGCTCAAATCTGCTTTCTTAAACTGACTATGCTATTGTTGTTTCTCTGTTAGCCATCCAAACAAAAGTGTTCAAGTGTCTCATGCATGCTGTGTTATTCTACTTGTTAAGGAATGGCTATCAGTCCTTTTTGATCTTACATACTTAGATATTTCTTTTAAATTAGGAAGCTAGGAATGGAATAACGACAATAAATGGTCAACATTTCTGGTGGCAAATAGCTTTAAAAGTAAGAAAAGTCTGATACTGTAAAGTAGAAACAACTTGCTGCTAACTTGCATGATAAAGACCAACATGGAGGCTAAAACACTGAATGATATTTGATTACTCCCCAAAGCGAAAAGAGTGATCATAATCTGTCTTAATTTGCGTTCATATATTTGATTCAGTGACTGTAACAGTTTGAAACATTATCAAATATTAACACTGGCAGGAAAATAAAAGGGTTCGCAACAGAGGGTTGATAACATGTTAGCTAGCTTTCAAGTTGTGATTAAGATGGTAAATGACAGTATATTGTTACAGAGGAGGGACAAAAATCCAAGGAGGTGTTTGGCTGGAAAAATAGGGAAAGAAAATTAATGGCTTAGCAAGCATGATTTGCTAACCCGCTAGCTAGCTCTGTGGTCCAGGCAGAATTTTTGCCACTTGTTGCAAAGGGCTGTGTTCATGGTGGATTCATTATGGGTCTGGATTAATTTAAAAAATAATAATAATAAAAAATAAAATAAAGCAAATAAAAAAGAATAAGCCTAAGCCCAGGGTTTCACTTTTCTCTCAAGGCAAACCTAAGATAATGCTAAAATCTCAAGAAACACCAAATTCATACCCCCAAAAATTGTCTCTTTAGCTTATGTCACAGTACTTTATGTTTTTATACTAGCACCAAATTAAATTATCCTGACACACAAGATGGAGCATTCAATATATTTCACTCATCCTAGGCAACAGGTCATGAAAAGTGTTTGGAAATGGGCAAAAACTTCCAAAAGCATATCAGGTAGGTGGTTGCTCAATTGTTTGTCAGTAATATTCATTATGGGCCAATTAGATCATGAAGTAGGTGGGCGCTACTGCCATGGTGTAAAGGCCAAAACGTGAGCCACTTTGTAGAATAAACTTACGTCAGAAGTGGAGTGAAAATACCTTTTTTAATCAAGAAGTGCTTTCAGTGTTGAAAATGCGGTCCAGATCTGACAAAAACAGCTACTGAAGCTGTTAGCATTCATGCTAATCTCTACACGAGCAGTCACTTCCTTTCATAGTCTTGCTCGTAGCTCCCATCTCTTCCTACTCTAGAGGGCGCTGATTGGACCATGCCGCTTTGAACCACTCTTAATCGTTGTAGACTGGAGCTTGGCAAGAGGGATCTGTTCGAGTACAGACATTGAATCAGGCTGATCCAGCTGCACTCCATGGTTAAAATAAAGTCAGACCATCTCCTGTTTTACTTCAGGAAAACATATTTGTTTGTCTGGAGAGTTCATTTAAAACATTGTTAAATTTAATCAGTTTAGTCACACATTTAAACATGACAGTTCACAAATGTAAAACTAGGTTTATTATGCATAAGTTATGATATAATTCTATGTTACAGTTGTACAAATTCCCAAGGCACACCTACACTTGCCTCAAATCACCAGTGTGTGCCTTTCAAAAGATAAATTCATTGATAACCCTTTCAACTGCCACATCACCTCTATTTCTTTAGTCAAACTTCAGTCCTTACTTACTTGATACTTTCTTGTCCCACGATGACCGTAAGGCTACAAGTTACTGAATTAACTGTAGGACAAAGAAGTTTTCTCCCTGATTTTTGGTGAGTTTTTTATTTCTCATAGTCAAAGAACATTGAAACAGGCTGTCTCTGTGGGGGTTCCTAACACCCTTCCCAGTTACTTTAGTAATGTCAGTGGCATTCAGCACTCCCACAAGTCTAACTCAAGCCATCTAGTTTTACAAGAAGCATCTGGTTGTGAAATCATGTATCACAATATTTCCTGTTTAGGGGAGTCAAAAGCAAATTCCAGTTGAGAATTGATCACAGATCCTGCAAGAAATAGATGTCATTAGTCCTTGTGCTAAACGATTCCCTTTATCGTTGACAAAAAGACTCCTACTGCATGTCTAGTGGGTGAAAATATCAGAAACTTGAAGAAACATTCATCTGTGCAGCCCAACACTAAATATCTGGAGTGATATGTGTTTGACATTGTTGCCACTGAAAGCCTTTATAGATCGACTTTTGCCTACTCAGAAAATCTACAAAAATTGATCAGGGAATCATCAAAGAATCGTGTAGATAAGAAGAACTTTCTGGAATTGGTATCTGTAAAATCTTATTAATTCCCATCCATATTCCTATGCCTGGAAATATATATTTGGTGGAAAAAAAAGTAAATTTTGAAAATGTATATTGTGAAACCTACCACGGATCGAAACATTCACTGACAATTTTCCAAGCTTGATTTAGCAGCAGGCTGTTAATCACATTGTCTGACACTCACCTGATGGAATGGATAAAGATATGAACTTTCTAAAAGTAGAGCTGTAACTGATCAGATTATATGAAGAGTTCATAAAGTCTGTTTCTGACAGCTTAAGTCTTGCTCAAGTTTTCAGCTAACAAATAGTACAAGACACATGTAAATAGGAGCTTTTTACGTCTGACCTCTCACTAACTTGTCGAACATTCATCTCAAGTAAGAGCAACATCCATGTCAAGTCCCAGAGGCCCTTAGTGCCCACCATGTGTAATAAAAACCTTGTAGAAGAGGACCTCGATGCTCTCCAAACTGTCAGCGGAGAGACTTAATCTCTTCTTTGGTCTGGATGGAAGAGCTCTGGCTTTGTGACGTAAAAATTGATGAGTTGTGTTAACAAACCTTTATTTCCCTGGATACCAGCCAAATGACTGGCTCAGAAAAGGGAATGGCTTTCACATCAATAGGTTCTCTAAAGTCTACAGTAAATCAGGACAGTGTTAAGAGTAATGGGGAACCACTGTAAGGATGGAGGAGCCGAACGCCCGGTGATCCTGGGCCTAATTTAATGTGTGTCTGAAGTCAGGAAAGAACTGCTGAAGAGCCTCTGTGGGACAGGGTGGTTCGAAGGTGCAGCAGTGACTGTTAAGTTTCTAACATACTTATTTACAGAATGATTTCTGCATTTGTACAGAGAGTTTTTTAGTCTGGGATCAGCCACAAATATTACTGTCTTTGTATTCAGCTTCCAGGACGCCTTTCAAGCCTCTGAGTCTTTGATAGCCTGGACTGTAGGCATACTTTGGGGTTGTCTGTACCCCTGTCATATAACGGCCCTGGTAACCAACACAGCTTTAAGTTAAAAAGCCCTTAGACCTCTTCTCAGGATTGTGTGAGCATGGTTGAATTTTTTTCGACTGACAGTTCCCCAAATCTGTGAAATTCGTAGACAGTGTACAGGTAGGTGGACTTTTTGACCTGTTTTTATTATTATTGTTGTTTTGTTATGATTATTTTGTGCCTTTATTGATAGGAGAGAGAGACAGTGGATATGCTTGTGAGAAGGAGTGAGAAAGAGTAGGGGAAGACACTCTGCAAACATGCCACAGGCTGAATTCGAACCCGGGCCAGTAGAAGCATGTATATGGGTTGTGCCTGGTTGCTTACCACTCAGCTAGCACCTCAACCTGTTTTTATTTTAATTAGTTTTTAGAAATTAGGAAATCAAAGTTTCTCACCCTAGCCTAACCTGTTTTCAGCCTCTCCCAAGTCTATCAACTGGAGTGACTAAAAACTCCTGCATGGGTGTGACCAGGCCTTTCAAGACTTTACATAATGTTCACTCTAAGTCATGGATAAAATAATGAATTGATTTTTCAGGTCAAAGGTCAAGATTAGGTTGACCTTACCCCTTATGAGCCAAATGTTTCAAGAATCACAATCATGGGATTGAACATGTAAGTGAACTGATCAGATTTGGAGGTCAAAGGGTACAACTTCCTTAACTATAAATCAATGGTTTAACTGGACTCTTATTAACTTAACCAGCTTTGTAATCCAACATTTACCACAAGACATACAATTACAGGTTAAATCAGGCCTGAAAGATGAACCACGGTTTCATTGTCTTCACTGTGAAAATGTGCAGTGATCAGTAAGCAAAGGACACTGAGGGCTCTAATTTCCTGGCGCAACTCAGGGTGGTGCAGCCTGGCGCACCACCCTGAGTTGCGCTCATGTTGGCAACATCAAGCTGATACCATATTGAGGAAAAGCCCCATTTGTATACTCACCAATACCAAGTACAAACATATGTACCAGTAACAACACTGCAGTTCTTAAAACTATTATGAAACTCATCCCCTGTACAGTTTAGCAGTGAAAAATGTCAGGGTCTCATCCTTGTCCCCTTGTTGTTGTTCATGCTGTCTGCCTCTAACAATAGAGTGGCATCATTATATTCTCAAATGTGGAGCTAAATAAAAAGATTGTAAAGGGAGTCGTTAAGTGTAAAGGAAAATCATATTGATTCCTTGTGCTATCTGGAACTGATTCTTCGCTGCAACCTGATCTCAATTCCCATCCCTAGTCCGTAACAGGATTTGGTATCCCCAACATGTTGCTTATGCATAGAATAAAAACTCCCAGATCTACGTAAACCATTACTGTAACCGCCTCTGGTTTTGATTTACTTTTGTCAGAAGTTCGAGATTCTCCTCATTGTGTGTTTTTATATCACATGCACCTCTTCATGGTCAATCACGTCACAGCCGCAGGGGGAAAGGAAGCCTGCACCAGGAAACGCTCCTTCAAAAACACATCGCTTATCAAACATCTCTCCTTCACTGATGTCTTCTTTTTCACAACCTTCTGCCCAGTCAGCAGTTCATTTCATGCTACATCAGAGACGGAGCAGATGATCTTTCAAAAGCACTGAAACGCGGGACAGTGTGTAAAGAAATGAAGTGGAGCTATCTGCAGACGGTCGAGCTGTCAGTGATGTCTGTGTTTGATTCTTTTCAGTTTTACATGTAATATTGAGCTCTACTGTACCTCTTTCTCTTTCAGGTACATCTCTGGTGGTGCAGTGGGACCATGTGCATCTACAGGACAACTACAACCTGGGGAGTTTCACCTTTCAGGCAACGCTACACAACACGGGGAGGATCGTGTTTGCATACAAAGAGGTCAGGACTCATTCATGGAAGCAGTTCTTATATTATTTTTTACAGAGTAGGGTCTTTCTAAGGAGTTTATTTAAAAGCACACTGTGTGAAATCTCACTGGGGCTTTCAACAAAACAAAACAACTGCTGATGAGTCAAGATCGAAGAGCGTGGTGACCCACAGTCCCCTCTGCCCACCTTCACTGTTCACTGTTGAAACTGAGGGCTGTTTTTTTAATTAACTTTATTTTAAGAACTTTTTCTTTAAAGAAAGGAAACAAAGATATATACAAAAATATTAAAGACAAAAAATATGACAGCTTAATTGGAACAGAAATATCATACAACTACAAATAGACACAAATGTAGAATACCAAACCAAAAGAAAAGCATAACATACAAAATGCTAAACTAGTCAAGCTTTAATTTACATATTGTTGCTGTGAGGCATGCATACTACCTGCTGCCCCTCAGTGACGCCCAGAACAACTCTACAAACAAACAAAATTTGTAATGTTTGTAATAATTGTCTGCAGCCTCTGCCTTTTCAGCCTGGAAAAAAATGTTCACAATGTTTCGTTATTTTTAACACTTCACATATTTAAGACAATATAAACAACAAATTCATATGTTAACAATGAAGAAATACCCATCATCCTGTTCCAGATACTTCTTTGGTTGTATCATCATTTAAATCATGTCAGACTTTTCTACTAGATGATTAAAATGAGTCAATTTAATCATTTAAGCAAAATTAAATAGAGACTCTCTCATGTGAGAAATTGCCAAATAATCATTAACCAGTGCAAGGCTTACAACAGCTTATTAGGACCTCCTTTCTGCTATATTTTTTCTTATTTTGTATTATGATGGTTCTTTGTAATGAGTCTGATAAGAACATCCATTCTTATTACCTAAAAATACAAGTCCTATGTTACCTTCAATGATGGTTTCTGGCACACTCAGACTTCATCTCATTTTCCTTCAGATTTTGTACCTTGAAATTTGTCCCCCATTTTCTTGTGAGATGTTTATTTTCTGTACAAAGGAGGCCATATGCTTATTAAAGTTGTATCCTGCCTGCACAGATTCCCATGGGAGGTGGTAATAAATTGGTTGGATTGAAGTGCTGTCAGACTGCTGTGGCCTGCTTCTGTTTTCTTGGCCTGTCCCAGACAGACTGTCGTGCTTCTGGTAATTGATTTTCTCCTCTTCTGTTTCAGATCCCCATCGAGGTGTCACAGATCAGCTCTGTCAATCACCCGGTGAAGGTGGGCTTGTCTGATGCTTTTGTGGTGGTCCACAAGATTCAACAGATACCCAGTGAGTCTCAAAACAGCTATTTTTACCTTACTTTGTCTACAATATTCACAGAAAACACCACTCCATTGAGAAGATATTTTTGCTTTTCTTACATCTGGTTTTGGCAAGAGGCTGACTAACCAGCTGTTGAGTGTAATGTAGTTTTCCTACATTATGGGCCAAATCTAACAAAGGTTGCGTCTATAAAAACACATGCAAAGTTGATAGGGCGCGCAAAGCTGATCTACTAACCGGGTGCACTGAGGATTGTGTCTGTCAAATGAGCAAAATAGCACTCAATCCACCTAGCGTGTTTGCCTTCATGAATATGCAGATGACGTGCAGATTATCAGAACGTGCAAAAAACTGTGGGGGGAGGGGGAGATGGAAATGTAATCAATTATTACCCACAATGTGATTTATCAATCCTGAAACTGATTGCGGTTGGTGTTTATGCGTCTATATTTAGCACGTTTGAAAGGCAGGTGCAAACTGGTATGTTACACACAGAGGGCTGACGATGGAGAGAGACAATCTTCTATGTGTGTGTCAACATGTTTGGACTGTCATAAACAGCATTAACTGAATATTTTCCGTCACTGACTGAATTTTTTGATGAATAACAGAAAGATTTGGAGGCTGTCTGTCATTATGATTGACTAGAAAAAGAGGGACGATCCAGTGTGCCATCATAATCATGCAGACACAGGCGTAAAGTAAATCCTCTGTTTTGCACTCTTAATACATTGTGGAGGATTTCATTTAACCTATGTAAAAAAGATCCCCTTCATAGCCAGAATCACTCTTTTTGTCACTCAAAGCTGACTGCATCATACTCTCCACGCACTGACTGAGAGGTTTTTGGTGATGAAGCTGTGTAACTATGTGAATGCTGTCATTTAGATTATGTTTAATTGGAATAAGAAAAGGAAAATTAAAAATGACGGATAAAAATATGGCATGAGGGAAAAGATTAGATTAGACAGTACTTTATTCATCCCTTTGGGAAAACATTCCTCAGGGAAATTGAGAAAAAGTGACGACCTTGTCTGTCAAAATGACAGACAACAAGAAAGGTTACTGCAACCTCTGGTCAGAGATATATCTATTCTGCAATACCAATGTTAAGCTGTGTGCTTTTCACAGATTGCCTCTCAAATTGCGTTTCTTCTGACAACACTTAGATGTCTCTGCTGGAGTTCACCAGTGTGTTTAATGCCTCAAACTCCAAAATCCTCATTTAAATAGGGCGGTCTGCGCCACTTTTGCGCAAGCAGTCTTTGTAGATCACCCACGACACGCCCACTAATGGCACGCGCAGTTTTTTAGTTTGCACACGCAATTTAGCACTCATTATTTGGGATCTTAGTAGATCCAGCCTTATACTTTTGATATGACTGGCCCAAAATAAATGAACATTCACATTGAGTAATACCCATTGCATCTTTTTTATCTTAAAGGTGTCTAAAAATGAAGTCCCTGGGCCTCTGAAAGTGTCATTAAAACCTGTGAACTTTAAGCTGTTGTTGTGAAAACCATTAAGAGGCGTCTCTCATATGTTCTCCTCTGGTGAACATGAATTAACACAATCGTGTTTGAAGACACCACAAGTCTGAGGCTAGACTCTCTGAGAGTTTTGTTCCATCAGCTGTTTTATTTACCCTTTAAACTGCTCTTGTTAGCTCTGAGTTCAGCCGTGTCTGGTTTGCTTTAACTCCAACTGTCACCACCTCCCCCCAACACTACCCTAACCATCTCAGTGGGCTCAGCTCCAGATCTGCCTCTCCCATTTGCTTTCTACTCACTGCAATTTAGGCTCATTAAATTTAAAGTGAATGTGAGCAAAGGGGGAAAACTTCAAACCTTTTCATCCACAGGCAACCCCCCTCCTCTCTCTCTCAGCGCTTTAGATTCAAAGCCTGCGCCAATAATGAGTTGCCAAATGTATTCAGTAATTTAAACTGTTCTTCTGGAAAGCATTCATTTCATATATTCTAACTGAAGCCAGTATGTAAAGGGTTTTTTGTGCATCACTTGGCATCTCCTGTGTGTTGGTTTGGATTAGCCCTAAGTCCATGTCTCTTGAAGGATTTTCTAAGAGTAAAACCAAACACCAGATCTTTGGAGACATGGGATGCGTTGAGAGTGGCTAATGTGTTTTTGGTGTCATCTGGGGGCTACAAAATCTCTGTCTAGACCTCTTTAGTGGCACTGAGAGTGTATTTTAAACCTGCCATTGCAGTCCTCACAGACTTCATAAAGTGAGCCGTCTTTGATGCCTTTGACACAGCGTGATGAAACCCGAGGGTGTCTGCTCATGGAGTGATGAAATCTTGGATTGAAGTAAATTGAGACTGAGTTGTTATGATTAATATAAATGCTGTCTGATGAATAGTAGTGCGCGCTTCTTTATATTCTTATCTGATCATCCTCCTGAAACAATCTGCTCTTTTGTTTCTCATTTAACTAAATACTTCATAACAGGTTTTGAGTTTGTTAGGATTACAGTGCCATTTCCTCAGAACATTTCAGACAACAGGTATGGCCGGAGATATACTTGCTGTTAACACCAAGGACACGTGATGTCCGCCATGCATTCCCAGCGTAGGTTCAGTGCGTCGGCTGTGCACGAGCTGTGGGTGTGAACCCCTGAGATTGCTTGATTGTCACAGCTAGCATTTTAACAGCCAAATATAAACTAAAGTAAACCATTTATTTCTGCTGTAGGATTTATGGATTTTGCTAGAGTCCCTTTACACTGCTTTAACCAACAGGGAAGTCCTATCTGGACAGGCAAACTGTTTTCAGCATTGTTCATCAACTGGGGCCCTCCGCAGCTTTCTACCTAGCCTTCAAAGTATCATCATCCATCCATTCATTATCTTTACAGTTTATCCCTTTCAAGGGCCTGGGAGCTGGAGCCAAACCCAACTGACATAGGGGAGAAGCAGGATACACCCTGGATCAATCGCCAGCTAGTTGCAGGGTCACATAGAGAGACAGACAGCCATTCATGCTCACACTCATACCCAAGGGCAATTTAGAGTCACCGATTAACCTAATGAGTATGTTTTTAGTCTGTAGGAGGAAGCCAGATTGCCCAGAGAGAACCCACACATGCACAGGGTGAACATGCAAACTCCACACAGAAAGGCCCTGACCAACACAGGGTTCAAACCAGCAACTTTCTTGCTGTGAGGCATGTGCAATGCCAGCTGCAACCAACTACCATAACCTGACACGCCAGATGGACAGTTCCATATATCTGCCACAGAAATATTACACTAGTCCATCGAGAAGAGCACACAGAAAATGTTTTCGGAGGCAGAACCTTCTAAAAACAACTGCAGCTGGTGATTGGACAATCGGTCTGCTCGTCACACTCATCACAGACCAATCCAGATCAAGCCATAGTATGACGTAGCAGCTAGACCCTGTTGTTAGCTGTTAGCTTAAACTATGTTTCAGTCCTTAGACTATCGTCTGACATTAAATTATACAACACAGATGAATCATTTACCACTTAAATGTGTCAATAACCCCGCCAATAACAATCTCCACCAAGTTCTCCCAGTAACTTTCTGAGGAGAGCATATTTCGCCAGGTATCGCTGAGTAACCACGACTCTACCACAGACTAACCAGCATCTTCCGCGGAGTATTTCCACATCTCTCCCAGTTTCCCAGTAGGGATCCCCAGCTTCCCGGCTTCTTTGATTTGATCGTCCAAAACAAAAAATCATGAACTTTAAGTGACGTTCTTTGCTCCTCTTTTAAAGAAGAAATTGAGTCCCTTTCTGATAAAACTGCAGATATTGCCGCATCCACGGAGACCGCCTCAGAAGCCGCCATTGTTTTCAAACATGCATTCACTTCCTGCTGTCTTCAGTTTCCACCTCTCTTTCTTGATTGAGCCATCCGGCTTTTGGCCTTGAATTTGTAAGAGATTGGAGCTTGGCAAGATGGATCTGCGTGATTTCAGACAATGAATCAGGCAGGTCCATCTGCACTGCATGGTTACTGTTTATTCCCTGTAGCGATCAAAACTAACCTTATGCAGCAGCTGGATCTGCCTGATTCAATGTCTGTATTTAGGCAGATCCATATCCTCCAGCTCCAAGCTATAGTGATTGTGCTCAGCCCAAAGAGGCACGACCCAATCAGAGTTCTTTAAAGCAGAAGGGGTGGGATCTGTTTGAGCTGTCAGTAAGTGACAGCTCAAACAGAGGTAAGCATAGATGTTAACAGCCTCTGGAGCAGCCTGGACCACATTTCTTTATTAAATGAAAAACAAATTACGCTGAAAGCACTTCCCAATAGAAAATATATTTAAGACATGTTTTGGTGAGAGTTTGTTCAGTAAAGTGGCTCATGTTTTGTATTTTAGATGGCAGCAGTAGTGCTTGCCTACATCATGATCTGATTTGCCCGTAATGGATGTAATGGACAGAACGATTGTCCAATCATCTTCTGGATATGCTTTAAAATGTCTCTGCCACTTCCCAAACACTTTCTAAGGGCTGTAGCTAGTGAAATATATTGAAGGGTCCATGTGGTGTCAGGTTAGATCAAAGCAACCCCCAAAACAATGGAGATTTAAACAAATAAGCACAACAGACTTAACAATTTATCTATTTTACAGAGTCCATCTGTCTTCATTAATCGTGAGTATTAAACCAGGTCTAGATCAGTGTCAAACCCAGTGATGAACTACATGACAGCCACAAAAAATGTCACCAAATTACTTCATTAGCCCTCATGGAGGTGGCAGCAGTACGGCTCACAGAGTCTGATCTCACTTTAGATCAGTCATCTTGCTAAAATCTAAAGATTTAAGAAAAAATAATAGTATGATTATTAGACTCAGAATGCCTTCATTAATTTCAATTTGTCTCAAAATCCAGCCCCTTCCATGTTTGTCATGACATAACTGGCATTCGTGCAAATGTAGTTGAAGATCCCTGTTTACAGGGTGTAAAAAGGAGGATATTTGGAAATTCAGGGATCTGCGTCCATATCAGGAGGAAAAGGGCGGGATATGCTTTGGGTGCTCTCGGCACAAAGGACCTGAGATATCACAAAAAGAGAGGAGCTTATTGATAATAAAGCATCTAAAACAAGAGAATTTTGATATAACATACCACATACTGATGCTGATGAGAATTGTTTTGTAGAAGGTAACAATTCATGAAAGGATTGTCACTTATCTTAGGAAAAACTGAAAAACTGCCATCTTGATTCTTGATTCTTGCTCTTCATTGAGAAGATTTGTTTAATGGAAGCTCTCCTCAGTAATATCTCTCTATCTGTTAGAGTAGTTTCATTTTCAATTCCAGTTTGTTGTTGTACCTGTAAATACAGATGAAAGTTTTAGGTTTGCAGAGGAGATAGCTCCCCTAAAGAAATATTATATTTCATCACTGAGTTATCCTCCGCTCTAGTTTGATGTTATTCCTTATAAAAGGAAGATACTTTAGATGTTTTACCTCACATAGAAAAACAGAAATGCCAAACTAATAAAGTATTTAAGCTACTTTCTCTGTTTAATTTCTCCGTCCTGAGAACATTAAGCTCTAATCTAACCAGAGGACAGAACAGAGAGGAGAGCTCTGAGCGCCACGGGCTCCACCATGAGGAAGTGTTTCGTCTCACTTAATTGTCTCTGCAGCCAATTACTGCACCGCAACCATGGCGACGAGGGGGACATTTTTAACCGACACTGGCTTTGCTGCAGATTAAAAGCTCAAATAAAAGATTTTACACTTCCTCTAGGCGGGGCAGGCCGTCCTGTAAAAAAGGGAGATGAGAGAGATTAGTGGGTGTCCTGTGGCCAGCGTGTGTAATTAACAGGTCGAGTACAAGAACATATGAGGAGCCGAGCTATAATACACTCTACAACTGTAAGATCTATTATCAGTAGCAGCGAGAGTGTCTGAAGTGGACAAAATGAAGCCATCAAAAAGGTGTTGCCTTTTTCTTTTAAGTTATTGTAAAGGAATCTTAATTTCTAATTTAACTATGCCAAGACGATCTGGACAGTGCTTTTCTGTGTCATACTGTTGTACAAAAATAAAGCCAAAAAACCCCTTTAAAGAGTACAGATATATTCAACTTGTGACTTAATTCAGAGCAAATGCACACCTCAAAAGGAGCTGGCTTAAGAAGTCATAAAACTCAAGCAAGAGACGGCTTGTATAATTGGATTATCATCTGTGTTGCAGAGCAACACAGATGCACAAGTTCAAATGCTCAGAATATAAGAGAAACATTGGGAGCCACTGGACAACTGAATGTTAACAAGTAATTTTAAATATCAAGTTAACCACAGGGAATATCAAAAATCGTCTATGTCGGTGTTAATAATTTTACCTCATTTAATCTTATTTAACCTACAAAATCACCTAAGATCAAAAGTACATCAGTTTAGTATACCCTCTGTCAACAACTAGCAACCAGGACAGAAACCAGATTTGAGAGGATTATATGCTCCTCAACAAAAGCTTGGAACTGTTATTTCAGCTGGGTATTTCTCCCCTTAGTACTACCAATTGGTATTTATTTTATATTCCCGGAAAGCCTGATTATCCACCTTTACAGTGAGGTCCAACTTGCAAGTATCATGCATTTGTGGAATTAGCAACACAGCTAAACGTGTGGGTAACACCTCAAATAAACGTATGCCAAAATCTCCTCTCCCTGGTAGCCTATGGTTC
This sequence comes from Cetoscarus ocellatus, assembly GCA_037902135.1. Classification (NCBI taxonomy): domain Eukaryota; kingdom Metazoa; phylum Chordata; class Actinopteri; order Labriformes; family Labridae; genus Cetoscarus; species Cetoscarus ocellatus. The sequence goes on along the minus strand of JBAMNC010001424.1, from coordinate 91,989 downwards.
TTCAGTGAAGCAAGGGTGAGGGACTGGTCCTCTTGGGGTGTTGTCTTCCTGGGACACCCACTTCATGGTCTGTCTTTGACTTCAACAGTCTCATGGAACTTGGTCCTAAGTTTGGAAATGGTACCACAGCTGACACCAAATAATGCTGCCACTCTGCCGAACACCAGCTTCCAGTTAGTTATGGGGGATTTTTGCTTATATTTATGAGGGTATTTTTAAAATGGAGAAATAACAGGTGGAATAAAGTTTCCAGACTTTGTTTGACAAGCATATTTGACATGAGGAAGTTGGACCTTTTCACATGGCAAAGGCTACGCTCATGACCTGCAGCAGTGGTTCCTAAACTTTTTGTGGTAAAGCCCCCTATTTGTACATCAAAAAAGTGGATCCCCCACAAGGACCAACACTAAAAATAATTAAAAATTGCTTTGCAAAATAAACATGAGTTTGAATTGTTTTCATTGACAAAATCCAGATAAAATGTGCATACATTCTGGGTCAAAATAAACGTTATAGAAAATAAAACCATTTTGTATTATCACTGTTTTACATGAAATCCAGATGAAGCTTCATCAAATTTGCCCTCCCACCCAAATGACTGCCAAACACTAGCCACCAGCCACTGGAATCCCCCTCATACCACGCTGAATTTTGTGACATTAGAGGAGACTTAGAAAGAATCTGTTGATACATCAATGTCTATTTCAGACACGTCTATCACATTATTTCCCTAAAATCTAAAAGTAGGGGCCCAAGCTATAGATATGTTGGCTTCACTGTCAGGCAGCTGTTGTTCTGTTCATTTTGATATACAGCCTTAAGCCTAGGCCAGAGCCAATGTTAACAGTTTCCAGTTGTTTTTATTTAGTTTTATTTTGTCTTTTTTGCTGAGCTCTGTATAAAATAGAAAAAATATGATTTAATATATTGGAGATATAGAGTATAATCATGAGAGATTGATTCAACACGGTGTACTATTTTCTATATCGATAAAAACAAATGAATGGACAGTGCAGGCTGCCATCTATCAATGAACCTTTGGCTCAGTATCTTGTTATCATTTGTATTGATTTCTACAGAATAAGAGCTAGTGCAAAGGTTTTTGTTTTCATATTTAAGCAGGCATTTTACCTTTAATTTGACAGAATGGAGTCGTGAACCTGTGTGTTATTTATCCTTAATTACATCTCAGTTCATATTTATCTTAACCAGCCCTGCTTTGCCAAATTGATGACCCCCCTCTTCAAACCTGCTGTGTCTGATGTTATCAGTAAGAAGTAGTTAAGTCCTCATTAAGAGTTGTTTATGCCGTGCCAGATACCACACTCTAATTGATCTGATTGTAGCTTCACCTACAGCCCAGAGGCCAGCCAGGCATCTCAGTCTGCCCACAAATCAGCTCCTTCAGGCAGGGGGGGACCACTGACCTTCCTGTGGCCCCCACCGTGTCATTAAGGCACCTGATAATCCCTGTGCTAGAGGCAGGAGGAAGTCAGGCAGCAGGGGAGGAGAGGTGGATGAGGAGGAGGAAGGGGAAGGGAAGGCGTACTCTCAGGTTAGACCGGGCTGGCTCATATTTGCTGCTTTGATCAGTCGACCTGAGTGTAATCGAACCGAGCAGGTCTGCAGGGAAACAGCTCCTATCACATGATGATTGGTCATTCTGTAGCCAGGACACTCAGCAATTCACACAACAAAAATCCAAAGTGCAGAGTAAAAACTGGAACTATTGGCTGATTGTTTTTGCCTCTGGGGGGTGCTGGATAGTATGAGCACAGTAGCCGGTGTGGATAGGAGTATTTTGTGAGGGTTTGGTTTATTGAAATCTTCTTTGAAGGTGCATGTTTTATAAAGACTTTATCTGTCAAATACCTTGACTTATTGAGGATGTCTTCAAATCAGAGTTGACTTTTGAGTAAAGTCTGAAAAATATCTCTCAAAGCATTGAGACCCAAACCTCCTGCCTCCAAATTCAAGTAATTTTATCCTCAAGACAGGATGAGCATTTGTGCATTTTTTTTAAGTAATTCAAAGCATTGTTGAGATATTGTCATACCAAGCAGGCTCAATGACCCCAACCTATGACCTGTAGCCTAAATAATTTAATCAGTGCTAGTTGAGTGTCTCCACCAGTGTTAATTTTGTTGACTAAATGTTTTTGTCAACCTTTTTTCCCCTGACGAAAACTAGACTATACCTAAAAAGTAGAAAGTAGAGACAAGTTATGAATACATCCAATCACAGCTAGTTTGGTTGTGTGGAAAGGTTGGATGACTTGAGAGGGACATCCAATCTCAACTGCCCTAGCTTCATGGTGGCGGGATCCAAGTGTAAAACACGACTTCAGAAATTCACGGAAACATAACAAATGCTTTACACTTTACAATTCATATTTTAGTCGACTAAACTTACAGTAGATTTCGTCGACTAAAATGTGAAATTTCATCAACTAAAACTAGACTAAAATTAAAACAATTAAGATGACTAAATTATGACTAAAACTAAAATGTATTTTAGGCAAAAGACTAAAACTAAATTAAAAAGTGCTGTCAAAATTACCACTGGTCTCCACTTCTCATGAAAATCTTTCAAAGCATTCATGAGATATGTTCACAAGCAAGGGATGAACATGAGATCCAATGACCTTAACCTTTCACCTGCAAACTCAAATCTCTATATCTTTTGCTCAGAGTGGATATTTGTGTAATATTTGAGGTAAATCCTTCAAAGCACCCTCTAGATATTACATCCACCGGCTGAGGATGAACATCACGTGTACCCTATGTTATTTACCACTTCAATGTCCAAAGCTGATTCTCCATGAGCTGCGCTGTTTTACCTTCTAAACACTCCCCATGTTGCATTGCTAAGTGCTCGTGTTTGTTGCTGTAAAGGCTGCTTTTGAGGACAGAAAGTGCCCTGACAAATGGCTCTTTCATACATATTAATATTTGATAGTTAAAAGTAAAAGAAGGCTAAAAAAAGAAATTGTTAGCTGAAAAGTCTAACAGTATATTGCCCAGCCCTAGTTTTTATCTAATTTATGCTCCCATCCTGTCTCAAGAGGCTGTAAATATAACCTCAGTGATACTATCAGTCATCTTGCTAATGTTGCTTACTCCTATGGCTTATAAAGAGACATCAATATTAATTTCAGTCTGTTTCATAACCAATAAAAAAAAACCTCACAGGAGCTTTAAGGCTGTACAATATGAAGTGAAAATGCTTATTTTCCAAAATGTCAAACTCCATCTTCCTTTAACTTTGAAGCTGTTTCAGCACATAACAAAACAACATGATGAATGAGTCCCTTCCCTCTCCATGTGTCACACAGCTACAGTGTGCTGTATAGAATTTCAATTTTGTAGCTCATTGCTCCAGCAAACAGAAGTGCAATGGGAAATGTCATGTATTGAGCAATGGCCAAGCACATTGCTGCGCATTCCAGTGAGTCGTTTAACAGATGAGCTCTTTTGTTTCTGGAATATCTGCACAGAAATCGCAGTTCAATACAATCAGAGTTTAGATTGACCACTGTTTAACCAAGAACTCTCTCAGGCGTCCACAAAGGATGTAGTTAATGTTGATATTTTCCTCTTCAGCTGATGGTTGTGAAGATGCATGCTCATCAGAAGTGAGCAGACATCTCCCACTGACCCATGTGAGCTATCAGAGCCAGAATGAATGAGAGGCAATGATGTTTCTAATCAATCGCTCTATCTTTCCACCGGCTGATGACTCGCTGTTACAGATGACTTGGTCGGCCGCCTTTTCAACAGCCTCTGATTGATATCAGCTCTGGGGGGAAATTGCCACCGTCCATTGCCAAGTTTTGAGCTGACACTCGGGCACAATGGAAGGCGAGAGAAATAAAGTGCTGTGGTAGCATCCCTTATGGCCTGATTCCCCTGCCCGCCTGCTCTCCTCCGTCTTCGGGGACTACTCGTCCCAGTTTTTATCTACGGACGGGAGATTTGTGATGGTCTGCTCCACTCTTTACTCACTCTGTTATCTCTCTTTCTTTAAAATATAGACGTGAGGCGGAGGACAATCTACGAGTACCATCGTGTGGAGCTGACTAAGACAAAGATCACCAATTCTACGGCCGTGGAGATGTTTCCTTTAGCCAGTAAGAAGAATTTTTTATGAACAGCTTTTGTCTCTGTTCATATTGCTTTAAAAATAAAGAGACTATTTATTCTTATACTGTACTGCATTGAGGTGTTTTCTTCTGCTGTAAATGTATGAGGTTATTTATTGTGACATTTGTCAAAGGCTGAAATTGTTTCGTCTTACTTTCTCCTCTTCAGCTTGTCTCCAGTTCACCAGCTGCAGCTCCTGCATCTCCTCACAGATCAACTTCAACTGTAGTTGGTGCCATCGGCTCAACAGGTGAGACTTGTAACACTTTCAACTGAGTTAAAATTAATCTCCTGTGTCTATATATCCTTAATGCCCCCTAACACAACCTTACGAGGAGTCATGACTTAGTCAAACAATAATTTTCTTAATCAGTCTTTTGATTATTTAGTCCAAAGAATCACATTCACTGCCAAACATGACTTGTAAAAGCCATGTTCAGAGTAGGAGACATTCAGTTTAGGGTTTTAAAAAAACAATTACAGGCAAAAATTCAAAGTAATAATTATCCAAGTAACCTATCAGTAACCATTCATTCATTTACTCATTCATTTAATTATTCAGTACTTATGAGAATGCATAAAAGGATCATGCTTTTTTACATTTGTACCCACTGCTTCATTTTTAAGGTGCTTAGTTTTATGAGTGTGATTTTATTTTGGAATTTTAAAGTAAACTCCTCAAATCCATTTTGGTTTTACTAGCTGGGATTGTTGATAAATTCTGCCTGTACATTTTCTCATAAAAACAAATGACAATGATTTCAACATTTGTATTTACTGTTTCAAAAATGGTTTCGTCTTATTACCTCCGCCAAGGAGGTTATGTTTTTGCCGGCGTTTATCTGTCTGTCTGTCTGTTTGTTTGCGTTCAAAATAACTTGAAAAGTTCTGAACAGATTTGGATGAGATTTTCAGGAATTGTCGGAAATGGGATATGGAAGAACTGATTAACTTTTGGGGGTGATCGGGATCACCGTCTGGATCCAGGAATTTTTTTAAGGATTCTTTGACATTGCCAGATAGGACCATTTTCGCCAAAGTGGACCGAAGCTGCTTGTCGGAGGTCTGCTCTCTGAGTGCTTTTCTAGTTAGAACTGTAACCTTTTAGGACAACCAAAAGTTCAGCTTTTGTGCTAACATTTCCCCAAAATGATGAGATGTACAGCAAAGCAGGGCTTTGATTGTTCATGCTGCAGTCTAAAATTATTCAGCTGAAACAAGTCACTGAAATAGCTTATTACCTCTGCCAAGGAGGTTATGAGCTGTCACCGTTTCTGGTGACAACGTTGTCGTGTAAAGCAGAGCTTATTTTAGTTTTTCATAAAGTTGTAAGGAGGTAGCACAGTGATGCAGCAGGTAGTGCATGTGCCTCACAGCATAAAGGTCACCGGTTTGATCCCTGGGTTGGTCAGGGCCTCTCTGTGTGGAGTTTGCATGTTCTCCCTGTGCATGCGTGGTTTCTCTCCAGGCACTCAGGCTTTCTCCCACCGACCAAAAACATGCTCATTAGGTTGATTGGTGACTCTAAATTGCCCTGAGGTATGTGTGTGAGAGTGAATGGTTGCCTGTCTCTCTATGTGGCCCTGTGATCAGCTGGCAACAAGTTTAGGGTGTACACCGCTGCAAGAGATAAGCAGAATAGATAATGGATAACGTTGTAAGAGATAATCATAAAAATGCACACCAGTGGGCCTTGAAGCACTATTTGAGAACCACTGCACTTGGGTCACAAACACAATCCAATTTAAACTGCCTGTTGTGTACAGGCTGATTCGAAAGACAACATTGTTAGGAATAGTTCTTGTCTAAATGGGCCCAAAATGTCTGGGGGTGATTTTACTGACAAAGACCACACTCATAAAGAAAATCTGGCTGCAAATATCTTCTTATTTCTACTGTGAAAACTGATATGATGAGTCCTCTTCACAAAGTATTTCTGCATTGTCCTCATTTTTCAACACTTAGTTGCCTCTTGTGTTTAAAACTTTTCATTGTATAACTAAGATCATGTTACATCATGCACTCTTAGTCAGAAAAATACTGAAATATTTGAAAAGAATGACTCCTCTGGTTGTTTTAAGCAGCGTTGTTTGTCATTGTAATAGAAAAGTCCTGTTCACTGAGCTGAAGCTGAGCTCCAACCACTCAGACGGGACAGCATTCAGCTCACACCTGTTCAGTCAACCTCTGCTCTGCGTCTTATCTTACCCTTCCTGTCTGCCCGCACTTCAAACTAGAGTAAATATTTGAGCTGCTAAAGAAGTGTTAGTGTACCTCCACAGGAATTCCTGTCAGCTGAAATAAGAGCTGCAGTGGACTTTTTTAAAGGGTGGGAGAGATCGAAGCTGATGAATGATTTTCAGAAGACAGGTAAATAGATGTTTACAGTCCAGGTAGTTGCACTGACCGACATTTAGAGGCTTTAGTTTCGGTCTAATTAATCTGACTTTCCTCTCTTTTGTATGCTGCTGCACCATGAATGCCTCATTCATTAAATATTAATCTTCCTCTCCCTTGATTGTCAGTATTTCTGTGAGTAATGTGGATGATAGGAATGTGCAGCACTATTTCCTCGTCTTTGGATTTGTTCTTCAGGACTTAGATTTGACTCTCACTCTGCTCTGCATCCTCATTTCTCCTGTTTTTAACTGAGACAAGCTCATTTACTGCACGGCGACATGAGGAGGTATTTTCTCTCCTCCCAGCAATTTAAAGACACCATGCCGAGTCTCTGTTCGCTCGTGGCAGTGATCTCATTAAGCTGCATTTTAATTAGCTCCATAACAGCGCTAATATCTGACTGCTCAGCCTCACGCTGCCCTTTGTATCCCTCAGCCACTTCCTTTGAAAGCACCAAACATGCTTTAAACACGCTAATTAGAAAGCGTGGCGGCCTCGTTAGCTCCGGGGTTAATGAAAGGCGCTGACATTTTAAGAGAACAGCCCTAATGAACCTCTCTCATAGTAGGACTGCTGCTGAGGTGAGAGAGCGCTGCCTTCCTCTTGGAGTTGTGAACTACAGCAGTTTGTTGTGGCGGATGTGTGCAGACGCTGCTGCAGCAGCAGGTTAATAAAGTGTGACAGAAGTCTCCGAGGGCTGTAAGTGACCGTGCAGCTGAGTCCTGATGTGTTTAGAGGAAGGCGGAGAGGTGTTTACCAAAGAAAGACAGCTGGTGAGCATCATAAATGTTTCTAAGAGCAGATAAATCATGTCCAAATAGACAAATAATGAGATTTTACATGACAGCGTCTCCCAAGAAACGAATATTTCAGACTTTTCTGAGAGGTAATTAAAGACAGATTGCACATTTTATATCAAGGACAGAGGAGGAACCCAGCTTCCTTACTTAATTTAAGGAGGTTTTCATGCCTACAGTTGAAAACAAAGTGCTATGAATTTGCATATTTTATTTTGATAATTTCATGTTTGTATGCAGTATTTTAAAGTAGCACCAGCACCGCTCTGAGTGGAAAAAAAGAGGCTGCAGCTGGCCTTGCACCATTATGTCACATCCAGCGTGCTTTCTGTTGCAGTAAGCATTATAGGAAAGCAAGAAGGCTAAGCAACTCACTGAATGATAATGTTGAGACGATAGATTAAATGTCCCATTCAGGGTCAGGACTTCTTCTACTACTACTTCTGGGTTCTCCATCTTCCTCCCACAGACAAAAACATGCTTATCAGGTTGATTGGTGACTCAAAATTGCCTTTCAGTATGAGTGTGAGCGTGAATGACTGTTGGTCTCTCTAAACTGATCAGCTGGCGACCAGTTCAGGGTGTACCCTGCCTCTCGCCCAGTATCAGCTGGGTTTGGCTCCAACCCCGTCACCCTGAACTGGACAAGCAGTATAGATAATGTATGGATGGATAGTACAATCTACCATTTCTGCTTGATATTTTTTAAAATTTATTTTCACATAGTTAAAAGAGAAGTCAAAGTTAGCAGAAAAAAGACGCTAAATCCTAGAAGTCAATGAAAAGCAAGCAAACAAAAATCAAATAACATACATTTTACCAAAATGAGAGACTACGCCAACACAAAACAGAAAGTGGTACATAAACCGTATTTTGTCAAGAAAAAAATTACATTTGATCATTACACAGATCATCATGAACAAAAAGTCTTTGACCTAAAAACATTTTTTAGCCTCAATCTATATCTGTACGGGGATAGAGACTCTGTCAGTAAATAAAAATACGTGGTATTTTATTGAGCACTGACCTCTAGATGTATGATACAATGGTAATATTCAGCTGAGTAGTGAGTGGTTTTTCCTCTCTTTAAAGCTGAAGTCTACATAGAATAACTTGGCTGTAATAATTATATGCTGTCCATTTGAAATATATCTATTTCATCATATCTTTTCATTATTTGATTTATTGATGCTTGATTCAAGAACTTGTGCAGGGTGAAATCTTTTCATGGGACCCTAAATGTTCTGGCAGCACTCCTGTGTGCACCCCATGCAGAGAGAGTTTAATCCTTGAAGTGGGCAGATAGGGTTCAATTCTTACCTCAGAACTTTGCCAAATGTCATTCCTCATTCTCTCGTGTCTGTCTTTTGCTACATCCACCATCCTGTCCCCTGAAATCCTCTAAAATACAGGCATAAAAGCCCCCCAAAAATCCCAAGAAGTTCATTGCCCTCTTATTTGGTGTCTGCGTAGATGTTCAGCTTGCTACGTGATGTAATTCGGTCACAAATAATAGATGCATTTATTCATAAATATATTTAATTCATAATCTGTCTCTAATGATATGGTATTAACTGTTAATCTCATTTGATTTCAATGTTACGCATCACATATTTGATTTCTTTCTCTGCTGATGATTCAGAGACTTTTTAAATGTCTTACAGGAACCAGAGAGAGCTTCTGAACTTTGAAACTGAATAATCAAAACTAATCAACCTGATGAGGACTGTTGTGTATGTGGGTTCATTTATATTCAGATAAAGCTTCAGTGCACATTTCTAATTAAAAGCATTGTAGCTCACTGTACAAGAAAGCTTTGAAAGGATGAATGAACAAAACACAAGCTCCCCATTGGGACAGGTTAGACCTGACCTGCTCTGGAAGTCTGCGTCTCACTCAGCTTCACCCTCCTCCCCGATGAGATTGAGAAAGCCGTCTGGGTGAAAGTGAGGGATTAAGCAGAAGAATCTGTCTCGACTGATTGAATGGAAGAAGCAGATTTTTGGGAGGGAAATAAAAGGAAAGGGATGGTTATGGAGGCAGAAAGATGAAATGGACTCCCTCACATAAAGTCATTATCATAACAATACATTTTCCAGGGAGATTGGGCCTGCTGGCCAAGTGTGAGACTCTGCTGGACTCAGATTGCTAACACTGATGACACTATGCTAGGACCGCCACCAGGCAGTTTCATGCTTCAGCAGGATACAGTTTCCACACAGTGAAAGTGCATGTTAGGTCAAGAAGATCTGAGGGGTTTTATGCTAATGTGATTGGAAGACATTTTATATCTTTAATGGTGTTTTTTTTTTTTTTTCGACACAAGAGTTAAGGCCTCATTCTTGTCCCTGTACCTCAAAAAAGTACAGAGGTATGAAGAGTACTTTCCAAAGCACATGGCCAAGTGAGTTGAGGTGTGTCCATCTTAATTTGCTACCTAGAAAGAACACAATCTGTGAGCATAGGCACACAGCTCAGAGAAGTTAGACTGAAGCAGGGTACACACCACAAAATGATAGGACTGACTTTCAGCTCAGATCCTCACTTCAAACCAAAGTCAGCTAAGGCCTGATACACACATGAAGACAAATAATGACAGATTTTTCAGATTTGTCACCACTCACTAACAGATTTGTTCACCAATAACGTTTACTCTCATAAACTTGCATGATCAGATGTGATTTAAATGTAAACAAACATGCTGGGCAACATCAGTAGGAACTGTCAAGCCAGATTTAGCTAGCGATTAGCTTCCTTTAACATCGTTGGTGGTTGTGGTTCCTGTCCAGCTCTTCTCTCTTTATCAATTTTTTATATTATTTACAAGTCACACTGTATAGAAGCTCTCCTTTTTTGATGTTTGTCTGACTTTGTGTTTTGCCTTTACTTCCGTTTCCATGGCTACATTTGCTTCCTTCTTCCGCCAGCTTGCTCCCTGATTGGATTTGTCCCTTTCCATATTACAAAACACAGAGGACGTGCTCAGTGCACTCCACACGCATGAGAATTTCTAGACATAATGTTTGACATTGCTGCATCTAGTAGACGCTAACTTCTAAAAGAAACAGGGCATGGATTAAACCTCTTCACCTCCCTCACTCTCAAGTTTCAGGACTTTTTTCTCCAGCTGACTTTTCTGAAAAGATGCAGCGGGGTAGATACTCCATAGAGTGATTTGCTCATGCTCACCTTCACCTCCAGTGGGGTTGCCAGGTCTGATGGCTTATATCCACCATTCTTACTGGAGAAACTCTGTTTGACTGATATTAATGTCAGAAAATAGGGAGATAAACATGGGAAATTACTAATCGGCAGTCCAGCAGGGGTAAGGACTCAAAGTTGAAGGACTCCCGACTATATCAGAAGTTTTGGCAGGTATGCTGATGACAAACATGGATTCTGATAGATCCAGCCAACCCACACGGTCACTTGATGGCATCTATATAAGTGCATTAATTTACAATTTAAACAACGTGAGCACACAGCGTAAAAATAACAACTGCATTCGGTGGAATATGGGGGATACATCCGTGCTGCATGCCAAGATATTTTGATCTGAGCTATGTTTGGCCCCCTGACTCAGAGTGGATTCATGTGCAAAGCCCTCTTGAGATGTCACATTTAAAGAACAGCCTATTTGGAAGGACAAGCTGAAAACATGATTTTTTCTCAGATTCGTACAACCACAGTTGCTTTACATTCACAGCCAGTCTTAGGTTGTTTCATTTATGTTGTTTTTTCCTCCCACCTACAGCTTTTTAACTTTAACAGAATGCGGTGTGGGCGGCTTTACTCTCCGCACACGGACTTTTAAATCCAGACATGCTCCTGTTTGTGCCAAAGGGCCGAGACAGCCAGTTCACCAGTGGGCGAGTGATATTTCTGATCCGTTTACAGCATGAAGGATTAGTAAGTGCTGCCTCGATTACCAAGCGCCTTGATACACAGTGGACTCAGAATCACGCTTCTCCCCAAGACCTGTGACCCGATGAACTTCCCCCTCACAAAGTCTTCATATCATACAAAGAAGCTCCCTCCTGATATCCAGAGCTGAGGGAGAGGCAGGAGTGGGAGGTGCAGATGTTTGAAGATTCAGGTTGAATAAAGTTTTTGTTATAGGAAGTGATTAATCATGTCTTTCATCGCACCGAGCATGGTACAGTAACACGTGCTTTTATTTCACAAAGGGGCCCATTCACATCCTGTAAATATCAGTTTTTTAAAGATGTTTCCAATATCTGTTGGGAACAAACATGAAAAATTATCACCAAATCTTTCTCTCTTCCCCTTGCAGAGCTTCAGGTGCACTGGGTTATCATATCAAACATTAAGTTTTTCCTTAGTGTTGTCTCATAGAGGGAGGCTACTTGATGGATCTCCAGCATGAAACTCCAACAGCCACCTCAGCTGCATCCTGATCTTTGCTATAAATTCTGTTAGGGACAGAAAGATAATACAGATAGCACATTAGCTAGGCCTGAGTAAAATATTGTTTTTACCAACACAATAATGATGCGCACAGTTAGGTGAGATGCTAACATACTGAGGCAGACACTCAGTTATGTGAGGTGGATCTTGAGTGAGTGATTTTCCACAATCAGCAGCATCTTGTGCCAGGGGTTTGAGCCTCTTCCGATATGAAATTAGTTGATTTGATTCTGATTCTGGATTCTGGTCTTGATTCAGACCGATCCACAATTCACAATATATTCCCCACTTGTTTTAAGCACATGGTTATTTCAGGATCTACTCCTGTTTATGGTGCACTAAGAGGCTGCTCAAAGTAATGAGACTTTATGAGCACAAAAATGTGTTCAAGGTAAGCAGCCTATTTATATATGTGTTTAAACAGCTGGGTACGATTTTGAAGATACCCAGTGGACAACCTAACAAATCAAACTAATAATTATGTTTACATTGAAAAATACTTCATGATCAATCAAACTTGTCAGTTTAAGCTAGAATGTGTGAACAAAAATGTTGTGATTATAATGTAAAGCCCCCAACTTTTATGAGCAGTTCTTTTGATATTTTTTGTCTGCCTAAGAGGAGAGAGAACCTGTGCAGAAGAAAATAACAGCAGTGTCTTTGCTTAAATTGTACAGATATGCCACTGTGATTGTTCATTTAACAGCTGTAGTTGTGTTTTCATGTGTGAGTCACAGGCAGCTCAACACAGTGGTTTTCAGATAACCTTCTACGTAAAGCTCTAATCTTTCTTGCCGCTGTCAGCAGGGCACCGGGCAGAAACAATTAGCTCAACATTGCTCATTTGAATGTTATATCCTGAACCAAGGAGCTGGCTGCAAAAGCCAAGGAATGACCTCTAGATCCTGCCAGTTGTAATATTAGAATTAAAGATGTTTACATGTTGATTTTAAAAGAAAAGAACAGTTTTGGCTTCTTGAACTCCCTTATCTATCTATATTTTATTTCTTGTAATTATTTTGCACAAATAAAAAATTCTCCAAGTTTGGAAAGGCTGTTGATTACTTTTAAATGGTGCTCTTTAGGCAAAACTCCATCATCGTTCTTCCACATAAGAAGTGGACAACAACTGGAGGCATGGCTAACTGCTGCAGAGGAAATCGCTCACACGCAATAAAGAAGAAGAAGAAAATAAGAAAACAATACATTTGGACCTTTGAGTGAAATAAAAATAGATAGAAACTGTTGCTGTGAACACAGAGCTGAAAACAAACCCAGGGAGAAACACTGTTGCTGGGCCAATCAATAACCATCTGAAAATTGTCTGGCTGACTTGACATGTCACGTCAAGATGACTGAAACTTAAGTCTAGACTTCATTCTTTTTTCATTAAGCCATGTATTTGTGACCTTTTGGTGAGGCCTATTATATATCTGTTACATCAGTGTTTAAAATACTCCATGTTCTGTTAATCAAACCTGGAATAGTGTGACGATTTACTCTGAATAATATGTTTTCCCTTTGCCTGCAGATGTTCCAGTGGTTTTGACCGTCATCGGCAGGATTGGGTGGACAACAGCTGCCCAGATGAGGTAAGAAAATTAAGATTTAATTGACTATAACATACATTTTCTGGAGCACTTTGAATGATTAATGCTTTTTATTTTACATCTCATGTTCCAGACTAAAGACAAGCTGTGCGACATCATCGACACGACACACCTCTACCCCTTCACCACCACAATCGTCAGCAAAACAACACAGGGGAGCAAAGAGGCCACAACAGACAAGGACTCCCTCTCCACCTCGCACCCCCCCACCAGTGTCCCCACTGAAGGTAAAAAGAAATAGAAAGCTGGATCGAGGCCACGCTCCATATTCTAACTTAGCCTGGAGCTTTCTTTTCAAGCAGTGATGGATGCTCCGCTATGGCACAATGCTAAATGAAGTGCATTTGCTGTAGCTGGTCTTTATCGGTATTGATGTTTTTCCCTTTAACAACATGCACAGGGCACTTTTCTCTTTTGTAGATGGCATAAATATGTTCTGCAGCTCACCACTTAAGCTTAAAAAAATTCACTCCAGATGGCAGGCAGTGGAGCTGAGCACAGCAGCTGTGTTTGTACCAACTTTTTAACAATCCTGATTGAATCAGAGCAAATCCAAACAAGTCCAAAGTAGACTCAGCAGCACAAACCTGTGATCACGTTGTTCTGCTAGACTGGCACCATCAATCTTTGTTTTATGAAGCTTTTTTAATCCTGAAAACGTTTCTGATGATGGACTGATTGAAGTGTCAAAACACTGCAGCTTGTGTTATTTTTAATTATTCTTAGGTTAATTATGAATTTAACCTCAAGCCTCTCATTGTTTTTTGTGAAGGCAAATGAAGGCCAGTTTTCATAACTGGAGGCCAAATGGTTTTTTTTTATCAGAATTTTGATTGACTGCTGGCTTTTGAAAATGGCTTTACTATAATATTGGGGTTTAATCAGCAGTTTTCCTTCACGTCTTTTAGACGAGTTATTTAAGATTTAAAGACTGACTTTTTGGGGAAAAGAGGAAACAGGTTCAGTATATATAAATACAATAATATTTTTGGTTAAACAGTAAGGGTAAACTAATTTAATATAAGGATTTGTGCTGACATAAAGATATTTATGCATTTATGTAAAGATCCATAAAGATACTTTTACGCCAGATCTTTTTGGCTATGGGTCCTAGCCTTTGCTTTTCTACCTGTTATAATTAAAACTTGCTGCTGCAATATGTTTTTTTTTTTGACACTAGAAGAAATAGAAGAATCACTAGATAGATTGATAGATAGATGGATATTACAGTCACACACTCCTGATGGAGGTGTAGTGTCTCATTTTCTCAGTTAATACCGAATGAGCTGGCTCGTAACTTCTGCTAAGATGAAAAACAGTAAAAATTTGTGCTCTCGCTCTTCAAGGAAGCACGAACGCAGGCAAAGTCCACTTTCAAGGAAGTTGTTTGTTATGGTCGCAAGGTGAACAATAACAAACGGGAGTTGCTTTGTGTCGTGACACCACAAAACAACTGAAGCTCAAGTTGTTGTCTGTATGGTTTATAGTGATGGGTGAGACCCCCCCATCATCCTGAAAGTTCCAGAAGGTTCACTCCCAGATTTTCCAACAGTCACTTTCATTTATTCTTAAATATAATTGTGTAATTTTCCCATCCTGTAGACCTTTATACAATCCAATGGAGTCCAGAATTCCCTTATCTTTTGCTTATAAGGCACACTAAGGCATATTCCTTTCTTTTCTTAATTCTGTGGTTTGTTCAAGATGGCTGAATTTGATCCAAAATGGCTTCCCACTTAGCTCTCAAATGTGGCTGTGCTTTTCCTGCTCTTGGCTTTGGAACAGAATGTTCATTGTGTTCTTTCCTTAAGTACTTGTTTTCAGTTTAATTTTCTCAACTTTGAACAATAGACTCCATTAGATATGTAATCCGGCTCTATGTTGTAGGAAAATAAACTTTTAATAATGTCGGTGAGATCATTATATTAACTAACATGTATAAAAAAATACCTTAATATGACCAAAAACAATTTCATACTTTATATTTCGCGTGATAATTCTAACTTCATTGTGAGATTATGATATATTATGAAAACAATCTTTAAATATACATTTCTGTGGTCATTTCTACCTATTGTAGATCCTAAATAGGTAATACATTCTGTGCCCATTCCTACCTTCAATGTGGAACTCTGAATGCTGGTGTTTGACGTCTATATGTGACTAAATATCCAAGAGAATATATAAACATTATAAAATGTAAATATAGGAATATTATTATGGATGAAATAAAAATAAGTATAAAAGGCTTTGGATCAAATCTCCAAGTTTTAGATGGAGAGAAAACAGACTGTACCACTGGGCCACAGCTGCTCTGACAGAAGTTTAGCTGCTAACAGCTGCTAGTGACAGAATATCCACCCCTTCAGTATGAATATGAATACTTTCCTTCGCCACAAAGCCACAACCATATGCTTAAAATGGAAATGTTGTTTAACATGGCTTACTCATGAATGTTGCATGTATGTATTAATCTGCTGTCAAAAATAGTTCATTTTTTAGTGTATTTTAATGAGATTTCATGAAAAACTATTACTGCCTAAAATCAATTATCATGAAATGTGTATGCTTAATTTAAAAATGAAACAGAAGTAATAAAGTCTGTCTTTAAAGATTCATATCTTTATAATGGAAAACTGGCTGCAGGCTCAGTGCTACAGAAAAAGGTAAGAAGTATTAAGAGAAAGAAATCAGTTACAGCCTTTTCTTTATACCATAGACTGATATGAAGATGAAACGTGAAACACTAAATCTGTTCCTCAATGAAGCAATGACCTCAAAATGATAAAAGCCAAAGAACCCTCTTTTCACCTTTTTCAACAAAACTCTAATTGGAGGGGGCGTTTGTTTCAGAGAAAATGTGGCTCCGGTGTGAGTCGGTGCACAGGGGCAACATATTAAACTAGTCTTTTTTAATCAGCTTCATTTTGTCTCTCCTCTCACAGTCAGTTTTTCTGCATCAGAGTTGGATTGGGTCACGCTCCTTTGATATTGCAGTGTGAAATATTGAGCGCATGACTCTGTGCACCCCAGCAGGAGGTTAACCCAGACCAGACTGCTGCATAATCTCACAGCCATCAAATGCAAAACCTCTGTGAAAGGAGCAGAGAGGAGGCTGCTGCCAACGCAGAAATGGTCAAGGTGTCCTCGGAAAGTTTGTTTACCTCGTCAGTTTTTGTACATATTGTGTCAGGAGATGTGAAAGTTATGAGAGATTTGCTGGATTTAATGTGCCAGTATTAAGCACAAGTGACCGGACATTTTATCACAAACAGCTGCAGATGTGGAGGTGGTGAATTAAACTGCTGTAATGTATGTGATAGGAGGACACGCACTGTTTCATAGACAATGTTTTTTAATGTATCTGATCCCGATGCATTAGGGGAAAAAACACTGACATGATATACCAACCAATCATTTTCGACCTCCACTTCGTGCCTGTGATGAATTAATTCATCCTTTTAAGAACATAAGAGGAGGTGAAAGACTAACTGTAAACGTTTACAAACCAGAATTCTGTCTCAGACTCTTGCTTTTAACGTTAAAATAAAAAAAATTCCCATTATGATCATTAAGGTAGTTCCCAACCTTTTTCCTCTGAGCCCCCCTTAGCTGTACCCAAGAAAAATCAAGAAGCTCCTGGGACCAACCCAATAAAATGTGGTGCATTGCTTTGCAAAGATAGCAGTTGTTAAAACAGCCCTTTCTAACAGAGAGGTTTATATGCATGCAAAAAAACGAATATCTTAGTGGATTGTTATAACCTTGCGGTGCACCTGAATCTGCCTGATTCAATTTTTCAATCAGTGTCCTTCAGAGCAGGAAGAGGTGAGATCTACGAGCAAGACTACAGCAGGAAGTAACTACTTGTACAGAGATTAGCAGTGATACTAACAGCTTCAGTAGCAGTATTACAAGGTCTTGGACCACATTTCTTCATTAAATAAAAAACAAACAACAACACTGAAAGCATTTCTCGATAGAAAGGATACTTTCGCTTCACTTCTGACATGTTTTGGCTTGAGGTTGTTCTTTGAAATGGCTCATGTATTGTATTTTACGACGCAGTAGTTGCTCCCTCCTACCACATTATCTGATTGGCCCACACTGTATGTGATTGACAGAACAATCGTCCAGTCATCTGCCAGGTATGCATCTGAAAGGTTCTGCCATCCCCAAACACTTTCTATGAGCTGTTGCCCCGATGGACTTATGAATCATTAGAAAAATCCATCTGGTGTGTCAGGTTTTGATTTTTAGGCAAGAAACTAAAACGTATATTTTCACTGGATATCTTGGAACTTAAACTTGTAGATAAGGAGTGCAACATGGGATGTTTAAGCAAGCTTTTTCTCAGTCTTTTTTCAGGCAGTGTGTGATATCATAAACGTGTGTCCCATTACTCAGTTGTTCACAATTTCAAACCCACGTGGACTCATGCACTTACACACTCACCTGATGTCATTGAACTTCAGAAGGGTTCATTGCTTGGGCTCCATGGTGGCTATCGGGCCTTGGCCAAGGTAAAAGTTTGTCTAACTCAAAGTAGCCTAGCATTGGTTTACTGAAAGGCAGCTCCCTGATTGGTTTGCTGATCCACCAATCAGGGAGTCAACAAAGGGTCAGTTGTAGTTCAGAAACATTAACAGGCTGACATATAAAAGTCCAGCCTAGCAGTGCTACAAGAAAAAAGCAAACTGAGAGATCAGCCTGTTACCAGTGCTCGCTGAAAGGGTTTATTTTTTCTCTCATCATACCTTGTTTTTAGTTGAATGTCGATTAATAGTACTGCTCATAAGTGAGCTCTCTCAAGACACGGAAACGTGTTTTTAGAGAAACTGAAAAACTTTCTGTTGACTCTTGTGTCGTAGTGCAGCATCTGCAGTGTTACATCACACTATCTTGTACCTGTGATGCTGTTCTCTTTTTTCAATTTTTTTTTCATATTCAAGTCGAGGTTATCTGTTATTTCAGGCACTTATTTTCAGAAGCTGTCATTTTTCTCCATTGCACCTCCATTCATCACAGTTCACAGGCTGCGCTCATACTGACGCTCTGTTGCAGGTGGGTTTGTTGTGCTGAGGGTGGATACAGTCGAGTTCAGAGCACAGTGGGAAAAATATCCAGCTGAGAGGCGAAATACAAAGTGTAACCTTCAAGATCAAACCAGGTCACAGTGGGACTGACAGAGACTCTAAAATAAAGAGTTTGGGTATGTGTGTGACTGCATGTGTGTGAGCAAGAGGTCAAGATGTCATTCTGGGGTGTTTGTTGAACAGCCTACACACAGAAATATCTCCCTGACACGAACAGCAGATCAGTTTTCGCACTCTGGCCTTGTCTCTTCAGCTGCAGGGGTCAAAGGTTAGGCCAGAGAGCAGGTTGGGTGGCTCAGTGGCGTGATCCCAACCTGCAGCTGTACAAGAAAGACTGCAGGAGAGAAATGTATGTGTTTGGGAGGGAGTCCTTCACAGCATATGAAAATAAGATACCACGGTAATCTCTGTCAGCAGATTGATTGTGTATTAATATTTAGAAAGCTTTTCCCTTTGCCTCCCATTTGTAAGAGTGAAGTCACCCTGATAAGTGCTTACATAGTTAGCTGGAAGTTTCGAGCTAAGACACGCACAGGAGGGAACTGGCAGCAGTAGCTGTTGGATTTGAATCAGGCAAAACCACATCTTCCTTCTCCATCCTTCAAACAGGGTGGAAATTTTAGCAAATGCTAAAGAGAAGCCCTTAAACCTTTGTTGATTTATCACATTTAAAAGTATGGATGAGCATGAGACAGGGTAACACTGACCTTTGGCCTATGACCTCCTAAATCCAACAAAGTTATTCCTGAGATTGAGTAGAAATTTGTGCAAAGTTTAAAGAAAATATTTTAAGTACTATTGAGCAAACAAGTTCACAAGCAAGGGATAATCATGGGGCTCCATAACCATGACCTTCAACCTATGACTTCTTTTTTTCTATTTATTTGTTTTTAATATTTATTTTTTATACATTTTTAAAATAAACATACAAAAGACCGTGTAGACAACAATAGGAGATTTGAAGAGTGTACACAAGAACTTTAGGAAGTAGACGGAAGGAGGAAATAACATAAAAATAAACTTCCTTCATTTTTAATTCATTTGGTCCACAGGCAAAGGAAAAACATAAGACCAGCTTACCTTAAATTTTGACCTTTGACTTTGGAGGATATTTTGTTCCTTTTAAGGCACAGTATGTAAAATTCAGCCAACAGTGGACTGATGAGCCAAGATGTAATAACCCAGTCACCGTTAACTCCATGAAGTGTGTACCAAGCAGGAAACCAACATTTCAGTCAATGGAAAAAGTTTAAAGAATGAGAAAAACATTTAAAAAAGACCTCCTGGTTCACATTAGTTTGTGGTATGAATTTGCTTGACTTAGAAAGTCACTTTAGAGTTTTTTTTTCCCTCACAATGCAAAAATTTATCCATGAAAAAGAAACATCATTTTGCTGTGTAGTGTATACTCCTACTGGAGCGACATTTTGACGACCTAAGCCCTTAATTCTTAAAGAGTAGGGACACTGAAGGTGGATGAACAGAACTGCAAATCCAGTGGGCGGGGGTGAAGTTATGGGATAAGTTTGGGTGACAGGACAGGCAGCAGGTGGAGAGTAAAGGTGGTCCATCACAGGTGAGTGTTAGTATGAATAACATACAGAAACAGAACTGCAGCAGAAGCAGGTCCTGCTTACTTCTCCAGCAGCCTTTCATGCATAACTACAAGTTGTCATGGCAACAGTGAACAAATGGTTGCCATTATTTGGCCTGTGTCTCCTGTAATACTACGATTTTCTCTGTCTTTGAAAACTTGAGGAAATATTTGAGGTGACGTGAGCTTTCTACAAAAATATATACAAAACATTAAATCACTGAATTTAGAACAAAAACTAAAAAATTAATCAAATTTTACATACTGTTCATTTAAGTCGGAGTTTATATGTCTGGAAAGTTTGGTGAAAATCCTCCAAAGAAACCTTGAATTTAAAAAGTAAAATAAAAAAATGGCAAGGATGTATATTTGATTTGTATTTTCATTCATAAATTATTAGAAAACTCTTATCCTCTATCTCCAGCAGCCATTAGACCATATAAAGAAACACAAGACTTTTTATAAAATCACATTGTACCAAAATGTTTGAATGAAAGTGCAAAGCAGGCATTATGTTTGTAGTAATTTAGCTAAATTTTGCAATTTATGATAAAAGGTGTAATTTGTTATTTTTGAGAAATACAGATGGTGGTAAAGTACAATCCCTTACAGAAGCCGAAACAACTTCTGACACAATTTGAATCTGAATATAAACATTTGTGTAATAAACAGATCAGACAGTTATGTTTTCGTTCTTTCCTCTGGTGGTTACAGCAGCCTAACGTTCCTCTTTTCCTGTAGCGGCGATGATGATCCATATTCATGACTCTCATTCTGACTGGGAGTCAAATCTTTAGGGCTGTCTCTTACAGTGTGATGTCTCATTTAATGATTCATTTCAGACTCAAATGTAGCTGTTCTGGCTCTTCTGTGAACTGAAATGGAAATCCCCCTTTGAAAATGATAGTTCAGTGAAATATATATCTGCTGGTGTGTTTGCTGAATTTGCATAATGTGAATCCTATGGTGAGTGTTGAACGCCTGCTAGCCTTGGAGGAGAACTGGGTCACGCTATATTTCCATATTTCACATGTATAGTTACCCCAGACAGCTTTTATGTGCTGAATTATGCATGCCAGGCTATTATACTCAAAGCATTAATTTTTAATCCAATTTGCACAGCTGTAAAT
This sequence comes from Cetoscarus ocellatus, assembly GCA_037902135.1. Classification (NCBI taxonomy): domain Eukaryota; kingdom Metazoa; phylum Chordata; class Actinopteri; order Labriformes; family Labridae; genus Cetoscarus; species Cetoscarus ocellatus. The sequence continues at coordinate 70,792 of JBAMNC010001424.1, read as the reverse complement.
TTCATGTTTGGGAGAAAATAAGCTGCTAATGAAAGAGGATCAGTGTCTCCAGAGGATTATTTACATTATCAGAGATTCAAAAACAGACTACAAAGAGAAATATTGATTAACATGTCTGACGCTGACGTGTTCCTCTCTCTTAATCTCTTCATAGATGACACCAAGATTGCCCTCCACCTCAGAGACAACCAGGGTAAGTAACCATCTTTAACCACTAACTGCTGATGCCACGTCAGGAAATGTGCTGTGCCTTCACTTCCTGTTTGTTTTATTGCTCTGTGTGTCATTTTATGATTATTCAACATCATTTGAGTTTACTAATATAATTCTACGAGCCAATAAATGTCTTCAAAAGTTGAATTTTAAAAATGTGTTCTTGTGAAAAAGTATCAGGTTTTTCCTTCACTGTAGCTGTAATGCAGAGTTTGTTGAAAGTACTGAAAGCAAAAGACACTAAATCCTCCTGTTTACATGAATAAAATCAAAGTAATGTACACTGACAGTGCCAATCAGTACTAGCTATGCAAAAGCTGTCAGGAACCAACGTTTCTCTTACACTAAACGCAGCTTGTTTTAGATGTCAATATATGCAAAGCACTCTGAAATGACTCCCATCTCCATCAGTTTTTCAGAGATAGCTTTTTAAATGCTTCATTTCCTGCATGAGGAGAAATGGAAATCAGCAGCTTCTATCAAACCCCCATTACACAAACGCTCCCATCACTCGCCACCTCAAACTGTGATGATATCTCTCTGCGTGCCATCTTATTTCATGCATCTAACTTTTCTTCACACCACATGCCTGGCTCTGGTGTTATTCAAGGTGAGCTGCAGTCATGGGGCAGGCATCAGGATCAGCAACAAAGAGAAGACAGGGATGAAGAAGTAATTTCTACATAATATAGCCTTAATTGATTATAGATTAATCAGATAAATTGATAATATACATGGCAAAATAAAATGAGTCCTAGCACAGAACCTTGTGGGACTCCATGACCGACTTCCAAGGTCATGGTCATTCAAGGTGAGCAGTAGTCATCAGGATTAGCATGCTAAGAGGGGAAGACAAAGTATTTCCTTTGATTAAGTTAAGAGTTATTATTCATATGGTTTAAAAAGTAATGCTAAGCATAGACCTGCGTTGGACTATTCTACTATTTTTGGTGTCCACATAGAAACCAAGATCAGTACCACATACCAGGCTTTAGTGTAAGTCAGGCTGATTGGTACCTGTGAGGCAGGCTCCTGGAATAGCATACTGAGAGAAGAGGACAAATTCAGTGGAGTATGTCCTTGTGATATAACTTAGACGAATGATTTATTTCTTAAAAGGAAGCGCTCCAAGCACAGAACCTTGTGGGACGCCGTGACTGTCTTTGGTGTGCATAGACAAACCAAGATGGATAATTTAAGCATTGTTTGGGCATTAGCCTGGACATTCTCTTGTCCTCTAAAATAAGCATTAGCGTGAGGTGAAGAATATAAGGCCATTTTCTGAACTGTATAATAGTGTGAGACACAGAGACTTCCTGGAGGAAATATATGGTGCAAGAAACATTTCATCCAATTGCACATTTGACCCAACATAGTTGTGTGACTTGTTTTTACATAAAACTCACACAATTATGTAAAAAAAAACTGTACCGCCAACAGCAGTGTCCCTTACTGGTTGTCTAAACTTGATCTTCTTAAAGGTACGGTGCTGCTGGGAGCCCTTTCAGCCACTTCACTGACTATTGTTACGTACCTGATACAACCCAACTTCAGAAATACTGAAACGTCCCTTCAGGGTCATTACTGCTACAGTCGATGTAGAACACAGAATGTTTTCCTCCTGACACCTTAAGGACTATTGACACAGAGTCTCAGCTATAGACCTGCTCAGTTTGTGTTGTCAGCTCTCCAAAAATCCCCTTAGCCATGTTCAGCCTGACTGGTGAAGTCGTCCCAGTCTCATTTGTCTTTTTGTTAAAAGCTCTGGTGTATTTACTGACACAGAGGAGCTCTGCTGTCCATTAGTGTGTTCTCAGTCTCTTTACGTCCAAGCAGACGGACAAACAAAGCTAATGGAGGATGAATTCAGGGTAATTCACTGAAGACAACGTTTACAAAACTGAGTATATTCCAGCTATTCCCTAATGGCTTAATGGATAACACAGCTGTTTCAGCCATACTTGTCTATCTAAACAACAGCTTTTAACAGTAGGGGTGGAAAATGAGAACCATTTCCAGCTAGGAATCAGTTTCAACTAGTCTGAGACAAAGATATCATTTGCCTTTTTGCCAAACAAGTCCCAAAACAATGTCTTCCAATAATAATCTCAATTATTTGCCACTAAAATAGTAAAAACTTGATACATGGTAGCCACATACAACATACCAACACTTTATAACCTGTTAATGTGTGAAAGTTAACCAAAAGCTCACAGAAAATGTTATTTTAAAACATTGATGTTTTTGGGTGAGTTTTTATCAAATATTTGGAAAACTGCTCTATTTCACACTGTTAACAAATCCTTGGGAAAATTCCTTTGTCCACATCTGGAATTGGATCATCACCAAAATCTGCCATTTTTCCTGAGCGTTGGAATAACATTGAAAGTACTGTATCCAGGTGGAAAGTAGGGATATTTGATTTTTTGATTATCCAATATGCCGATATTTTTTAAGCCATTATCGCCAATACCAATACCGATACCGATATTTCTGGTCAAGAGCACAAGCTCTGAGCTTGACAAAAATGAACTCGTTTCTTTCAGTGTTACAGTATATTTTTGTGAGGAACAGATGTAAAACAATAAAAACAGCATTTTACTCATGCAAAATTGAAACCTTTGATTTTTAAATGTACCCATGCAGTAATGAGAAGGTGCATCAATACTGAACATTTGTGCCATATCTGCAAAAATTTCAATATTGGCCGATACAATACTTAACTTTTTAGGCTGATATTGGCCAATACCGATATCAAATATTGTGCATCCCTAGTGGAAAGTTACAGATTGTTGCTTTGAGCTTCAAGCTCACCAAGAGACAGCTCTTGAATTCGTTCTTATTAGCTTTAACTGAAGAACCAGGAAAATACTTTCTTTAGACAGATTTCCTCCTAACAGGACACAAAGTGAAGTGTGTTTTTGTTTGGGTTGTGTTTTTTTTCATGCAAATGGTGCAGGCGATGATTCAGCGCACCAAATCCCCCACATTTTGTCCTTCCAAATTTCCAATTAAGAAGTCCACAAACTGTAACAGCTCCACCGAGTTACACAACTCCACATTCACAGTGGCTGCCCACATGCATTGGACAGGTTTGATTATTCTGTGAGCTGGAAATCAATGAGGCAGGGAGCTGTGGGGGGGGAGCGGCTGGTCGGCAGACAGACTCAACGGTGGCTGTAGCTGCTAATTAAAGACGGGGGAGGAGCCCAGGAGGAGGTTGTCATGAGGGGCAGAGAAGATAAAAATCATGCATAAATTTTGTCTGAACGTGCTTTATAATTCTGAAGAGTTTCCTTTGAGATTATGGTTTTATTCTTATTTGATGAGCTGACATTACAGAGAAAACTCTTCTGCTGTTGGGTGTTGGGAAATCATGACCACTTAGATAACAAGAACAACTGCTTGGCTGTTTGATGCCTCCAAAAGGTAAACAAGTCCCAGACACTAACAGCACAGTGCAGCGAGGGATGAACAGAACATATGATCTTGCCTCTGAAGTTCACCTTTTAGTCAGGGTGAATGTTTTTGCATTGTTTGATAAAACTCCTTTTAAATATCAATGTGAGATCATGGTAACAATCAGCGGGTACACATGAGGTCCAAAGACCCTGACCTTTGAAGAACAAAATCCAAGCAGCTCCTGAGGTCTGAATTAACCTTTTTTTTTTAAGTTAGAAGAAGCTTCTCAAAGCTTTATTAAGATACTATAGTAACAAGCAAGGGACGACTTTGAGACTCATTACTTTGGATTTTGACCTCTAAAATATAATCAGTTTAGATTTGAATCAGATTCATGGAAAGTCTGAGAGAAATCACGCTAAGATTTTTTGAAATGATGCACCCACAAGCCTCATGAACATGGGGCTCCATAACTTTGATCCATGATCTATGACCTCCAAAATCTAGTCAGCACCATGTTAATTTAGAGTGCTCATATGTGCAAAGTTTCAAGAGAAGCTCTTAAAGAATTCTTAGGACAAAGCATTTCTAAGCAAGGGGTGAACATGAGGCTCCTTGACCTAGAACAAGGGCTTTCAAAGTGTGGAGGAATTAGCCTGATCCCAAACCTTTTATTTCAGAATCAGAATCAGAATCATCTTTATTGGCCAAGTATGTTTGTGACATACAAGGAATTTGGTTTCAGCAGGTGGTATCGCTCACGGAATAACAGCAGCAAAAATAAACATAAACATACTAGAAAAATATATGTAAATATATGTATATATATACACACCTTCAACAGGCTTAATTGCTTATCCTTGCATCAAAATGGACTTATGTGCAAAAATATATGAAAATACCTGAAAGCACAAAGAAATGAACCTTTGGCTATACAACATTGATCCTTGACCTATTGCTGTCAAAATTAAATAAGATACTAAGTTCAGTTCCGAAATGAGCAGAACCTTTTAAAAGCATATCTGGCAGGTGATTGGATGATCATCCTGTCTATCACATTCATTACAGGCCAATCAGGTAATGTAGTAAGAGGACACTACTGCCGGGGTGTAAAGTAAAGCCACTCTGTAGAACAAAATCTCACCACAACGTGTTGGAAGTGTAGCAAAAATATCCTTTCTATCGAAAAATGCTTTCATTGTTTTTTTTTTTCACATAATAAAGAAATGTGGTCCAGATCTGATAAAACTGCTTCTGAAGTTGTTAGCTGTTAGCTGCCATTGTCTCACTTGTAGCTCCCACCTCTTCCTTCTCTAAAGGACTCTGATTGGGCCGTGCAGCTTTTGGCCGAGCTCAACTGTTATAGATTGGAGTTTGGCAAGATGAATCTTACGGACAATGAATTAGGCGATCCATCTGCACTGCAAGGTTAGGGAGAGTCAGAGACATCCCAAAAACATGACACCCTCAGCTCTTGTCTACCACCAGTGTGGAGGCATAAAAACAAATATTAGTGAAAGACACTCGCTTCATCTCTAAAAGATCTCCCTTTAGAAACACCTGCTGGGTCGACTGAGGCTCCAGAGTGTATCAGAGAAGGTGCTTCAGAGATGCTGCCTCAGTGAAGGACAGACTTGTTTTGCAGTCGCTGCAGCCTGCTCAGGTTGCATTGACACGACTGGAGGCTACAATTGGAGTCTTTATCTGCGTCCATAGGCCTCTTCTGCTTCCTATCAGGACCGTATGCCTCTAACCTTGCCTCGAGATTACTTGTACTTGCAGGAGGGGAAGAACTGCTCATGAATGTTTAAACAGATGTTAGGAGGATTGTGCCACAGAGTGCTAAAGACCCAGACTAAACCTTCACCTTGAGTGTAGAAAATGTACTATTTATTACCTTCTGCATAAAAGAGACCTTATGAAATCAATTGAAAGTTCATGAGGGCAATGCAGGTATAGCTAATGAAGAGTTGTAGAGGAATTTTGCCATTTTTCTTTGTCAATTTGGTGAAAATATTCATATTCAAGTCTTATTAGGGGTCAATAGAAGGATTAGACAGGAGTGTATTTTGAGTGATGAGGGCCCCCTGCTGGTCAACAATAGAACTGAGAAAACATTGAATGAGGTTTTGAATTGAGTGAAACAATTTTTCTTCAAGTGTTAGCCGTATGAGCTCTTCAGATGCTAAAAAAACATAAAAAGGAGCCTCATTGCTTCCTTTTTTATCTCTTGTAAGCAGAGAATACACTGGGCAATCTTAAGAAGAGAAGGAAATGTGACTCACAATTCCTTTCCTCAACTTTATCTCAAGGGACACCTCTCCTGCAGTCTATCATAATATCATAAGCTCTTCTCTGGATTATACTATTTTAATTCTATCAAAGTTTTGTTTCATTTGGATGAAGAAGGAATAAACCCTGTCACTGTACTAGTGTGTTTCTGTGTTTTTATAATAATAATAAAAAAAACATCCAAGGGATTCAGTCATGTTTGTGTGCTCTCAAAAAAAAAATGTCAGTGATCCACGGCCAATTACACAGCTAACTTGGATCCTTAATGACAAATGTTATAGGCATTACTGCAAACTAGAGGTCTAAGAATTTTGTCTCCAGTCATACTTGTTTTATTGATCAAGTATTGTATTTTCTTTGTGCTTTTTTATTCCAGCGATGCCTGCAGACAGCGCCGCAGACAGGATGCCGGGTACTCACCCTCTGCACATTGGTCTGATCCTTGGCATCCTCCTGGTCGTTCTCATCGTGGTTGCTGGCGTGCTAGTCACTGTGTACATCTATCATCACCCAACCTCCGCACCCAGCCTCTTTCTCATCGAGGTGAGTGGGCACACAAGATTGAGAGGAAAGTTTGGTTTTGACCTTACAAAGCAATCTCACCTCAATTTTTAGAGACTGACAGCTCAGACACTTCACTAAAGTAGTTTCTTTATTCAAGATTGCATCAGAAGTCCATTATTTGTTTACAGCAGTGGTTTTCAAAGGGTGAGGCCGGCCTCTCCAGGGGGCACTAGTGGACTTCTGGGGAGGTGCATCTTAAGAAAACATAAACTAAAAAAATTAACTGCTCAGCTAAATCCATCCATTATCTACGTCACTTATCCCTTTTGATGGAGTATATCCCACCTGACATCGGACCGTAGGCTGGGTTCACCCTAGACTAGCTGCCTGCCACATGAGCTGTTCTTACACAAAGCAGTCCAGTTCAGTTTTGCTCAGTGTGGTATGAAATTTTAGGTATTTCCACTGTCAAATGTAGAGAAAGGTACCCAAATAACTGATCCATGCCATACCGCTTTTTGGACACCCTTCTTTGGGGTGTTCCCAAAGGTTCCACCTAAAAAACTCTGCAGTTTGTTGATTGGTTGCAAGGATGTTCTCTTCCTGTGCAACAGCCGCTAAAATATCCCCACTGTCTCCCCTCACTTACCGACCCTATCCTCTATCTCTCTTTCATTAAAAAAAAGGTAAAAACAGGTTTATTAGGGGAAAAAATGCAACATAAATCTGTTGCACTAAGTGCCAAAAACAACAATAACATTAACTGTCTCCAGTGTCTTGTGTCTTTTGGTGTCTCCTTTTTGTGACATCCATCCCATTTTCCACCATGAGTTAAAGCCACATTTCAAATGAGAATACAAGTATTTTCTACTTTTCTTTATTTGTTTTCAGTGCTCTCGGTTATCCCTTTCCTGATTTTAGCTGATACATACAGTACAACTTAAGTAAGTCCTGTAAGGCGTATTTCTTTCAGATCCGAAGACATCCCAGTGTGACTGCATGAACAGCTCTCTGAATCAAACAACAGCGGCTCAGTGCATTTCGTCCTTTAATTCCTGTCTCATACATATGCAGACAGACTTTCAGAGGAGGATGATGAAACCTGGTGCAGTCTTTCTTAATCAGTGAAACTGAATTCCCTTGAGCGAGGTGTAGGTGCTGTTTGCAGAGTGTAGTAAATTCAGTCAAGCTCAACAGTCTTTGAAAACCAAACATGTTCAAAGTTGTTTTGTCAGTTCCACAAGGTCACAGTCAGTCACAGGAAGTGTGGAGTTCAAGAGTTTTATGTTGTCATGATCACCATGAAGAATAGAGTATTTATTATATCAGGGTTTAGCATTTGTCCTTTAAAGATAAAACCAAGTACTGTTCTGCTTCCTGATTTTAATATGGAGGCTAAATCAAATCCCTGAATCAAATACTAAACAAATGTTAAAAAACCAAGATGCCCATGCCTGTTCTTTGAGATGATTCTCAGCTTGTGTGTGTGTGTGTTTTTCCTCTCTTTTAATGTCTCCAGTAAAAGGAGAGTGTGTAGAGTTGACTCAAAACAAATGACGTTTCCCATTTCACTGCAAAAAAAGAGACACTGGACAACAAAAAAGGTCTTTTGAATGCTAGTAGTAGCCTTTTGTTAGCCCTTAGCCATTTTAAAATTAACTTTCAGACTTATAAGAAATCAGGTTTTTGAAAGGAGACGCTGTGCATTCAAGCTTTTTTCAGTGGTGCTGGAGTGTCAACTTAGAGTGACTGTGTTGCTTATGATACATAAGCTATGCACACAATTCACGTGCTCTCATTGTTAAAAATGATGGTTCATCATGACTCTAGTGCTCAAAGCTGTTTATGTGTCAATGGAAATGTTAAAAACGTCCAAAGTTTCGTTTAAAAAATCTCCCACAGATGGACAATGAAATTGACATTGCGGTTCAGTAGTGCTGCCACAAATTATTATTTTGATAATCGACCAGTCAACAATTATTTTTTGCAATTAGTTGACTAATCGAATCATACATGAATTGCAGCTTATTGCACCAGCACGCGCCTGCTCTTGTATAACCATCATTAGTTTCCAGTTTGAAGTGTTTAAGGTATGTGCTGATTAAAAATAAAGACAATTAAGATGGTAGTTCATTCAACTTTTAATGACTTTTGCCACTGTTATAACATTACAGAAAACAAATAACATATGTGTTCTAAGGCTAATGAAATCATCATAGTTAATGTTAACGTTTACAGCTATAAGTAAGAAGCTCGCTGTTGATGCTAATGTTAGCAGCTAACTAGCCAAGTAGCTTACCTAGACGACTGTCCCTTTTCATCAGAAATTGAATCAGCCGTGACATGCTTCCTTTTCAGATGCTTATGCATTGCCGTCGTACTGCCATGGAAGGCAAGTTCTGCCTTGCAGATTTTGCATTGCACATTCTTCTCTTTTGTTTTGGTAAAATGCTCCCAAACTTTCGAGCTCCGCTGCCGGCTAGCCATGATACTGTTTGGGCATAACTCTTCCAGTGACATCAGGGCTGACCCTGATTACCACTGCTGCGCATGCGCGTCAAGGACAGACAAGACAGCGGCAGTTTTGAGAGAAAATAACGCTTAAAAAAAAAAAAACAACGACGTTGATTATTAAATTAGTCATCAACGATTTTGATCGTCGACGTTGTCATGACTAGTCGACTAGTCTTGGCAGCCCTACAGTTCAGCTGTATCACCTTGATTTAATATCCTTAACCAAGCCCATCCATCTTGCCAAGCTCCAATCTTCAATGATTGTGAGCGACCGAAATTGGGACGACCCAATCAGTGTCATCTAAAGCAGGGGGAAGGCGACAGCAGGAAGTGACTGCTCGTACAGAGATTAGCAGAAATGCTAACTGCTTCAGTAGCAGTTTCATCAGATCTGGAGCACATTTCTTAATTAAATGAAAAACAAAACTGTCACACATCTCTTCTGTTCACTCCTACAGAGACGCCCGAGCAGGTGGCCAGCCATGAAGTTTCGCCGTGGCTCGGGCCACCCAGCCTACGCAGAGGTGGAGCCGGTGGGCCAAGAGAAAGAGGGCTTCATCGAGTCCGAGCAGTGCTGAGTGAGGAGGGGGCGTCTGCATTCCTTGCAGCCCCCCCTCGGCCCTCTACTGTCCTGGAAGTCTCGTGAGAAACCTCCAGGATCTGCTTAACGGTGGAGGAAGCTCAGTGTACACAAAAACTCGATGAGATTGAGTTACCGAGGCAATGAGCGCTGGATGAGACTTCGAACAGAGAAAAAGGAAACGGGGATGTGAGAAAAGCCAGCTGATTGGTCACTTTTGATGAGAAACTGACCTTCAGCGGACAGATGGACGGTTGGGACAACACTGATGTAACGGACTCAGTCGGCTTTCGTTAACTTTGTACGGCTCGATCATGTTGCCTTGGAGGGATTGTACAGCCTTGACTGGATTCTGGTGTGTCTGCGGTGGTGAATTATACAATATATATATTTTAAGAAACAATACAGAGTATGTGAACAGAGATTTCCACTTTATTGTTGGTGGGGTTATACTGTATAGGCCTTTGTATATCCATCAGGTTTTCACTTCTCTCACTTTCTCTTGATTGTTTTCACAGGGGTTTGGCACATTTATCCACATAGACCATCGGTATTGCTTTCCAATACCATAGCAGGCTTATAATTGACTTTTCCACGGTACAAAGAGGCTGCAGCCGTGTGATGCAACGCCAGCTGAGCTCCCTTCACTAAGATCGATGGTAGATGGGTATAAAAGGCTCAGCACATTCAATATGAACGTATTTTGTGAGGTTTAGCTCGGTTCATTTTTTGGTTTGTTTTTTATTGAAGCCCAAAGCAGACATGCAAACACATATTGTAACACCATTTCCCTGTGACAAAGAGTAATTTAAGGTTACATTCTGAAGATCTTAACTCAATCATTTCATTATCTTGAGACAACAATGCTTTTTTATGTGGTTACGAGGATTTTTCAGCTGCTGATCTTCTATCATCAGAGCTGCACAATCAGAAAACATAGAAATAAGCTTCACTAACATGGTGAAGAGGCCATGATATGGTCTGCTGTCACTACGATTGGCCAAGCTTTTTACAGTCTAGATTGCAAGAAGCATCAAGATAAAAGTTTTGTTGTCCGATATCTTTTTTCGAACAGGACTGGAAGGATAACTAGTGGGTCTTTTGTTGACTTTTACATGCCCTTTAGTGTGTTTAGCATGTCTTCTCAGCGTGATAAGGTACATCTACACATAAGAAAGTCTGCAGCATCTGGACTTCTTTCTGTCCCCATTTACAGCACCACTAGCTGCCTAAACCAGACCCCCAAATAGACCTACCAGTGTGACCTCCTGCCATTGTTTCAACAGCAGTTTAAGCTTCTTGGCTCTCATTAGCAAGCCTAGTGCAGAGCAGAGAAGTTAGAATAAATGCAGAGTTGTTGACAACATGTCGCCAAGCAGTGTTGAACTGACCAATATATTCTCTCGAAGGTTTTTGAACATTAGTGATTGTGAACATGCATTGGCAGACATCAAAATGAATAAGCCTTTGTCCTGACTGCACTTGAGGCATAAGGGTGAACGAAGTGATCCCCCGTTTGTGTGACATTCATCCTGCCAGCCCCCCCCCCCTCCAAAAAAAACACTCTAGACAAAAGAAGAATTGATTTAAATGAAATCAGTTAATACTCATTTGAGTCATCCTGTTGATGATGTTGTCTAAGAAAGAAAAATGACATCAAGTGACTTGCTGAAGTGGGCAGTGCAACTTGGATTGTTGATCTGTACTTCACAACTTTCACTGCAAGCTTAGTGCTCAACTACAGCACCAATAGCTAGCTGGATTTCAACTCTGTGCTGCAAAAACAAAAGGCATTATATAGGGGAAACCCTCTAAAAAAACACTGCAGCTCAAATATCTGTGCAATTTACATTCTAAATCTAACATTGATCCTGTTAACGAAAAAGTTTTGATCAACACAAACTGGAGATGTAGTTTCAGATCCAGAAATTGGTTACCTGATCTTATCCAGCCGTTTAACTTCTTTTCTTATTAAAAAGTAAATTTTGAAATTCAATCCCTGACACAATAAGATAAATGTGTATGTGATAACAGGAAACCACCTTTGTTAGTCTATAGTTATGGTAAATGGACTTGTATGGGGCTTTTCCATTGACTTGCACATTCACTTGATAATAGTTTTTGTTTCTGTCTATATTATCCATTAGTATCTGCTAACACATTTTGCCCAAGGACATATCAACATGTGACAGCCAGAACTGGACTCCAACCCTCAACCTTCTGATTGATGGTGGAGTGAATCCCCACTCTAAGTCACTGATGCCTCACAGTGAATAATAAGTGTAGTGCAACAGATATTAAGTCATATTATAAGGAAAAGCTAGCATTCCTAGCTCGAGATAACAGGGTAAAAAAAAGTCCAATCTTAACAAAGCACCTAAAAAAAGGCCTCCCATGGAAAATGGAGGTCATAACATGTATGGTTTCATGTCTGCTTTAGGCTTCTGGGACGTTTTTCAACGGGTGACGGGCACACTCTGCTCCTTCTGTTCTTTTGTTTCATAGATGAAACTTTCTTTTTAATATTTTTTGCTTTTTTCATGACTGCCGTACCATTTTTTTGTCCCTTATTAGAATTTGCACAATTTATTTTCCAAGCACATTTTTGATTCTCTCATTTGATATGTGGTACTAATGCAAAATGACAAGACAGGCGCTTGTGAGAGTGTATGCTGAATATTTTTTCTAAAGTATGAGTTATTCTTCTATGTCAGTGTAAAAGTATGTGTGAATGTGTGAGAGTTCAGTCTGGTTTATGGGTATTTTTGAGCTGGCTCTGCACGGTTGCTTCTTAATGATTTGACTCTGGGGTGTAGTGATGGGGTTTATGTGACACTGGGATGATTGGACTTTTATTTGATTTTACAGTGTGATTTATTTTTCCAATGCATTAGTTCTTCTGTGTTATTGTTATGATTGGCTCATCCATGTCGACACATTCATGTAAATACCAAGGAAAAAAACATTTGCAGATTCAGGTAACTCATGGCAAACACTTATTTTTGAATCATCATTACAGCACAGGAAAAACAACTTTTTTATTTTTATGAGTGGCCTTTTTTTCTCTACTTTTTTACTTAAATGTGAATACTGTTCAAGTCATGACCATACACAAAGGCTTCTGGGTGATTCTTTTCAGATCCTCATGTTTTCACGCCAATGATTGTAGACTCATTTTAGACATCCTGGAAATCTACTGAGAAATAAAGTGTGCAATATGACATCTGTTCAGTTTGATACTGAAAATACTCTCAAGTAAAAATCATCTGGATTTATTTTTTTCACGTGTTGTCGTCATCACATTGAGACCAAAGATGAATAGGAGTTAGAGAGATCTAGAGCTACATTTTCAAGTGTTTACCTCAAACTACCTTAGCCTCAGCAAACACAAACATCCACCATCATCTTAGATGTAGCAACATGAGTTCACAGGTTATGGTTTTATTTCGTTTCTATTAAAATATAAACCTGTTTGGCAAAAAAAGGCTTTAAGACAAATTCTTTGTCCTAAAAGTGACAGTCCAAGACAAACTAAAGTTCAGCTGAGAGTTTTGGCACAGTGACACTTCAAGAACATAAATCTAAGTGATGTATTTGTTTAATTTCAAGTATGAAATATCTCATTATTGCCTTGCAGTGCAGCTGGATCCACCTGATTCAATGTCTGTAATGAGGTAGATTCATCTTTACAACCTCCAATCTACTACGATTGTCCTGTCTCAGCGTCCTTTAGAGCAGGAAGTGGTGGGAGCTGCAACTGAGACAACAACAGGAAACTACTGTTCGTACAGAGATTAGCATAGATGCTAACAGCTTCAGCAGCAGTTTTATCAGATCTGAACACATTCCTTTATTAAACAAAAAAAAATAACAACACTGAAAGATATTTTCACTCCACTTCTGACATGTTTTGGCAAGAGTTTGTTCTACGAGCGGCTTATGTTTTGTACTGTAACCTGCGTCAGTAGCACCCACAACATTATATGATTGGCCTGTAATAAATATGATTGATGGTACAGTCGTCCAGTCACCTACTGGATATGCTATTTAAAGGTTCTTCCCCATTCCTGAACACTTAATATGAATTGTTGCCCAGATGGACTAGTGAAATATATTGAACGATCCATCTGGTGTGTCAGGTTAATGTCATTATACTTAACCCTTAAAAGGGGTTTGTATTCGTGGGATATAGTCATTTGAGAGGCTGCGTAAATGAGGCCAATTAAATCCACAGTATGTAAAAATCTGCATTAAGTCCAGAATTACAAAAAACAAATGAAAAGCAACGTGGGTTGTCAGGAGTGAAAGCAGGTCTACAATTGTCTAGTTGGCCTGGTATGATGGGGTTGGGGGATGGTTTTACACACTATGGGAGAGTTTTGGCAACACAACAAAAGAAAAATCATCACTGGTAAGCAGCACAACACATGAATGAGATACAGAAGCAGAACAGCAGGACTGAGTTTTTGACGTAAGCACTTGAGACATGTCCCAATACAGCAAAACAATAAGAACGTCACTGCCTTTGAAAACTTTGGGAAATATTTAAGGGTATGCTGTTAAAAAACTAAGATGTAGATATAGCAAAGAATTTGTCATTTTTGTAGGCAACTAAATAAATATAATTCAAAATTTTGGGAAATTCTACATATTATATTTTTGAGTGGATGCCTTTTATTCTGTGAAATGATGGTTAACTCTCCATCATTCATCTGGATTGTAAAGTGAGGCTTCAAGTTAGCAAATACAGTCTACTATAGTCTGATAATACAGGGTTATCACAGGAATTCATATAAATATTTGGGATGCATGATATTATCAGGACAATATCAGCAGATATGAAAACCTCTGCTGATATTTACAGCTGATATTTTAGCTATATATATTGGCCGTATATATATCCCATAAAATATAATACTGGCAGGATGTACATATGTACCATAGGGGTTTACCTCATCATCTCTGAATGTCCCCTTTCATGAATCAGAGGTATAATTTATTAAAAATTAAAATGTTCTTGCTTCAAGTCTATTTCTAACACAGGTAGACTTTAGACATATAAGAAACAGGTCAGCTTAAGTGAGGTGGGTTTTGTGCTCTTGAAAAAAGAACACTGGTATCAGTATTTAGGTTTGGTTTCAATTGAAAACTCACTCATTGTACACAAAAGCAGAGATTACTGCCTAATGTTTCATGATTTTGGGACATGATTCTTCAAAAACAAGATGTTTTTCATCGACAAGGCCTGGTCCAGTTGTTAATAACATGCCTCTGTTATGTAACAAACTTAGAATATAAATGTTTTGTTGCTTTACTGGAACTTAAAAAGCATATTTGGTTGATGGCATACTGTTTTAACAGCAATTTTCAAAATATGGTTTAATTGACATCTTTGGGAAAAAATCGGCACTTGGAACATCCGCTCACGACACTGCCCCCTGAAACTGCAACTGTTTTATTACCACTTTTAGACAGAAAAAGGTCGCCCATCACAGTCAAAACCAGAACACTTTGAGAAAATCCAACATTAAGAGGCAAAGATTTCACTTGATTTGGCTGATCACTTTCGCTCTTTCTTTTTAACATTATGAGGATGAGAAGCAGCATGGAGGATCAATACACCTAAACCATTCAAATCCTATTATCTTATAAAACTCACAGAGTTTAATAAGAGACTCAAAGTCACACAGTATCAAATCTGTCTGTAATTTTTGTGACTGCTGTTGTTTTGATTACTTTTCAGTAATAAACTTTTTGTCAAATACAAAGAGACCATGTGAATATTTTGTTGTTTGCTGTTTTGTGTATAAACACTTTTATTTTAAAGCACACAGACTGTGGTACAAGGCACCTTTGGATTAAGGTTTGTTTTTGCACATTAGAAAACACCCAAATAACAAAGAGGGATAATAAACAGAGCAGGAAGAGTCTGCATGTGTGTACACATGTATGTTTTCTGTTGTCATGCAGTCAAAAGCTAAAACTGATGGGAACATTTTTGGCTGAACAACTGTCTCGACCTCTGAGTAATCGTTCACAAACTTTTGATAAGATAAAAGAATCAAAAACAAGTTGTTACACTTTTGGTCATTTTTCTTGTAATACATTGAATATGTGTAACTGGATCAATATATAGACACAAGAGCAATCACATCTACAAATCTGGACTGTTTCAGTGTTCGTGTTTGGGGACCCTCTTCTTGGCAGCATGTAGCCCACAGCCTTCTTATAATAATTACTCATTAAACACTGAATCTGTTGAAATCAAATGTTCTTCCAGATTACATCCACTGCTGCAAAACCCAACGAAGGAGTATGGTGTTGAAAGGTTAAACCCCGGATGTCAATCAAGCTGCAGGTGCTCCATCATTAGAGCTTTACCAACATCTAGTGGTCAAAATCAGAACAACATGTCGGTGAGGCAGCTGCAGCCTAAAGGTTAAAACATAATAAAATCAACATCTAGATCAGTTCTGGCAGTGGATAACTTTTTCAATTTGCTAAACTTTGTGAAACAAAAAACATTTTTCAAGTTTTCAAGATGAGATTATGTAAAGTACACATGTAACCATCAGGAACTTAAACTGAAGGATCTTAGACACCTTGGGAGATGAAAACAACGACAGAGGTGGGAAATGATTTCAAGGATCTACAACAAATCAGAGAAGAAAAATCTTTTGTTTCCTCTTTCATACATGTATTATTAGAGAAGTGTTTTGTTTTAAAATGTTTTTTTATCTACAAAATGATAATATAATCAGGTTAATTACAAAAAAATACAACAAATCTACATACCGGAAGTGACATTACTTTCGCAGAAGTTCTGAAACCCCATCTTTAAAAAAAAAAAGAAGAAGTATTTTTTTGCCAATCTGTCCGTCCTGCTGTTAAAGTTTTACCTTTTTTGTGTTAAATTTGACAGGAATAAACTTTTTTTTTAAGCCCAACCTGTGAGAAATATTTTTGCAGATTAAAAACTACATAAATATAATTACTTTAAATTTAAACTGTTTTCATGATGGTAGACCCTGTCTGGATTTGCACAAGCACATTTTTAGGCTGATGTAACCCAAATGAAAAATCCTCTTTCTGCCATATTTAAAAAAAGACAAACAAACAAACAAACAAACAAAAAAATCGTCTCGAAATCTCGCGGTATTTCCAATCTCGCGGGACGATCACATGGGCCAATCAGGTTCAGTTAATCTGCGCTGCGGGTCAGTTTGAGTTGAAGCAGAGGGAAGACAGCATGATTCCCTAGTGCTACAGCTCGGTTTTTAAGCTTATTTCTGCCTCGGTCTGCTTGAATAATGAACGAAACTAAGCACTTTGTATATTAACTTATAGGAGCCTTCTACCACGGCCAAACCCAAGAAGAACGAGTCGTGTGAGTTTAAACCGAGGACTGGTGAGTCAAATTGTTTGGGGGTTGTGCTAACGTTAGCCTAGCCGCCTCCGTTCACTTTGAATGGGCGCTGTTAGCCTGCGTGTTCGATGAATAATATGCCCGCATCTCTAAAATGTATTTATAAGTGAGATGACTTAAGAGACCAAGTGTCCTTAGATTAATTGTATTGTACATATTTGTGTGTATAAAGTGCCTTTATGGCAAAAAGCACTTATACCTTCAAAGGTTATTTTATTTAAGCCTTTCCTTAAGCACTTTAACACGAATTAAATTGATTTATTATGTCTATTTATATTATGAATTATGCCTGAATAATATAGCAAGTGTTAGTTATGACTTTGGGAACAATGTGAAATTTATTTATTATTTTCCTGCTGTGAGAATATAGATATATAGAAATTAACTAATAAGATAATATATTCCTTTACTAGTCCCACAGGGGGAAATTCCAATAGAGCAACTAGTGCTCTTTATAAAATTGTGTGCACACTAGGATTTATACTTATTGTTAAAAGTACATTTTGATTTATATGAACTCTGATCCTGTTCTCCAGGCCAGGTTATTGATTTCCCTGGTGAAAACGAGCCTGTCTAGGACCCATGAATGGACTGAATGTTGGAGAGTCGCACCCCTCCTGCCAGGCTGGTATGGGGCTCTCAGTAGCCCAAAACAAAAACTCACACCTGCTCACTTCACCCACTGCCATCACACATTTCCCCCCCACCCCACCCCGATGTGGGTTTCCCCAATGAAATGTGGGTGGGCTATTTTATTTATTGTTGTGCTTGTGCTGAATCAATATTGAACTTTTTGAACTTTCAATTTGTGATTTTGTACATGATAATGAATTGAAAGAGTACTTTTCTAGATTTTGAATGGCCATTCGTAGTAGATGTCTTTGTTTTCACTGTAAATACTTTTCACTGTATTTTTGTATGTTATTCACTTTCTCTCAAATACACGGTCTCATCTAAACAGCAACCTCAGTCTCTTGTCCACTCCCTCCGTGAGCACATCCCAGACTTCTGAACTAGCCCATCTCAAACAATAACTGTCATTCACTGTTTAGACATAATTATAAATTTACCAAGTACTTAATAGTCTCAATACACTTAATATTTGACACAGTTGCTACACTTACATTTGCTTTTTAAATGAGATCAAATACTGAAGAGAACGCTCCATGTTAATATACTGTGAAAATATTGCAGCTTTCAGTGTTAATAAAGACAAGCTGACCATCATCCAAACCACAAAATGAACATTTGATGAGAAAATTACAGCATAAACTTCAACTATTAGAGGGAGATTCAGCTTAGTTTTGGAATATTTTTTCGATAACATTGAGGCGAACTTGTTTTATGTAATTTCTGTCACTTGGATGTCTGTTATTTATTCAGAGGGGGAAAAATCAGGGAGTTTATTTTAAGGCTTTATTGTCCAGCCCTAATCTGGTGTTAAAGTTCCTCTCTGTTAGATACATAATAATCAAAAATTCATTGCTGTAATCTAATCTTAAAATTTTTTAAAAAAGCATGTTTGTCGTTAACAGGAATGACCCCACGTGTATTTTACTGTGGTGCGGCCGGGCCGGTCCTGTCACAGCTCCATAAATACATGCACATAAACATGAGAGGGGCCATCAAAGTGGGTCACACATCACATGTCAGATCCACTGTACAGTCATTGTTATTGTTGGTGTAACTCTATCTGATGGTCTGGCCTATAAAAAACACGACTGCCCACAGCAGCTGACTGCACTCACAGAGACGGCTTTCACAGAGGAGCTGCATGAGTCCCTGTATTTTTTAAAGAGTAACTGAAACTGAAGTCAAAGATGATGATAGTTTCCTTTATAGCTGACAAACCCTGATTGAGAACAATGGTGAACTCAAGTAAAAGCAAATCTGTTGATAAAATCTTTCTCCTACAAGTAAAAGTAACAATCTTATAAAACAGAAGAAGTACTTTGTTTAATATGTAATCAAAGTATTGAGTGTTTTGAGCACACTGTTGTGTAAAAAGGACAAAAGCTGGAGTGTCCTGAGTCAACCAGTTATTTGTTTGAGGACAAAATAAAAAGTTATATAAAGAGATTAAACCACGACAATTTAATGCAGCAATGGAGTGACATTTTGCCCTATAATAACTGAAAAAGGTATTAAAGATACCAGTGAACATTTTCTTTGTACACCCTGTAAGTCACATTTCTGTAAAAATAAATGTTTTCCTGAATAAATCAGACTTCATCCATATATAAAATCACAGTTTTATACATTTTTTTGTAACTTTTTCAGGTGTCCATGACTATAATTTGATCTTAAGAGGATATTAGAGACTCTTTCCTTTTTTAGTTTGACATTGTGGGGGCCCAACAGCAAGCATTTCTGATCGTTTTTTTTAATCAATAATTCATACACTATTGCTACAGCCATGAGGACCAACTTGATCAGGTCACTCAGTTATGGGGAAACTCTCAAACAAGACGTCACAATCAGGGAACATTGTAGCTGCTTCTGTGTTGAACCACCATGTTGTAGTTTCATAGTAGCTTTTCACTCTCGTTTAAATGTTTAGAATGTTTAAGCTTAAAAAACTGTGAAAGTAGGTTTGTTTAAGACTATCACAAGGAGCAGAACATGTAAGTTTCACAACTTTTAGTTCTCCACAGATCTTATCAGCAATGATCCAGAACAGAGAAAACTCCTATAGGCTCTTAGTGGGCTTGCAGTCAAAGGAACCATGTAAGCTTCATCTTTGGCCTACAAAAATATATCATCCCCACCCCACATCTATAAAAACAAAGTAGGAAAAAAACAGGACAAATTGATTTTAAAAAATGAGGAAATTGGGACCTTTAGGTTCTTTGACAATTCTGTTGTAATGTGCAGGAATAAGGAAGTTTTGGGGTCACGTGGAACAAAGGTTAAAAAAGTCTGAAATTCTGTCTTTTTTTTTTTTACTCTGATAAATGCTTGGGGAGGACTTTTAATCTCCGCGTCCTGGCATATCCTGTAACAGGAAGGGTTGCATGAGATAAATTGTGGATAATTAAGATACTGTTTAACTATAAAACTTCTAATAAAAGCCCACTCCAGTTTAAGGACCAGTCCTTTCTGACATTACACTATGTTTTACTAAATCAAGACAAGGTAATGACACAGACTAAAGTGAACAAAAGCCAAGACTGTCAGGTAAATTTTTGTTGTTTATGATGTAAGGAATAAAAAGCACTGTCTGAGAGCCTCAGTGGAGCTTTGTGGTACATTCATTCAAGAAAAGATGATCAACAAAGGCAGAGAAGCTACACTAACGGTCTAAAAGTTTTAGAACACTCCAATTTCCCCAATTTTTTTAGTTAAATTCAAGCAGTTCACGTCCAATAAATGGCTTGAAATGGGACAAAGGTAAGTGGTCAACTTTCAGGGGTTAAAAGAAAGGTAAGGTTGTCCAAAATGTAAAAATTATATTCAGTTCAGAGCTAAGTAAACAAGTTAAAGCTGTTTTGCAGCAGTTGAGATAGGTCAAGACTTGAGCTACCAATTCCTACTTTCTTGATTATTTACAACCCCCTCTGTCTGCATAAGAGTCATGTTGGAAGTAGTGTTGTTTGAACAGTATTGTACTGCAGAAGGTAGTGTTTTGCTATAAAAATGGCGAGGAAAAGGCAATTGACAATAGAAAAGAGACAGACCATCATAACAAATGAAGGTCTTTCCACAGAGAAATTGTGAACAGTTTTCTACAGTTTCCTTCATCAAATGGCACAACTGGGGGAAACTCTGACAGGAAGAGATCTGGCAGACCCAAAGCCACAACAGAATCAGAAGACAAGTTTCTGAGTCAACAGCTTGTGTGACAGGTGGCTCACAGGACAACAGCTTCAAGCACAGCTGAATAGCTGAAGACTTCAAGCTGCAGGTTTGACAGGTCCAGTTGCAGCACAAAAGCCAAGATGCCGCTGAGATATCAGAATGAGAAAAAGAGGTTTGCCTGGGCCATGAAACACTGCCATTGGACTAGTGAAGACTGGAAGAAGGTGTTATGGACTGATGATTCAAAATTTGAAATCTTCGGTTCATCACGCAGGATTTTTGTATGCCGTCGAGTCTGCAAAAGGATGCTTCCACAGTGCTGTCAAACATGGAGGAGGAAGTGTGATGGTCTGGGGCTGTTTTGCTGGATCCAGGGTCAGCAACTTGTACAGAGTGAGAGGCACCCTGAACCAAAATGGCTACCACAGCATTCTGCAGCACCATGCAGTACCCTCTAGTCTGCACCTAGTTGGTCAGGGGTTCATCCTACAGCAAGATAATAACCAGAAATATAAGGCAAAGCTATGCCAGAACTACGGGAAAAAACAGGAAAAAACAAGATGGTAAGCTTGAAAACTTGGAGTGGCCAGCACAGTCCCAGACTTGAACCCCATAGAGCTGGTTTTGGATGAACTGGAAGTAAGAGTGAAAGTAAACCAACCCACAAGTGCCACACATTTATGAGAACTTCGGCAACAGAGTTGGGAGGAAGTTTCCAAAGAATATTTGATTTCCGTTGAAGAAAGAATGCCACAAGTGTGTTCAGCTGTTGTATCTGCCAAAGGTGTAGACTTTGAGGAGTCGAAAGTTTGGAATTGATTTTGGTTTATAAATTGATGTCATGCTTTTTTTTTTAACTTCAGTTGTTTGTGCTATGCTCTAATTTCAGAGTAAAATAAGAAATTAATCTGCATAACTTTCAATAGAGGACTGGAAAAATTGTGGTCTTCTAAAACTTTTGACTGAAGTGTAAATTCCTTCAAAATGGTGTAAATAATAGTCGACTGGTTCACCTGCTCTACATGCTGCTCCATATACTCTATCAGTCAGAGAAGACATAAGATATTTGAGAGGTTGGAAAGAATAACTTCATTCAGGACACAGAAACATTTTCAGTGCTTTATAAGGTACTCTGAGAGTGTGATCAGCATTACAGCTTCAAAGAATGATTAACAGTTTGGTCACAACAGGAATTGATACATAAAACTTCCCTTTAGAGTCACTGTCAGACTATCGTGGTAACATTTTAGTCATGAATCTTCCTCATTGGTATCCAACATGAGCCCCATGACCAAGGAGTGCACAGACTTGTTTAGATATGTGTAAAAGCTACATGTGTAACAGTTTTTGCTTCCTTGTTTTAGGTTTGAGTAACTCCGTCTTACAATCTTTAAAACACTGTCACAAACCTAAGAAAATATCACACTATGTTACAAAAAACTGCACTTGTGGACAGCATGAAAAAAGGTCTTAAAAATCATTACAGTCAAAGAAACATCATACATAAGGCACACAGCTACAACACTAGATAGCACGTCTGATTAAAAAATAAATAAAATGAATCACACTATTTTGTACATTCAGCAAATTTCAGTTTTTTCATCTTGTCAGAAAAGGAGCGCTGCCATCAGAGGAGTGAGGCAGTGGTTTCTTCAGTTGTGGTTTGGTGGGTCCATCAGCCTGAGGAGTCTTGTCAATCTGTAACAAAACACATGGTCTTATCATTCATGGGTTTTTACAACACTTTGGTGTACTTTTAAATAACGTGCATTAGAGCTATATTAATACAGCAGCGTAAGAGAGGGGAACATTTTTGTTCTGAGATCATAAAAAGTGTGGTACAGAACATCTAATTTTCTGAAATATAAACTGGAGATAAACAATATTCAGAGATTTAAGTCAAATTTTCCTGCACAGCAGTTTGGCAGTAATAACACTAGGAAGCATTTGGAGAGCCCAAACCTCCGCCAAGGTAGCTCACATATTGCTGTTATATCTATAAGTAATAGTTTCATGATAAAGTTACAATCATAATATGATTCCTTCACCCTGAAAACCCACACCTAGCACTCAGAATCATGTTGATATTATTATTAGTTAGACAGTTGTTGAGCAAAAACGATTGTTTGCTAATGGTGGTTATCTGGATCACCACCAAAATCTATTCATATTTAAGTTGGGCCATTACCAGCACCTCCTGAAAATTTCAGCAAAATCCAGCCAGTAGTTTTTGTGTAATATTGCTAACAAACAAACATACGATGGCAAAAACATATCCTCCTTGGCAGAGGTAATAAACAACAGCTTGTACTGAGTAACATTATTTTTAAAGAGATTTAAAGCAGCAACATGTAAGAATTCTGTTTTTTGATCTATTAGTACAACAACCCTGTAATTCAACACACTCAGTGCTCATCCGTCCACTCCTGCAATGTGGACAGAGGATGGCAAAGACCCTGTGGGAAGACAAATATGCTGATTTTACACAATTATGAATCTGTTTGTGTCAACAGCTCCTTGATTTTAAGCCGTTTACATGCAAAGTGTTTAATCCCAACCTCCACCCCAAAGTGCTGAACCCTCGTGGACTAATACAATGCTTGAGATTGTGAAAACAAAAGTAGTAATTGGACACAATTTTGAGGCATCCAAGAAAAAAAGATTACATTTCAGAAAACAGTAGTGATGCACAATGTGAAAATCAAGGCCAATGCTGATGTCGGAAATCTTAATTTTAGCAAAGGATGTGTGATATAATCAGTACGATATCAGTATCGGCATATATTGAAATTTTTGCTAATATTTACAACCAGTATATCGACCATAGATATCCCATTTGTCAGCAATAATATCGGCAAAATACCCAAATGTACCATACTGCCTGACCTCATCTCTGCATGGGTCCATTTAAAAAGCAAGAGTTAAAATTGTTTTTTTCTTGTTTCACATCTGCTCCTTAAACAAATGACTCTCACATGTAAAGCAACAAGTCCATTTTTGTAATGTTAAGACTTTCTGCTCCTACAAAAAACATCACCAATGGCAATAATACATTCAGAAATGTCAGCAAAAATCCAACGTGTATTACAGGATTCACATCATGTCCTTTCTCGCAATGATTATCATCAGTACTACTTCTGTCTACAAACTGTTTACATTTCCTCGAGGGCTGGACCTGAGCCTGACGATCAGGTCCTTCAAGCAGAAATTTTTGATAAGAGCTCTGAGTAAGTCAACAGGGAAGTCTGCATAAACCTGCAGTTTACAAGAAAAAATCCACATCAGAGCCCTCACAGATTTTAGGATTTTACACTGAAACAGGACTGTGCATGTCTGTTCGGAAAGTAAATGCACCATAAGTCAGTGAGTGCAGAGATCAGGAATGAGCCTGTGTACGAGTATTCAACTACTGCCATGGTAGTTTCAATAAAGTTCAATTAGGGAAGAAACAACTTTAGGTGTAATGGATTTTTTGGTATAAAATGATACAGCCTCTAGTTTAATCTGCGATATTTAAACTTCTGTGTTCATTCACCATGCCTCAAATTCACCTTTGTTCTCTAAAGTGCAAAACCCAGTATATTATCCTGCCTCTCAAACTGTGCATTTATTTTTATATTTATTTGGAACAGATTGTTGTAAAACCAAATTCTTTGTGCTTTGTACATCGTCTCACTTTTGCTTATTACTTTCACCAAGGGGGTTATGTTTTTTGCCAGTGTTTGTTGGTTTGTGAGCAGGATATCTCAATAAGTAAGCGACAGATATTGAGGAAAGTTTCAGGTAATGTTGGCACAAAAAAGAAGTGATTAGAGTTTGGTGATGATCTGAATCCAAATGCAGATCCTGGAATCTTTTTCTGAAGGACTTAACACTGCAAGATTGGGTAAACAGTGACATTTTCAAGACCTTAAAGATTATGTGCTAGGAAATTTAGCACATTTGTATTTTTATTTATATTTCTGCCTTTTTAAATGTCTTTATATCTTAATATTCCCACTGCTATACTGTGTATAAGAGCAACTGAACCAACCAAATGCCCCTTGGGGATTAATAAAGTATTTAAGACTCTGATTCTGATTTGTAATAGTGAACACTCTGCTGTATTGTAATAAATTACCTAGACCCTGTTGAACTTTCTTTAGCAAACAGATCGACTTCAGCTACTTTTTTATTTGGAAAATTCACACAATGTTGCTTCAAATAATAAAGTAGATTCTCTTTCACTGGCCCTCTGCTTCACCAACTATAAGGTTATACAGCCCACAGCACTACTGTTTTGACTTCATTTGGCCCCTTTCACTGTTTTGTTTCCAGCAACACTCAGTCACTCTAAAAGCAGACACAGTATGTTGGTGAAACCATTTGAGTATCTGCAGCTCAAGTGACATGTTCATAAGCAGGAAACCAAAAACCTCCAGAGAGAGGGGAAATGTCTGTTACCAGAAACATACAAACGCATGATATCTTTGGTGCATTTCAAGCTTGCCTCTTTGTTTCAGTGTGTCTTTAATTCACATTTTAAGGGGAAATACGTGGATTTAAACCTGATTAAAGGTTCCCCTGGATTCACATGCATGAAGTGAAAATCTAGTAAAATTAAGCCCTAAAAGGAGAAATTAAACTGTAAATTTGAGTGGAAATGCAGATATTTTTTCTCACTTCATAATTACAAGAAAATTAATCAATAATTAACATAACACTTAGATTAAGGCAAATGAAAAGCTTCAAACAAAACAAAATATTCTCAAGCATTTCTCTGATTTTTGTATGAGCCCTGTTACTCCGTGACTTACTTGATAGTGGGTCCACCTCCATTGTTTTAGACAAACTCAGCCCTGAGCTCTGTTTGGGCCGCGCCCCGAGCTCCCGACCCTCCCTGGCAGGATTCTGGTTCACATCCAGAGGTTTCTTCTCTTGCTCCACCTCCTCTGGATTGTAAAAGCCTCCTTCGTCTGCCACCATCTTTTCCACTTTCTCCAGCAAGCGTCCCACCTGGGGATGCTCCCCAAATATGCAGTTATTAATCACAAAATACCTTCTCTTACATTTTTCCAGCACCCACTGCAGCTCCTTCCCCTCCCTGCGAATGTATCTCTCGATTGAAATGGTCCTCAACACCTCTGCCCAGCTGAAAACCACGATCGTGTGCTTCCACACTCGCTCTCCGAAGAGGGAGACGTGCTCCTCGATGCGAGCGCGGTCCACCTCTGTGAACATGCCCACAGGGACGACCAGCAGGAAGGCATGTGGACCCGGAGGGCAAAGAGATGCCCCCCTCACTATCTCTTGTTTGTAGGACTGCGGCGTATCCTGAGCAGAGAACCAACCTGGAGTGTCCACCACGGTTACCTGTCGGTCCTCCACCTCAGTCTGTCTCTTCACGCAGAACTCGGCCGCTCGCTCCAGGCGAAACTCCTCTCGGCCGATGATGGTGTTTCCTGTCAGGCTCTTCCCCGGCCACCTCCAGCCCAGGACCACCAGACGGATTTCAGGCAGACGATTGGCTGCTTTGGCTGCTGCTTCTGCTGCCTTCTTGGCCTCCTCATCTAGTCCAGAGGCATGGCTGGCTGTGAATTTACATATTTCAGATCAGGTGTGGGCAGAAGGAGATTGTCAGACTTTCACATAATTTTCATTGTCAGGCAGTCTGATGGCAATAATTCAATTGCAGAAAAAAAGCAGATGTGTTTGAGCTTTAAAGTGGGCTATAATAACTTAAAATCAACAAGCAAACCAGTCATTAATTCAGAGAGTAATACTTATTTTGATGTGTAAACTTCTTACAAATAAAGTCACATTTTGTTTTGTCCTCCATAGATCTCACAGTGTAGTTGGTGCTGTTAGTAGCTCTAAAAAAGGCCTATACACTGTATTTTTGAAAAACAAAATTAAACAGTGTATTGGTATTGATATCAGTATCGGCTAAAATCAATCTCTACACATTGCTACTCCTTTTTCTATTTCAGAAAACAAACACTATGAGAGACATCTGTACATTTTGTGGGTGTGAAGCATACACATTGAAAATGTGTTTGTAGATTGTTTTCAGGTCATTTCATTTTGGTTCCACTTACAAAAATATATTTACCAAAAAGTGAAAAAGACATTCAACCAAGTAAATCTGAAATACCTCTTATAACTACCAGCCAAAATTTATCAACTTGTGAAAAATTCACCAATTATCATTAAAGCAAAATTCTATTTACAAAGCATGATTTGGTAAAATTAAGTTTCCTTCTTTTACACTTATAAAATAACAGATCTGAAAACATATTGGAATGCTACTATAAATTTGAAAAGAAAAATCAATAAATTAGCTAAAACAATTAGATTATTTTAATGATCAGTAGACCCTACGGGTTGTTTTTGCTGTTATTTGTTCATTTTCTTTTTTAATTTTTCTTTCTTTTCTAATTTTGATCTTGTTTTTGACATCACCTGGTTGTTATATGTTGTTTGTTACTTGTTTCTAATTGTGGACCTGCGATTGTAACTGTAAAATGTTTCTTTCATGTGTTGTTACTGAGAGACATGTTGTTACACTTCTTACATTTTAAAATTGTAAGATTACAGACCATCGGACAAGTAGGCCAAACAGTGGCACAATGGGGATTTAAAAAAAATAAATTGGCCACATTTGTATTAATATTTAACAGCATGCACTAGGGCTGAAAAGCAATTTGCATTTATGAAAGTGCTGGTAAGCAGGTCAGCAATACAAAGCCTCTGTTTAGGAGTAGAAGTTGGAGTATCCCTTAAATAATAAAAACAGATTATTTATCATCGATATTAGATGATGAATAAAGTGTTATGTGCATTTGATCATTGATTTCCGTACTGTTATCTACACTGTAAACATAGTGAATATTGCACTGAGGCTTGACTTGAAGAAAATCGGGAATCGAATTGAAATCGTGATATCTGCCAGAAAAATTGCAATTAGATCTTTTCCTAAAATCATTCAGCCCTAGTATGCACCATGGTGGCAGTTTAGAGCACGTGCCTCAGAGCAGGTAGACTGCTAGTCCACCCTGTGTTGGTCAGGGCCTTTCTGGGTGGAGTTTGCATGTTCTCCCCGTGCATGCGTGGGTTTTTTCCGGGCACTCCACCTCCCTCCCACAGACCATAAACAAGCCCATAAATTTAGTTTGTGACTCTAAATTGCCCTTAGATATGAGTGTGGGAGTAAAACGGTTGTCTGTCTCTCTATGTCGCCCTGTGATTGGCTGGCGAACGGTTCAGAGTGTACCCCACCTCTAGCCCAATTTCAGTTGGGAGAGGCCCCAGTGCCCCCCCCACTGCGACCCCCAAAGGGCGGTAAAGATGATGGGTGGATGGATTTAACAGTACTGCCTGATATAAGATAGTCCTTTATTGATCCCCAAAGGGGAAATTCTGATATCTCGACAATCAAAATAAGACGTCTCTAAAATATATTTATTAACCTCAAAAGTGCGGACAGAGTTATAATTTTATTTACATCTTTATCGGTTTTCATTTTTTATTTTCTAATCTTATCTTCTTGAAGACATCACAGCAACTTTCTCCTAGCCGACGGCCACTTTAAGGTTGGCTAATGTTGACACTAACCACGGCTATTACGTTATTACTCAGTAAGAAAAAAGACAGAAGAACATTTAAAGTACCTGAGGGGAAATAAAAATTGGAAAGCTTCCTTGTCGTGACGGAAAGATAGTGAAACGTGTCAGATTCCGGTTTAGTGGGTCATGTTTAGCCCTGAAACAGTCTGCTAACTTCGCACTTGTTATAAGAGACGGAGCTCTTCATCACTTTGACTTCTCGCGAGAAAAACAGAGTTTTAAAAAGTTAATAAAGTCACTGCTCACCTGTCGTCTGTGGAGGTTTGTTTGAGGCCATAGTCGGGTTTTAGTCCTTATCCCGGTTTTATTAAGTTAGTATTTGTCTCTGGGCGGCTACTTCGCCGGACAAGGACTTCCTCCTTCTGTATGACGTGAGAAGCCCAGAAAACAAAAGTGAGCTCGAATGAAATGGCGGCGCTTCCGGTAAGGTCCTTCAAAATAAATGTAAATAAACTCAAAACGGAAGTTGGACAACACAAAGAGGAACACTAACTTATTGATGTAATATTCAACTCAGGTACAGGGTTAGACAATTTTGTTTCAATTCTTATACGCTAAAGCAGGGGTGGGCAACTTTGATTTCCAAGAGGGCTGCATAAATATTTTTTCAGTGCCCAAGGGTCGAAAAAAAAATGGCATTGTGCCAACATTAATATATTTTAACTCAAACACAATTCAAAATTCACGATTTAATGAGCATCACACATGACTAAAGCCATGTAAGTGCAATAAAAGAGCAATAAAAGCACAAACATATTACCTTTATCATTGTTTTCTAATACGTTTTTTACTAATACTATATATAATATTTTAATGTTTTATAAAAGGTATTTAAAGATACATTTATAGTAAAGTAAGTTCTTTAATGACTTGTAAAAAAACAAAGTATGCACCAGCAACCTAGAGTTATTAAAAATATTTTTTTTACTAATACTATACATAATATTTTAATGTTTTATAAAAGGTATTTAAAGATACATTTATAGTAAAGTAAGTTCTTTAATGACTTGTAAAAAAACAAAGTATGCACCAGCAACCTAGAGTTATTAAAAATACGTTTTTTACTAATACTATACATAATATTTTAATGTTTTATAAAAGGTATTTAAAGATACATTTATAGTAAAGTAAGTTTTTTAATGACTTGTAAAAAAACAAAGTATGCACCAGCAACCTAGAGTTATTAAAAATATTTTTTTTACTAATACTATACATAATATTTTAATGTTTTATAAAAGGTATTTAAAGATACATTTATAGTAAAGTAAGTTCTTTAATGACTTGTAAAAAAAAAAAGTATGCACCAGCAACCTAGAGTTATTAAAAATATTTTATCACCTATCTGAATTTGTGCTTTATGTTGTACTGATAACTCAAAATGACTCATATTTAGCTGTTGAATTTCCAGTTTTGTTTTGTTTTTGTAGTTTAGTTTAGTTTATTTTAGTTTATTTTTTGGAAATGGTTGGTGGGGTGAGGTGAAGGGTTGCATGTGGCCCTCTGGCTGCCAGTTGCCCATCCCTGCGCTAAAAAGAGGCTGGTTTGAAAAAAAGGCCTAAAACTCAGAAATGAAAGTCTATTTAGAGCAAGAACCAAAATATGTGTAGTTTTTACTTTGAAATGTTTAGTCTGAATAAGGAGTTATCATTGTTTTATTTTTATTTATTTTATTTATTTATCTAAATAGAGAACAGTATGCATTAATTAACAATGACATGTAAATGTGCCAGATATTTGCCATAGGCAAATTTCCAACTGTAGTCTGTGGTAGGTTGATGTATTATTTTTGTACATGTGTGTACAGTCTGAAAATAAAAATAGTACATAAAAGAACGATAACAGGCATTAGAAAGATGACGGATACATAAACAGCATGGATTCTACATTCATTTACAAGGCACACATACAGCAATACAGATGGTATGCTCAAGACAAATCATAATAAAAAGACCATCAGAGTTAAAGTGCGTGAACTGTTCAATGTGCAAAATGTAGAGTGTATAAGTGCTAAAATGCTAAAGGTCTTAAGTGCTGATATATTGCAAATCATAGTAAAACTGCTAATAAAACAATAATGCACACATAACACAATACAACATACAAATGCCCCTTAAATTTGTACAATACAATGCATAAAGAGGCAGTGTTATGTATTTTTTTTTACAAACAGGCAATTCAATTTTTGTCTTTCTTTTCATTTACATATACTCTTCAAAAAGGTTTAGACAAGTTAGTTAGGTAGGTTACTTCTTCCCTTAAATAATACCAATTGGTATTTATTTTATATTGTTGGAAAGCCTGAAAATCTCCTGCAACTGGAATCTGGTGATCCAGGATGCAGAGCTGCATTATTTGGTGTCAGCCCTGGTGGTATTTCTAAACTTAGGACCGAGTCTCATGAGACTGGTGAAGTAAAAGACAGACCACAAAGTTGGCACCCCAGGAAGACAACAACCAAAGGGGACTGGTCCCTCTCCCTTGTTTCACTGACGAGCTTGGAGCTTTCTTCCAGGGG
Organism: Cetoscarus ocellatus; assembly: GCA_037902135.1. NCBI lineage: Eukaryota > Metazoa > Chordata > Actinopteri > Labriformes > Labridae > Cetoscarus > Cetoscarus ocellatus. Next base: position 39,944 of record JBAMNC010001424.1, on the reverse strand, counting down.
AAGGGGGGATTTTGACATATCTTTGGGGAGCTCCCCACACATTTAGCTGTGCTGCTCATTACACAAATGCACAATGCTTACAAGTTGTGCCTTGTTGTAAAGGTGACCAATCACTTTCCAACAGTACAATAAAATAAAATATAATACCAACTGGAATATTAAAGGACAGAAATAATCCACTGAAATGATGTTTCCAAACCTTTTTTTGAGCAGTATACATCTTGACATTTTGCAGCTGGAAGCTTTTGTAACATAGGACCCATGTGAATTTTACTTAGAACTGAATTCGTTTTAATTATGTCTTTGAAGAGAAAATATCAAGGTGTAAATCTTGTATTATCTTCTAGCCTTCAAAGGTTGAGGTGTGATTTTTGGTCCATATTGCCCAATCATATTGTACAATTCCTGGATCTGGTTTCAGATTACCACCAAAATCTAATCACTTCTTCCTTGTGCCATGTCCAACATACCAGGATTTTTTTTTTGTCAAAATCCAGCAGCGAGGAGTGCTGGCTTGGCAGAGTGTAATACATGCTGCTGCTGGCCTGGGTTTAAGCCCAGCCTGTGGCCACTTTGCAGTGTCCTACCCCTACTCTTTCTCAAGCCTATCCACTGTACCTCGACTGTCAATACAGGCATAAAAATGCCTAAAAAAATAAAGTAAAAAATAAACATCCATCAGTTACTTTTTTAGTTATCCTACTCACAGATGTACAGACAGATGAACCCCACCCCAACACAACCTCACTGGTGGAGGCAAAAATCTGCTCTCAAGGACCAGAAACTACAACAGTTCTTGTTCATAAGGAACTAAACCACAAACCAGGAACGGAAAATAAAAAAAGACTTCATGAAAGTATATTCAAGGGACTTTTTATTGTTGAACATTTAGCAAGCAGAATATTTACAGCATAAAAGGAAGTTACAACTTTATTTACAGCAGCATGAAATACAGGAATGCTTTCGAGACCATGTAAGATCAACATTATTTCCTAACATGGATGATGAAATTCAGTGCTTTCTGTCCAGACCAAGTTAAATCACCCTTCAGAAATTAAGGAAGCTAGAACGGAGACATGTGAATTAAAGCAGATTAAGCCAATTCCTTCACATAAAATCTTTATTTCTTGATAAATATGACCAAAAGGGAGTCACTATAGGCCACAAAGTAAAAAGCAAAAATATATAATTTTCTTCATTTTCCCTAGAAACCTTCAAAGTTAATAAAAAAGGATCAAGTGTGTTACAGTGGTAAAAGAAAGTTTGCCTGAATGCAGTTATGTTGCCCATGATGCCAGCATCTGCATGTCGTCATCATCTTCAACCCTTTTCTTGGTTGCTGAAAAACAGAAAGACAAACCTCCTCAATGCTTCGAATCATAGCAGAACATTCATCGGAGTAGAAGAGTCATAATATTTGATCATCATATGTATATTTTGTGAAATTTAAAAAATAGTTTGCCATTTATTATTTGCTTCTTTGACTATCTGTCAAATTCTTTCAACAGCCACAAAACACATCTGGAAATTGATAAAGGTGACTCCAGGCTATTTGAGTGAAATATTAAAATAAATAATTTTACTACACAAATTTGTGTTAAAGTAAAAAGTGCGTACTAACACAAACCGACCTTATCGAATCAATTTAAGTGTCCTTTTCTGTACTTTGTGTAAAGAAACATACCAGATAAACAGCTGATTCAATTAACATAGACACCGTAGTTAGTCTGAACTAAAACTGTTCAATGTCAAGAAAAAAAAAAACAAAGTAAAATCAGAATGAGTTTATTGACCAGGTTTTGGCTTCAGTGAACTTTTTTCTCTGTGTGCAACCATTTACGTATACCTACTCCAAATATGAATTAAAATCCAATATGCACAAGTCATAATTAAACAGAAGGAAAACACTGTATCTAGAGATTGAAAATTAATTTTAACTTTTTTTTTTTACATCAGATTGTTTGAAGGACTGACTTACTTGCGCGATGACTTGGCCGTGCTGAGGGCAGCTTGCTGCTCGGCACGCTGGGTAACCCACCCATACTCTTCATGTTGTCTTCAAGCTCTTCCTGCTCCAGCTCGGCCAGCTCTGCCAGCAGCTCATCCTAAAACCACAACAGACACACAAGATCTAGAGCTGCAGTTTTGCCAATTTAACACAGAGGTATTTTATTATTATAGATTAAGCTGCCTCAAAAACAGGCAGAAAGTGAGTGTGAAGGCACTGACCTCATCAAATGTCTCTCCGAAAGGTCCAGAGATGGCGTTGCTGATCTCTTGGGCGACATCCTGTTGCTCTGTGATGTCCTGCATCAAGTCATCGATCTTGTCAAGGTCCCTGGGAGAAATTTAAAGGAGGGGAACAAGTTTGGATCAAACATCGATATAAACTTAACAGTAGAGGTTTTACGACAAGGTCCCTTACAGTTCTCTTCTCTTAGTTCAGCCAAACTGAAAGCAGATGATATAAACCAGAGGGTTGCAGCAATCAGTCCATTTCCCATTAGGAGGATCACTGTTTTCCTCTTGATTTCCTTTTAATTATTTATTTAATCCTACACTTATCACTTTATTTTTATTCTTTAACCAGTCTGTGGATTGGTATGTTACATCTCAAAACCTAAAGAGGATAAAGATTAGGAGGTGCAAAGTGATGTCCAAATAGTTTTTCTTTTTTTTTTCATTTTTGTTCTGTTAAGTAGAAATATATATTGCAATAATATAATTGTCTTTTATTTGAAGGCATAAAGTGTAAAAGACAATTCTGCCTGTGATTTCAAGGGAGAAGTATTTATGCTATGTGTCATCAACTAAAATCAATTTTTATTTATTTTATGCTGTATTGCTTTCCTTATTTAATCTGTGTGTCTTGTGCTGTACATTGATCTTTTCATCAATTACCTTATAAGCTCTTTTATTGTTTATGATGCATCTCCTCTTTATGTTTGTCGTTTTATTTGCTCCCAGTTTTTTCCTCAATTTAGAGTGCTTCATGTTGATGCTGGTTAGCTCCTGTTGTGCTTAAGCTATTGTGTTTGTTTTTGTATTAACCTTTCTGTTCACCAAAGTCCTTTGTAAACCTGTTTTTAAAGGTGCTTTACAAATAAAGTTATGATTATTATTAGCAATTTTTTTAAATGAAATTGTTTTACAAAGATGCAGTAATTTATTGATAAGTACCATTGTAAATGAACACATTACTTCATAACAAAAGAGTCAAAGAATAGAATGAATCTGTCAGAATTGCAGCAACGCTCTTTCAGAGTGTTTAAGATGAAAAAAACATTTTGCTCATTTTTTTGGGGAAAACAAGACGCTACCAAATATTGGGTGCTTTTCCCTGGACTTCATTTTTGCTCAATGGTTATGAAACAGACATCAACACTAAAATTCTACTGTTGTTAAACCCTATTTTTTGTTCAACTTTAATATTGGGAAGGAGACTACACTACTGTACATGTTAAATACATTTCACTTTAAATTGTTTAATTAATGCATAAAGCTCTCTGATTTTGATATGTTTTTGTAAAAATTTGAATATTTGCCAGAAAAGGAATAATATAAAACTGATTTCAGTTGAGGTTAAAAATCTGGCATCATGATTACTCTTCTTCCACGTAAAGAGATCATCTTACATGTTTTCATGGACCTTCTTCATGGCCTTAGCAGCAAAGCCCATGTTCTTCAGGACCTCGGTGTTGGTGTGCGAGTTCTCCAGAGCTTCCCTCTGAAACTCGATTGTGGAGAGCGTGCCATCGATCTGTGTGAGCTGCTGCTCCAGACGCTTTTTCCTCTTCAGAGCCTGCAGGGCAGCTGACACACAGACAGATTGTAGGACTGAGTGACACACAGACAGATTGTAGGACTGAGTGACCCTCTGATTCTTCCAAACATTTCTCCTTCACCTGTCACAGCGAGGATTAACACCTGAGGTGGGTGTGAACGGACTTAAAGACTCAAGGTTCCTCCCTTTAACAAGGCGAAGTTTATTTATAGTCTGACGTGATTCACTGAGCTATGCAGCACTGTAAGTTTCATTTGTGTCAAACACAATAAGCTCAGTAAGGCTGCCAAACCTACAATATTTGGATATTTAACTGATACCAAGAATATCACAGCGATAAAAATCCATACTGAAATGACTGACAAAACTGAAAAGAATGAAAGTTTAAGGAAAAAAGTTCCAATAGTTCAGAAAAAACGTGTGTGCGACAAGCTGATTAGAATCTTCAACACTAGGGTTGGGAATTTAAAACCAAGTCCAGTTGAGAATCGATAAAAATAAAAAAATAATTCCCTTATCAATTCCTTCCACTTTGTTCAAGCCTTGCAAATCAAAGATGCAATGCTCTTATAAGAGGCAGTCAGCACAGATTACAACAAAGTACAAGATGTGATCATGGCAGACGGGAGATCGAGGTGATCAAAAGTGTGGATTCATTTGAGTCAATACAATATAACTGCACAACATTTAGTGTCTGTAGGATTTCAAATAAGGACTGAGACACCAGTAGCGTGCATAAGTGTAATGCTGCAGAGCATTCAATCAGGAGTGCCATGTGTTTGACATTATTGCCACCGAGGGCCTGTCTAAACGTAATTTTTTTTTCCACATAGAAAATCCACTGGACTTGATAAAGGATTCAATAAAACACTGAATATGTAAAATTATTGATGGCATTGGTATAGATATATTCTTACCAATTCCCATCCCTTTCAATCCAATGGCTTTTGAAACAATGCAGTATTCATTATTGTAATGATAGATAGTATTAGAAAACAACTGACACTCTATGATCACATTCGAAACCCTGACAAACATCCAAATGTTGTCAAAGTTTTTGTGCTAACCAAAACATGACACGAGAAAACGAAAGGATGAACATTTTCGAAACTGCATAAAACGTGCAATGATCCCAACACTGCAAATATTTATCTAAACATGGTCAAAGTTTGGTACAGGTAAGACAGTGTAGAGAAGTTAGCTTACTGTATGGTCATTAAAAGTCACAAGTTACTCAGTATTGGGTCCCTAATGTTTCATCATTGTGACAGGGATTGAGGTTGTCAAAAATGTGGATACCTCAGAGCTTTCTAAACCGTGTGTTTCAATACAATACAATACAACCTCTGATGCAGCAATAATTCTTAGTAAGGATGGGCAATGTAGTTTGATACTAAGTGGGACAGATTAATTTTACTGTTACTGACCGAGGGCAAAGTTGGTTTAGATCAGAGAATATGCTCAGTCAGACAGCTACTTCTGCGTATGAGTTAAACATAGAACTAAAGCCAATTTAAGTCATGTGATTACCTGAGTATTTAACTGTTTCTAAAGTTAATTTTCATCTTATTATCATTATTAATGTCATCCTATTTTTCTCTTTTCTTCTATTTTTAACATATTGCATTTGGGACATTTACAGAAACCACTGCAGCCAGATATACAGTAATTTTCTGCTAAAATAAATCGTAAACTAATACTGAAGGGTAAGTTTAGAAATTAGCAAAAGCTTTCCAAATTATTTGTGAGCAAATTTCTGAACATAAAATAGGCGGTCTTTACTAAGCAACTAAAAAAAGGCCAAACTAAGCTGCATTTTGTCACTGTTGGTCAAAGAGCCTTAAGTTCCATCTCAACTCAGCCTGTTGTTCTGTCAGTAGGTTGATCCAAAGTTAGAGAGGGCTCGTACAGTACAGTTGCAATGATGTCACTCTTGCTTTGGGAACTTTTTCTACAGTGAGAGAATATCTGATGTAATTTGCAAATCCCATAATTAGCAAGGGTGTCAACGCATTTCAGCACAGCTGAGTCCTCAGCTTGACATAATTAACAATGAAAAATACAGTTATTTGAATATTAGGGTGTCATGTGACCTATCTCCAGACATAAGACAGTAGACACCAGTCCAAAAAATGCACAACAAACAGCAACCAAAGTTCCCTATTAGTTTTTTCAGTCATAACGTGGACACCCATTAAATACAGAAATCTTCAACTATGTCAGAGTGCTTCAGATATTCAGTAAAGACTACCTTTTTCATACTGAGAACTTTGTTTCCAAATAATCCAGACAGCCATTTGTTTTGTTTTTTGACTGTTGTCCCTTATTCTCAAAGAGCACCTGATTTTTTTTTTTACACCTGTTACAAAATTTGACCCAGTGCAGCTGTACATATACGTCTGGGGAGTGCAAGAGGCTCCTGCCCAACGACCGCCAACTGCTGATCTGTTTTATGAAAGACCATAAAAAAAATAAATACACAAACGGAAAATCTTCAACCACATTTTCAACCAAAAGCTGACTGCCCTGACGGAAAAAGAGAGGGAACAATGCCGACTTGCACAAAAGCATTGGCAGTATTTTTGTGAAATTTCCACTTTGAGGGAAGGACTTGCACTTTTTAGTAATTACAAACAAGAACTTATCCAGTATTAGGTGTCTAAGGTGGCAAATGGGCCTCAGGATGGATTCAGACTTAAACCGCCCACATAAGACGAGAGCCTCCATATATGGAAAGTGCACGGTTGCAACTTTCTCGACTGTACCAGCACCCCCACAGGCATCAACATTAAGGATGAGCAATATCAGACTTTTGCTGATATCTGATATGCTGACATTTCAAACTCATTTGGTCAACACTAATACAAATAAATATACAAAATCAAGTCTCCTCTCTACCAGAACTGACCTCTCATTGTTAAAGTCTATTTGTGTTATAGTAGGATGTGAAATAAGAAAACATTTGATTTTATAATAAACATTACTGCATTTTATTTCAAATGTAGATTCTAAGTGATGATGGAATGAAGCATTATGACACATTTGTACATTCTGTTAATATGTCTGATTTATGGGATAAATCTAGCTAATATTAGGGATGCACCATAACACTGGCACAATACCATTATTGGCAGATATTAGCTTAAAAATCTGATTAAAAGGTATTGATAGATATATATATTGGTAATATTTAAATGTACAACAATACTTTACCTTATGTTCTATCAATGTCTACATAAGAGAATGAAATTTTGTTTTTCTTGTTTAATATCTGACTCCAACACAAATAAACAGTCACAATGAAAAGAACAGGCTAGGATTGCACATCAGTATGGGTTCACCCTCAGCTGATATTGGCCCTTTTTGCAAACATCAGCCATCGCCAAATTAATCAGGGTTAAACAGATGTCAGTTTTAGTTGTGTTATACTAATTTGATTCTGACATCTGGCACAGTTAAGAGCTGATATAGAGAAGATTCCTCTCACAGGAAGTAAAAATGACCTGTTGGACAAACTCTGATGTGTTTTTATGATCAAAAATGAAAATATTGGCATTGCGAGAGAATATAGCCAAAAGATGTTACCAGAAAAACATTGGTAGTGGCTAAAACGATCATTTTAAGCATGGGCTTGGCAACAGCCCTGATTTTCACAACTGGTGCATCATTAGAGCAGGACATTTCAATTCAAGGAGAATTTGAAAATATCTGCATATCAGGAAAAATACAATATCATGGATCACTAGTTGATATGCTTGGCTTATCTATAGTCTAAAATATATACAGAAATACCAGTAATTAACTTTTCTGGTTATTAACTGCCAAGCTGGTCTTGTGCTAACAATATCGTGCATCCCTGATCAGCTTTGGTTGATTTTTACTGGTTTCATAACAAAATATTATACAGTATCAGGTATTGGCCAAGAGCTGAGGAAAGTTAATATTTGTTGATTCTTGGACTGCGTCGAAGTTTAAAATTCTGGCATCATGGCTACTGTACAAACATTCGTTTTAGACAGGTAGGGAAAATTTTCAGTTTCTTATAATTTAGTGCGTCTCCCGGAGACTTAATATAAACGAGGTCAACACAGTCGGTTCAAACCTGTTATACTCGCTGAAGCCATGAAACAAGAATGGAGCATCACAGCTGGAACAAACATCAGACAGGCCTGTGGTGTCAACAGGAAGTTTGTGAGGCTGATAGTTTGAGGGCCCCAAAGTTTAACTTAGCCCTCATCTGTTCATTCATCATTTAAACGGTTTAGTTATTATTTCTACACAATAACCTCTGAGGAAACAATTCACCTTGAATGAAAACATGACACAGTGTTTACCTGGTGGAAGCAGCTGCACAGATTTTCACACACATTAATCAGGCCTACCTCGCTTGTTTTTGGTTCCGTTCTTCTTGGCTATCATGATCTCCTGCTCTATCCTCTTCTCCAGGTAGTCCTGCTTCTTCGTCAACATCTCCTCCGTCTCTCGGAGTTTGTGGATGGCCTCTTGGGGTGAAGGTCCTCCTCGGGACTTGTGGTGTTTGGACTTCGACGAGCTGGACGAGCTGGACGAGCTGGAGCTGGAGCTCCCCTTGAATAGTTTAGATATTTTGCTCATTTTAGCAGCTTTTTGGAGGGATTGGTCTGAACTGCGTCGGTAACCAAAGTCAACAGGAGCTCTTCCACCTGCGGGGCCGGGGACTCTCTCCTCAGGTATTCAACAGGCGGGTGTGTTTCGGCAGACTTTCCTGTTGGACGACTTTCTGCTTTCATTCAAACCAGCAAGTGAACGCACCTTTCACCACACCTGCATGACGTAGTGACACCTGACGCCGTCCTTCCCCATTGGCTGGTAAAGTTAGACGATGATTAACTGACCTTCTTTTGAATGTCTGTGTACATGGATGTCGTGTTTGATTTAAGTTTATGGGCCAGAATGAAGAAAAGACAGTATTTTAACTTTATAGGCTACAAATTTCATCGAGTAGGTGAAAAGAGTTAGTTTTTAATCTTTTTCCAAGAGAGCTCAATTTAGCTTTTATTATATTCAGCTGTCAGACATAAACGGATGTAGTCCAAAGGGCTTCATGGCACAAGTTCAGGCAGAAAAGAAACACTCCAATATGCTAATCAAGATTATTTCTTCAACATAAATGAAAACAATTAAATAGGTGGAAAAAATTGAATAATTGAATAAAGATGAGTAAATGGTAAATAAAAATGGAAAAAAAAAAAGACAGGACAATTTGAAATAAATCAGCTGTTAAATAAAAAAATGATTAAACAAAAATAACAAATGCATGCTGTAAAAAAGTAATAATTATCATCATAACCATTATTATTGATATTATTGATATTGGTATTATTGTACATTTAATGCTGCATAAAATTGTATATATTATAATAAAAACAATAGATGTATATAGATATTTTTTAAAATCTTTGTTAAAATCATTTTCAACATTGAAAAAAAAGAAAATTTTTGGTTGAAAAAAGACGAATCAATACCAAAGAAAAAGAAACCTTTATTGATATAACATATCAAAAATGACATTTCCCCAACCTCTTCCCTGATCTCCCGTTTAGATAAAACATAGGTGAGCGTGTATAAAAAAATGTGTTTGTAAGAGTAATATTGTAAAAATGAATATAAAAGTGATGATAACAATAATGAAATAATTGTGAAAAAGAGAATAATTTAAAAAATATAATTTTAATAAATGAATACAAATACACTTATTTATGTATTGTGATTTTTATGTATAAACACAAAAATATAGAAAGCTAATAATCATACAAAAATGGTAAGAGTAAAAATATATATTTTAAAGAAACAAAAATAAAATGGCAATAACAATGATTATATTAACAGGCTTTGATTATGACATTGCGTCTGATTGAAAAAGCTTAAAAATAAACATACTGTTAAACGATCTTAAGGAAATTAATATGATCAAAACTCAAGTTAAATAAAATTGTTAAATACTTTTTTTTAACCGAATTAATGAATGCTCTGAGAAAAAGGAGAAAAGTCCGCCTCATGACGTCACATCCGGGTGTCGATGTTGACAGGCTAGCTGCACAGTGTAAACACACGCCTAAACCAAATGGCTGAATTAGACATTGGAAAACATTGTCAGGTCGTCTCATGCAATCAGAAAGGTCAGTTTCAATCCCAGTTGATTGTCATTGATCAGAGTTGTCACTGATTGACGGAACTAGGCTTTAATTGTGTCTTGTTAATGAGACAGAAACCTCTCTACCGGTAAGCTAGCATTAGCATAACTGTTAGCATTGTAAAGCACGCCGGGTGATCTCCTCAGAGATAGCTGCTCAATCATTGTACTTCACTGACATTAGCGCCGGCACTTACTTACTTCAAATATGTGTAGGTAATCAGCCACAGATTGACAGAGAGAAAGTGAGATTGTTAAAGTTAAGCCTTACTTCAGATTCTGAATTTTGTAAACATATGATATAACCTCAGACTGTAACAGGTTTGTTGTACCTGTTATGTAGGCAGACTTGTCTAACAATGACTTGTATATGTTGTCAACCTCTTAATCATTTATCTGCTCTAGTACTTTATATTAATACCTCCATATCTGACATCATTGTTTTGTAACTACATTAATATGAACTTCTAAGCCAAGCCTTTACATAACTACATGATCCAGTATCATGTTTATATGGAGATCCTTTGCACAATTGTCATATGAAGGCTTGTACATGTTTATTTAATGTTGTAATGGGTAATTATTCAATATTTACACACAGTTCACCACAGATTCTTTGTATATCTAACTGTTCAAGTAACCTGACTTGGAGTTTGTTTATCTTTTCCCTTTTAGATTTTCTTCCATTTGTTTGTGATTCATGCAGCGGTGTTTACTGGTAAGAATTCACTTATATTAATATTCATATCAAAAGATTTTATTCATGAAGCAGACCTACCAAACTGTATGAATATTAAACTAATAAAGATCAATGTATAAAAGGCCAAAAATCAGATATAAGAAAGTCTAATATTTGTTGCTCAGCTCAGTTTAAAGTAATACTTTTTTTATATTTACTAGTGTATTATCATCATCACAAAGCTGTTTTATCATCTAAGAGTCAAGCATTGGCCATCAGGAGAGAGCAGCAGCTAAAAATATATTAGTATTAGGTATGCAGACATAGACACTCAAATAAGTTTTTATCAGTTTACTCTTATCAAAAATCTTTATACACTTTTTTCATGTACCATTGACTAATGACCAAATGTGTCACCTGCGGTTAAGTGAAACTGTTTGCGTGTGCCAGTATTTTTTCACAAGCCAAAACAGTGATTAAATGACAACGACTAACCAACAGACTAGTTGATTAAGTCAGTTGTGATATTTATGATGTGCCCCACAAAACAAAATCTCCTTATTAAGTTGTATTTTTTTTTAAAGGGCAACACAGGGCCCTTTGCTGTTTTGGAAATACATTAATTTTATTATTTTTTGATTCTTTTGTTTTACTCTTGATGTAAAAGACATTCTTATAAATATTTTATTGTCTCCAAGAAATCAATGAGTTTTTATTTGTTGTTTTTAAGAAAGCTTCTTATTTAGATACATAATTACTGAACCAGTCTGACTTTTCTGTCCAATAGCCTATTTTCTGTGTCATATCTAGGGATGGGAATTGATAAGATTTTATTGATAGCAATACCATAATCAGTTCTGCTTATTGATCCAATTCTTTGATGATCCCTCATTGATTCTTGGGAATTACTGAATGGGAAAATGGCCTGCAAAGGTCTTCAGTGTCTACCATGATTACAATTTTGACTTCTTTGTTATAATTTCTCCTGACTGCTCTTGATGAGAGCATGACATCCTTGATTTATAAGGCATGCAGAGCAAAGTGGAAAGAACTGATCTTTTTTGTGAAGGGAATTGTGAAGTAAAATGACCAATGTTATCGATTTGTTGAGGGAGTTGTTATCGAGTCTCAGTAGGAATTTTTTTCAATCCCTAGTCATTTCAGCTCTAAAGTATTACACTGGTGCATTTGTAGGGTCACCTGTGACAGCGCCAATTGAGGATTTTTTTTTAACGACAGTCAATTAAATAACAATAATACTGTTAAATATTCCAAGAAATCCACATTTTATTAACAAGGAATTTGCCCTGATCATTTAAAGTTAAAAGTGGATGACTGTTGGAGCAAAACAAATCAAGCAATGTAAAAAGAACAGACCTGCTATGTCTCTTTTGAGCTTGCGTTTGCATGTGTCAGTATTTTGTGATGTTTTATGGACTTAGAGAAAAAATATTGGATGATTAACAACACAAAGGTGATCTAATGATGATGATAACTGTAAACTTAAAGATGTATTGTTGAACATAGATCCTCAGCCATGCTTTTTAACAATATATGAACACATTTCTGTGTGTTTTGTTTTTATTTTTAATCATTGTATTGTTTCTGTACTTTACTGTTATATAATTTGTTTGATGTAAGGGTGAACACTATTGTCTGATAGTCTTTGAATAAGCCTGTTCATGACATCTGAGGCACCTGTTAACTGGTGGGCTTGTCTTCACTCTCAGTTAAAAGCACATTAAGCTGGTCTGCAATGAAATGGGCTGTACAAATAAAATAGCTTTTTCTGTTGTGAACTAATCTTGATTTAAAGAATATGAATAATAATGAATTAGTGTCAGTAGCTATTTTGGTGTCGTTAAAAGCCAGATACAGTATTTTTGTATTTTTATTTATTTGTGCAAAAATATATTCACATACATGCAGTCTTTGGTTCAGGGAAAATAAACAGCTTTCTTTATTGTGCAATCAAAACAAGGCTGGATACCATCAAATAACCCAGTGAACCAATGACTGGCTTTTCTCAATACTTGTGTTTGTTTTACAGATAGAATTAGTGATTAGCCATTGACAAACAACAGACAGATTAATCATTAGTGGCAGACATTGTTAAGCTCAAGCCATATTTCCTGATAAGTACTCCACATTTACTTAATTTGATTTTAAATAATTTTTGATGTGTTGTAAATATCGAGGATGATGGTTCTTTTTGTGTCTCTTGCAGCCTTGAGCACAGAAGCAGAGACGCACATTCATGTTCACAGGTACACTATGATGTTACATTTATCAAAAGACCCTTTTCATGTTATTTGTCCTACTGCTTAGATGATGGAGTTTTTTGTTTGCTTGTTTTCTTTTAATTATTTAGGAGCCAGTGAGAAGGGAACCTAAGACTGAGGGCGGCAGCACAAGTTATCCGTGCTCATTTCAAGATTGCAAGGGGAAAGAATTGTTGCCTGTAATATGTCCGCACTGTGAAAAGCATTTCTGTTTGGCGTAAGTTTAGTGTTTTTCTCTTTTGTCCTTTTTTATGAGTTCAATTTTTATTGATTTTCTCACAAAATACAACCTTATGCCCCACCCTCCACCCCCAACTAGAGCATTGGTCAGCATGTCTTCTTTGTGGCTTTACAAATGAACACATAATTCACAGATTGAGTGCATGTTTTTTTCCCCTTGAATATCAATCAGACTTATTAATGTAATACAAAAAGAGGCCCCACTTAAGGAGATATTGTCCTGTTCAACATCCTCTCATATGCAGCCATTGTGCTCAGTTCAGTCATCCAGCATGAAAAAGGAGGTTCTCCAGGTTTGTCCAGTTCCTGAGAATGGTCTGTATCCAGTAGGTTATCAGTTTTGAAAAGGCAGATAAGACTTCAGTCTCCCAAAATATATAACTTAGGACAGAGCACAAATTGTTCTTTAACAACATGAGCAATGTAGCAATGAATCTTTGTCCACTATTGATAAACCATAGCACAAGATCAATGTGCATGTATCAATGACCCTTCATCAACACCAAATTTCAGACCAAATCTAAAGAGCCTACTTGGAGTTCAATATGCAGAAATTAAAATTGCATTAACCTAATATAACTGGATGGGACTTTACATGCTCTGATGGTTTTGTGGATAGGCAATGTAACAATGGGAGGAGGGTTCGCATGGACTGTTGTATTCCATACCACGGTGGAACTGCCCAATGTGCCAAGTACCTGAGACAAAGTGCTAAATAATATTTTAACAAATCAGGAAACCCTAAACCACCACCCTCTACAGGTTTTCTGCAATTTCTTTATATTCATGGTTGTTTCCCATCCCATTAAAAACTTGAAAACACCTTCCAATTTTTTGAAATGTGACCAGGAGCTTCCAATGGTAGAGATTGGAGTGAGTAATTGTTCCTTGAACACAGTTCATTTTAACTACTGTAACTTTTCCCATAGTGACAGATACAATGATGACCACTGTTTTAAATCCATATCTATTCTCTGCATAAGAGTGTCCAAGTTTTCTTTAATAATATCTTCTCTTTTGCTTTTTACCTCATCCCATTTATTGGTCTACATTTCTGCTTTAAACAATGAAACTGGTTAATTGGATGGGTCATATTTCTGCTCTTGCTTCACAGCCATCGTCACCAAGATGATCACCAGTGTGAGAAACTGGAGGTCCAAAAGCCTCGAATGACAGCCACAAAGGAGCTAGTGCAGAAGATTGTTGGTTAGTTAGAGTGTAGCACGCAGCTTCACCAGTGCTGCTGTCATTCCCTTGTTTGTCCACATGGGATCAGTATTCAGGCTCTTCTAATGCTCTCCTCTTTGTCAATACTCTCATTTTTCCAAACAGAGTCAAAAGATGGATCCAAAAGTAAAGGACGCAAGGGAGCAAAGAACAGTGCCACTGCAGCAAAGGTAGCATTAATGAAGCTGAAGCTACATGCTGCAGGAGATAAGGGACTGCCACAGGTAACATCCTTGCTATATTGATTTTATTTATGAATTGTAAAATGATTCACTTTGATAAGATCTGTCTCGTGATATCACATATTGATTTTGAATTTTCTCTCATCTCTATCTTTTCAATCTTTCAGACTGAAAGAACATATTTTCAGGTGTATCTTCCCAAAGAAGCCAAAGTCTCCAGCCAACCCATGTTCTTCTGCTCCAAATGGAGTGTGGGCAAAGTGGTGGACTATGCAGCCTCATTAGCTAGCCTCAAGAATAACAATAATGTACTCACAGCTAAGGTAGGAAATAGGGGCTGAACAATATTTTATTTAGGCAAGGCAACTGGAGTTTGCAATTGCGTAATTGTCACATGATAAGACATGCTCTGTCAGTTATGTGACTCAGCACGTCTTCCTGTCAAATGTGTATTGTTTGACAGATACTGACTGTTCATGTTCATGTTTTCTTGGCAACCAAAAAGTCCATCCAATATCTTCTTCAGCAATAGTATTCAGAATGGACCACAATGCGTGCAGAGAGTGAGTTTTCCCTGCACAGAAAACATAAAAGCTTTACAGGGGTGTTTCACTTTATAGTGACCATGTTGGAGACTTTCAGCAGACTTTTTCTTTCTTTCTCCATCTTCTCATCATGGAAATACTCTTAGGGAACATATTAACTTAGAGACATTCTTTAGAATCTTTTCTGTCCTCAAAAATGGTCTTTAATGCTACAACAGTGCTACAGCAGAGAAAAAACTAAACTTTTAGAACTTAAAAGCATTGCACTGCTCATGGAAGTTCATTTTTATTATTGTCAGAAATGCTCATACTAAGCACAGCAACTATGTGGAAAGTTACATTGGAATTGAAATACATGGGGGTGCTAAGCAACTAGGCACAACCTATGTATATGCTTTGCTGGCCCTGGTTCGAATCCAACCTGTGGCCTGTTTGAGTGTCCTCCCCTACTCTATCTCACCCCCCTTCACAAGCCAATCCATTCTCTCTCTCTCTATCAATAAAGGCACAAAAATGCCCCAAAAAATGATCCTTAAAAAAAAATTTATATCACAAGAGGAAAGAACTATTGCAATGTACTTTTTTCCAAAGTTAATTAAAAAAAAAACTGGCAACACTGACGCTTTAAAAAATAGTTTCTGTTTATTTAAACCATTAAAGAGCACACAGCATTTCGAGCCAGGCCAGGCTCTGCCACTGAAGTCACAGTGAAGTCAGAGGCACCCTGCTTGAACAACAACAAAGAGTCGAGTCAGTTGTCAACACATCACTGCAATAAACATTAGGAGAGCTGTATGTTTGGCATTGTTGAAACAGAAAACATGTGCAGGCCTTTTTTTTTCCCAGAAAATCCAAAGGAATTGATAAATAATTGGATCAATAAGAATAATTTATAACAGCATTAGGCTCTATGAAATCGTATCAATAGTCATTCCTTCTCATAACAAAACAAATAAATATGATTTCCCTGCTTGGTTACAGCATAGCAGACTGTAACTCCAGAGTAAACCTTTAATGTGTGTTTTATTTTTTGTTTCCACAGAAGCTGCGGTTGTGTCACCCTCAGACAGGTGAAGCTCTTCAGATGGACGACACCCTCGTCCTGCTGCTGGCTCATCCAGACACCCCCTTGCACAATGGGGGAAATGTGATCCTGGAGTACCTGGACAATGATGGCACAGGCCTAGAGGATGTCTCTGACTACATCACACAAACCTGACAAACTAACACAATGAGTTCTGTATGATATGTGTGTTTCTGTGGATGATGATTATCTGTTAATACATTTTTTTTTACATGTTTATTATGTTGTCATTTTTGTAACCATGCACTAAAACTGCACCTTGCAACCTTGTTAATAATGTTATGCAACAGGTTAGTAAACGACCCAGGTGGAACTTAAACCCTTAAATCCGAAGCTTTAGAGGCCGATTAGGCCCAGATGAACACTTCACAAATAATTTGATAACAACTTAAGAAGATTGTATAAAGTAATAAAGCTCCCTTTATTTTCTTAGCCTGCATTTTCCACAAGGATTTGTGTCGTTCCTGTGCGTTCTCTTCAGCGCAATGAATTTATGCAATGAATAATACATCTAAAATATGAGATCAAAGGAAGTTAAATGTAACAGTGTATTGTTTACACTAACTGGCCACTTTATTAGGTACACCTTACTTGCTGTGATTTATTGTGGGACAGATTCAGGTGCTGGAAACATTCCTCAGAAGTTCTGGTCCATATTGACTTGGTAGCATCATGTGGTTGGTGCATCCATGATGTGATTCTCCCCTCCCATCACACCCAAAAGGTGCTTTATTGGATTGAGTCCTGGTTACTACAGGAGTCACTGGAGTACAGGGAACAATGAATTGACCATTTTGCCTTTATCCTGCTTTGAGTAGCCATCAGAGGATGGGTACGCTGTGGTCATAAAGGGATAAACATGGTCAGCAAAAACTCTAAAGATCGTTATGAACTTCACTGGGCCTAGGCCATGCTTAAATGCACTGAGTTGCTGCTATATGATTGGCTGATTAGCCATTTAATGTAAATGAACAGTTAAACAGGCGTACCTAACAAAGTGTGCATTTATTAAGTGTATTTATGTGTTTATTTATTAAAAAATAAAGTTTACAGGTAATGATTGACAAAATGTCAACATTTCTGCAATAACTGGTTATTTCTTTATAGCAAGTTATGAAATAAGCTAAACTAGAAAATAAATGCTGTACTAAGTCAAATAAAAGATGGAATAAATCCAAAGCAAGAGACAGTGGCCTTGTCAGCAACATCTATTAGGCAAACAAGGCTGGAAATAGATACATTTCCTTTTTAAATTTTAGCACTTTAATAATAACTATTATCTTGCATATGTAAACTCAAATTAATGTGCAAGCAGTATTTAAGAGGTAACAGATACAATACTAATACAGTATATGCCATCACAAATGCATCCATCGAGCTATCACCTATACCACATACACCTTTGAGGGTTGGGGAGGCGGTGAGGCACACTCACCCACGTCTTAGGGCAATTAAGAGTCACCAATTAACCTGAAAAGTCTTAGTGTGGAAGGAAGCCAGAGTGTCCAGTGAGAACCCAAATATGTACAAGGAGAACATGCAAACTCCACATAAAGACCCTGACTGACGCAGAGTTCCAACCAGCAACCTTTTTGCTGTGAGGCATTGGCACTACCTGCTGCACCATTATGCCACCATCACAAATACAATAAAAACAGATATCAAAACATTAAAAAGAATTTTTTTGTCACCTTCTACAGTGCCTTCAAGATATCATGTTCTTATTTTTTTCCACTTTTTTCTTCATAAATCTTTTAATCCACTCCAATCCTGATCATAACTAACAAGTATTTGATTTTGATTTAATCATTTTAACCATTTAGATGCCAACTTGAAACATGTAGGTGTCCATTTTAACAAAAAAGTGAAAAATATATATGATATTTTTAGGGCATTGTAGAAGGTGACAAAAAAGTTCCCCTTTTCAGAGATAAGGGAGTTTCTGATATCAGGTATCAGGGATTTAGATATTATATATACACGCAGTATAGAGGCAATTAGGGCTACTTTGTTTTTGGTCATTTGCATTATTCCTCCGCATCAACATCAACTGACTGCCTCTGAGTCCTTCATCTGACAACAATCACATTCAATTTTTTATTTCTGTCCAGTTTCTAGAATCATATCATCAATAACGCACTAACAAAAGTCATAACAGATTCTTAGAAATGCTTTGTGTGCCTGCTGTATCCCATCGACCTGAAGAAATCATGGAGAGAATAAATGTCAACCTAGAATCTGCATATCCGACAGGAGTAGCCTGGGGATTGACCAGACCTGTATCAACCAATCACATCAGTTGTCTCGAAAATTGACATTTCATGGGGACCAATCATAAGACAGATTTGCGGACAGTGGGCGTGTCCTGTCTCCACCTCCAAATATAACAAAAAGGGGCAGGGTTTTCCCCTCACACTAGATTCCGTTGTTTTGCTGAGAACAGAGGCGTCAGTGAAGAATTTCAACATCGTACGCACCTACAGCGATAAATTTCGACAAATCTGAGACTAGGTAGCTCGTTAGTAGTTCCTTTTCGATCGAGTCGCTTGCTACAAAGCGACTTGATTATTATACTCGGAGCGTTTTGTGAAATCAGGTCGAAAGGGATGCCGCTGCAGACAGACTCCACCGGACGCCAACAGTCTCTGGATTTAATCTCATCACATTTAATCGGAAAGAGCAGCTTTTCTATAAATTTAAAAAGCCTCAGAATAACTCATCCTCGACCGAGTTCTTGTGAAAGATGCTTAAGTTTGAGAGCAATCTAAAAGCTTTGCGGTATAAATTGAATTGAGAGTGTTTGTAGCCTGAGCTAAGCGCTAGTTAGCCTTCCGTTAGCTGGTCAACAACAAAGCAGGACCGTTTATCTTCAGCCTCCCAGAGAGACCAGAGCGGGGAAAAACCGGAGTCTACATCCACCAATATCCTTCTGAACCCTGTGTTTTCAGCCTGTGGTGAAAGTATCGCTCGGTGAGTGAATTGTGTAACGTTATCATTGATGTACTGAACCAGGAAGACGATTCGTCAGCTCGGTATTCAGGGTGGGGGAGGGGCGCTGATGGACAGAAAATCATATTGTGTTTTGACCCTCACGGGACACTGTACACCAGCTGTATTAACAACATTTACCCTAGATTACATCTTTTGACTGTTTTGATGAAAATATACACATTTTTGGAAAAATAAAATTATGACATTCTATACCAGAGGTGGCCCGGGGCCCAGATGCGGCCCCCTTCAGTATTTTATGCGGCCCCCCCATTCAGTTTCAAATTTCCATTAGTTGAAACTATGACGGTGAAAATCTACCATGAATTATTTTGGTGTGATTTGTTTCTGATTTCTCAAACCATGTGCGAAGGTTAAATGCATTACAATATGCAAAATAGATAATATTTGTACAATGTTCTTAAAAAAACAGGTTGTATTTTACACTTTACAGAAAATAAGTAGATTGAATTTTTTATGATGGTTTCTGTAAAGGTCTTTTTCGAAGCAGTAGCACAGCAATTAACATAAAACAAAGCAAACAAAGAACTTCAGAAACAACAGTAACCAATTTTTTCATAATTGCTACCCGAGACATGTCACTTTTGTGAAATATTTTCATCCTTATGTGGACTAACTGATTAAATGAATTAAAACCAATTAATCAATAGATAAAACACTATAATGTATATTACACCATTGCACTGAGAAAATACCTTTAATTGGCTTTGAATCTGTGTTTAGCTCATTGAATTTTGATTTACTGTGTGGTTTTTGAGCTTGAGAAGCTAGATATTTATTGTTTTGGTAACCAAATTTGCCCACCTGTGTCATAGACAGTATTTAGCTTAATGTATAATGCACTTTACCCTTGTAGCAGAATAAACAGAAATGTAACAATGTTTTTAACTCATTTTATGAAAATCATTAATGTATATGCTATTTAGTATGATTATATCCCAAATTATTTAATATATACTTTATTATAATACTGGTTGTTGGGATGCACTGTATTATCAGAGCAATATCAGTTTTGGCAGATATTTGTTTACAAAGTGGAGTATTGGTAAAGACAGATATCACAATTTTCTGCCTAAGACATCTGTGACATAATTATGCTTTCACAATGGGAAGAACAGGTAATTTTAGTAAAGGACATACTCTTGCCAAAAGATCAATATTTGTGTCGGCAATGATAAGTTTGGAATTTTGGGCACATCTGGAAAAATTTGGGCACATCTGGAAAAATCCAATATCATGCTTCCCTACAATGACATACACACATACATACAAATTTTAAGACAATGACATGGCTTAAAATTTATTGAAACGTATTCAGGGTGTGTCATGCGGTAATCTTGTGACACGAAATAGACTGCGAAATAGAAGTGATGATACATCATTTTACAATCTACCTCATAAATGCGAGTGAGTGAGCCAACAGGTTCTGTTCTTCATGTTTTGTTGCGTTGATAAAATCATAGGTAAATATTTGTTTCAATGTCAGAAATGGTAGAGATTAATGTAACATATATAAAGAGTCAAAGGGCTGAATGCCCTCTGCCAACTAGTGGCTAGAAGTTGAACTACAACACAAAATTATTAACTGATAGAACAGCAAATTTGTGCTTTGAAATTATCGTCCAAGTATCTAAATTTACACAAATTTTTGCAATTTTTATCTTAATACTTTATTTTTTCAAGAATGGCTCGTGTGTAGGTAACAATAAACTCCCAATATTTATATATTGGAGAGTTTTAAATAGATAAAGATAAGACAGGGTTGCTTGTACTAATGCAAAATAACCCACCTAAAGCCAAAATATTCAGAAAGCCTTCTTTTTTAATCACCAAATTGGTTTCAGTCAAACAAAGATATCTGATTTATTGTGCACCCCTAGAACAAACAATGCCCTTACAGCGCACCAACACAAAGAAAGGCATGTTTATATTACTAAAGATATGTTTATAGCTATGCATTCATGAATGTGATTTACATAATCTGGCACTAACAAGTTCCTTGCTTCAATTGTGCATGTTAAAAAGAGCTGAAAGAAGCCCCTTTTCTGGTTAATAGAATTCAATTTGAAAAATTGTCCCTGGAGGCAAAGCATTTCCAAGGTCAAAAGAGGAATAGCTTGAAAAAAACAACAGGAACGGTAAATAAAGTAAGAAGTTAAAGAGACTTTCCCAATGTTGTTACACAGGAAAAACAAGGGTGCTCATCACACAATACAAGGCTAAAATATGTACAAACAAAAACTGAAACAAAACTAAAATAAATGCAAAACAGCTGCTTACTTTACACGATCAGTAACCCATGCCAGATTTAGTGCCTCTTTTTTTATTTTCCAATCAAATGAAAAGCTCAAAATAACACTTGGTGACAACAAAAAAACAAGCACTGATTTATTTATGAGCACATATTTTAAAGAAAAGTCAAAGAAAAGTAGAAACCCAGTGTGGGCTGCAGCTGAAATAACATGTTTTCTGTTTCTTGTCACAGACAGCCATGAAACTTTTGGAGAACTCGAGCTTTGAAGCCCTCAGCTCCCGGCTGTGTGTTGAAACAGGAGAGTCTCACATCATTGGCAGGTGAGGATCACAGTCAGCTTATGTTCCAACCTTGGCCGAATAAAGGAGTATATTTTGTTACATGTTAAAAAGGGCAAAGTGAAGCTCTAATGTTGGAAACAGGCTTTGCAGGGATGAATGTGCATTTTCTCCTGCAGCAGTAGTTCATGTGTTTTGCTTAGATAAACACAAACAGAACATTAGCCGGGGGGGATGCACGTATAGGACACAGAGGGATGGTAATGTGAAAGTGTTACTGCTGCTACTTCAGCAGTGCCAGCTTAGTGGCTCAACTGGAACTTCTGGAAAAACACAAGAGTTTAATTTTGTTGACTTCCTTATAAGTTATACAGTTCTCTAAATGTGTTTGTGTGGCATTAATAGATAAAAATAACAATATAAGACTGGTAAAATACTGAAAGTTAAATTTAAGCTATCAAGTGTAGATACGAAGGTGGTGTGCCATAAAATTTTGGCTTGGTATCTGGTGTGCCTTTGGAAAAAACAGTTTGAAAACCACTGCTGTAGATAAATAACATGATAAAGATAAAATGCAAGTCAAATTAACGTATTTTAGGAGAGATAGCAAACTAAAGAGGGTCTGCAAGGGAATATCCCCCAGAAAAATCAACATACAAAGGACTGTTTCTTTAAAAACCCCATTCACACATGCACATAAGCCCAACAAAAATTCCTTATTTACCAGGCATGTGTGATCACAGACAGCAGATATCATCCTAAGCAGTAAATTGCAGAGAGAACCAAGTTTGGACAAGCAAGTCAGAAAATTCAAGTTAGGAAATTTCAGTGTTGCATGTGTAAAAACGTCAAGTTAGACAAAGGAAAAGGAGAAAAGGAGAAAAGTTGAGTGGAAAAACAGAGCGAAGATGGTTTAAAGGGATACAACAACTTTTTTCTTTTCATGTCTTACCTCACTCCCAAGTCAATGACAAGCAGTATAACAACTTTTTTTCGACTGTGCATGCAGTAACAAGAAAGAGACGGGGAGAGCTCGCCCACCGCTTATTAGCTTAGCTCAAACACTGGGAGTCAGTGGGTAGTCTTAGCCCGCCTCTGCCTACAGTCGTCTGATAAACTCTTCAGCAACTCTAAATGGTCCTGTGTGATTGTTGTGAGACATTCATTACCATAACTTTCGAAAGAAATACATACCAAACTAAACCGCAGAGCATATGCGCAAATCACCACGGATGTTGGTGCGTCCCTTTAATTAAGAGAATAAAAACTAAGAAAGACATGAAATAGTAATATGATATACTTTTTGAAAATCTTAGTTTACTCTGTTTTTTAGATTTACATTTGTTCCGTTTGCTTCAGTTTCTCTACAAGTTAAAAATAAAGATCGGTCAAACTGTAAAAGTCTTTTTGCTGCTGAGAATGTACTGTAAGACATGTCCTCTTGACCTGAGTTTCCCTCATTTTTTGTCTGGTGTGATATCTTAAAAAAGGAGTGGTTTTATCAGCAGGTAGTCTGGTTTAAAGATCATTGACAGTGTTCATAAACAGGGCTAGTGGAGCAAACGGGGACCCGAATGTTACGCAACACGAAGATAAGAGACCTCTACACTGAAAGCCTAATCCTGAAAGTTAATATCTAACCAGTGGTGCATGGTTTTGAGCTAAGGAGGCCGTCTCTTTCTGTGTGTTCAGCTTATGTAAAGCCTGAAGTTTCAGTGACAGTATGTTACATAAAGGCCGGTGGGTTGTGTAGAGTTATGCTCAGTCTCCGTGTGGGCGTTGAAACAGAGCTTCTGTTCTGCTTGTGACCTGAAGTGACGCACAGCACGGTGTCCTCTCCCACAACCCCGCTGCTATTTTGGAGACCGTGAAAGTGCTGTTTGCACATACAGTATGTACATGCACTGATAAACACATACGGAGCAGAAATGCTGCATGATAGCTGAGTGCTGCTGAAGCAAAGCCGCTGGTGTTTAGGCTGCTTAGAGGATTAGTGAGGCGGCTCATCATAGCAGCAGGACTCGCAGGCTGTGGGCTTTTAAGTAGAGATGTACCCGCAAGGCTTCCTGTGTTTCTCACAGCTGACATGCCGCAGGAGGAAACCTGACAAAGTACTGCTTCATTTTTACATAATAAGACCGTTTAAATGAACTCACAGACACTGTAAATGAGATAAAGGAGCATTACAACACAAACATAGCAACACAACACATAGATCAGAGAAACAACCACATATAAAAACATAAAAAACAGCACAGTTAAAATGCAATTTAAATGAAAAATGCCTGAAAACACCCCTTAAAACTCCAAATGTTTCTGAACAAGTTCACAGAATTCAAGCGTGCTCTGCTATCTTTCTTATTAAATAGCAACATGGAAGAAACATGGAATTAAACAACATCTTGATGTTAAGAGTTTTGACTCAAACTAAAAAGAATTACCTTGACCTAAAGTCAGTCACTTTGAGATCAGTCAGTCAAATCAAATCGCAAACACCCTCCTTCACACAGTGAGATCTCATCAGGTCAAAGGTGAAAGCACGCAAATGTCACAGCAGGTCTAAAGGGGTTAACAAGTCGAGTCCTGAGTCAGGGTTTGAATGTGGACCTGTCAGTGAAGTGTAAATATCTGAGGGTAGAGAGATTCAGGGGGAGGGGGTTGCTGTGATGAAGGCTCTATCCCCAACACATCAGTTTATACTTGTTAAAAGGTGCAAAAATAAGAAAAAAAACGCTCCTTTAATTCATTCTGCCCTCTACAACTTTTTTAGGAAAGTAATTAGAAATTTAAATAAGTTTGATGATTACAACAGCCCAGTGTTAACTTGTAGGGGTGTGCATTTGCAATAATCTGGCGATACATGGGTGATTAGGTAGCATGTCATAGCATGTCGCAATACTAAAATTAGGGCAAAACATTAGGTTTCTGTATGTGTAGCATGTAAATCCCAAAATGTTGAAAGCATAAAAATCTGTTTCCAACAAGTGGTATTTATATAAAGCATGGTGCCAAAACATTGTTCTACCAACTGACAGAAGTAAAAGCATAAAATGAAACAGAGAGAGGGAGGGTCAATTTATTTGATAATTAATATCACAACACTGCACTAAAAAGATCCAAACAGTATTGAATCAAAAAGAAATCACAATATATTGGTGTATCAATATTTTTTGACACCCCTATGAATTTACAATTCTTTTCTCTAACAGGTGAAGCATTTCTCTACTTTTTTTTTTTTTTTTTTAAACTTTTAAAGGCCCCACTTGAACTCCTTTTTCAACAAATTCGCACTGAAGTTCTCAGAACATATTTTCTAAAACTTCTCATCAAAATAAAATCACTCAGATCAGAGTTTGGCATGCATGTGCTCTAATGTTTACTGCAGCTGCACAAGCATGCCTAGACATGTTCCTTTCGCCATAGCCAGATGTGGGTTGAGCTAGCACTGCTCAAAGAGTGATGCCAGTCTTGAGAGGGTGGCATATCCCCTAATGACATCAGGGCAGGAACTAAAATGGAAAGTTTGAGCATATTTTCTTGGAGGTGGGCGAGCAGCAGATGGATCACCAACATAGTAATAATATTAGCAATATTTGGAGGTATTATTACCGTGTTATTATTGTTTTACAAATGCATTTCCCAGTATTGCCCTGTCTTTAATGTTAAATATGATAGATTCAAAAGCATACGTTCAATGAAAGCATGATGTGTATTTTAAAATCGGTATGTAATTGTTTCAGAAGCGCGATCTCAATATTTAATAGAATAATACTGATTATGATTTTTGCCATAATCGAGCGTCCTTACTTTCCAATATCACTTTTAGATAAAGAATTGACAGTAAAAACAACAGAAGAACTAGCACATAGGTCAAAACAAGAAAAAACAAACTTAATGCTCTAGTTTCTGTTCAGGAACCATTAAAGCACTGTTACCATTAAAAGTGTTGAATTAGCATTAGTATTGGGTAAAAACAAACAATACCCAACCCTATATCTGTCTGTTGTACTGAATCACTTTCAGGAGCTAGTACTAATAAAATAATGGAGACGGCATACTATTAAAGTGATGTAAGAAATATCTGATTTTTATTAGTTAGTGAAATGTGTAATGTTAATTTGAGAATCATAGCCCACCCCTTATCAGCTGCAGATAAATATGATAAGAAGCTGTAGTTATAGGTGTGTAGAGTCCCTGTAGCAGTTGTAGCTCTTTAAAAATAATCTTTCAGTGTTTATAATCTTCTCTCGGCTCCTGTGTCTGTGTTTTGGCAGCTGGTCAGCTGTGTTGTGGATGGAAAATCAGGGCAGATATTTCCATCTCGGGGTCTGTGGACATTCAATGTGCCTATAATTAGTCCAACAGGGCCAGAGAAGGTCTCAGCACCAATCAAGTCTATCTCCAGTTGCACAACCTTTTGCTCTTGCATAACTTCAGGGTGGGCGGCGGCAAAATAAACAACCAGCACACCCGTCTGCTCCACTCGGGTATCGGTGTACAGTGGCGTCTGACCCAGAGACATGAACAAGCATGCAGGATATTTTGGCACTCACTTGTTCTTTTAGTTTGTGTAGATTCTGCTTTAAGTGACAGATGGGAACGTTTTTTCAAAGTCATGTTTCGTAGCTATTTTCTCCCGAATATAAAGCTGCTGAGTGCACACTTTGTCGGGAAAGTTGCTTCAAACTTTCTCTTCATGTTGGGGTTTATTTACAGTTTTAAGACATTTTCATACATTTATTTTTTACATTTTATGCAGTTGTTGGAATTATTCACAGTATTTTGCCTAATTGAATAATTTAGTTGTATATTTAGATTCGAGTATCTATTTCAAGGATGTTAAAATGCTGAGTTGATTATTGCTAATAATATTATATAGAACATTTAAGCATTTGTTCAGGCTTTTATTTTGATATGGTTGGTAGTTTTGGCACCTATTGATATGGACATAGGTGGGCAGGTAAGATAAGATAGGCAGGCACAGGGAGGTGAATTATTTTAACCGTAAGCCACGAAGCAAGGGTAGTTTGTTTGACAATCTTTGAATAACTTAAATTAACCAGATTTCATGCAAGTATACTTGAATATCTCTGCTATTCCTCAATCACATGCACATGGCACGCTGCTTAATGCAGGTGTATTGAGGCCACGCCCCTTACATGCACCGTGCACGTCTCCATCACGTGCACAGATGATCCTAGAGACCTGGACTATTGAGGCCCCATTTTTGTAGCCCAGAACACAAGACTGTCAAAGCCACATATCTGAACATGTGGACTACATAAAGTGATCTTCAAATGGATTATTCAATAAAATTACTAAAACTTAATTAAGTTCTACTTAAAAATAAATTTGCTGACATGTTTTTTTTAGTTATGCTATTTTGCATGGATGTCTGCCTATGACAACACAGAATGTTTTTATATGATACAGTTCTTTTAAATCACCCCAATTTCCAGTTAATTTCCTGTCTATTCCCATGAATTCTAATGAAATGTTTCTGGAAATTTCCCACCCCTTTTCAATCCTACTTCAGAGGAATATGACCATAAAATGTCCTTATAAGTCAGCGCACAAGGGCATTAATCTGGGGTGGTGGCCCACAGCTCAACACAACCCCAACCTTCAAAATAAAGGCACAAGATTGTGTTTTATTTTAAACTATGACCCCTGGGGATCTGAAATTAAATTAGCACCCTCTGATTGCTGAATGGGGGTAAAATTTGATCTTGTGTGTCCGACTGTGGATAAAAAACTCGTTTGGACTTGACGACCACATTTGGTTTTGCTGTGACTCTTGGCAGACCACCACCTCAAACAGATAAACTCTGAGAGCAGCATCTGAGGGGATAAAAATAATAATTTGTGATAACTGTTTAGAGTTTAAGATAAAGAACGACCCAATACTGTGCACTCAGGGCTTCTCAGGGGGCCAATAACAGATCAAACTTTAAATGTCTGGTATCATGACAGCTCTAATGTACTCCTTCGACTTTTTTTTCTTTAAATGCTGTAATTAATTCGAGTATTTGTGTTATCGGAGTGTTTAAGGAATCTCTCCGTTTCAGTTTTCAACACATTTTTACTAAGTGAGTGCAGAAAGATCATTTCTCTCATGTTTTAATTTTCCTCTGTGGTGTTTTGCAGGATTGAGAGCTACTCCTGCAAGATGGCCGGGGACGACAAACATATGTTCAAGCAGTTCTGCCAAGAGGGGGAGCCGCATGTCCTGGAGGCCCTCTCCCCCCCTCAGTCCACCAGCGCCACCAGCCCCTCACAGTGAGTACTGCTGCCCCCAGAGGAGGAAGGAGTTTATTTTTGTTTTATAGACTAAAATGTTAAAGAACTTAAGATTTTAATCCTTTATCTCTTGTAAAATGATCATCAGGTTATGATAAGAAGAAGAACAATAAACCTTATTAAACATGTTTTAAAAGGGCTTTTCAAGGATACTTAGGGAAAATTGGATGAACATCGATAATCGTGTCCAGCAGAAGGTTCAGATGACGAATAAAAACTAAATGCAAGAGCAGAGGGTTGGCTGGAACAAAGCAATAAAGTAATTAAACTGATTATCAGGAAGTTCAAATGCTGAATCACTTTGTAGTCAAGGCGTGCAAGTAATAAAACACATATTAGATAAAGATCATGAGAGATGGCAACATCATGTCTGTGGAGATGAAATAAAGATGAGGAGATTGGAATGAAGGTTGGATAAACAAGTGAGTCAACTAAAACGCAAAAAGATGGACTAAGAAGGTGAAGGGTTGGGTCAAAAGAGAAAATATATGAATAAGTGAGCAAGTGTCAGAGCAAGTCTGACTCAAATGCCCAAAAACTTCCTTCATATGATATTTATGATCACACATACAAACTATGAACTATCTAAAAAAATGTAAGGACTGATCTTTGCGCGTGTTTTAAAATGGCAGCAGTTACATTTTTGAGGTTGTTTAGAAACTGGGCGTAAAGTGGGTGAGCCTGAGACAATCATTTATTACGTAATAAATAACTCAGCCAATACAAATTTCAACACCAAACCTGCCCACATAAAGGCAACTGAAACTATTTTACTCCTGACCAATCAGCATCTTCAGATCAACGTGAAGACGACCGCACCCACACAGCAGAGGAATCAACTGTAACATAAGCTGATTTAGAGCAAGTCTTCTACCAGAGGTGATTTTCAAGGATGCTTAATGAAACATTAAACTTTGATTTTCTATTAAATTCAAAAATCATGTTCCCATAAGCTCAGAGAAGTGATAAAGAAACTTCACTGATTCTGCTCGCCTTTTTAAGCGAAGGTTATGATGTGAACAAACAGGAAGAACAAATTTAAGGGAGTAACAAAACACATAGCAAACATTTCTGAAGAGAAAACAAACAAGGGATCAAACAAAGCAGGAATCATTATTAGTACACGACAGGCATGATTTTATCTCTTTATATCTGTTAGTTACCTCCACCAAGGAGGTTATGTTTCTGCTGGCGTATGTTTGTCTGTTCGCAAGATTGCACAAAAACTACTGGATAGATTTTGCTAAAATTTTCAGGAGATGTTGATAATGGCCCAACTTCAAAATGATTCAATTTTGGTGGTGATCCATATAATCGCCATTAGTGAACGATTGTTTTTGCTCAATAACTGTCTAACTAATAATGATATCAACATGATTCTGAGAGCTAGGTGTGGGTTTTCAGGGTCAAGGAATCATATTATGATGGTAACTTTTATCATGGAACTGTTGCTTATAGATGTAACAGCAATATATGAGCTACCTTGGCGGAGGTTTGCTCTGTCCAAGTGCTTTCTAGTTTAATAAGATCTGGTTACTTTCCCTAAACATGGCCTTGCTAAAACTGTTCTTATCTTTCATTGAACAAGTTTTAATTCCAGCTTGTCAGCATGCTTACAATGTATTTTCCCCTCTCAGGCTGGGGAAGAGCAGCGAGGACGGGGAAAACCCTCTGAGCGACAAGTGTTGCAGGAAGACGCTTTTCTACCTCATCACCACGCTCAACGAGTCATTCAGGCCCGACTATGACTTCAGCGCAGCGCGAGCCCACGAGTTCAGCAGAGAGCCCAGCCTCAACTGGGTCAGTGTGAGCTGATCTGAAGCTACACCAGATATTAGTCTGAATGGAGTGTTGCTAACTGTGTTTGTTTGCTCCTCAGGTGGCAAATGCAGTGAATGGCAGCTTGTTCTCAGCCGTGGGAGAGGAGTTTAACTCTCTGGGGCCGGAGCTGTGGAACGCCATGGACCAAGAGATCAACCTGCAGGGCTGTGATATTTACAGGTAGGTGTGAACACGGTTTAGGAGCTGGAAGATGGTCTTTCATGAGGATCACAGGGTCTTCAGAAAGTTTAAGGTTTTACAAGTTTAACCCTCTGAATCCCAAGCAGTTCCTGGTCATTTTTTGCTTCTGTCACATTTTTACTCACTGTGGTCTAATTTTTCTCTGCAACATGAAGTCGTGCACCTCTATAAGATTCAGAACAACCATGGCTATTGACTGTTGTAACTCAGTTATGTCTTCATGCAGTGAAACAAAAATTGAATGCTATAAATCATTAGAAAAAAGAAAAATCAACATTGAAATTTTCTAAACATTTATAAATCATACAGCATTATTAATTTTAATTATATCAATATTATTAATTTACAGTCCACCCTGCAGAGGCATCATGCCAATCTACAAAGCATTTCTGTCGATAATAAGACAGAATGCCACACCACAAAGTTTACCCTGAAGCAGGTCTTCAGGACACTGACAGCATGTGTAGAGAGCATGCTCATTCTTGCTGAGCGGCTCTTAGCAGCAATTTAACGCCTGCAAGATCCTGCTGTGGGACGCAAAATTAAAAGCTTTTTTGTACAGCGTATTCAGGAAGTATGTGAATTATTCAGGTCTTGTTGAAAACAGTAAGAAGCGTAGAATTTTTTGTTTTTTACTGAATTTAGCCAGAGCAATTGGTTTATTTTCTACAAATTTTGAAAGAAGACATGAGAATCAAAGCGATAATCTCATGAAATTCTCCCGTATTCTCCCAGCTGTTTCAATATGCTGCCAACGTCACGTGATACATTCAGGTACCTTCGAAAACTTGAGAATCTGGCGATTACGCCAGTGTTTTCCGTTTTGGATAGGACAAATGGTTTGTAAATGCCAGTCATTTAAAAATAAGTGGTATTTTGATCCCGCCGGCGGGAGAGTTAAGTCATGTAATGATGAAACATTTTAGACGGCATGTTGAAACACTCAATCAACTGTAAAATGTGCAGTGGGTTGCCACTTGTGCCACATACAAGTGGCAACCCACTGCATCTCAAGTCACAACTAGGGCAGTAAGAGGAGGACAAAAGACAGTGAAGAGGAGTTTTGCCTCAAGATGGAAATGACAGAGAGCAGTTGGTGGATGCTAACAAGGATCATGAGGCAGTTTACGAGTTAATTTGGGACATTCAGAGCTGTTGACTCCCTCAGGAAGTCACAAAACATAGCACAGTACAGGACAAAACTTGTTTCGGCTTCACTATCTCTGTTTCAAAATGTCTTGTATTAAAGTTTCAAAAGTTTGCAGCAACATTTTTTAAAGTACTACTGTTGTTGTTCTTTCCTTAGCTACAACCCTGATCTGGATTCAGACCCTTTTGGTGAAGAGGGCAGTCTCTGGTCCTTCAACTACTTCTTCTACAACAAAAAACTCAAGAGGATTGTATTCTTCACATGCCGCTCTGTCAGGTAAGTAGCAAGAGCACAGACTCAGAATAGTCTCTTGTCTATAATCTGTCATTAAGCACTGATTGGAGATAAAATGTGCTGATGCGTCCAGTGACTTTGGAAGTAAAAACAGTCCCTGGTACTTGTGCAGTGTTTTAAAGGGGGTGTTAGAAGAGACTTGTCCAGCAGAGTGATCTGCATCCACCTGATCTTTTGTAAATCTTAACATTTGCAGCGTCTTAAGCGGCTATGGCCGTGACTGTCTGGACAATGAGCTGGACATGGAGCTCGACAGTGAAGAGGAAATGGACGGCTTCACTGAGGACAGGTAAGATGGTGATTGTTTCATTGTTCGACTTTGTGTACGTGTCTAGAAATTGTACAGTCAGTATGATTCTAGTGTAGATCACTGGCCACACATTAAAGACTCCTTTCAATACATTCAAGTGTTTTGTTGACATTGGGTTGCTCTTTTATTAAGATTACGAGCAGTAGTCTAGTCTTGATAAATCTATGCTTGTGATTAAGTTGTTTTTTTATTATAATCATGGCAGCCTGTTCTGTTTTTGCTGGCACCAGTGCAACAGAAAATTCTACATAAACTTAGACTGTTAGGTTTTTAAGCCTGATATGAAGGCTGAGTTCTGTGAAGGCCAGACCCTGCAGAGGCTGGGTCCTTTGTAGACTGGGTTCTCTTAAGGCTTAGTTCTTCGTAGTCAAGATTCTTGAGAACCTGCGTTATTTTGAAGGCTGGGGCCAAGGTTCCTTAGAAGGCTAAGTCCTATGTAGGCAGAATCATTTACAAGGATGGATCTTGGTATGCTGCTTCCTTTTGGAAGACTGGTCCAAAACAAGGTTCCTCCTTTTGAAGCCTGGGTTCTTCGGAGTGTACATCCTTTTATAGGATGGGTCCAGAACAGGGGTCTCCCTTGATTCCCGGGTCCATTGTAGGGTGACTCCTCTGAAGCGTAGGCTCTTTGTGAGGTGCCTATTTTGAAGCCTGGTTCCTTTGTAGAGTTCTTCATGAAGGCTGCTTTCTTTGAAGGCTGGGTCCTCTGTGGGCTACTACCTGTGAAGGCAAAGTTCTATACAGTCTGGATCCTTCCTAGGCTGGGTCCTTTTGTCCTTTTGCTGCTTATTGAAGGCTGCGTCCTTTGAGGGCGGCGTCTTTTGAACACTTGGTCTCATGTGGACTGTATCTTATGAGGACAGGGTCCTCTCAAGTAGGCTGAGTTTTTTTTTTTAAAGGATAGTTCCTTTGAAAGCTTAAGGTGTATGCCGTCTGATCTTGGAAGTCTGATTGTCCGAGATACAAATTAGATGCATAGATACGATACTGAGAATGTCCCCTTTGGTCAGAATTTTCTAATCGGGAAGTTGAACAATCTTAAAGCACCTCAACTTATGAGCTTGTAACTGAAACGCGTTTAACTGGGTTGCGGTGTAATTCCCACTTCATTCCGAGGCAAATGGAGCGCTACAATAGTTCCTTTTAGGCTGGATTTTCTGTAGACTGCATCCTTAAAAGACATTTGAAATAGTTCCTTGATAGGGTGCATCCTTTGTAGGCTGGGCCCTTCAAAGGCTCTGTACTTAGTAGACTGGGTCCTCATGCAGGTTGTGTCCTTAAAGAGCTACATCCTTTAAAGTCTGGGTCATTGGTAGACTAGGTCCTGAAAATGGTTCCTTTGTAGGCTTGCATTCTACAAAGGATGTGTCCTTTTAAAGGTTTATCCTACAAAGTCTGTAGTAGAGCTGGGTGATGTGGAAAAAATCTGGGTTAACACTCGATTTACCATTTTAATTGATTTATTTTTTTATCTCTCAAAAAAAAAAAAAAAACATGAAATGACATGAATCAAGACTTGCCTTTACATTATCAAAAAATATTCCCAAACAGAATTTCCCTCTTAAAGTTAAATTGTGTGTCATAAAATGCTGATTATGTAGTTCAAACATGGGCAGGATGGTCTACATAAACACTAAAGGCTGAGGTATTCTCACAGTATATTGACACGAAACTCTCTGATCATTACATTTTTAATCTCATATAAAAAGCAAATGCAAGTTTACAAAAGTGCTTGTGCAAAATCTGACAGGGCCTACTATCATGAAAACTGTACATTTTTTCAAACATTGCAACAACTTACAATTGGACTAAGCCAAGAAAAAAAATCTCAGTTTTATTTTTTAAATCTTCTGCAGAAAATAATTAAAATGAATCAATTTAATGGATATATTGCCCAGCTCTAGTCTGTAGACATATATCTGGTAAGATTTTTAAACACTTGGTATTACGTATTGATCACTTCTTCAACCTTAATTTATAGAGTTATAAAATGTTATCTTTTCATCATGAGGAGCATCAAGGAAACCTTACTGATTTCATTGGTTCTGCTTTGGTCCTCCAGGTTCCCCAGAGCCCTGTGCGTGTGAGTCTCCTCAATGGACTCGCCTCAGCCAAAGAAGATCTCGGCTGTCTCGCCCTCCTCTCCACCTTTTTTCACCTCATGTACCTTCTTGTCTTTTTTGGGGGGTTTTTTCGCCGTTTTGCTGCCTCATCCAAAGCCATTTTGACACATTAATCTGGTGCATGTTTGAAGGCCTCTCCTCTGCTGGCAGTGAACTGAACCGCGAGTCGGTGGACTTTCTGTTGAAACCTCGCGGTAACATTTAAACTCCTTCATCCTCCTTTATTTTTTTTGTTTGTTTTCAAGCTCAAAGCCCAAACAAGCACACACACATTCACACATGGGCTCTCGTACATCTGCCACATTTCCAAAGAGGACCCCTTCACGGACTCTTAAGAAGAAGGAGACGGTCTCATTGGGGATTAGCGGGCACCAAAAATGCTGCAAGCGAGTGTAGTTTCTTGCATGTGATGTCAAAGAAGACGAATCCAGACAACACCAGCATTAAAGACTGAGATTTATGATTTTCAAAGACGAGGACGGACTCACTGATCAGCAGAGAACTCATCAGTCACTTTCTGTTTGCTAGTTTTTTGTGTGTTTGTGTGTGACATTGGTGTTACTGTGAGTTTTTATTAGCACTGACTTTGTTCTTTAAAACGCTGCATTTATAACTGAACTTGTATCGTTGAATCTTATTACTGCGAAGAAACGCTCATCTGTATTTTAGACAGTAGGGCATTGCCAAGGAAAGAGTTGGCATCTGGGTTGCAGCTTCGAAACATATCAGCTTTTCACAAATGTCCTGTTGTTGATTTCAGTCTTTTTCCAGCGCCATCTTTGATTTTATACCGTGTGTTTTTCAACCGCCCGGTTTCTCCTGGTTAACATTCATTTCTAAACGTCGGTCTTGCCAGTGATTTTCTTTGCAAAGTTCTCCTGTGCAAAGGCATCACTCAAGTGAATGTATAGTAGAGGAAAACAGTGAAATGCTATGTTTGACATTATTTTTTATTAGACTAAAGAGAAGCTCCTTCTTTACGTTCCTAAAAGTTAATAAGAGTTTTGTGACTTTTCTTGGCTGCTCTGTGCTTTGGTTAGTCAGCCGATATATTGCAGATGTGAATAAACAGTTGTTTGAATCTGAACATGGCTGCATGGTATATATTTATCAAAGAGATTTTTAAACATCTGTCTCTACTTAAAAATGAGGGATTGCTAAGAGACACGTCTGTTTTAGAGTAAGAAAAAATCAAAATCTTTGAGCAGGGATCTGCTTGCAGGTTCTAACTCCACTGACAACCAATTATCAACTACGTTAAAGGAATAGTTTAGTTTATTTGAAGTGGGGTTGTATGAGCTTCATATGGCCACTAAGTACATTAGATGCAGTAGAAAGATCTCTCCTCCCCTCAGTAAGCCACAGTTTGTAAAAGCTTGTGGCACAGAACCGGCCGCAAACAGGTAAGTATGGTAGCAAATACAAAGGGTATTTTCTCCGCCTACAAGAACTCACATTTTTTGAGTCCATTCACTTTTCGGACGAATCCTAAAAAAGTCATGTTTGAGCATATTTTTTTTCGGAGTCCAAATTGGAAAAAAAGTCATATGTTAGCCTTAGGGTTTTTTCAAATCCTGAGCTGAGAGAAAAAGGCTTATAAGTCCATTTTGAAGCCAAATATGACCAAACCGTCTGCAGGGGCATGTTTTTTGGCCTGTTTTACACCCAAAAAGTCATGTTTGAGCATATTTTTTTTCGGAGTCCAAAGTGGAAAAAAGTCATATGTTAGCCTTAGTGTTTCTTCAAATCCTGAGCTGAGAGAAAAAGGCTTAAAAGTCCATTTTGAAGCCAAATCTGACCAAACCGTTTGCACTGGCATGTTTTTTTGGCCTGTTTTACACCCAAAAAGGCATGTTTGAGCATATTTTTTTTCGGCGTCCAAAGTCGAAAAAAGATATATGTTAGCCTTAGGGTTTTTTCAAATCCTGAGCTGAGAGAAAAAGGCTTATTAGTCCATTTTGAAGCCAAATATGACCAAACCGTCTGCAGGGGCATGTTTTTTGGCCTGTTTTACACCCAAAAAGTCAAGTTTGAGCATATTTTTTTTCGGAGTCCAAAATGGAAAAAAGTCATATGTTAGCCATAGTGTTTTTTCAAATCCTGAGCTGAGAGAAAAAGGCTTATAAGTCCATTTTGAAGCCAAATATGACCAAACCGTCTGCGCGAGCATGTTTTTTGGCCTGTTTCACACCCAAAAAGTCATGTTTGAGCATATTTTTTTTTCGGAGTCCGGAGTGGAAAAAAGTCATATGTTAGCCTTAGGGTTTTTTCAAATCCTGAGCTGAGAGAAAAAGGCTTATAAGTCCATTTTGAAGCCAAATATGACCAAACCGTCTGCGCTAGCATGTTTTTTGGCCTGTTTCACACCCAAAAAGTCATGTTTGAGCATATTTTTTTTTCGGAGTCCGGAGTGGAAAAAAGTCATATGTTAGCCTTAGTGTTTTTTCAAATCCTGAGCTGAGAGAAAAAGGCTTATAAGTCCATTTTGAAGCCAAATATGACCAAACCGTCTGCGCTAGCATGTTTTTTGGCCTGTTTCACACCCAAAAAGTCATGTTTGAGCATATTTTTTTTTCGGAGTCCGGAGTGGAAAAAAGTCATATGTTAGCCTTAGTGTTTTTTCAAATCCTGAGCTGAGAGAAAAAGGCTTATAAGTCCATTTTGAAGCCAAATATGACCAAACCGTCTGCGCTAGCATGTTTTTTGGCCTGTTTTACACCCAAAAAGTCATGTTTGAGCATATTTTTTTTCGGCGTGCAAAGTGGAAAAAAGTCATATGTTAGCCTTAGTGTTTCTTCAAATCCTGAGCTGAGAGAAAAAGGCTTATAAGTCCATTTTGAAGCCAAATATGACCAAACCGTCTGCGCTAGCATGTTTTTTGGCCTGTTTTACACCCAAAAAGTCATGTTTGAGCATATCTTTTTTCGGAGTCCAAAGTGGAAAAAAGTCATATGTTAGCCATAGTGTTTTTTCAAATCCTGAGCTGAGAGAAAAAGGCTTATAAGTCCATTTTGAAGCCAAATATGACCAAACCGTTTGCACTGGCATGTTTTTTGGCCTGTTTTACACCCAAAAAGTCATGTTTGAGCATATTTTTTTTCGGAGTCCAAAGTGGAAAAAAGTCATATGTTAGCCTTAGTGTTTTTTCAAATCCTGAGCTGAGAGAAAAAGGCTTATAAGTCCATTTTGAAGCCAAATATGACCAAACCGTCTGATGGGGCATGTTTTTTGGCCTGTTTTACACCCAAAAAGTGATGTTTGAGCATATTTTTTTTCGGAGTCCGGAGTGGAAAAAAGTCATATGTTAGCCTTAGGGTTTTTTCAAATCCTGAGCTGAGAGAAAAAGGCTTATAAGTCCATTTTGAAGCCAAATATGACCAAACCGTCTGCGCTAGCATGTTTTTTGGCCTGTTTTACACCCAAAAAGGCATGTTTGAGCATATTTTTTTTCGGAGTCCAAAGTGGAAAAAAAGTCATGTGTTAGCCTTAGGGTTTTTTCAAATCCTGAGCTGAGAGAAAAAGGCTTATAAGTCCATTTTGAAGCCAAATATGACCAAACCATCTGATGGGGCATGTTTTTTGGCCTGTTTTACACCCAAAAAGTCAAGTTTGAGCATATTTTTTTTCGGAGTCCAAAGTGGAAAAAAGTCATATGTTAGCCTTAGGGTTTTTTCAAATCCTGAGCGGAAAGAGAAAAAGGCTTATAAGTCCAATTTGAAGCCATATATGACCAAACCGTCTGCACTGGCATGTTTTTTGGCCTGTTTTACACCCAAAAAGTCATGTTTGAGCATATCTTTTTTCGGAGTCCAAAATGAAAAAAAAAGTCATACTGTTTTTACTGTTTTTTCAAATCCTGAGCTGAGAGAAAAAGGCTTATTAGTCCATTTTGAAGCCAAATATGACCAAACCGTCTGCGCTAGCATGTTTTTTGGCCTGTTTTACACCCAAAAAGTCATGTTTGAGCATATTTTTTTATCGGAGTCCAGAGTGGAAAAAAGTCATATGTTAGCCTTAGTGTTTTTTTCAAATCCTGAGCTGAGAGAAAAAGGCTTATTAGTCCATTTTGAAGCCAAATATGACCAAACCGTCTGCGCTGGCATGTTTTTTGGCCTGTTTTACACCCATAAAGTCATGTTTGAGCATATTTTTTTTCGGAGTCCAAAGTGGAAAAAAAGTCATATGTTTAGCCTTAGGGTTTTTTCAAATCCTGAGCGGAGAGAAAAAGGCTTATAAGTCCATTTTGAAGCCAAATATGACCAAAGTGTCTGCGCGAGCATGTTTTTTGGCCTGCTTAACACCCAAAAAGTCATGTTTGAGCATATTTTTTTTTCAGAGTCCGGAGTGGAAAAAAGTCATATGTTAGCCTTAGGGTTTTTTCAAATCCTGAGCTGAGAGAAAAAGGCTTATAAGTCCATTTTGAAGCCAAATATGACCAAACCGTCTGCGCTAGCATGTTTTTTGGCCTGTTTTACACCCAAAAAGTCATGTTTGAGCATATTTTTTTTTCGGAGTCCGGAGTGGAAAAAAGTCATATGTTAGCCTTAGGGTTTTTTCAAATCCTGAGCTGAGAGAAAAAGGCTTATAAGTCCATTTTGAAGCCAAATATGACCAAACCGTCTGCACTAGCATGTTTTTTGGCCTGTTTTACACCCAAAAAGTCATGTTTGAGCATATTTTTTTTTCGGAGTCCGGAGTGGAAAAAAGTCATATGTTAGCCTTAGGGTTTTTTCAAATCCTGAGCGGAAAGAGAAAAAGGCTTATAAGTCCAATTTGAAGCCAAATATGACCAAACCGTCTGCACTGGCATGTTTTTTGGCCTGTTTTACACCCAAAAAGTCATGTTTGAGCATATCTTTTTTCGGAGTCCAAAATGGAAAAAAAAGTCATACTGTTTTTACTGTTTTTTCAAATCCTGAGCTGAGAGAAAAAGGCTTATTAGTCCATTTTGAAGCCAAATATGACCAAACCGTCTGCGCTAGCATGTTTTTTGGCCTGTTTTACACCCAAAAAGTCATGTTTGAGCATATTTTTTTTCGGAGTCCAGAGTGGAAAAAAAGTCATATGTTAGCCTTAGTGTTTTTTCAAATCCTGAGCTGAGAGAAAAAGGCTTATTAGTCCATTTTGAAGCCAAATATGACCAAACCGTCTGCGCTGGCATGTTTTTTGGCCTGTTTAACACCCATAAAGTCATGTTTGAGCATATTTTTTTTCGGAGTCCAAAGTGGAAAAAAAGTCATGTGTTAGCCTTAGGGTTTTTTCAAATCCTGAGCTGAGAGAAAAAGGCTTATAAGTCCATTTTGAAGCCAAATATGACCAAACCATCTGATGGGGCATGTTTTTTGGCCTGTTTTACACCCAAAAAGTCAAGTTTTGAGCATATTTTTTTTCGGAGTCCAAAGTGGAAAAAAGTCATATGTTAGCCTTAGGGGTTTTTTCAAATCCTGAGCTGAGAGAAAAAGGCTTATAAATCCATTTTGAAGCCAAATATGACCAAACTGTCTGCGCTAGCATGTTTTTTGGCCTGTTTTACACCCAAAAAGTCATGTTTGAGCATATTTTTTTTTCGGAGTCCGGAGTGGAAAAAAGTCATATGTTAGCCTTAGTGTTTTTTCAAATCCTGAGCTGAGAGAAAAAGGCTTATAAATCTATTTTGAAGCCAAATATGACCAAACCGTCTGCGCTAGCATGTTTTTTGGCCTGTTTTACACCCAAAAAGTCATGTTTGAGCATATTTTTTTTCGGAGTCCGGAGTGGAAAAAAGTCATATGTTAGCCTTAGTGTTTTTTCAAATCCTGAGCTGAGAGAAAAAGGCTTATAAGTCCATTTTGAAGCCAAATATGACCAAACCATCTGATGGGGCATGTTTTTTGGCCTGTTTTACACCCAAAAAGTCAAGTTTGAGCATATTTTTTTTCGGAGTCCAAAGTGGAAAAAAGTCATATGTTAGCCTTAGTGTTTTTTCAAATCCTGAGCTGAGAGAAAAAGGCTTATAAATCTATTTTGAAG